>CM032332.1:0-626472 GCA_019022515.1 Quercus aquifolioides
ACTCACGTGTGATATTCAATGTCAATGCGTAATTGGATGCTACCTCGTTTTCCAGATAACTATAGGAGGGAGAGAGATTCCGACGAGAGGGAATACTATGCCGGATTGCGGCGGGAGTGGGACTTTCGCGTGAACGAGTCCAACGCTCTGCACGATGATCTCGTGCGACTCGGAGCGCCTCTTGTCGACCGTATCTCGGTCACATTGCCACGGCAAAACATGCACCAATATGAGCGTGCAGTGACAAAAATAAAAAAAGAGAACAATTTAATGATACTGCGTAGGTCAAGGTATCACATGCTACAACTAGCAGAAGAGCTGGCCGCTGCAACGAACAGGCAACTCAGTCCGGCTGAACGTAACAATGTCCTCAACTACGAGGACTACCTGTCAGAGTGAATGCCTATGTGGTATGTGTGTTATGTTTAGGGTTAAGTTAATAATGTTAGTAGCGTTAGTGTTTAATATGCAATGCCTGCATATTGGTGACCTCGTGTAAGTTATTTTAAGTTTTCTGTGTTATATTATTGGTGCTTATTGAAAAACATTATGTGTGGGAATATTTAACTTTTATGCGTTGTGTGGGAATAATCTATATTACGAATAACGTGCGTACTCCTTACAATCAATAATAAGGTTTACATAGTACAAATGCAACAACAGTGACACACATACATTTAAAACATAGTTAAAGCAAAATAGTTCTCCAACAAAGTCTAATTATACGACAACACAATTACTCTTCATCTGACATCTCCACGTCTGATTGATAAATGGGATCAGCAAGAAGTGATTGCATGAATTGTGCGTGCTCGTACCACCCTCCCTCCACTGACTCTCGAATCTCAACTTGGGTCCGATATCGATTAAGACGTATCTTCATTCGATTATTTTCTTCTCTTATGCGGTTCAATGCTTTACGAAGTTCGTCGATCGTGTCTCTGGGCATTTGCGATGCGAGTCGCCGAGGCACTGGCAACTTAAAACCAACCAACTCATCATAAAACATTTGTTGTTCACGAAATAACCAAGTCCACTCCTGTCTCATGGTATTGTGAACGTAAGCACTATTTCGCAGATTCGGGTTGATTGGATAGCTGAACTCATCTTCCAATACCCAGCAACGACCCATAGCAGTGAACACATCGTGAGGCCTATAGAGTTGTGGGTTGCCAGAACCAGACATTGACGCTGAATACAATAACATCAAATGATCAAGTTAACAGTGTGCATCAACTGCTGGTAAATAATGTAATGTTGCATAAGATGGTACACGACAAAGACATTCATAAATTTGTGTACTATTACATGCTAAAAATAAAATACTAACACTCAAATTTGACCATAAATATTATACGTTGTTGTTAATGTGTGCAATACAAAATATTGTTGTTAATGTCTCGACCAATGATGAGTATGTACATTCAACTTTTGCAAATTTAAAGATTAATTATTCATTAGTTTAAGCAAATATAAAGAATTTCATTTTTTGTCAATGAAATTTACACCAGATAAAGACCCAATATAACCCAATGTACACACATAATACTCATCACTGTTTCTATTGATTATTGTACATTTCTTGTAGCACCAAACAATACCAAACAATTAATATAACTCTAATCTACTCACATTACACTCATTCAAGAACATACCAAAGCACAAGTAATAGAACCTAATATCTATTATCTACAACTACTTTTACTTACTCCATAAAATTCTCTATGTATTTCAAGCAAATGAGTTTCTCACCTGAGATGATAGAGAGATAATATGAACTTCTGGCAGAAAATTCTGTAAATGAGGAGGAGGAGCTGATCTGAAAATGATGAGGAGAACTGGATGGGAAGTTGATTTATGGACAAAACTCGATAATACCAGAGTCGAGTAACATTAATAACTCGGTTTCCAAATAATCGAGTTAAGCTTCACATGCAAAATAGGTGATTTGATATCGGGTCAGAACGTACCAAATACAACTCGATTATTGTGAAGTCGAGTAATACTAAAGTAACTCGGTTTCCTCATAAGCGAGTTCTAAACAGTGAGGCGGGAATATTTTATTGCCCAAAATCCACGGTGGACGAGCAGCGTGGCAAGAACCTGCACTGAACTCGGCCCTGTAATGATCGAGTATTTAAGTAACTCGCCTATGGTAAGGTCGAGTTTTAAAACAGGGGCACGCCCCTATATAGTTTCAAAACAGGGGCACGACGCCAATTATTTTGCCCAAAAGGGGCAAAAGGCCAGAATCCCCTGACTTTATATGCTTATGCCATCCTTAATTTGATAGAGCAGGAGGTTTGAAATGGATTTGACTTTGCCAATAGTCGTAGCTTCAAGGTCATTTGAACACACCATTACATTTTAAATGCTTTCTTTTTAAAATTGTTGCTAATAGTATATATTGTCTCAAATTTCATAATCTTGTCAAAACGTTAGGAATTATATGTGGATTTCTGATATTACCTTGTTTGTTATTGATGATTTCCTCCTCCACTATGGTTGGTATTGATGTTACCAAAGATCTAATCTTTTCAGAAGGTTGATGTCGCGGAAGCCTAAAGAAAAGCACACACGATGCTCTCTTGATGAAACAGAAACTAAACTGTTAGTTTCTGGTAGTAAACCTCGAATCCACGAGGGGTTTCCCTGAATCCACAAGGAGATAAAACTGGAATCCACCAGAAGAAAAATTGACAAAATGTCTGTGTTTATTGATAATAGTCTATTTTGCCTCTGACGGCTACAAAACATATAAATACTGAGCAAAAACGTTTAAAACCCTAATTCGCACTAATTAAGCGATTAGGTGACAAAATTACCGAAATTTTACCAAAAATGGCAAAATTGAGTTAAACGCAGAATCATAAACTACTGACCTTAAGGGTCGTCCCAAAACAGACGGGACCTTATTCTGACTTTTAAACTAAAAGTTATTAAGGAAAAACAAATATTACTATAAATAGCAAAAACACTGTTTTCGGGGCCTTAACGAATGAATTTGCCTAAAATTTGGCGACATTCATGAAACATGAATCTGGATCAGAACGCCGTTTCCCTTCAACCAGCCAAATTTCATGCAATTTCGACACTGTTACCTCTGATGGCCCCTATTGGCACCCCCCTTTGATCTTGCGTTGTGACTTCCTGCGCCCTTACTGTCCAGGAAGGCATATGCTGTTTGTTCTACATCAAAGGTATATACATTGCCTACATTTATAATAATTATGAGTTCTTCAAATCTGTTTTTAGATGCTTACAATACATTAATGTTTTATAGGAGAGCCTTACTCAGGATTATGATTCCAAGTATTGAAGGCAAATGTACATCCTCGAGAATAGGACTCCTAGCTTTCGTACAAGTATTGCTGGAACAAGTTGGGGAACTGAAAATATTCTGGATGACATGAAAAAAAGTGGCCACGATGTTCAGGTTTGGTTATCATTATGCACTCACAATATAGACTACTAGTTTTATTTAAAGAAAAATAATAATAAAAAAGAACCTTGCAGTCTTCTACAATTCTGTCTTTGATTGGATTCTTACTTGAAGATAACCATATAAGAATATTCAAAATTAATAATCTTTGGCTTGACAAATCATTACCTTGAGTATATAAAAGGTGCTAATGATTTTGAATTTAATGAGCTCTTAATCATATCTGACCTGCTAAAAGTATCTTATCATGCTAGTGAAGATCATAATTCTAATGTTAATATGAATTCATTAAGTTTTTACGTTACTTTTATGTCCAAAATTTGTCATAAAATTTAAAATACCAAGTGCACCAACATTTTTTTAAATATGCTAATATATACTCTCAAGATCTTGAACACAATTAGCACATAGTGCATAACAAATTTAAGACTGCAAAATGCGTAGAAGTGGTATGCTAAATAGGTTTTTTTTTCCTTTAGCAAAAAGGAATTATGTAGGATTTGAATGTACAAATTCTAAGAAAAAGTTGTATATACAAAGTTCTTTTAGACAAATAAAGCTGTGTATGGGAGTGACTAATTCTTGATGTATATCTTTTTTATAAAACAGATTATCCAGCATCATGATTTCTTACTGGATGATTGTCTTGGGGAATATTTGCTTCTTTTTCCTAAATTATTGAAGGTTAGTACTATTTTTTATCAGCAAAGCTCGAGTGAAATTCTTGTTTCATTTTGAATTAACTGGTAAGATGATTGATGAATATTATGCATTTATAACTACTTATTCTCATGTTTGGGCCCTGAAATATTTGAAAGAGCACATATAAAAGTTAAGGAGTTGTAGTGTAAAAGAAATCATGCTGTACATTTTCTTTGTATTCAAGCCATTTAAAGACCTTAATTTGTTCATGACATTATTATAAACTACTAATATCTCTGACTTGAGATGTCAGATTATCAAAATCTGTAATTTTCATTTGAAAATGGAAGTAATCCAATAATCACTAAGCACCACTAGTAAAGATTGTTGTTGAAAAAGAGGAAGACAGTTAATTGTTATGATGATATTAAGAACTTGATTTCCAATTTTCATTGGTTATCTTTGGGGTTTATTCTTAATATTTAGATTTTTCAAATGCAGAAGGTGGAAAAGCTGAAATTGATGTGCCTACAGTTTGTAGCAGCAACTTGGTGATTGATATCATTTATCCTTGAGATTCTCAAGCTAGAAGAATTGTTGGATGGTTTAGTTGGGAATTCAAAAACTCCATCAAGGGCAGTTAATTTACTCCCAAAATATCTAAGATCCTATTTCTATTTTGTAAGTAAAGTGACACATAGGCATCATAGTTTCTGTATTTGTTTGTGATTCCTTTGTGTATGTGTGTCTCTCTCTCTCTCTCCCATTCACAGTTTTTGTGGCAAATTCAGGAGGGAATTTAATGTTGAACTTGAGAGCAACATTAAAAATGTAAACAGTGGCATCTTTGGGATTGGGGCTTCTCCTAATAGGTATTTCAAAATTTCCGAGGATGAAACAACATAATTTTTGGGGGATTGGTAGGGTTCTTTGGGTTGGCGTCGGATAATTTATTGAAATTTGATCTCAATTTTAGCAATAATTCACTACTTTTGGTCTGGTTCTTTGGAATCAAGTGTGAATTAACCAAAAAATGAAATTTGTGATAAATAGGATTTTAAATCATGGGAGTTTAAATTCCTTCATTTGTTAATTTCCATGTAAATAGCAAAGTTTCATCCAAAAGCAAAATATCTATTTCTATTCCATGTAAATTAACCAAATATGCTTTTGATTTTGTGTCAAAAGAAATTCTTGAACCTGATTTGATGGTTGAAGACCCAACTACAAAAGATAAAAGCCCAGGTCAAGAGCCATTAAGCACCCTGGAGAAGAGTATGTGCCACAATGCACTGAACATCTAGTTAGGAGCCATTATCTATTTCTTCTATAAATAATACTACAAGTACTTTGGTTTTGTTACTTTCTTCGTAAGCTAAGGACTTTTTGAATTTTAGGGTAGAAGGGCATAAAATTAGATAGGTGGCATGAGCTGCTTCTCTTTGTAGTTTTTTTATGTTTCCCATCTCTGCATAGTACATATTTTGAGTGAAAAGTACGAGGAATAGCAACTGGTTATGTGAGATTCATTTGTGACATGTTCATCATTTGAGTGTTTATATAAGTTTTTTTTTTTTAACCCAATGTTTAATTGGTATCTATATTATTGGGGTGAATTTCAGGAGAGAAAATACTTTCCTTAAAAAATGAACCTGGGATACTTAGTCATAATGGTGGTTTTGTTTATGTTTCTGTGTGGTGAAAGCATGAGATTCAAAATCAATCTGTACCAGTGCCTAGAGTTTCATACTTTTTTCCCCCTCATTTTCTATATTGTGTTGGCTTGATAAGGAGCGTGCGGCAGTTTTACCTGAGCAAAGTACAAGTCAATTTATTTCCAGCAACAGTGCCGACATAGAAAATTTAAGCAGCACAAACTGCACAAGTAGGCCAAGTTTGATTGAAAATGAGGACGGCTTCCTGGAGCTATGCTGCTTGCAAGGGCTAGGATTCTAGAGAGGTTGAGAGGGGTGCCTCTTTCTGCAAACAGGACAGTGCTTACTGTTATATGCAATTTGGAATTTTCCAAGGGTGAGTCTGGACATTACATGAAAATTATTATCTATTTCTTGTCATCAATAATATGTTTATGCCAAAATTGTCATGATACATCTGCGCAATACCAAGATTGACTGCCACCAATGATTTTGATGGTGAAGTTATGAAAGTATTGAATCGATCAATCTGATACCATATTTTCAGGTCTGATGATGGATCCATTTTTCTTCTCTGACTCCAATTTTAGATGGACCTCTATGCGTAAAAACTGGGTTATAGTGACCCATTTAATTCTTATGGAATGGCCAGAAAAACCTTCAACTTTCTTGCAATAAATTGTCCTCTTCATGATGTCCGTAATTTAAATTTCTTATGACAAAAGTATATATGACTAGAGGAATTGCGTAGTGTGTGTGTGTGTGTGTTGGATTGTATTGACAGACCTATACTGTTAAGGGATGTTTAGCATATCACGAAACAAGGCCAACCAAGAACAACTTAACTGGTTTTAATTTTTTTTAGTTCAAAGAACTGGTTTAAAATGGGACGCAATATGTTCCTTTAGAAAACTAGTTTTAACTTTGGTCTTTCAAATATACACTCTCCAAAATCAAGTTTTGAAAATTTTGATGTTTTCATATGCATATTCTCACCATAATCTAGTTTTAAATTATAAAATTTTGCATGCCTGTTAAGTAAAACTGGTTTTGATATGATTCTAGACAGACTCGAAATAAAATAAACCAATTCAGTTTTGTTTTTGGTTCCGCTTGTATTAGAACTGAACTAGTTCAGTTGTTTGCCAAACATCCCTTATTGTCTGAATTAGGTAGGTGGTTTAATGGGATGATCGAGGGGGTAACTCCATCTGATCATGCCTGTTGGATTTGTGACAGACAATTGAGGTTGAGGCACATCATTTGAAAGGGTTTATCTTTTAATTAGATATGGTTTTTATTATTATTATTACTAGTCGCAGACCCGCGCGTTGCGCGTGATTATTTTTTATGGTGATCTCATTATTATTATTATTATTATTTTGTAATTTGAACTAATTTAATGAAAAGTAATGCATTTCATAATCATATTTATCACAAAATACTTTTTTATTATTGTAGAATTGTTTTATTTAAAATTTGAAACTTTAATTCTACCATAGTTGGTTGACTAATTTTTATATCTCTAAGTCAATTAAACATGTTTTGCATGCTACATGTAAACCTTCTTTTCCATAAGGGTTGAAATAATGTGCGTAATATTTTTTTTCTATGGAAGTTAAAAAGAATAAAATTCACATTGTCTTGATGTTTTCTAAAAGTTAAATTTGGAGATTCTCTTTCAATAATTGTGAAAATTTCAAGCAATAATTCAGAAGGTAATACATGTTACATGTTCATGCTTTGATTGTGTAATTGTATGATTGATTTGGGTTGTAATTTATAAGTTTAATATGGTGGTGTATATCCAAAAGGGTCTAACTATGTTGTTTAGGATATTGAATATAGTGTTATATGTGATTTATAGAGTAGCGACGGTTGTAGTAATTAAAAATTGGTTTTTCATTGTCTTTTAAGTTAATAAAAACCTTACATATTCTTTTTGTTTTTTAAAAGCTTTACATATTTTTAACGTGAATCTTTACATATACCTTATTAAGTAAACCCTATACATTTCATTTTCTTATATGCATAAAAAAAGACATCTATTCCATTATAATAGTGGCTAATTAGTTTTTTCATGTTCTTATTTATAACGTTTCTTACTATTATCATATTTTACTGGCTTTTGATTTTCATAATAGAGGCATTAAATGAGAGTTAAATTCTTAGAACCTTTAATTAGATTTTAAAAGTCATGGTATGTGAAGAATATAAGCATTTAAGGATTTTTTTTTATATATTTTATTATTTATAAATAATGTTAAATGAAATATGAAATTTTTTTTTTTGAAAATTTTCATCTTTATTTCTTATATATTTCTATTATTACTGAAGAATGTTTTCCTTTTAGTTTTGATAATAAATATGATTTTCTAGATTAGAGTTTGATTAGTTTCAAGTTTAAATTTTGTATGATTTTATTTAATTGTTGATTATATGATTTAATTAAGTGAATTTAACGATTTATTTATTTGCATTGTAAAGTTTATAATAACATTCGTAAGGTCATCTTTAATTAATTTTTTACTCCTTTAACCGTCGGTCTCTCTTTGTTTTCCAATTAACAGTTACTAATTAATTTATTTAATTGACATTTGATTTCTTTTACTAATCTCTTTCTCTCCCTCTTTGTTAACATCCTAATGTTTTCCCAAATTTGATGATAATTCTAATGTACTAAATATGCATATTGTAACTTTTATTTTTATTTTATTCCATTTTGCTGCCATGAAGTTAGTACATCCATAACTATTAGTTTATTATTTTATGATATGTTTGGTTTGATATTATTATTATTATAAATTTAGTGTTTCTAAAATAGCATGTGTTTTGTATTCTCTTTTTCTATTAATGCATTGTAACGTTTTATGGGAATACTTTATAAGAAATTTTTTTATTCTTTTCTTTTCTTTTCTTTTTTTAATTGAGTGTTTCTAAATTGATATTTGTTTTGTATTTCATTTTTCCATTGATGCATTGTAACATTTCATGGGAAGACTTTATAAGAACAATTTTTATTTATTGAATAAAATATTATATGTTTAATTTTTAAAAAAATGAGACAAAATATAAATAATTATGATATGGAGGATGTTGCTAAATTTAAATGTTGAATAAAATAAGATGAGAATAAAATAATAAAAATGAAATGTATAGCAATAAACACCATATTATTTTAGTTATGCTATGTAATAAAATAATATTATATTTTTATATACTATCTTTATAATGAATTAATATAACATTTAACAACCAATGAGAATAAAAAAGATAACAACATAAAATATAAAACTAAATCGTATCAAGCTGGATTACTTGTCAATTCCAATTTTAGCAAACTAACTGACTTCTCTAAAACTGATTTCTGCGATGCATTTGGTGGAGCTTTCAATACTGCATCAGTATGTTTTGATGGTCAACTTGTTACACTAAAATTAAAAAAAAAAAAAAAAATATATATACCAAAAATTGAAGTAAAAAAAAAATATATATATATATAGAGAGAGAGAGAGAGAGAGGCTTTTGTGTGTGGAAAAATAGAAATTATGCATGGAATAAGAGGGAGAATGACAATTTTATAGCATGAGGATAAGAATAAGAAAAGTCAAAAATAAAGGAAGATAAAAAGATAGAATAATATTAATATTGAGAGTAGTGGGGATATGAAAAGTTGAAATAGAATGAGAAAGGTTGAAGAAAGTTAAGGTAGAGAGTAGTGGGGATATGAAAAGTTAAAATGGAATTGACAATTTAATAATAAATAAGAATAATTAAAAAGAAGATAAATTAAATATGATATTTTGATTGTAATATAATAGAGTTTTTAATTCACTTTAAATGTTAAAAAATTGTATAAAAAAATGGGAAAAAAAATTGATAATGACATGGCTGCTGGCATGGCTCAATGGGAGCGTAGCAATATTAAATGCTATGCTTCAGCTTTTAGTATTATATAGATATAGATTATTTTTTTTTTTTTATGTGAGATTGATGTGACAAGGTGACAGCTAGCTGTCCAAATCCATGGAATTCCCTTTGGAATCTCCAAAGATCCACACTTGAGCTCTTTTGTCATGATTACCGATTATGTCTTTATGAAATTAAATTGAAATCAAAGTGCAATTAGGCATCATTTGTGATCCTAACTTTGAGGACCCCTGAGAATTTGGCTTTGGTTTCCCCTTTGGAGGATTTGAACTTGGTTTCGTAATTGCAATGGCTAATTATACTGGTTCTCACTGGTTCTCACCACTGGGTTCTATTATGAAGCTCAGTAAACATGTTGCCCATTTACCAGAGAGATTAGTATATTCCTTCAATCTCATTTTATGACTTAATATTAATATGGCAGCAATTCTGGCTGTTGGGGCAAGACACTGTAATTTATTGTGACAAAATTCTCCTAATATATTTTATTTCTTTTAACAAGTGCTGAATTCTATGCTATGTATTCATCAAACGTGCAACAATATCCATTATGGGAATTTAAAATATTGACAAATTATTGGTGAATATCTCTTGTTCCACCAATGTCTTTGTGAAACGGTTGGACTTATTTTAATAGATGGCTTCTTCAATCATTTTGTTTGTCATTATTTGTCATTTGCTTTGAATTTCTGCTGCTGATACTACTGACATCATCCTCACTACTGCTGCTGCTGCTTGTGCTACTATAGATATCGCTTGTTGCAACCTGCGCATGGTATTGGTCTAGACTAGTTGTCAAAATATTCTGAATTTGAAGATGTTTCTTCCCTTGTCCTTGAATCAAAATAATAGTCTCCTGTTTGGTTTTGCTTTCATATTTAGGGGAAGTGGGAGACCCTTGTCAGACGGCCCTGCCTGAATTAATGCTTGAAGATGACCTAAGAGAGCTTGTTGACGATCGAGACTTGGGTACTCAAGCATCAGCAGGTCAGTCAGCTGGAGGTTCAAGCATTACTAGCCTGACCTCTCGAATCAAGAGGCTACAATTATTGTTAAAACCAAAGAAGAAGCCACCTGGTCTCTGTCAGGAGGCTCTAGATTGTTTGCACCTGGTGGTTTTCAGCAGCAAGGTTGAAGGGGCTGTATCAAGAGCTTCACAGATTGTAGTACATTTCTGGAGACATTCGTAGAGGGAGATGCGCTTTTACGCTTGCCATGTTCCCATAGCTTCCACTCTGCCTGCTTGGATCCCTGGCTTCAAACTTGTGGTGACTGCCCATATTGTTGCAGAACTATAACTATAGTTACAAGTCACAACAAAGCATCAAAGAGTTAGATTTTTTTTTACTAGAAATGTTTTTGTAATCTGGGTTTTCCTACACGTGTGAAAGTGTTGGCACTGACCAAATTATTATTTTTTAATTTGTAATTGTGTGCATATGTAATTATTGTATCTCCTGCTCTGTTGTACACACGAGAAAATCTGGTCTCATTGTATTTCTGGCCAAAATGGCCTTTTACCATTAATTTTCGAAATATTTGGCAAAAAAACACTGTTTTGGAAATAAACAAGGATCTACCACTTTTTCAAGTACTCGAGATTGCTGAACTCAAGTACCTTATTTTATGCTTCCACTGTGGCACGATGACAAGGCATTTGGGAATTAAAAAATGCATTTCGGAAATAAACAGGGTCGCCCAGGGGTGGGCATGAATCTCATCTCATCTCTACCATGTACATCTGCGGGGGCAGTGCCAGTAGTCAGTGGGGGAGACATACGGGTGGTGGGCAACGGAGATGTAGTAGGGGATGTGGGTGGGCAGGTATCATCGCTCCTCATGGATGGGGACCGAGATGTGTCCCCATGGGCAAACGTATGGGATGGACCCACATCATCGTGCGCCATGGAGCCCATGTCATAACCAATGTCCAAACACATCTCATCTGCTATCTGACTTGCCTCCTCCATGGTGTGGTCATGCATGGGTGTGTGACGTCGACCAAATGTGTGACGCCAACCAAATGTGCGACGCTGACCAGATGTGGGACGCTGACTAGATTAACGGCCTCCTTGCCGTTGACGTCTAGCTGTTTGCCAACCACACCCTACAACTGGTTCACTTGTGTTGCCCGCAGTGTGTGCATCGTCCAAGGTCAACTGACCGAGCTCTTCAACAGCTCGCAAGGCATTAATACAGTCATTGTAGATCTCAGACCCTGGTTCGCACTTCTCCATAATCCTCAACTGTGATTCAACCTGTCACAAGTATACAAGAATAATGTTAGTAGGTTGAACTAAACTATGCGAAGCGAGGTACATTTATAACAAAAAAGTCTTTGTAAACTTACCAAAGTGTCCCAGTACGAGGTCTCTTTCATAATATGGCGAACAGTGCGAGGACGAAACCACAACATATACTCATCATAATAGCTCATCTCCCCATGAAAGGGCAGTGCATCGGCAATTGTGGCATGCGCCGCCCATTTAGCAATACGTGTGGCATGTTCAACAGCCCAGTTTTTATCTTGCTTGCCCTGAAGTGTTATCTTGTGAAGTTCAGTTGAAGTATCGACATTGATCAGTATGTCTTACTTCATCCCAAACTGTCGGAGAACACGTTCTGGGTGATGGCCTTCAACCACCCAAAAATGTATGAGCGGCCCGATAGACCTCCATATGTGTTGGCCTGCCGTACAATATGCGGGCAGGGAACCTAAATAATTTCTGTATGGCTCCTAGACAATCTGCAATGATCCAACGATGCAAACAACTATATTAACAATATAATTAGAAAAAATGTGTAATGGATGTGAACAATACATGGCAACAATGTTTAACTCTGAAATAAAAAATGTTTATTCATTCCAAAGCGAATTGTAAGTACAACAACTACATGCCAAAGCGATTCCCACTTGTAAGGCACGATACCTGATTTGGCTGTAGCGAAGTAAGCGACACACGATAGGCGCGTAGGACATGCATTGGATGTTCAGTTGTTATCTTAGCCCCTTTCCATCTAGCAAACAACACAGACATAACCTTCATATTAGTTACTTACATAATTTCCATGCGAAAAAGATAATGCAAAAATGTAAAACGGTAACTATCTAAGATCCTACATACCTGATAGCGAGTGGACCTGGGGGCAGTGCCTGGTGTGGATGCCTCATCACAGGACATATGTGTGGAAACCTCGCCCATGCCCACAACTGCACCAATAGCACGGCACCGCCAATCTGCTTGGCTTTCTTCTCTGATGCCTTACAGAGGTGTCTATATAGCCAACTTAGTGCTGCACTACCGCAACTATATTTCTTTCCATTGCTAATTGGATTGAAAAATTGCAAATACATAACTGAGTGCCGTTCGCTAGACTTGTCCATAAACAATATACCAGCCAACATCTCCAGTATGTAAAACCGAGCATACTGCTGCACAAGCTCCTCACTGGCATCAGCCGGGAGAGGGTTCCTAAACCAATCCTCGAGCCATTTGGCTTTTACCCTTGGCCCTTCCATCACTCCAGTGTTCTTAGCTCCACGAATACCTCTCGGCGGCCTATGCCTTAGCAAGTTGGAACAGAGGTCACTCCAATCATCCATACGGGTATATCCCACCACCGGCAAGCCATCTACAGGTACCCCCATTATAACCTCCATGTCTTGCAGCGTGATGGTCATCTCACCGTGGGGTAAGTGGAATGAGTGCGTCTCCGGCCGCCATCTCTCCACCAACGCCGTGATCAAGCTATGGTCAATGTCTATATTTGGGACCCGAAGTAGCCCATCTAATCCCGCTTCTGTCTATATAAGTGGCAATACGTGGGTCTAACCCACATTCAAACAGACCTTCAAGCAAACCTTTCTCTCGGTGACGACAAGTCAGTACACCTGGAACTTCCTGCAAACAGAGCAGCTTAGTATTAATAATAGCATTCACTAAGCACGTAATAATTACGCTTCAAACTTAAATGCCAAAAATCTTTCTACTACATATATTGACTACGATTTTGGACAAGTGCATACCTCGCCTGCCAAAGGAGCATCCCAAAGCAAACTTGAACGATGCACATCCTGCCTCGTCAAGACATCCTGTATAGAGGGTCCCGCTTTATGTGGGTCCATATCTGGCATAAATTAAAGGTGATTAATGGCCCATTAGGTCAAATACAAAGCATAAACATTCTAATTTTGTTATGGAAGATAAGACTAGCTCCACTAATTTTGAAGTTGCATATTTTATGTCGTCGGTAGTAAGCAAAACTTTCTTGTCTTTGTTTGAAAATAATATTCCAACCGACCAAAGTTGTGACTAAGGATCAATATTATAAAATCAGTCTCTCAGATTCTTTTGCAACTTAACAGCCCTATGAACCACTTATCTTAAAGAGTACAATTATAGAATAGAGTCATTAGGTGGTATTAAAAGTATGACTACAATCAATCAATCATGATTATTTATTAAATATAAATACTTCAAAAACTTATGGTTAAGAATGTGGATTGAGCCCTCACACCTAAAATCTCAATGTAGTACATTCCTATCGTGACTATTTTTTAAGGGAAACTTATGGTTTAAGATTTAAATGAGACCATAAACCTAGTCACCAAGAATATTATGAATTTTTTTTTTTTTTTTTTTATAAATTTCTACAATCACACTTTGCCTCCATTGGATTCTTTGTAACAACTCTAAACTGCAATTACAACTACCTGTCTTCCCTCACCCACCAATACTTACCACAGCTCTCACATTTATCAATTCAGTATCAGCCTTAGTTATGACCTAGATAATGGAAATTTTCATTTAACTTTGTCTATACAATAATTCAATCAAAACAAAGAGAGAAAGAAAGAAAACCTTGTTTATTGAGTATCATGTCCCAAGATTGATCATTATTTAAATTCCTGGCAAATGTACTATGGCAGTGGGACAAAACTTTACATGTGTGCCTCAGGCATGAATTTAAACTCTTAAGTGGCCCACAAAAGTTAATTAAATTGAATTTGGTAGGCGTGTGCACAGTGTAGAGCTTAAAATCAAGCTTGCATATTAAATTTGGCCAAAACCATAGAGGAACACAAAGTAACACAAAAATCAGTGGTGTTATTGAATGAGTGACAAGTTTTAATATGAGCCATATAAAAAAATTAAAGCATAAATAGGTTACCTTTATTCTTTATTCTTTATTCTTTTTTTTTCCCCCTGGCTGACCTATCTATTAACCCCCAATCTAGGTATGAAAACTTTTTGTAGTACCATTTTTTTTATGGTCCTCTAGTGTAAAACTTATAAGGATCCATATAAAGTAGCAATTACCAACCACATGGGTTGCCCAACAAAATTACTCTCAATTTTTTTTTAAAGGCTAAGAAAGAAATTGGCTTTGTCAACAACTGCTTATTCTTAGGATACAAGCTAAATAGACATCCACTGAAGTCAAATTATCTTCTTTATCATTTCAAGTATTAATGTGTACCAAAGAACCTTATGCTCATGATATCTTTGTTGGAAATGTACATGAACGCAGCGGAAAAATAACGGATCTACTTCATTCAGAATTGATAACATGCACAATGTAAGTTTTAGAATATAGAACAAGAGAGTGTACCTTGGTGCAGTGGATTTCAAAACCAAAGATCAGAAGTTCTCAGGAACACTTTTAATCTTCACTCCAATTCCACTATCGCCCAAGATGCGTGGACTCTCAATCGGTCACAAAGGGATTAGAAAGTGACTTACACTCACTTACACACCATTTCACAATGATGTTTTTTTATCCAAAAAATTTTGTACGTTTTTCCCTTTGTATCTAACCAATTATCTAATTGGGCTGGCCTTTTGGGCCTTTCCAATTGGGCTTAAGTGTGTGGCTTGGAGTGGGACCAAAATGGACCAATAAGACACTAGCTCCAATGGGCCTTGGGCTTTTTTGTCAACTCTTGACAAGTCCAAAGTTACCATTAATTATATTTAATACCACTATATAAATATAATTGCACTCTAGGCCTTATTAATAAATTATATCCTAAAACTTTATTATACATGCAACCCCTTCATAAAATATTCGTAGTAATACAAAGTCATTAAAGAAGACTGTCACTTTGTAGATTACTACATCTTAATCCTTGAGTATCCGGTTTAATCCTTTTAAGTTATTCACTATATATTTATGAAATCCAATTTCATAAATATATATCATTTAGTAATTTCTTACTAAAGTGGTTAGGCCTAACTCTCTGAATAACTGAACCCATTAAACTTATCTCAAGGGAATATTTTATATCTCCGTTAAGAGATTATGAATTCCATCTTGAGAATATATGTTCCATCAACACTAAATGTGGTTGCCCAACATACTGAGGTTTTGACCGTTTATATAGATCTCACTCCTGATATATCAAAGCAACCTACACTTCATGATTAGGTCTATTATTCTCTCAGGATTAAGAGTTCATGCAAATATAAGTCGTGAGATTTATTATTCAATTGACAGTCATTAGGAGAATAATAAATCTTACAGTGGTCCAGTTCAATATGTCTTAACTCTTAAAACATACCAACATATCAACTAGAAGTCGCCACTTCCATGATCAAGACAAATCATCTTAGTTGACATGTTATAGTCTTCGCAGATGAAATGCCCAATTTCATCATCGACTACGAACTAAAATTCTGAGTTTACAAAGAACCTGTGATTTATATCTTCTGTGACTTTTCACATAAATCACATACTATGCGTCTCATGGACTATATGATAATGTCCAAATATTCATGTTACCAATACTTCAAATAATAATAAAACAACTTTATTAATCAGAATATTAAGTCATACATCATGTCAAACATAATGTCATACATAATATCATATATAGCATCATACACTAGGATTTAAGGGCACTAATCCCAACAATCTTTCAAAAAGGTCCACATCCACCACAATTTCAAGATTTCTAGTACCTTTTTATGTGTCAATACTCACTAGCGGTTGTTATGTATCTAGCTTCAAAAAGGAAGACTCTGTTGTTTCAACCTAGTCATTGTCACCAACCTTGAGGTATAATATAAACATGACAACCACAATTTTGAGTCATATCCATTACAATCTATAATCTTCAATATTTGTTTTGACACATTAATTTTGAGTCATATCCATTACAATTTATAATCTTCAATATTTGTTTTGACACATTTATCATGCATTGGCTCTGTCTTTCACTCTTTCTAAGTAGGTCCTATTTTTTTTTTTTAATGGTTCTAAGTAGGACTAGAGAGATATGTTTAATGTGGTCCACTTAAGGTTTTTATTATCATAATTATTATTTTATTTATTTATTTAATATTATAGTTGTTGACAAATAAATATAAATACCCATAGAAACACTTATCTAGTGAAGACTCATTTGAAAATAACTAGCAATAACAATCATAACTATGAGGTATGTATGCCATTTTTTTTCTTTTTCTTTTTTTAACTTCTCTCAAACCCTACATATGAGACCCCATTTCGAAAATCATGGATTTCTTTACATGAGTAATAATAATTCATCACTAAGGAAATTTAGACTAAATAGCATTTCTTCACCATAAGCATAAAATGGAGGGTGAAATACTACAATACCAATAACTAAGTCCTAGTCTCAAATTGATTGGGGTCGATTATGGATCCTCAACAAAGTACTCAGAGTTGGTCATATGTATTATCTATCATTCTATTCTATCCGAAATCTGTGTTTTTTTTCTTTCAATATTTCTAATTTTGAATCCATTAAAATTTCAAATGAAAGACGTAACCCTAAAACTAAAAAACTAACCTTAGTGCGAGACAGTGAGAGAGCTGAGTGAGAGGTCGCCGGCCGAGATTCTTCTGCCGCCGATGGAGTGAGGGTTTGGGCCGCCGATGGAGGGTTTGGGGTTTTTATGTTTGGGTGTGAAGGAGAGTGAGAGTGTGAGAGTGAGAGTGTGTTCACAGTGAGAGAGCTGAGTTCGGTCGCCGACGAGAGTCTTCTGCCGCCGACGGGTTTTCTGCCGCCGATGGTGTGAGGGTTTGGGCTTTGTATGTGTGTGAAGGAGAGTGAGAGTGTCTTCTGGTAAGTGAGAGTGAGAAGTGAAAGTGAGAGTAACAAATAAAATTGAATCTTGTGTTATTAGTAATGTAGTACAGCCATACTTGAGCTAACCAGACTCGGGTACTTTTTTAAACAGTACTCGAAACCACGAAGCTCGAGTACCAAACGGAATTTTTAAATCCAATTGCCATGTCAGCATGCCACGGTGGAATTAGAAAATAGGGTACTCGAGTTCACTAAACTCGAGTACTTGAAAAAGTGGTAGATCCCTGTTTATTTCCGAAACAGTGTTTTTTTGCCAAATATTTCGAAAATTAATGGTAAAAGGCCATTTTGGCCTTGTATTTCTTGATTACTATTTTGAAATTTGTTGAATATGTGTTTTCTGTGTTTTACTGTTTTAGATTACCTTTTGATCTCTCTCCTCTATTCAGGAAATTTAGAAGGTATTGACAGTCAAGGCCCACAAAGCCTATGAATGATGTCGGAAAGACACAACAAGTAGTATTGCGGCCCAAAGCTTGCACACCTATATATATATTAAAAATAAAATAACATAAATTAAAAATGCTTTTAATTTTTTAGTTTTTGATAAAGTAAAAAAATGATTTTAACTTGAACATAATAGAATAGACTAATTGAATGAAAGGAGAAGAGAGCAATTATTAAACTTAATTATTGCCAAAACAATAGTATAAACTAGAGAAATAATTTTTAAATATAGTTATTTCAGGTTTTAGGGAAAAGCTCAATTTGGAGTGTCAATTGGTCCTTAGTAAGGACATCATACTGTGGTTAATGGCTCCTATAAAAAGTTTTAAATTTAATTTTGGATCGATGATTGTGGTTAAAAGGTTCCCGTTAGAAATTTGAAATTTGATTTTAGATCAATGATTTTAGGCAGAATTTGAACATAAATCCTTTATTTGAGAAAAAAAAAAAAACTCTATCATTTAAGTAAATTAGAACCCATAAATTAATTTGAATTGATTATAAAAATAAGAAATTCACCAATTACCTAGCATCATTTTTTGGGTACTTTTTGTTTGGTTAAATTTTAGTATAATAATAATGAACAAAGTTTCTCTGTAAACTAGTTTGGAGAAAAATTCTTCAAACTTCTCATATATATATATATATATATATATATATATATATATTGTGAATTTTGAAAATTTAATTGTGGAATTTCATGTTCTTTGTATTCTTAATATGCATATTAAATTTCATTCAAATCAGATATTATTTATTATTCGATCAATAAACTTATTTTTTTATACACAATTTTAGATTACAAAAACTTAAAATTTAAAATTTTTTTTTTTTAATGACATAACAATTGATTTTTGATTTTATTGAAATTTTGCAAGTAGGGATGATAATAAGCACATGTAATCCAGATGCTGGATTTTTAAAATTCACACTTAATATAAAGACATCTAAAAAATTTGAAGAGTTTCTTTCCAAACTAGTTTTGAGAGAATTTTTGTTAAAAAATAATTGATAATCTATATTAAAAAAAAAAACTAGAATCATTGACAATTGATACTCTATTTTCTATATATTTGTTAATATGAATAATACTAGAGATATAAACTATTTTACTAAAAAATTTACAAACTATTGATGTGGTGATTGATTATTGGTAAATGAAAAAATGATATTAATAGTGGGCCTAGACAAAAACCAATAAGAGGTTGGCCACATCAACATTTAGTAAAAATGTTGTAAAATAGTTTGTGACTATAACATTACTCTGGTTAATATTAGTGGAAACGAAAAATCAATTAATAATTATGTCAAAATTTTTCAATCTTAACACAACTAATTTATCTCACCTTTCAAGTTTCTAATAAGAATCTTCGTACACGTGAGAGTGAAATGTGATGGAACAAATCAACTTTAACTTGTTGGAAGCAAAGCTAAAACCGCGTGGGACCGTTGGTTGGTAAGATTGCACAATAGAAACTTCGAGGAAGAGGGATTTCTTACTTTCTAGTGCTTTTGCTTCTTCTTCTTTTTTTTTTTTTTTTTTTGGTAGCAAATTCAAACTGCTTTTTTTCTTTTTCTATGGAATAAAGATGGTGAGTCTAAAACAAAAAGTTACTGTTTTACCATTTTTACTTAACTTCTTAGGAAAACTGAAGATGCGTAGGAATTTCTCTGCTTTAAAGGCTCTTTTTCAAGGCCTTCATCCCTATTCCCCTTCCTAATTGTTCATTCAACTTGAGCGTTCCATTCAAATTGCTCTTTGTCAAAAGACACTCTTTTTTTAGGTGTGGTCAACTCATGTCTTGTACTTCTCATTTCATCACATCTTTGATCTTTCCAATCTTCTCCTCATAGATCTTGATGGCAGCTTTCCCGATTGTTGAGGGAGACTCCTTTTCTTCTTCCACTCAGAAGTGGGACTATGAAGTCTTCTTGAGTTTTAGAGGTGAAGATACTCGCCATGGTTTTATTGGCCATTTATATCAAGCCTTGTGTGAAAAAGGTTTCAAGACCTTCATTGATAATGAAGATCTTCAGAGAGGTGAAGAAATTTCAGTGGAACTTATCAAAGCCATTAAATCATCAATGATTTCAATTATCATATTTTCTCAAAACTATGCATTTTCCACTTGGTGCCTCGAAGAACTTACCAAGATTCTTGAGTGTAAGAAAAATGGACAAAAAGTTTATCCAGTTTTTTACAAAGTGGATCCATCTAAAGTACGCAAACAGGAAGGTAGTTTTGGATTAGCATTAACTACACATGAAAAAAAGAAATTGAAAACAACATAAAGAAAGTGCTGAGGTGGAGGGCAGCTTTATGTGAAGCAGCTAGTTTGTCTGGATGGCATTGTGAGGATGGGTATGTATCTAATCACTAATCTTATTTCTTTTTATATCTTTCAAAGCTCTGATGGTTTTGTTATGACCACTAAATACCAAATTACGATAAAATTTTATTACGATAAAATTTGCTATTACTATCTACTAAGGCACTAAGAGCACTGACACTACTAAGGCATTAAAGGCCAGCACAAATAGAAGGTTTATTTTTATATTTTTACTTGATTGGTAAATTAGAAATATATCTAATGTTTTCATTCGATGATTTTACCTTTCACCCACACTTGTGAGAGAAGGAAGTGTGATTTAAATCAAGGCTCATCAACTTAATAATTTGCAAATTTTCTTAATCATTTCATTTTCAGAGTATTTTATATGGGTTAGTGACATAGGATGAAGGGGCAGCAAGTGGCATGAGGCGAAGAACAAGAAGAAGGGGTAGTGACACAATGTTAGGAGGAGAGAGAGAGAGAGAGAGAGAGAGAGAGAGAGAGAGAGAGAGAATGAGGACTCAAAAGAAGAAGAAAAATGCACATTTAAGTCTCAAATTAATTATCGTCTTAAATCTATGACTATGAGTTACATACACATTTACTTAATTTAAAAAATGTGTCACTTGTAAATCACACATCTAATCATATTGAATTTAGTTCATTTTTGTATTCATATTTCCACCTATTCTAACTATGTTTCCGATGCTCTACAATTGGCAGTTCTCCTGAATATCAGTGTATCCAAGGAATTATTAGAGTGGTATCAAGTACCAAATTAAATCGCACAAAGTTATTTGTTGTTAAATACCCAATTGTAGATTCTCGCGCAGGAGTCGTAGAAAATCTTTTAGATATTAAGTCAAATGATGTTCGCGTGGTTGGAATTCATGGCCTTGGAGGAATAGGAAAGACTACAATTGCAAAAGCTGTTTATAATAGAGTTACTGATCATTTTGAAGGAAGTAGCTTCCTAATGAATGTCAGAGAAAATTCAAGAACAGATTGTAGCATAATCAAACTACAAGAGCAACTTCTTTCTGAGATCTTAGGGAGCGAAGAATTTAAGGTGCACAGTACATCCAAAGGAATCAATGTGATCAAAGAAAGACTTTTGTGTAAAAAGATTCTTTTGATTCTTGATGATGTGGATAAATTGGGCCAAATAGAAAATTTTCTTGGAGAATGTGATTGGCTTGCTAATGGAAGTAGAGTTATTATAACCACAAGAGACAAACACGTGCTAACCACTCTTGAAAATGATCCTTTAATCTACGAGGTTGTGCAATTGTATAAACATGAAGCTCTTCAACTCCTTAGTAAGTATGCCTTCAACAAAAAGGAACCTGAGGCAGATTATTTACAACTTACAAATCAATTCATATTTTATGCTAATGGCCTTCCATTAGCTCTACAAATTATAGGTTCTGATTTACGTGGAAGAAACATTCGCCAATGGGAAACTGAATTAGAAAAGTATAAGAATATTCCTAACAAAGAAATTAAAAAAATACTAAAAGTAAGTTTTGAAGGATTGGACAAAAATGAACAGGATATTTTCCTTGATATTGCATGTTTCTTCAAAGGATTGTCCAAAAATTTTGTTGTGAATATCTTAGCTGCTTGCAATTTATATCCGGTTTCTGGTATTTCAAAACTTATTGATAAGTGTCTCATAAGTGTTGAATTTGACAAGTTATGGATGCATGACTTGCAACAACAAATGGGTAGAGAAATTGCTCAACAAGAATCAAATGTGCCTGGAGAACGTACAAGAATATGGAGTTATGATGATGCTTTAGAAGTTCTTACAGAAAATACGGTATAACTTCTTTTTCTTCACTTCTTTTTTAAGCAAAACAAAGTCATTTTTCTTTTCTTTTTAATGTTGAGGAAAATCTAAGTTTATCATTAACCTATTTTGTTTAAATTCAAATTGTTATGATGTTGACAATTTCTATTGTGCAATGTGTTCCACCCAATGCTCTATCCAAACAGGGTTCAGATAAAATTCGAGGCATAATGTTGTGCTCCCATAAATTAATAACGGTGACATTGGCAACTGAAGCTTTCGAAAGGATGAGATATCTCAAATTTCTTATAGTTGATAATGTGCTCATTTGTGAAGAACTTAAATATCTCCCCAACGGATTAAGGTTGCTTCATTTGCCTAATTATCCTTTTCCCTTACCATCCAATTTTTGTCCTCAAAAACTTGTTACACTCAAGATGCCATGTCGCATTTGGTTAGAGAAGTTATTTACGCAGGTATGGTTTTCTTTCAAAATTTTAATTTAAAGTTTCTTTCAAAATTTTAATTTAAATTTAAAGTTTGTTGAACATAATTTACGCAGGTATGATTGTGATTATCTAAAATTTGTTTACTGTGTTGTTTTTGAACCGAATGAAGGGAATGCTGCTGTTCAAGTCTCCTTGAAATTTAATGGGATAAAGTTGATTGATTGGATTCCTTCAAGAATCAAACAAGTTACGAATAGGACGTGTAATCATGTATGGTTTTTTAAGTTTGCTCGTCCTTGGTCAAAGGACTTAAATCTATTTGATCGGAATCGGGTGGAGGTTGAATTTAAATGTGTCTCTTATCCTAAGGTGTGGGGTCCATGCTGAATGCATCTGTCCTCTTGTTCAAGATCTCTCCATCGACACTCTCCCACCTACTTCAATACCTGCCTTCCCCATTTGTTTTATTTCAAACACTGTCACGCCTTCCCCCCACCTCTTAAACTATTGTTTGGAGCTTTCACATTCAAATTCAATGGAAACTGACAGGTTATTTAGACCCCTAAAACAACCAAATTGCGTAGCCTAGATTAATTAGCCAAGTTGTTACTTAGTCAAATTAAGCAATTCTAGGTTAAAGCAATTCAACAATCATATCAAGAATATTAATGCAGCGGAAAATAAATGAACACAAGATATGATCACCCAGGAAACCACACGGTAAAAACCTGGGGAGGATTTGACCCACCGATCCTCAAGGCAAACCAGAATTCACTATGAAAGAATTGAAGTTCTTACAGAAGGACTACAAGCTCCCCGCTCGACTTCCTAATGCTACCCACCAGTACGAACTTCCTGACACGACCACGCGCAGGCTCCGAATCCACGGACTACTTCTTTCTTGAATTCTTCAATCAGCTACAAGCTCCCCGCTTGCTTTTCTTTTAAGTTCCAATGGTTGCAACGGTAATGATCTTCAAGATGTTGAAATCATCTCTACCTTGAAAACCCTAAGCTTTGTGTAAAGGAAAGCTCCTCTAAGATCTCACAAGAGATTTACACAAAACAGCAAATATGAGCAACAATAACAATATGGACAACCTCAAAAACGTGGCTAGGGTTTAGTTTATATACCTAGGGTAAAAAACATAAAACCCTAAACGTTTAATGAAGTAGGGCTGAGTTGGAAATTCTGCAGAAAATTCAACCTGTGCGATTTTCGATCGATCGAGTCTAATCTTCGATCGATCGAGCCAGGCCAAAAGTCCCAAGTACTTCTGCAGCCACTCGATTCCAA
Source organism: Quercus aquifolioides (assembly GCA_019022515.1). NCBI lineage: Eukaryota > Viridiplantae > Streptophyta > Magnoliopsida > Fagales > Fagaceae > Quercus > Quercus aquifolioides. The sequence goes on from CM032332.1 coordinate 24,104, forward strand.
CTGTACAATAATAAACCAACTTTGAGCAAGCCTAAACAAGACTAAGTACAATGTTTTGATCATGGTTTGCCAACATTACAAATTAGAGTTCTAAATACATAAAATCCTAAGACCTTAGAACCTAACAGAAACAATAGATAATGATTTTGACTCTCCTTTGGAGGGCTCTTATGATGATGGATGTGATTTGAGTTTGTCAATGTGCACTTCTCCCATGGGAAGAAATTACCCGCCTCCTCAGCCTCAAGTCACTGTCCCTGATGACACTAACCACATTTCTTTGCCATCTAGTATAGACCTTCCAAATAATATGGCAGACATGTTTGAATGACACTTGGGTCTGCCAGGTTTGGGAATTGGCTCAACTGTTAGTAAGGGGTTTCATTTGGGTTCTTCTTCAATGGCCCATAACTTTGTCAGTGATGATGATTCTGACTTCAATTTGTATTCTCCATTGAAGAAAATGGGAAAATCTTGATCGAACTTGGAAGAAGAAATATGCCTCCTTCTGAAAAAGAACCTTGAAACAATTTTCTTCTTCATTGTTCCCATTCCATTTCTTTAGCATTTGATGCCAAGGTATGTCTCTTTTTTCTTTTCTTTTTTTGCAATTTTTCATTTGCATCTTTGGACGCTCATTCATTGGATTGGGTACCAACATAATTTGAATAGAAACTAACCCAAAGAAAATGCTGAATAGATGAAAGAAATTATGAAAAACCTATTTCAATTTTTAAACAAATTATGAAAAGAAGCAGTTACATGTTCATCGCATAATCTCTCTGATAATGAAGCTACTCATACTTCTTGATTTTTAAAAATTTTGAATTTTATTCCATTTCTCCATTGTTAGCATAATATGCAAGTATTAGGATTTTTGTCTATTAGTCTGTTACTAGCCAGCACCAATTCTGAAAATTCAAACTTCAGTAGGCATGACCTTATATGCTTATGCCATCCTTAATTTGATAGAGCAGGAGGTTTTGAAATGGATTTGACTTTGCCAATAGTCGTAGTTTCAAGGTCCTTTGAACACACCATTACATTTTAAATTCTTTCTTTTTAAAATTGTTGCTGATGGTATATATTGTCTCAAATTTCATAATCCTGTAAAAATATTGGGAATTATATGTGGATTTCTGATATTAGCTTGTTTGTTATTGATAATTTCCTCCTCCACTATGGTTGGTATTGATGTTACCTTCTAGGTTGATCCATTAGTGGATTTAGCACTTCTGGAATGAATTAGGGAGGTATTTTTTGTTATAACGTTTTGGGTGATGCACTTTGGTTTTTTCTCCTCACTTGGGCATGTTATTTTATAGCTTTAACTATGAGTGAAATGTGTCTTTGTTATTGATTGTTGGACTCTGAAGTGATGATTGAAAAACTGAATGTGTAGAACCAAGCTAAGTTGCTGTGTGAAATCCTACTAACAAGGTTTTATTCTTTCACATCAAGTTGTTCTTCGACCTATGTAATAGTGGAATATTTTCTAGCTTGCAAAAGTATACCAATATTTTTCCCCATAAATTAATGCAACTCATTATGTTATAAAATTCAATTGGATTTGCTTGGTGTCTTTGGAAGTGGATTTAATCGTTTTCTTTATTAATGTTCATAGCATTTCATAAAAATTGATAATATGCTTGAGAAAAGAAATGAATCAACTGATAATGTATTGAAACCTAAAATTAACCCTGTGATTTCAATATTTTTTGACAATATTAAAAAGTAAAGAATTTGATCATGCATATCATGGAATTATCAAATCTATTAGGTCTGACCCAGACGTTATTGCAGGAACTGGAAAAAAAGATTTTTGCTTTTGAGTGAGAGCTTTCCAATTAACCAATTTGTTGAGTCAACATTCCAATTGAAGAATGGCCTAGTTACTTATGTCTTTGGATCTGGAATTAGGGCACTCCTTTTGGTAGTTTCTTGTGTCGTAAGTCATGTGATTATTCATTTTCGCTTTGTTATTGATGCATGTTTGTTTAATTTAATGTGCAGTTGAAATGCAATTGTTGGTGCCTTCTATTTTTTTGTTTTTTGTTTTTTTGTGCTGTTGAATTTTTATAGGTTTAAACGGCCATGTTTTTCTCCTTATTTAGATATTTTTTATCTATATCGTCCAAAATTGAAATTAACCTCATGCAAAATGCACCATTAACCTCATACTTGAATTAATTGGGATGACACAACTTCATCATTGTTGGAATAGTTGTAGCTGCTGGTGAAACTACTTCATCCTTATAAGTTTTGTTATTTTTGTGCCCAAAAATGATCACTCTGTTCTGTAGGATTCTCTGTTCTAGTATTTGGTACTAATGGGCTCCACACTTGATGCAATTGGGTATAGATGTAAGTCTTGTCTTTGGTATTTGACACTCTTATTTTGTAGACATTAAAATCATCTCAATGCCCAAAAAAAGGTTTTATAGTTATCTTTAACTATGAGCAGGTCTTCTATCCCTTTGAAGATTATAGCTCTATACACATTTCAGTTCTTACCCACTGGCAAGCATATCTTTTATAATAAATTAATAGGATTACCTCCAATTGCATTTTGAACATAGTAATTTTCTACTGTTCTGTGGCACCTTCTTACTAATTTCACTTTGAGTTAAATGCTGAAAAGAATATTTTGAAATTACATATTAGTATCACCTTGAATTCACCCTCTTATAGGAATACCTTGCTGTAGAGAAAAAGAGTAAACAATGTTCATGAGCTAATGGTTATGATTTTATATCCGGTACAAAAAATAGACTTATATACATGCTTTTTACTGTCTTATACATTAAAGAGTCAAGGAGAAGAGATCACTTATGTTGTATCCCCTATTGTTAATTTTGCACTTATTGTAAGCAACGAGTACGGTAAAATTAGGTACATATGAGGTTAATTTTACATGTTAATGTTCCCTCCCCATTGAACATTCCCCTTCATTTACTTGATCAGTCCTAGCAATTCCATGTTATTTGGACTATGATTTGTCAGTTAAGTTCCTTTTTAAAAAATTATTTATGCTATTTACAAACAACTTTCCTTTAAAAGCCACTTCAAAATTTCTTGGCCAGAATGACTAGGCCATGGTTGCACAGCTGCATAGCATAAGCTCCAGTTTCTAGTGGGAAGACTTTCCATACAAGGATGTGGTTTCTCTATCAAGTTTGATTTTTCCCTGAATCTGCTCAACCATTTCTAGAATTTTTACTCAAGGGGTTTTCACCATGTGTTGCAGCCCATGATGAATCTATGCAAGCACTTTCCACTGTGATACAGAGCTTCAGCTAATAATTTTGAAATTTTCACTTTCTCGACCTCTTGCAATACCAATAAAACCTTACATCTAAATTACTCTGTTGTTTAAACAATAAAATTTATGTTCAGATGACTTTTGCTATCTGCAGTTAAACTTTTGAACTTGTTTAATACAGTTAAACTTTTGAACTTTTGACTTTTGCTATCTTAGCCAACCTTAGCCTACTTATACATATAATGCCTGTTTTCAAGTATGTGAAAGTAAATATTCTTTGACTTATATAAGGTACATATATTGGGTAAAAATGGAAATATTGACCATTAGTGCCACATGAAGGGTGTCTATGTTTTCTTGGTTCTTGACATTGCTTTTCCTACATCTAGGCGAAGGTCATGGCTGGTGATAATGCAGCGAGGTAATTGCTTCAAAAGATGACACAATGAGCATGCAACACGTATCTTGACATTTAGGAAAGGTATAAGTGAAGTCATGGTTGAAATTTTTGTTAGGTTTTTAGACCCCTTAAAACACAACAATTGGATTAACCTAGTTTATTAGCCAAGTGATTAACTTAGTCAAATTATGCAAATCTAGGTTAACACAATCAATTAATCATATCAAGATATAAAGCAGCGGAAATATAAATAACACAAAGATATGATCACCTAGGAAAACCAAACCGGTAAAAAACTTGGGGAGGATTTAACCTAGCTATCCTCAAGGTAAACTTGAATCCACTATATGAAAGAATCGAAGTTCATACAAAAGGACTTACAAGCACCCACACTCAACTTCCTAATGCTACCCACCAGTAGAACTTACTGACATGACCACGTGCAAGCTCCGAATCCACGGACTCCTTCTTTCTTGGATTCTCAAATCAGGTACAAGCACTCCTGCTTGTGTTTCTTTAAGCTTCTATGGCAGAAATTGAGTTGATCATCAAGGTGTTGATAATATCTCTACCTTGAAAACCCTAAGTTTATGTGAAGGAAAGCTCCTCAAGGATCTCACAAGAGATTCACACAAACCGCAAAATATGAGCAACAATACAACCAGAGCAACTCACAAAACGTGGCTAGGGTTTTGCCTTATATACCTAGGGCAAAAACATAAAACCCTAAACGTTTAATGAGGTAGGGTTGAGTTGGCAATTTTGCAGAAAAAACATTCTGGCTGACTTTCGATCGATCGAGTCTATCCTTCGATCGATCGAGCCAGGCCGAAATGCACTAATACATCTGCAACCTCTCGATTCCAACTTTACATGAATTACACAACTTTGAGCAAGCCTAAACAAGACTAAACATATTGTTTTGATCATGGTTTGCCAACATTACACATTAGAGTTCTAAATACATCAAATTCTAAGTCTTTAGAACCTAACAATTTTAACATTAGATTATAGCATCATTAAGGTCTTCCCTAATTGTGCCTTTGACAGTTTACTTAATTATTCGCTTTATTGATCACAAACACACACATACATACCTAGTTCATTTTTTCTTTTTCTACCTGAGATAGAAATCCTACTCTAGCATAATCTAAGTGTATGTGTATGTAGCCCCTCCCTCGTGCCATTGCACGAGAACTTGTACTTATGGGGTGACCATAATACTAAGGGTGCGTGGTCATAGAAATATCTAGTTCATACTATTATCAATGTGTGGTAGAACACACAAACAAAAACAGAATAATGTTTGTGTTGTGTTGTATTTTCCCATGATCTGCCCATGTTAGTGTGTTTGCAGTGTCATAGCCTTGGCCCTTCTTCTTGTTCATGCAGCAGAAATTCAAAGTTGAAAAATAAGGTTTGGATATATTAGGTAATGAAAATAGTGTGGATTAAGTTGGTTTAAGTTTTCACATAGTCAATGACTAGGGCATTTTAGATATAATATATTTATTAAGTGTTCTTGTATTGTTTTACACATTATAATTTTATTGATTCCATCTCTTTTTCTTGCTTTAACAAAATTTTGGTGGGTCTATGGAGTGATTAATGATCCTTACGGTGAATTTTTCATTGCAAAGGTCTAATCTTTTCAAGAGGTATATATGTTGCCTACATTTATAATAATTATGAGTTCTTCAAATCTGTTTTTAGATGCTTACAATACATTAATGTTTTACAGGGGAGACTTACTCAGGATTATGATTCCAAGTATTGAAGGCAAATGTACATCCTCGAGGATAGGACTCCTAGCTTCCGTACAAGTATTGTTGGAACAAGTTGGAGAACTGAAGAAATTGTGGATGACATGAAAAAATGTAGCCACGATGTTCAGGTTTGGTTATCATTATGCACTCACAATACAGACTACTAGTTTTATCTAAAGAAAAATTATAATAAAAAAGAACCTTGCAGACGTCTACAATTATGTCTTTGATTGGATTCTTACTTGAAGATAACAGTGTAAGAATATTCAAAATTAATAAGCTTTGGCTTGACAAATCATTACCTTGAGTACATAAAAGGTGCTAATGATTTTGAAATTAATGAGCTCTTAATCATATCTGACCTGGATTTGAGTTTAGAATTGATTTTTTACCCTTTTTGTCAGGGGCAGTTCATATGTGGTAACAAACACTGTGATGAAAAAGATGACTTGGCTAGCTATGAGGCAAGTGTTTTAGTAACATCATTGATCTCTTTAGCATTTTATGGGTATGGAAATTTTTTTGTTGGTTTATGACAATTTCTCTTACATCTTTGGACGAATTTAAATCTCATTTATTTATGTTTTTGCAAATGAGTCTTCACTCAAATGATACTTCCTCCTCTCAGAAGTATGGGTGGAGAGTGAGGTTATGGGTTCACAACCTACTAAGTGCGTGTGTAAGTTATCAATAAAAAATAGTGAAGTGTATTTATCGTTCTGGCAATGCTAGGTAACAGCTGTGAGTCTTTCACTCTTTTGACCATGCATGTGCAACTTTAAGAACCATTACTGAAATTTCTTGTGAGATTATTTTTTAAAGGGATTTTCTCTATTTTACAATTAATATATTCAATTAGTTATTACCAGTTCATTTCTTCATGGAATATTGGTTTTGAGGGAGGTAAGAGGGTGGGTAAGGAGAGAGACCACTTCTGATCATGTGTATAGTTGCAATGAGCAGTTTATTTGGTGACAGGTATTGTAATGCAATTTTACTGAATTTCACACTGTTTACACACCAACCAATATGGGGGTGAGAATCTAAAGAATTTAGATGGTGTTATCTTCATGGTGGAATGAAAAGATAAAAAAATCGTCACTTTTATAATTTACTATCATCCTCTTTAGACATTGTTATCAATTTATTAGCGTTTCCATTCTTTGTTCAAATTTGCTGTCGTGCTTGGTCATTGCATGAATGAGATTAGACTTGGAGGTCTAACTTTTGGCAGTTACAATGGAAAATATTATTGTCAAATTTTATGTATAATAAAATCTTTCTGTTTGTGCATATCGATATTGTCAGAGGCCTCGTCATGCTTTCACTGTTTTCTCATTTTTTATTAGCAGCTGCAATTTTGAGTCCTTTGCTTTAGTCATATATGATTCATGGTGTAACAATCCCACCCACCTCTACATGATTAAGTGGTAAAAGATTAATTTACTTGACTCCTTTGTGGCTGAACTCATTGGGATTAATTTCTACATAAAGGAAGCATGTTGCCATTGTTATATTTTGTAACTCTTTTGAGACCTATGAAGTTTTATAAAATATTAAGTGCTTGTTTCTGGTGCATGTATGTATATACATTGGTGTGGATGTTAAGCATCATTCATACAATGAGAAGGTAAACTTGTCTATACTCTTGTTGGAATTTCATTATGCATCTAGGCAGTTTGGCACATTCTGTATTAATGTCCATGTTATGCTACGCATCATACTGCTATCTTACGGGTTCTAAAGTCTACTTTAAGCACATATGGGATGAGTGATACTGATCTCTTTTCATCTTTCCTTATGCTTAGAAGATTGAGATAAAAGAGGAAGATAATATTTATTGTTAATTTTTCCCCATAGATGCACCTCTGTACAAGCATCCAGCTATATTATCAACAGTATCTAAAATTATCCATTTAAGTTTTGTATCTTATCTTACTTGATTGTTACATTGCAGGTCAACTTTAGTTATTCTGAAGCTGGAGAAAACAAACAAGCACTTGTGAAATTGGTAACTTGTGAGAGGTGAGTTGGCTTTTGCTGATTCTATTAGTCTACTTATGAATTTGTGATGACAACATAATTTAAGATGTATAAACATGTTATAATGTTTTTTTTTTTTTGATCGTTCTCAATAGATGTGCAGATAAGCTTCATTACAAAAGGCGGAAAGAGAAGGAGCAATCAGAAAAAAGAGAACGAGAAGAAAACAAAAGAAAGAGGTGCCAATTCAAGCCAAGAGCCTTTTTTTGTGCTCGTGCCTATTTACTGCTGATTAAAATTCCATTTACTTACTCAATCTATTTCCAGGAATTGGTCAAGGAGTATTGATGAAACAGATAATGACTGCGGAGGGAGAAAGGAGAGAAGAAAAGGTCTGAACATTCCTCTGGTTATACTCCATTTTTTGCATGATGAGACGTTCTTGTGCTTATATTCAGTTCACATTTGTATATAATATTTTATTTTGTGTGTCAAAATCTTTTAGTCTGTTGTCGGATCATGGATAGCCATGGAATTGATTGGTGCGCCAAATCCGATTTTCAAAATCTGCTGTTTGGATGTTCACTAGTTCCATGGAATAAATGAAATGATGTATAGATGAGATTCTTAATTCTATGACATTATTAACTATTAAGAGGGATTTGATTTCCAAAATTGATAATTTAGCCCCCCGTTTGTTTGACTGATCATGTCTTAAATTTTGATGATTGCTTAATTATTAGTTTATCCCATAGCTTCCACTCTGCCTGCTTGGATCCCTGGTTTCGAACTTGTGGTGACTGCCCATATTGTTGCAGAACTATAACTATAGTAACAAGTCACAACACAGCATCAAATTATTTTGGCACTGACCAAATTATTTTTTTTTAATTTTGTAATCTGGGTTTTCCTACACGAGTGAAAGTTTTGGCACTGAGCAAATTTTTTTTTTTTTTTTTTTAATTTGTAATTGTGTGCATATGTAATTATTGTATCTCCTGCTCTGTTGTACACACGAGAAAATCTGGTCTCATTGTATTTCTTGACTGCTATTTTGAAATTTGAATATGTGTTTTCTGTGTTTTACTGTTTTAGATTACTTTTGATCTCCTTCCTCTATTCAAGAAATTTAGAAGGTATTGAAAGTCAAAGCCCGCAAAGCCTAAAAATGGTGTTGGAAAGACCCAACAAGCAGTACTGCGGCCCAAAGCTTGCACACCTATATATATATCTGAAAATTAAAAAAAAAAAAACATAAAAGTGCTTTTAATTTTTTAGTTTTTGATAAAGTAAAAAAATGATTTTAACTTGAACATAATAGAATAGACTAATCGAATGAAAGGAGAAGAGAGCAATTATTAAACTTATGTTTTGGTCCTTGTTCTATTTTTCATTTTAATTATTGCCAAAACAATATTATAAACTAGAGAAATAATTTTTAAATATAGTTATTTCAGGTTTCAGGGTAGAGCTCAATTTGGAGTGTCAATTGGTCCTTAGTAAAGATGTCATAGTGTGCTTAAATGGCTCCTGTAAAAAAATTTAAATTTGATTTTGGATCAATGATTGTGGTTAAAAGGTTCCCAAAAGACATTTAAAATTTGATTTAAGATCAATGATTTTAGGCAAAATTTGAACATAAATCCTTTATTTGAGAAAAAAAAAAACTTTATCATTTAAGTAAATTAGAACCCACAAATTAATTTGAATTGATTATAAAAATAAGAAATTCACCAATTACCTAGCATCATTTTTTGGGTACCTTTTGTTTGGTTAAATTTTAGTATAATAATAATAATTAACAAAATTTCTCTGTAAACTAGTTTAGAAAAAAATTATTTAAACTTCTCATATATATAATATATATTTTTTTGGAAATTTTGAAAATTTAATTATTGAATTTCATGTTTTTTATGTTTTTAATATGCATATTAAATTTCATTCAAATCAGATGTTATTTATTATTTGATCAATAAACTTATTTTTTTATACACAATTTTAGATCACAAAAATTTGAAATTTTAATTTTTTTTTTAATGACATAACAATTAATTTTTTATTTTATTAAAATTTTGCAAGCACGGAAGATATAATAAGCACATGTAATCCAAATGCTAGATTTTTAAAATCCACACTTAATATAAAGACATATAAAAAATTTAAAGGGTTTCTTTTCAAATCAATTTTAAGAGAAATTTTGTTAAAAAATAATTTATACTATATAAATTAAAAAAAAAAAAAGAATCATCGACAATTGATACTCTTGTCTTCTATATATTTGTTAATATAAATAATACTAGAGATACAAACTATTTTACAAAAAAATTTACAAATTGTTGATATGGTGATTGATTATTGGTAAATAAAAAAGTGATATTAATACTAGGTCTAAATGAAAACTAATAAAAAATTAGTCACATCAATATTTTGTAAATATATTATAAAATAATTTGTGATGATAACATTATTCTTATTAATATTATTTAAAATAAAAAATTAATTAATAATATGTCAAAACTTTTCAATCTTAACCCAACCAATTTATCTCACCTTCCGATTTTCAAAAAAAAAAAAAAAAAATTTATCTCACCTTCCAAGTTTCCTAGCAGAATCTTCGTGCACGTGAGAGTGAAATGGGATGGAACAAATCAACTTTAGCTTGTTGGAAGGAAAGTTGAAACCACGTGGGACCGTTGGTTGGAAAGATTGCAGCATGGAAACTTCGAGGAAGAGGTACTCTAAAACTACTTTTTTCAAGGTTAGTCAAAAACAAATACGGTGAGTCAAAAACAAAAAGACACTGGTTTGCAATTTCTACTTTACTTCTTAGGAAAATTGAAGACGCGTAGGAATTTCTCTGCTTTAAAGGCTCTTTTTCAAGTCCTTTCCTATTCCCCTTCCTAATTGTTCATTCAACTCAGCGTTCCATTCAAATTGCTCTTTTTCAGCATCGCCGACCCGATTCATCGTCCTTCTCACCCATCTTCGAAGCCCAGCTCCGTTCATCCATCACTCTCACCGAAGCTCTCTGCTCAATAAGCCATCGCCGACCCACGCAAGCCACGCCCCATCGCCGAGTTGTTACCGACTCAAGCCCCAGCGCTTATCTTTCTCCACTCTACAGGTACTTTCTCTCAGCTTTTCCCTTTTTCTCAATTTGCATTTGGGTCTTTGTTTATGTTGTTGTTGATTTAAAGGCTCTTTTTCAAGGCCTTCATTCCTATTCCCCTTCCTAATTGTTCATTCAACCTGAGCGTTCCATTCAAATTGCTCTTTCTCAAAAGACACTTTTTTTTTTTTTTGGTGTGGTTTACTCTTCTCTTGTACTTCTCATTTCATCACATCTCTGATCTTTCCAATCTTCTTCTCATAGATCTTGATGGCGGCTTTCCCGACCGCTGAGGGAGACTCTTTTTCTTCTTCCACTCACAAGTGGGACTGTGATATCTTCTTGAGTTTTAGAGGTAAAGATACTCGCGATGGTTTTACTGGCCATTTATATCAGGCTTTGTGTGACAAAGGTTTCAAGACCTTTATTGATAATGAAGATCTCCAGAGAGGTGAAGAAATTTCAGCGGGACTTATCAAAGCCATTAAATCATCAATGATTTCAATTATCATATTCTCTCAAAACTATGCATTTTCCACTCGGCACCTTGAAGAACTTACCGAGATTCTTGAGTGTAAGAAAAATGGACAAAGAGTTTTACCAGTTTTTTACAAAGTGTATCCATCTGAAGTACGCAAGCAGGAAGGTAGCTTTGGATTAGCACTAACTACGCATGAAAAAATATTCGAGAACAACATAGAGAAAGTGCTGAGGTGGAGGGCAGCTTTATGTGAAGCAGGTGGTTTGTCTGGATGGCATATTGAGGATGGGTATGTATCTAATCACTAATCTTGTTTCTTTTTATAGCTTTCAAACCTCTGATGGTTTTGTTATGACCACTAAATACCAAATTACGAAAATATTTTGTTACAATAATATTTGCTATTACTATCTACTAAGGCACTAAGAGCACTGCTACTACTAAGGCATTAAAGGCCAGCACAAATAGAAGGTTTATTTTTATATTTTTACTTGATTGGTAAATTGCAAACACATCTAATGTGCTTTCATCCGATGATTTTACCTTTCACCCACACTTGTGAGAGAAGGAAGTGTGATTTAAATCAAGGCTCATCAACTTAATAATTTGCAAATTTTCTTAATCATTTCATTTTCAGAGTATTATAAATGGGCAAGAGGCATGAGGCGAAGAACAAGAACAAGGGGTAGTAGTGACATAGTGTTAGGAGGAAAGAGAGAGAGAGAGAGAGAGAGGACTCAAAAGAAGAAAAAAAGGGTTCAGCTCCCCTCCTGTTTAGTAGCCTCTAGTTATCTCCCATTTTAAATACTATAAAAATGTTAGGAACTAAACTGACAAATTTGAAACATTATGGACCAAATTAACAGAATCTAAATATCACACCAAATAGATAATTTACCCTTTTAAAAAAAGAAAAAAAAAACACCATACAAAGTAAAATATGTTAGCCACATCATTTCCTTTCCCTTTCCAGTGTTTAATCTTCCCTCCCATTTCTACTGTACCAAACACACTGAAACTGACTTTTATTTACCGTCTCAGGACAAAGAAAGCAAAATCTTTTTGCTTTTTGCTTTCTAGGTTTTTATTTTTCGTGGGGTTTGAAAGTAGAACCTAAATATATTCTTCAATACTCTCCTTTTGAATCGTATTTCTTTCTGTAAATTTAATAAAGCATTCTGACTGAGCCATGTTTGGATTTGGTTGGTCAAGTAAAGCTCTTTTTTTTTTTCTTTTTTCTTTTTTCTTTTTTTTTTCTTTTTTTTCCAATAAAGCTTTCTAGACTTGATTTATTAATTTGATTTATGGTTTTTTGTTTTTGTGGGATTTGAGAGTATACCCAGAAATAGCTACAGCTCAGTTTACATCATCCTCAATTTCAACAAGGAACTTGCCTTTGTTTCAGGGGCTTCAACTATCAACAGTGAAAGTTGGTCCTTCAGTGGAGCATTTGGGAGTAGGGAGTGGTCTCTCTCAGAGGGCACTTAGGGGTCTAGTTGCTTCCAAGGTATTATTTTCATCACCCATTTTTGTTTCTCCAATTTATCAGTGTTTGTTATTGAAGTTTGTTGTATTGTAGTATGTGGAGATTTTGATTGTTGTGAATTATGTGTTGGTATGTGGCTGATTTGGGTACTCTGAGATGGGTTTCTCTATAGTTTGTATGATGGTATTGGTTTGAAACGTGTGATTAAAGGGTTTAAGTTGATGCAACGTTAAAAAAGCAAGGTGGTGCTGCCCATAGAATATAAGAAGTCAGAACAAGAAGTAAAATGTTAATAAATAAAAAAATTTACAACAAAGAATTTAAAATAACTGTTTCAGCTTTACCACGCATAACTATTACTCCTCAATAAAAGTGCATTCTTTTCTCTACAAAATTACACATTGAACACAAATGAACAACTTTTCAAATCCCCCAATTACAGCTTTAGACAAAACATCTCTTCCAACATGATAACACCTACACCACAAGTTAAGGGGTTACTACATCATAGAATAAGGTGTAACCTAGGAGATGATTCACATTATCTTCATGGTTTTTAACACATAAAATTACCAATCCATAATAATTAACCTTGCTTAAAATATTTGTTATCAAAATCTTCCCTACTACCATACAACACGAGAAGAAAGCTACCCTTGAGTTAGCAGTACACAAACTTTCAAATGCTTTGCAAGGAAAAGTTGTTCCTCCTTCTCTCAATGTTTTATATTAGCTCTTCAATTGGAAATCTTTTTTTTTTTTTTTTAGTATAGAAATCATAATATATATCTTCTAATAAATGTGCCATAGATTCTATTTCCCAATCATGCACCGTTTAAATGAATATAGGATTCCATTTAAAATGATTCCAAACTCTATATAGTTTTCCACTCTATCTTCTCTATCTGTTGCGATTAGAAAAATACCAAATTGTCTCTCCTTTATAGTAGACTCACCACTCCACAAATTTTAGAGCCATCATTGTCATATATGATAAAATGCAAGGCATCCCTTCTTCTAATATGATTCCACAAACCCAACACATACAGTCTGTTGACCTTGCCCGAACACCAATTTGCACAGATAGTGCCATTCTTCTATTACTCTCTTCCATAATGCATTTTCTTTGCGTATCCCCAAAACCACTTTTGCAACAAAGCTTGATTAAACAGCAACATCTTCCTAATCCCCAATTCTCCATGGTATAGAGTAGAGGATTGCAACAAATACTACAATTAACTAAATGGAAATTAAATTCGCCACCCTTACCACCTGAAAGGAAATTCTTTTGAAGTTTTTCCAACCTATTTGCCACCCTACAGGCAATGGAAAAGTATAGGAAATATTTTGGAAGGCTAGATAGCATACTTTTGATTATAGTGAGTATGCCTCCCTTTGATAGGTACAATTTCTTCCAACCAACCAATCTCTTATGCATTCTCTCTTGAATGGAATCCCATATATGCCTTGCCTTGCCTTGAAATGAGCTCCCAACAGTAAACCCAAGTACTTCAAAATATGACATCCAAGATTGCTTTCTAGTTTTTCAATATTCACCATCTCTCCTTCTGTCCTAATTTTAGAATTACATAGAATAATTCTCAAACCTAAAATTAGCTCAAACCAAATAAGGATGCATCTTAAATAATGAAGATGTGTAGAGTATGCATCACAAATGATGGGTGTGTCATCAACAAAAAGTAGATGGGATATTACCATTGTTTCACCCCTTGAATTATCAAAGAGGAAACCATTCAAATAACCCCCTGACACTACTTTCATTATAATCCTACTTAAGGTTTCCTAACAACCACAGATAATAAAGAGGAAAACATATCCCCATAACATAACCAATCTCATACTAGGGAAATACCTAGTTGGAATGCCATTCACCAAAACTAGAAATCAGACTAGAAATACAAACCTTCATTTGCCCTAAAGCCATACCGTTGAAACAAATAAATCAACAAGTCCCAGTTGAGGTGGTCATTAGCCTTTGCCATATCCAGGCTTCCAAATTTCAGACAACTATCCAAATATGTGGCTGAGCCTAATGAGTCTATTGAGAATCTATAGCTGATCTCAAAATTTTGGGACTAAGGATTGGTTGTTGTTGTATCCAAACATCCATTAGCTAATTTAGCTATGAGGATAGAATCAAGTATTTGTCTACCTTCAATAATTGCATTAGTCATATCAGACACAATCTCCCCTAATACCCCCTTTCAATCTATTTGCTTTTATAGGAATTAAAAACCCCAAAGGTAGCATTTAAAATTTTTTCAAACACATAACTTGATGCATTGTGATTTTTTTTTTAATAAGTGAATAAACTTTATTAAAAACTCAAATCAAGTACATGATGAGAGAGAAAAAATAAATAAATAAATAAAACAGGAAAAAAAAAACAGAGTGATTATCTAGTTCCCAGGGAGTCCCCAAACTCTAAGAACTCCTCAATCAAGAACATCATAGGGGATGTCATCCACTCATATAAGGTTTTCAAAAACTGAAACTTTCATCATGCTAGTTTATGCACCTTCAAAACACCTTGCATTTTGTTCCCGCCATATACACTACATAAGACATAGCAGGACTACTAACCAATTGCCCACTATTACCTCTTCTCCCAAATCATCTCAACCAGCTCAAGAGAATATCTTTTTCTGAATATGGCATCACCCAAGAAATACCAAATAATTTGTTGAATTTTAGTTTGGAAAACATGATTGATGACTGTTATTGTTATTTGTTGTAATTCAGTTTAGTTTCAAATAGAGAATCTATCCTTGACTATATACCTCTCAATTTTAGAAGGATAAAACTTTCTAATTGTAAGGTTGTTTGCCAATGAAATAGTGAAAATAGTATTTTGGGGCCTACGAGAGAAAAAGAAAACTGCTTTGTGGGTTATTTTTTGTTAGAAAATTCAGAACCAGGTCACTTTGTGGTTTTTAAGTATGCTCTGTTATTCGTGTCATATATGGGAACTTATGCGTTCAATACTTCTCTGTTTCTATGTAGCAATTCAGCTGTTTATTTCCTAGGCTTGGTTTTGATTTAAAATTAGAAGACATTTGTATTATAGTCAAATGACAATACATACACCATAGCTGTGGATTTACATTTACTGAAATTCTGATACTGTTCATGTTATGTGTGTCTTTTCTGACAAGGTAGCATCTTGTTCCCATTTCTGTAGTACGCCAACATTAAGCCTTTGGATGATAGAGTGTTGGTCAAGATCAAAATAGCCAAGGAAAAGACAAATGGTGGAATTTTGGTGCCAACAACTGCTCAAACTAAGCCTTAAGGAGGTGAGGTGGTTGCCACTGGAAAGGGTAAGACAATTGGGAAGAGCAAAGTAGACATCAGCGTGAAGGTAACTTTTGCTTACTCATCTTTCTTGCTTCCAATTCTCCATTGGTTGTTCCTTTCACTAATTGCTATTCTTTGTACAAATTGGCACCCAAATTGTTTATTCCAAGCATATTGGGACCGAGCTGGAGTTCAATGGTTCAAAGCATCTTATTCTGAAGGATGATGATATAGTTGGTATTCTTGAATTGGATGATGCCAAGGAACTTAAGCCCTTGAATGATAGAGTTTTAATCAAGGTTTGTTATATTTTTAAAGTTCATTACCCTTGCATGTATTTTCATGAAATGTGTATTGTGGAGTATAGCTGAGGATAAATAATAATGTTAATGTAAAGGTCTCATCTTGGGGTTGTAGTTAGTGAACTGCCTTTGGTTTACTGCAAAATAATTATGTAGCTATACATGATATATCATGTCTAATCTTGCATTATGCTTTATTTATGTCTTTTCTTGGTTTATCATGTGAGCCACATAGAACCTGAAGTAATATTAGGTATTATACCTTGTATGTTTGAACTCAAGTGCAGGTTGTTGAGGCTGAGGAAAAGACTGCTCGGGGTTTGTTGCTAACAGAGGCGACCAAGGAGAAACCTTCCATTGGGATAGTGAGGACTAGAGCATCTTCAACTTTATGCTCTCCCAAGCATTAGCTTAATACTTGTTTTAGGATTGTAAGATGGGGTTTTGGTTAATGTTTGATGTTTATTCTTCATTGGATGTGATAGGTGATTGCGGTTGGGCTTGGTCCCCTGGATGAAGAAGGCAATAGGAAACCATTATCCCTCGCCCCAAGGAGCATAGTCATGTACTCTAATTATGCCGGGAATGAATTTAAGGGCAAAGATGGTTACGATTACATTGCTTTAAGGGTTTCAGATGTTATGGCTGTTCTTTCTTAGTTGTCAATTTAATGCTCTTAGTATGTACCTCCAAAATTTTATGTAGAAGTGCCTCAAGACATGGATTTTGAATATAGTTGCACTTCAGTCTTTAGAGTATGCTGATTGTAGCTTTGTGTCAGATTCTAGTATTTTCAGTTCTCTGCATAGTTAACAATTAATACTAGTTCATTGAAACATCCCAAGTTCATTTGATATTGAATGGGTGTATTCCGTATTGTATTAAAATCTTCATTTTAAATGGATCCATTTCATTGTTTAGATTAAATTTTACCAATCCAACTAGATGGAGAATTAGAGAAAAAAAATTCTTCCAATATTGTCAGATTTGGTGAAGCCAATCACTACAAATGCCTTTGCAAGGCTTAGTTCCTCTAGCATCAGCAACCATGTTTTTTTTTTTTTCATAACCTGCGGCTAGCCTTCGATTAAAACTGCAAATCTTGTAATAGACTTTTAACTATTTATAGTTTCTATGCATATCCATATTTCTTCCCCAAAAAAATAAAAAAAAAAGTTTTCAAAGTAACTTCTGTTTAGAGAGTTAAAGGCTTTTAGCCCAATTGCAACAATAATTTTTCTTATAGTAAAATTAAAATGTATAAGTGGGTGCTTGCCTTTGGCATGTCATAACTCAACCAGTTTTATTTATTTTTAGTTTGGTAATTTTTTTTTAAGATAATCAATATTATTGTAGTGGACTGGTGCACAGCCTCCACATGTACTTTCAAGTGTGGAAAACATGACTAAGAAAAAAACAATTAATCAAATGGTCATATTGTGATTAGGGGTGTGGCTCTTTTCAATAAATGAAGGTTTTTTTTTTTCTTTGTTATTTTTGTAATTTTTAAGTGCATGATTTTATTTCCATCTCTTTTATTTATGGAACATAAAGTGGTACAGGAAAAATGGGACAGAAGATTTGGACTCCACTTAAAGATACAACTTGAGCAAAGAAAAAAATCTCTTTTTCTTTTTACTCACTACTCTCTTTCTCACCATGTATCTCTACAACTTTCTCTTACTCTCTCTATTTTTCTCTTCTCTTTTGCTTGCTCTCAGTCACGCAGTTCTTCAAGACTGCACCGTCCTCAATCTCACTCGCTGGAGAAATTATACAGTCCTTTGATAGACCACGTCACTTATCTACCATTCCACTAAAAGACTCTCACTTGTTTAAAATTACTGAGTTAATAATAAGTTTCTGTTTAAAAAAAAAAAAAATTTAACTCAGCAATTTTAAACAAATAAGAGTCTTTTGGTAGAATGGTGGATCACGTCACTTGTCCACCTTTAAAGACCTTATTGTAATTTCTCCACCCTGGGACTTCTCCTCTTCACCCTTCTTCAAATGGCCGAATGGCCTTACTTTATATTTCTTCATCTTTTCCTTTTTTTTCTTCCTTTCACACTCTTGACATCAAATCACAATAAATGCATCTCACTTACCTTGACTTTGCTCTAGCCAATTTCTTTTTGCTTCAACTCTCCCCCAAATTCCGAATAGCCTTAATGCATCAACCCATTTCTTTTCTTCTTTTTCTCCTCAGCGTGTCCAACAAGCCTCAGTCATAGCCAAAGAAGAAAATATGCTGACTTTTGTGGCTTGTCCAACCACCTCTTTAATAAGGTGCTTTATCAAGTGTGGGCTGGACCCACGTTGCTATGATGCACCCAACAAAAATGACCATGTGTTAGATGTCATTTCGAATTAATAATATCTCAAATGATTTTTTTTTTTAATTAAAAAATAACAAAATCTCCAAACTCTTATCATAATGTGTGATTAAATTTATATCAAATAATTTATATTAAGAATTGTTCTTCAAATTTATTGATTTTAAATATTCAAAACCAAACACAACCGTGAATCAGTTATGAAAGGTTCCTAAAGACCAAGGATGGCTCCACATGAAAGGTAGGGTGGTCTCGATCCCCTTCTTTCATTGCTTCCTCCTTCTTTTATCCTCTCTTCCCTTTCCATCTTTTTGCTCCATGTGCATGCCAAATAGTTGGTGTTGATACTTGTCCCATCAACATCTCCCATAAGTCTTCATGTAGTAGTTGTAAGGTAAAATTCACTGTTCATGTATCACCTCCTCATTAATGTGGCCAGAGAGTTAGCCGTAGTGCATTTAATGCGGTGGTAGCAGCTTTCCCTTAAGATATTCTAGGACTCCTCCCTGTCTGATATCTCTGTAATGCTCATCCGCACCAACAGAACTTCCTGGAACATTACCGTGGTCGACAAACTACCTCTTCGGACCTCAGCTTTGGCTAGTCGAGGAGGCATCTATCCTCGGCCCATCCTTTTGAGCCATTATGACCAAAACTAACTTCTTCTATTTTCTAACACAGTTTCTTTTGACAAAGATACCTCCTTCTCGGACAAACTCTCATCCTCGGCTTGGGCCACAAGCCCAATATATAAACAGATAAAGAACTTCTGGGCCCAATGTCCCTACAATAGCCCTTCGAGATTCTTCTTTCTGGCTCCTCGGGAAGAAAAGAGGGATCTCGATGTCACCATATTGGCTCGGTGCTCATTTCGTCTCACCTCTGCTTGTGAAAGCACCTTTTTAACTGTCCAAGGCACGCTCCTAGTGCTGTGGCATTCGAGACACGTTTTCATTAAATTCTTACGGCTCCCTATCCCCCACGTTCTACGACGCGATGCAAATCCAACAATTGAGGATTTTGCTGAGAATTGAGCAAGAATTTTCCCGCTCCCATCTCTCTCCTTGGTATAAATACCTCTCAAATTAATCATTCACTTTATCTTAGCATTCATTTCATTCTAGTGCACATACACTGTATTTGCAAATCTTCCCAACTTACTTGTGCCTCTACAAATACCAAAAGTCTGTCCGAGGACCCCTCCTTATTTCTGTAAGTCTTCATAAGTCTTTTCGCTTTTCTTTTCCATATATTTTTCCTATTTTTGTACTTTTTCTCTCCTCAGCCTTATTTTCTCCTTTCAAACCTTTTAGTTTTCTTCAAATCCTTCAAGAAATGGGTAGATTTAAGAGTTTGGTAGACTCCGAGGAGGGGATAGAGAACTTTAGGGTTCAGTATAGGATCCCTCCAAGAGTAGGCATTAGGTATTGTAAAGAGGGACAATGGCATGAAGATAGGCAAGAGGGTGAGGTAGTGATCCTGATGATTGCCTTCATAGAAGGCAGGATGAGAATCTCCATGGGCACCATAACCAAGGATTATCTTAGGGCCCATAGATTAGCTCCTACCCAGTGTGCCCCAAATATGTTTAGGATCTTAGGTTGTATAGATGCCCTTAATGAAAAGATAGGTTTAGGACTGACACACCATGATGTCAACTGGGTCTATAACCTTCACCATCTAAAGGGGTAGGGGTACTATCTAAAATCAAGGTATCACGAGCTTAGGCTTATCCAATGCCTCCCAAAATCCAACAAGGGGCTGAATAAAGATTTTTTGATCATGTCGAGGGAGTGGCACAATGGCCTCCTCTTCTCGACGAGAAAGGGGCAACCAGGTGGGGCTTTAGGTTTAGGAAGATTATTTTATAATTACCTCGTTCCCTTTGATTTGTGCTGTTCCTAATTCTGATGGCTCTTTTTTTTCTTGTTTCATTGATGATTTTGCAGATAGACATGTAGCTAAGCCGAATTTCAACCTGGTCAACAAGGATAACCTGGACAAAATCCTTAAAGCCAAGGTATTTGTGAATGGGGACAGTCAGTTACGAGCGGCTCATCTGATCCTACGATCTCATCCAGTTTTCAGGCACCTAAGTGCGTCATAAAGGCGAGAGACCCCCGCCTTCATCGAATAAGTGAGTTGTCCCTGGTTTTCTCCTCCCTAAAGGCATTCCTATCCCAGAAGGCACCTCACTACTCAACCCATCCCAGAAGGCATGCCCAAAGTAGCCTTTCCACTTCAACATGTGTCTAGTGAAGCTACTTCCTCTCAACTTACTAGCAAGGAAGAAGATGAGGAAGAAGAAAGGCAAAAAGAGGTAATGGACGTCTCAGACTCAGACATCCTTTACGAGGTTTTTAACTAGCCCTTGCCCCCTGAGACATCAACTGGTGACCTCGGCTAGTTTTTTCAGTCTCAATCTAGTCACCTTGAAGGAATTACACCCTTATCAAACGAGATAGGGATTCAAAGAAAGCAGAGGTCGACTCTCCAAGAGCTGTTGAAGTCTCAGCCAGGGAGAGATGCACCTGGTAAGGCACCTCAAACAAGACTTCCCACCCCTCCGCCTGCACAACCCTCCCGAGCTGATTAAGCCGACCATAAGAGGAAGAGGGAAGAGAAGGGGAAGGAAGGGGTGGAAGTTGAGAAGAACTAACCTCCCCAAGAGGTCGAGCCCCAAAGGGGGGCCAAGCAGCCAAGGGTGGCATAGACAAGGTCTGCAAATGAGGGAGAAAGAAGGGGGGATCATCGAGTTGCAGCCCCTGTCTGGGCCCTACGCATGGAGTTGGATGGAGCTCCTCTTCTTGATGATGCCTCCATCCGAGACTCCCCGTGAGGCACAGTTGGGTACATTGCTGACGCGGTGGAATAGTCCTTGTTGCTACCCAAGGATAAGGCTGACCTCAAGTCTATGAGGCAGCACGAAGTTTTCTTCAAATTGAAGAAGGATTTGGCCATGGTAAGTTTTTTAAGTTAAGTTATATATATATATATATATATATAACTGTACTCCTCCTCCTTTCCAGGCCATCCAAGCCACCTTCAAGGCCGAGGAGATGGTGAACTACTCCCATCGCAAAATGAAAGAGGAAGAGGGAAGGAGGATTGTAGCCGTGGATGCCTTCCATGTGGCTGAAAAAAGCAATGAGGAGCTGAAAAGCAAGCTACAGGAGGAGGGGAAGAAAAGAAAAAGTGCCACTACTGCCCTGGATATTGTGGAGAAGCAAGCCGAGGGCCAGAGGATACTTCTATGTAATGCTAAGGACCAGCTGGCTGCCTCCAAAGAGCAAATCATTGCCCTGAAGGAGAAGTTTGAGGAGGTCAAGAAGGCCAAGGCTCAAGCTGAGAAGGCCAAGGAGGAGGCAAAAAAAGCCAGGGAGAAGGCCGAACAACATGGATACGACGTCGGTGTGAATGAGACCGAGGACGCCTTTAGGGCTGAGGTCCCAGGGGTATGTAGACTTTACTGCGCCCAAGTATGGGATGAAGCCCTCAACCAAGCTGGGTTTGAGGCTTCTTCTGTGCTTAGGAAGGCAGAAAGTATCTATTACCCTGAAGCCATCCGCCCCTCTTCCTCCCGCAGTTCCAAGGTGGACATTCTAGTCGAGGTGGCTGATTCAAAGAAGACTATCTCTGAGAAGATCCTTACCTCCTCTAGCAGCCTTCTGAAGGTGGCTGAGCAGCTGGGGGAAAAAGGAAAATAAGTCGAGGTGACCAAAGGAGTGGCCCTTGATGCTAAAAAGCCCCCGGCTGTTCCCAAGGATCCTACTAAAAATATGGAGGTACCCGGGATGGAGATTGTCCTTGCAACTCTTCCAATTCCTGCCAAGGGTGACCCCAAAGGCACTGACCAAGGATCCTCAGAGGCTATAGCCCAGCAATCCAAGGCCCCCCCAAGGAAAAATTGTAATAAAAAAGAAGTAGATTATTTGTTTTGGTTTTCATAATTTGTAATCAAATTACCTCTTTGTATTTGATCTGCCTTATTTTAAGGCCGTTATTAATGAAAGAAACGAATATTTTCCTTACTCTTGTGATTCTTATACAAGTGCTGATATAATTTATATCTTGTTTAACACTTAGTAACGTAATAATGGAGTGAAAACCCTTCTCACCAATCTACATAAGTAACAGAAAATTTATCCCACCTTACATGATCAGTAACAAAATAAGTGAAATCTACTAAGTTCACCATCTCAGCAAAGCATAATTCTAATTTTAAGAACATACGCTATAATGCAGTATGCATATAGGTTTTAAATTATGTTGCGCCTTACTCATCAATAGGTTTATAGGGTCAAAGGGATAATCAATTTTTAAATAGACATAGGTATGCCTGTAAATGCTTTAAGTGATACTCATGGGCATCTAGTTAGGACTCTTATTACAGTGAAAATCATTGCTATTTGGAATGATTATACCTAACATTAAAGTAATCAACAAGGAATGCTAATTTACCTTAAATGTATAGTCCAAAAAGTCTGCAATAACTAGGGATTTGCACTGACACTTAGCAATTTGATAGAAAGTATTAATTTACTCAAAGCATGTGACCTGAGGAGCCAAGCATTGCTAAGGTTCTGTTTAATGTTTGGAACAGTGATTAAAAGATGTCAATTTTCCCAAGGTATGTGGTCCGAGGATCTAGACATGACCAAGGTTCTGTTTAACACTTAGACAGATGTCAAGGAATATTAATTTCCTTAAAGCATGTGGTCCAAGGAGCTAGGCATGACTAAGGTTTTGTTTAATACTTAGATAGATGTCAATAAGTATTAATTTCCCCAAAGCATGTGGTCCGAGGAGCCAGGCATGACTAAGGTTCTATTTAATACTTAGATAGATGTCAATGAGTATTAATTTCCCCAAAGCATGTGGTTCGAGGAGCTAGGCATGGCTAAGGTTCTGTTTAATACTTAGATAGATGGTAAAACACAGGGCACATAATATAGCAAACCTAAATAGGGTTAAGAAAGTTCTCTACTAATAATAATATCTTCTTAGGTTATTTACATTCCAAGGACATGGTACAGCCTTTTGCTCTAGATCTTCAAGATAATATGCGCCTATTCCTGTGACTGACGTGATACGATATGGCCCTTCCCAGTTGGGGCCCAACTTTCCCCATGATGGGTTCTTTGCAGTACCCATAACCTTTCTTAACACCAAGTCACCAGGTGCTAGTGGTCTCAGCTTCACGTTGGCATCATACCCTTGTTTGAGCTTATGTTGGTGATAGGCCAATTGGACCATGGGGTTTTCTTTCCGTTCTTCAATTAGGTCTAAACTTTTTTCCAGTAACACATCATTGTTACTGGTAGTGAAGGAACTTGTTCTAAGCATGGGGACCCAGTCTCTAGGGGAATGACAACCTCGGCCCCATAAGTCATTGAGAAGGGCGTCTCCCTAGTGGGCCTACGAGGCATAGTCCGATATGTCCAAAGGATGTGTGGCAGTTCTTCCACCCATTTTCCCTTTGTATCGTCCAACCCCTTTTTAAGCTTGCTCACTATGACCTTATTGACAGTTTCAGCTTGTCCATTCTCTTGTGGATATGCCGGGGTGGAATACCTATTTGTTATGCCTAAGTCACAGTAATACCCCTTGAACGCCTTACTATCAAACTGCAATCCGTTGTCCAAGATAAGGGTACGGGGGATTCCGAACCATGTGATAATATTTTTCCAAATGAATCTCTTGACATCCAAGTCCCTGATATTCGCCAGTGGTTCAGCTTCAATCCACTTGGTGAAATAATCTGTGCCGACCAACAAATACCTCTTATTCCCTGCTACCTTAAGGAAAGATCCTACAATATCCAAGCCCCATTGAGCAAAAGGCCAAGCATTGAGCAAAAGGCCAAGGATTGGACAAAGGATTAAGGACCCCTCCAGGTTAGTGAATGTTTAGGGCGAATCTCTGGCACTGGTCACATTTCTTCACATAGTCTTGTGCCTTTTTCTACATATTTGGCCACCAATAGCCTTGTGTGAGGGCCCTGTGAGATAAAGATCTGCCCCCTGTGTGGCTTCCATAAATTCCTTTATGTAATTCTTCCAGGAGTAGCTCAACTACTTTAGGGTGTATGCATAGCAGATATGGGTCAGAAAAGGATCTCTTATGCAACTTTTGATCCTTGGACAGCCAAAACCAAGGAGCCTTCCTCTGTATCTTGTCAGCCTTGGACTTATTCTCAAGCAAAACATCTTCCTTAAGGAATAGTACAACAGAGTCCATCTAACTAAGACCCACCCTTATTTGATGAACATGAGCCACGTTTCCTCTTACTTCTATAGGTTTACATAAGTCTTCCACAAGGATTACCCGAGGCAAACTTTGCGCAAAGAAGGTTGCTAGTGTGGCAAGAGAGTCTGCATGTGTATTTCTATTTCTAGGAACTTGTGATAAGTTAAAAGACTCAAACCCAAACTGTAAATGTCTAACCTGGCTCAAGTATTCCTGCATCTTGGGATCTCTGGCTTTCAACTTTCCTTGAACTTGGCCCCACAACCAGCCTTGAATTAGAGAATATCTCCACTGCTTTTCCACCCATTTTTTGAACTATAGTCATCCCCACCAGCAGAGCTTCATACTCAGCTTCATTATTTGTGGCCGAGAAGTCCAATCTAAAGGATTTCTCAATTGTGATCCTCTCTAGGGATATCATCACTAGCCCCACTCCAGATCCTCTATGATTCACTGCACCATCAACGTAAACCTTCCAAGACAGAAGTTCTTGTAGGGAAATCATGCCAACTGATTTTTCATTCATGTTTTGTTCCTCTATCTTTTCTTCCAATGGGGGTTCAGCAAACTCGGCTACCAGGTCGACGAGGACCTCACCCTTGACAGAGGTGCAAGGCATGTATTTGTTATCAAAAACCCCTA
Organism: Quercus aquifolioides; assembly: GCA_019022515.1. Classification (NCBI taxonomy): domain Eukaryota; kingdom Viridiplantae; phylum Streptophyta; class Magnoliopsida; order Fagales; family Fagaceae; genus Quercus; species Quercus aquifolioides. The sequence goes on from CM032332.1 coordinate 49,438, forward strand.
GGATCGTACTCCACTTTGCAATTCTCCCTGTATAGTCAACGCTCTGAAGTATAGATTTGAGTGGGAGCTGGGTGAGAACATCAACCGTGTGTGATTGGAAATAGTAGGGGAGCTTATGTGTAACATGCACCTACGCCAGAATAGCCTTCTCCAGTGGTAAATAATGAACCTCGACCTCATGTAGTGACTTGCTCACGTAATAAACTGGCCTCTGCACCCCACTATCAACCCGTATCAACAACAAGCTTACTGCATGGGGAACTATAACAATATAGGCAAACAAAACCTCATCCACCTCGGGTCTAGACATAATGGGTGGCCAAGATAAATATTCTTTCAACTGCTGTAATGCCAAAACACATTCCTCGGTCCACTAAAATCCTTTCCATTTGTTCAACAATTGAAGGAAAGGCCTACACCTGTCTGTTGACTGATAGATGAAGCGGTTTAGAGTAGCGGTCATCCCCGTTAGCCTCTGGACCTCTTTGGGATTTTGAGGTGGCTGTAAATTGTTAATTGCCTTAATCTAGTCAGGGTTGACTTCAATCCCGTAATGTGTAACCATATACCCCAAGAACTTCCCTGATCCGACACTAAAAGAACACTTGGAAGCATTAAGTCGCAGCTTGTGTCTCCTCAAGATCTCAAAGATATTGCCGAGGTCATTAACATGCTTAGATTCCAATTTGCTCTTGACCACCATGTTGTCTATATAAACCTCAATGTTTTTCCCTAACTGTGACTCAAACATTCTGATCATCATCCTCTAGTAGGTAGCACCTGCATTCTTCAAATTAAAGGGCATCACTTTGTAATGGTCATTCCTAATAGGAGTGACAAAAGCTGTCCTTTCCTGATCGTCCAAGGCCAAAGGTATCTGGTGGTAGCCTTGGAAAGCATCCAAAAACTCATTCGAGGATGACCTACAGTAGCATCCACTAGCTGGTCTATCCGAGGCATGGGGAATGGGTCTTTTGGGCAGGCCTTATTCAGGTCTATAAAGTCCACACATACCCGCCACTTTCCGTTTTTCTTCTTCACGACCACAGTGTTGGCCAACCATTCAAGGTAGAACACCTCTTCAATAGCCTCTGCCTGCTTAAGTTTTATCACCTTGTCTTTGATAGCGTTAGAATGATCCTTAGATGAGTGTCAATGTGGTTGTTTCTTGGGGGTGACAGATGGATTGATGTTTAAATGGTGGCAGATGAAGTTTGGATTCACCCTCGGAGCTTTGTAGGCATTCCAAGCAAACACATCAATGTTCCTCTTGAGAAACTCCACCAGATCCTCCTTCTCCTAAGGTGGTAGCTGAGCTCCAACGTGAAAAAACTTATCAGGGTCATTACCCACATGGGGAGCCATAACAATATAGGCAAACAAAACCTCATCCACCTCGAGTCTGGACATAATGGGTGGCCGAGATAAATATTCCTTCAACTGTTGGAATGCCAAAACACATTCCTCTGTCCACTCAAATCCTTTCCATTTGTTCAACAATTGAAGGAAAGGCCTACACTTGTCCGCTGACCGAGAGATTAAGCGGTTTAGAGTAGCAGTCATCCCCGTTAGCCTCGGGACCTCTTTAGGATTTCGAGGTGGCTGTAAATTGTTAATTGCCTTAATCTGGTCAGGGTTGACTACAATCCCGCGATGCGTAACCATATACCCCAAGAACTTCCCTGATTTGACACTAAAAGAACACTTGGAAGCATTAAGTCGCAGCTTGTGTCTTCTCAAGAACTCAAAGATATTGCCGAGGTCATTAACATGCTCAGATTCCAATTTTCTCTTGACTACCATGTCGTCTATATAAACCTCAATGTTTTTCCCTAACTGTGGCTCAAATATTCTGGTCATCATCCTCTGGTAGGTAGTACCTGCATTCTTCAAATCAAATGGTATCACTTTGTAATGGTAATTCCCAATATGAGTGACAAAAGCTGTCCTCTCTTGATCGTCGAAGGCCAAAGGTATCTAGTGGTAGCCTTGGAAAGCGTCCAAAAAGCTCATTCGAGGATGACCTACAATGGCATCCATTACCTAGTCTATCCGAGGCATGGGGAAGGCATTTTTTGGGCAGGCTTTTTTCATGTCTGTAAAGTCCACACATACCCGCCACTTTTCGTTTTTCTTCTTCACGACCACAGTGTTGGCCAACCATTTAGGGTAGAACACCTCTTCAATAGCCCTTGCCTGCTTAAGCTTCATCACCTCATCTTTGATAGCATTAGAATGATCCTTAAACGAGAGTCGAGGTGGTTGTTTCTTGGGGGTGACAGATGGATTGACGTTTAAATGATGGCAGATGAAGTTTGGATCCACTCTTAGGCTCTCTTGGAAAGACCGAAGCTTCTTTGAGAAGCTACAATCTTTCTCTCTTTTATCATCAGTTTCTTTCTTTTCCCCAAATTTTCACAAAGAATTGATCAGCTCTCTCTCTTGTGAGGCCAAGAAATTCCACCAAATCTGCCCTATATCTCTTTGCAACAAGTGAACAAATCCTAGATTTGGAAGAGTTAGATGCTAGCAAAGAGGATTTAGAGTCCGGTGTTTACCGAATCACCATGTAATTTAAGGGTTCTAGTGGGTGTGCAAAGAGCTCCGACAACAACTCTAGATCTGGTGTAGTATTTGGCATCACTACCATCTTCGCTCTCTACCTCCATCCTCCAAGACGTTCATAGCCTTCTCTCACCATAGGTAAATTTTCATGTCTAAAAATTTTCTATATATTTTTATAGTTGTTTGCACTGTAGTTTGTTTGATATTTCAAAATCGTTTTGATTTCCAAGTTATGGTTGTTTATGAAATTTCTATATAACTTAGAATAATCTTGTTGGTTGAATTCGTTTGATAATAACTTAACTTTGTAATTAGTGGATTGTGGTTGTGGAGTTTGGTATGTAGTTTGGAATGGGTCAGTGCTTTTCTTTTCCTGGGGTGCAGAGTCCTCTATAGTTAGCTAATCACAGGTGGAATTAGAAGCATGAACAAATAAGTATATTATTTTCTTATTTTTGTTTACTTGATTGTTGGAGATTTGAGCAGATTTGAGCACTTGATAATGCAATTTTGCTAGATATCAAGCAAAAAAGCTTAACTTGAGCTTAAGTTTGAGCTTGATGTTAAGCTCAAGCTTGGCTTGATTAATTTATCAAGCCAAGCCAAGCCGAGCTCAAGCTTTTGGGTTTTCCCACAAGCTCGAGTTCAAACATCATATTTAGGCTTGTCTTGAGCTCGAGCCAAGCTTGAACATTTGATTTTTACTGATGAGCCAAGCTCAAACAAGCACTACTCGCTTGAGCTTGGCTCGTTTACAGCCCTAAGTCATTGTCGAAGTCACCATCTATCTCATTGAACATCTCCCAATATCTGTCCGTGTACGTTTTCAGGGTCTCCCCATCTCTCATGGACATGGACAACAAGAAATCCAAAGGTCGAGGAACCCTGCTACACGTGATAAAGCGGGATCCAAACACTTGAGTGAGTTCCTTAAAGGAATCAATGGAACCTGCACCCAGATTGTCGTACCACCTCATTGCCACAGGCCCCAAGCTGGATGGGAATACCTTGCACATTAAGGCTTTATTCTTGGAGTGGACAGCCATTCTTTGATTGAAATGGCTTATATGCTCCACAGGATTTGTTCGACCATTATACAAGGTGAACATGGGCTGAGTGAACTGCCGAGGAAGTCTTCCTCCCTCAATCTTGCGCGTAAAAGGTGATCTGGAGATTTGGTTGAGTGCTCTACTCATAGCATTATTTTCCAAGCCCCTCGAAGATGAGTTTCTGTTTCTACGCTCATGATGGTAGTCTTCATCAAACGAGAAGGACTCACTAGGAGGAGTCCTTTATCTGCGCCTATAGCTACTATCATTTTCATCCTCAGAAGAGAAATCAGAGTTGGAAGGAGTTCGCTTTCGCCGTTCGTGGTATAAGCTTCTCTTCAGGTGATCAATTCCAGCTGTAAGGCCTTGTTATCTTTCCCATGGGAGAGGTGGCTACCACCCCAAGAGTGGCTCCCACTAGTGTGGGTAGTATGCACACTCCCCTCCCCGTTCCTTCTCCGTTCAAGATTAAGGAAGTGATCTTGACGCTGAGATCCCACAGATTTCGCCTAGTTTGGACCCAAACCTACCATTGTTAAATGTCGGACTCAGTGTCACACTAGTATTTCCCACAGACTACGCCATTTGTAAGGACCAGATTTGGATTCCTTAGCCTAACGGTTGATGGACTTAGGCCTAAAAAGCCCAAAATAATGAATTTGTAGAGAATGAGTTGGAAAACTGGGCTTTAATGAATCAAACAAACACAAAAATAAATTAGGATGACAAGAGAATAAAAATGAACAGGATTATGCTGAAGAAAATCGTCCTTGGCAAAGTCCGAGGAGATCTGTTCTTGTATATTTCTGTCAGGTTTGATTACAAAGTCAGTCCTTAAAGCTACAGTATTTTTCCTCTTTTTTCTTGATCCCCTTCTTTCATTGCTTCCTCCTTCTTTTATCCTCTCTTCCCTTTCCATCTTTTTGCTCCACGTGCATGCTAGATAGTTAGTGTTGATACTTGTCCCATTAGCAGCTCCTATAAGTCTTCATGTAGTAGCTGTAAGGCTGAAATTCACTATTCAGGTATCACCTTCTCATTAATGCAGCCAAAGAGTTAGCTGCAGTGCATTTAATGCGGAGGCAGCAACTTTCTCTTTAGATATTTTAGGACTCCTCCCTGTCCAATGTCTCTGCAATGCTTATCCGTACCAACAGAACTTCCTAGAATGTTACTTTGGTCGACAAACTACCTCTTTGAACCTCGGCTTTGGCTAGCCGATGTGGCATTTACCCTTGGCCCATCCTGTTGAGCCATTATGACTAAAACTAACTTCTTTATTTACTAACACAGTCTCGTCTGACAAAGATTCATCCTTCTTGGACAAACCCTAGTCCTCGGCTTGGGCCACAGGCCCAATATACGAACAGATAATGGACTCCTGGGCCCAATATCCCTACAACTGACATTATTATGGAAATGAACAAATATATATCATTGAGATGTTTAGTTGTAATATCACCAATTAAACATTTAGGGCACATGCATGATGCTATCAAATGAACATTGGAGATTATGAAGTGTCTTACTTCTTAGAACCACTAAAAAATAACCCAAAAAGAAAATGAATTTCAATATTATTTCTTCTTAAAAAGTAGAGGACCGTGGTGATGATATATATATATATATATATATATATGTATATATGTAAGTGTTGTGAGTAACAACACATATTTGAGGGGAGGAAAAACTGTGGGGAGTGAACTCTCTGAGCAATGGGGACAAGATGGGGTCTAATGCTTGTGAATAGCACTGCAAGTCTTAATTTTGCTGACAATGACAAAGCAAGAGTCATGGCTCTGTACTTGAATTTTTTCAAAGGAAAGTAACAGTGGGGTGGAAGTTATAGCTCATCCTTCCTTCCTGCCATTCAAACCTTCAACAAACTAAGTAAACAAACATTATTAGTTCCTACTCATGTGGCTATTCCAGAACCGGAGAACCACATATATTTTGCATTTGATAAAAATCTTATTATTCCCTCGGTGACCTTTGCTATAAGCATTAGATCAATACACGCATGTAACCACCTTGTTATTGAACTAAGCTAATAAGCATCATTTTGCTTGCCCTTGTCAATGATTAATTATATATAAGAGCAATGATCATCTAAATTAGTGCTACCTAGCTACCATTTTGACCGTTAATATAACTAAAGACAAAGTTTTTTGCGAATCAGATTGAAGGAATCTCTTTCAGCCTGTTACATGACAATGCAGATAATTCGATGTAGATGACTTAAATCATTTAGCAAATCACATAATTTTTAGAATTACACAAAAATACTAGTTAAAGTCACTAAGTAACAAAATAGAAGAAGAAAATTCTGTCCAATAACTAGTAACTAATGCTTTCAACTTTATAATGGGGTCTATCTTGACATTCAATATCTTTTGGATCAGCAGACTAATAATTTCATTTCTTCATAGTTCATTATTTTACAGAGCATGAAAATTATCTTATGTACTATTGTTCTATAAAATTTGTTGAGGAATGCTAAAGATACTGCAAATTTTATTATATAAACCATTAAATTGATATGTCACTAAAAAAACATAATTTAGATATATTTATTTTTTATGTTATTAAATTTCACAACATAAACCTTAAAACTGATGTATTACTACTAAAATAAATTAAGATATTTATTTATTATATTATTTAAATGACACTAATCATATCACAACAGAAAACCCAAAACGTTTAATGAGTTAAGGCTGAGTTGGAAAATTCTGTAGATTAGCATTCTGCTCGAGATTCGATCGATCGAGTCTTTCTTTCGATCGATCGAGGCAGGCCGAGATGCACCAATGCATCTGCAGCCGCTCGATTCTAACTTTACATAAAATATATAACTTTGAGCAAGCCTAAACAAGACTAAACATATTGTTTTGATCATGGTTTGCCAACATTACACATTAGAGTTCTAAATACATAAATTCCTAAATCATTAGAACCTAACAAACTCCCCCTTTGGCAATCCGTGACAAAACACAAACACAAAGCTCAAAGTTTACAAGTAAAAAGCCCTTTACAAAAATAATGCTCATAAACACTAAAATTCAATCCTAACTACTATCCATCAGTTGCAAGTGTAGACAGCAGCTCAATTGAATCAACCTGTATATTCCTGAAACACTCAACAAACACATAAACGCATGTGTGATAGAAAACAGTAAATAAACAGGTATAACATTCTCGTATGATTCACACAACACATAATAAAGACATATATCAATGAATAACTCATAAATATAAAACAATAAGCAGTGAATCACAAGAAACAAGAATCATGTATATCAAAAACAATATAACTCCCCCTAACATGAATAGCCCCAAAGCAATGATATACAAGGTGAAGCACCTAGATACAATCTAACATCTCTACTAGCTCTTTAAAACAAAAACTCTCCCCCTAACTACAAAAACTCCTCTACAGTGTCAAAACTCTACTCCCCCTTTTTGTGACGGAATGCCAAAGGACAATCACACACCATCATCAAAAGAAGGTGGTGAGGGTGAACGAAGATGTGTTACGTCGGCGCGAGAGCACGAATCTCGTCAAGCAAGTCCACCAAAATCTGACTATGGGCCGCTTGAACGGTCATGATAGTCTCCAAGGTACGACAAATATCAAAGACATCTGAAGGAGGTGAAGGAACATCAGCAGCAGCAGCATCACTAGCAGGATCAGGAACATCCTCACCAGCAGGACCTGTAGAAGAAGAAGGAGGAGGTGCGCTACCCGAAGGCTCAGACCTAGGGTGTTTAGAGCCAGCTCGAAGATGAGCAGCCTTCTGTCTAAGAAAAGACGCACCTATGGGAGCAATCACATGAACGGGCTCAGAGGAAGGGAAACCACTAAGATCAAGATAAAGCAAAATCCTATGAATAAAAATAGGATGAACAAGGGCATGAGAAGAAGATGAACTCTTATAAACTTCGTTCAAAGAACGAAGAAACAAATGGGGAAAACTGATAGGAGCATCAGTGACAAAAGCATACAAAAAGACATACTACTCGAGAGGAATGGTGTGAAGATGAGAAATGGGCCAGATAGAATGACAAGCTATCCTAAAGAAGAGATAGTGCAACTCAGATAGCTCAGCAGAGGTGATCCTAGGATCAGAACCCCACTGGATAGAAGACCCAGAGATGTAAGACATGACATCACTCAACAGAGGAGACTTATTATAAGGGTAGACTGGGTGCTAGACTAAGGGTACCCCAAGAGCATCAGCCACTACCATAGGAGTAATGGAGTACTCTACGCCTCGTATCCAACTCTTTACTAAAGTGTTGGAATTATAGACGCGGATAGAGATGTTCGAGAAGAACTCTCTAATCAGGGTAGCTGGAGGAGGAGGATCAGAAACATCCAACAGAGGTAACCAGCCCCGACGCTCAAAATTTGCCCTAATGGTAGGATCAATCTCATCTAAAAGAACAGAACGCTCAGCCCAAATCTTTCTCTTAAGGTTCAGCTTCTCATAAATCTCTTGATTTTTCTCACTCGGAAACCTCTCTCGGTCAAAAGAAGGAAGGGAAGGAGTAGGTGAGGGGACAGACCTACGAGCCCTAGTCTTCCTATAGGACAGAGATACAAAGAGAAAACCAAAATAACACAAAAACCAAGGGCAGACTGCAAGTTAGCACAAACAGATATAGAACAACAATCTATATGACGCATGAACAACCACAATGTCATGATGCATGTACTAATGCAGTAAGCAAAGTTCAAATTAAGTTCAATTGCACAAAATTGGCTTGAGCTTAAAGTTTCTAACAAAAACCCTAAAAATTTGAAAAACCACGTGAATGTTTTGAAACAAAATTGATGAATTGAGCATTACATGACACAACACACAGAATATAATGCCTAATTACGTCAAAACAACAAGCCAATTTCATCAATTTCAACCTAATTGAACAAAATCCCCAATTCGGATTCAAAGCAAGCCCTAGAATTTAATTTTTCTCAAAACCCAAAATTGATCAAATTAAACTATCAAAATCAAGTTTATATCATGTCCCCTCAAAAACAGATTGATCAATTTCACAAAATAAGGCTTGAATCATCAAAAATCCCAAAATATGTATAGTTCAAAAAACCCAAATTAAAATACATGAAAAATGCATGAAAAGAGAAAATAACAGCAAAAGGAAGGGTAATATGGATATACCGGCTATAGGAGAGAGAAACCTTGCAAAAAAATTGGAAGAAAATGACAAAAAATTCGTTGTAGAGCCTTGCCGAGTCAGAGAGAGAAAAGAAAAGTTTGAAAATTTTTGAAAAGTGACTTTGAAAAAGTCAGATCTGAATTTAAAAAAAAAACATGATTCACGATATTCGATTGATCGAAAAACACATTCGATCGATCGAATCAATCCGAGAATTTTAAAAGAATTGAAGCACATTTTCGATCGATCGAAAAACAGAATGGATCGATCGAAACAAGTAGAGGCTCACAAAATTTTAAAGAAAAAAACACAGTTTTTGAAAGAACAAACACTTTTTGACACAAACTCCTCAAAGCATTAGATTTAATGAACAAAATGCATGAGTATGAGATGAAATGCCTTTTCAAAAACCCAAGTTTTAATCCCAGTTTCTCCAAAGAAAATTTCAGCCATTCTCCCTTTAAGTTCTCAAGCAAAAAAAATGTTTTGCATAATACTCAAGGTATTTTCAAACTTGGTTGATCAGACCAAAAACACACACAATAACATGTACGATGTTTAGCAAAGAGTAACTTGTGTAGTGTGTGCAAACTAGCAAAAACTTGAGATACATGTGAGGTGATATGTGAATAGAAATCAATTACAAAGTCTACAAAATTCATCACACAGAATTTAAAAGAGACTATCACCAGAAGAGTTACATCATATAACTCCCACATCTCCTAGAACATAAGCTTGCAATCATGTAAGTTTCTTGAATTTTGCCTCATTATTATGTTGATTGGCATCAAGCCTAATAGTACACACCAATTTTAAGTATTAAGCAATTAATCGAGGCTACACCTTATGTTCTTATGATATGCACTAAGGTGTTCATGATTGGCTAGTGAACAGTGATGAGATGGTTATTTATGCCTTTCTCAAAAGGATCAAGTCCGACAGTCAAATAACATGTGACTTCAAGATTAAGACAAAGTGATAAACACCATAAACATCTTTCCCACACAACATGCACTACAAAGTTTCAACTAATCAAGTGCAGTAAATAAACTCATCAAATCTAAACAAGGTGCACAAGACAAGTTATGTGTAAATAAATTGACCAACCTTGTTTTCAAAAACCAAGAAAAATAGTGCCAAATAGATTTTTGCTTTCCTTTTTTTTTTTTAATTTTATTTTAAAAGAGAAAACAAATAAATCCTAGAATGAAATGCATGAATGTAATGCAATGCAAGGCCTAGAAAGAAAAACACAAAAAAAACACACACACCAAAGAACAATGGTCACATAGGAATGAGTAATGAAGCACAAGGACCATGTCAGAAAGACTCAATTAGATCGAGTCTTTTGCATCCAAAATCGTTTAGATACACCATGAGCATTGGCGTTCTTATTCACATTCGAGTGATTTCCAACTCCAGGATTGGAATAAAAGTTCAACGCCTTTACCAATTCACCAATGAGTGCCATAGGATCTTGTGCTTGAGGCACAAGCACTTTTGGTTTGTTTGCTCTCTTAGCAGCTTGAAGCTTGTAACAGTTAGGACGAATGTGTCCAGACTTTTCACAATAATGACAAACACAAACAAGTTTACCGTGCATCTTGTCCCTAGAAAAGGTAGACTCCTTAGGTTTAGACTCTTTCAGATCAACCCTAATCTTCTTAGGGGGTGAAACTTCTATAGGTTGGACAACCTCACTCACAGGGGGTTTAACAGTTTCACTCACAACCTCACTCACGGAAGGTTCAGAAGAAGATGAAAGAACAAAGTTCGTGGAAATAGGTGCAGACACAGAGATTCGTTCAACATATCCTAAACCAGATTTGTCAGAATGATACTTTTGAACATTCAGTATTTGATCAAGTTTAGAACTAGCAGATCTAGCAACAGATAAATCATGTTCCAAAGTTTTAACTTTATCAAGCAAAAGCATGTTTTAAGATTTCACATGATTCAAAAGATCATTAGTATCAAATAATTTAACAAACAAAATTTTCTTTTCAAGCTCAAGGGAATCAATTTTCTTTAAGCCAAGTTCAACATTCATAGCATCCTTTGCAGCAACTTTGCAAAGTTTATTATAGGCCTTTTGAAGATCTGTATCCTCAGAGAGTTCCCCATCAGAAGGGTTCTCTTCAACAGATATACTTTCATTGACTACAGCAGTAGCAGTGAAAGCAATGAAGTTTCCATCCTCGTCACATCCAGACTCATCATCAGAAATCTCATTATCACTAAGGGTTACAACCATAACTTTACCCTTAGACTTCAAGAATGTAGGACATTTAGATTTAACATGACTATGCCCTTGACAACCAAAACACTGAGCACTCAAAGAATTGTTTGAAGATTGACCAACTTTATCTCTAGGTTTGTCATTGTTGTTAACCTTAGTGGGATCATTCTTCCTAAAGTTTCTAGGTTCAGCAGTGTTTGTACCTCTTGCCTTTCTGTTATTATTCCTAAGAAAGTTTCTAAAATTCTTGGCAAGGTACGCAATCTCTGTAGCAGAGAACTCATCATCAAATCCACCAACCTCAACATCATCAACAGACTTAAGAGCCATTAATTTGGATTTGGAAGCTTTGGGTAAGTCAGATTCATAGGACTGAAGAGATCCTACAAGCTCATCAACAAGGATGGAGTCCACATCCTTGCTCTCAGTAATGGCAGTTACTTTGGGTCTAAAATTTTCAGTTAAAGATCTAAGAATCTTCCTAACAATTTTAGGTTGATCATAGATTTCACCCAAATTAAAAGCAGAATTAACAATATCATTCAATTTAGTATAAAATTCATCAAAAGATTCATCATCAAACATTCTAATGCTTTCAAATCTAGAAGTTAATTGCTGCAGCTTGTTAATCTTAACCGCCTTTATGCCTTCATGCACAGTCTGGAGGATTTTCCAAGCAGTATGAGCAACCTCAATATTAGAGATTTTCTTAAATTCCTCCATGGAAACAGCATTAAAGATGACATTCATAACTTTGCTATTGAAACTAGCTGCTTCTTTTTGAGAAGTTTGCCACTCACTCACAAGAGTAGAGGGCTTTTCCCATCCGTACTCAACGGAATTCCAAACTCTCTCATCAATGAATTTCAGGAATACTTTCATCCTTACTTTCCAATAAGCATAGTTATTCCCATCAAAGTGAGGAGGAACAACGAGAGAGTGTTCATGCTCCATAACAACAGGGGTCAAGGATCAGCTCAGAGATTAAAAAATCTCCAACAAGAGAGTTACCCGCTCTGATACCACTTGAACAGTTTTAGACCCCTTAACCTAACCAGATTAACCTAGTTAATTAGCCAAGTGATTAACTTAGTCAAATTATGCAGTTCTAGGTTATCACAAATATACAATCATATCAAGAATATAAAGCAGCGAAAAATAAAATACACAATAATATGATCACCCAGGAAACCACACGATAAAAACCTGGGGAGAATTTGACTTAGCTATCCTCAAGGTAAACCTGAATTCACTATGCGAAAGAATCGAAGTTCATACAAAAGGACTTACAAGCTCCCCACTTGACTTCCTAATGCTACCCACCAGTAGAACTTACTGACACGACCATGTGCAAGCTCCGAATCTACGGACTCTTTCTTTCTTGGATTCTCCAATCAGCTACAAGCACCCACGCTTGTTATTCTTTAAGCTTCAATGGCAACAACCTAGTTGATTATCAAGGTGTTGAAGTAATCTCTACCTAGAAAACCCTAAACTTTGTGTAAAGGAAAGCTCCTCTAGATCTCACAAGAGATTTACACAAAACAGAAAAGTATGAGCAACAATACAACAGGAACGACTCTAAAAACGTGGCTAGGATTTTACCTTTTATACCTAGAGTAAAAACAGAAAACCCAAAACGTTTAATGAGTTAGGGCTGAGTTGAAAAATTCTGCAGAAAAACATTCTGCCCGAGATTCAATCGATCGAGTCTATCTTTCAATTGATCGAGCCAGGCCGAAATGCACCAATGCATCTGTAGCCTCTCGATTCCAACTTTACATAAAAAAAATAAAACTTTGGGGAAGCTTAAACAAGACTAACCATATTGTTTTGATCATGGTTTGCCAACATTACACATTAGAGTTCTAAATACATAAATTCCTAAATCTTTAGAACCTAACACAACAATTTTCAGTTTTTTTGGAAATACGTGTGGGTGAAAAAGTGTGTGAAAATACGTTTGAAAACATGTGTTTAAAATGATGTACCAAACAACTCCTTAGTCTAAAACAAAAAATCACTGTTTTGCAATTTCTACTTAACTTCTAAGGGCATTAGTATTGGTGGTGCAATTTTGTGGTGGATTTAGGAGCTTAGATGGTGTGATTGGATTGGGTTTTCTTGGGTTTTTTTGTGGAGGAGAAAAGGGCTTGTTTTTTATGGAGCTTTTTCTTTTTCTTTTTGTTTTCTTGGCTTCCAAACACTACATGGAGGAGATGAGGCTTTTTCTATGGATTTTCCTTTGATTTTCTAAGCATTTCTCTTTGATTTTCTCGGCTACCAAACAGAAAGTAGCAAAGTAATCACCTTTTTTGTTAATTTTTTTTTTTTTTTTGAAGAAAAAAAAACAAAAAAAGAATTGTTGTGCTGTTTAATTTAAGAAGAAAAATGCATAAAATTTTAGAGAATGATTTGTATAAAGAAAAAGAAAGTTGAGGGAGATTAAGATTAGGAAATAGAAACAAAGAGAGAGTTAGATCTGAGTTTTATTTTATTTTTTTTAGAAAAGTTTGTTATTAATGGTGGATGTTAACACCGTTTGTGTTGAAGGATTAAATTGGCCATTTTTTATAAGTTGTGGATGTGTTCAGTATTTCCTCAAACCTCAGGGTAGTTTTCTGTAATTTACCCTATTTTTTATTTCCACTCTCATTAAAATAATATTTATTTCTTTCTCTTTCTATTTATTTTATTCCTCTGCCGTTTCACCATCGCCAACTTGATTCATCGTCCTTCTCAACCTTAAAATTGATGTATTACTACTAAAATTAATTCAAACATTTATTTATTATATTATTTAAATGACACTAATCATATTTATTGTCAAGTCAACTTATAAGTATTTATAGTAAAATTAGTAGTAGTTCTAATATATCTATTAAATTTGTTTGTAATATGACACAACACTTTCAATTAATGCAATAAATAATTAGCATTAAAACTTGAACTTATGAGTGAAATCCACCTTCAAGTAGTGACGAAGTCAGGATTTGAATTTAGAGAGGTACAAAGTTGTTGTTGATGTTTCTTTTTCTTTCTCTCTCTCTTTTTTTTTTTAATTATAAAAATTATGAGTAAAAATTATCACATACACATATACATGCAACATAACAAACTAAAATTAACAATATTAATATATAGAAACTAAAAGAACTATTTTAATCAATTTATAATTTGGTAAATTAAATTTAATTGCTTACCCACAAATTTTCAGAAAAAATAACAAGTTATTGCCAACAAAATTGTTTTTTAATTAATTTTTAGAGGTAATAGTAATGTTTTTTCCTTCTCTTTAATTGAAATTATTGCTTCCTTATTTTATTTTTCTCTTACCCTTACTTCCCTTTGGTTTTGAATGCTAAAGTTATTGATGAAATAGTTTTTTTTTTTGGTTATGTTTTCTTAATAATGTTTAGAAGAAAGCGATTAATACATCGATAAGAAATAGTGAGATCATCCAAATTGAGGGAAACCAAAAAAGCGTAGAGAAATACCCAAAATAACATTAGTGGGGAAAAAAAAGGACTTGACTACTACAAAAGTAATAGAAAATATGACTTATAGAATAGAATAAAGAAAAAGAATACATATGACCAACATAAATTAATATGTTGAGGATCCATAACTAACCCAAAAACATTTGGATTTAAGGCTTTTTTAGTTTTCTTAATAATTTTTGACAAATAAAAAAAAGATACTCATCAATTACTTTTCCTATAAAATGTGCCAACAAGAAATACATATAAGAGAAACAATTATATCTATATAAAAATACACTAAGACAAAAGATGGGGAAAAATCAACTATGCTAATAAGTGGTGTTTTTTTATTTTTAAGGCTGTGTTTGTTTTGGTGGTAAATGATTTCAGGAAATCATTTACCACCTCAGCCCACAGTTTGGAAGACAAGGAAAACAACATTTTCCGAAAAATGAGCTTTAGTTGACCAAAATTTTCACCTTTGACCCGGAAATGATTTTACGGTTTTATTTTCCCTTCAAATCATTTCCGGAAAAGAGAGAGCGAGAGAGAGAACGAACCACCAGCGAGAGAGAGAACGAACCAACCCAAGCTCCGATCCACCACCACAGCCCATCGCCAGCATCCACGATCTTCGACTTTGCCGGCGCCACGAACGAACGAACCCACGAACCGACAAACCCACGATCTTCGACTTCGCCTTCGCGCCATGAACCGATCTTCGACTTCGCCGGCGAACCCAGAGCCCAGATCACCACCGAAGACCGATCCATCGAAGATCGCACCCCACCGACGAACCCACGAGGCTTCGAACTTCGACCTTCGAACCATCGCCTTCGACGACCCAGACCTTCGACCCAGAGACGACGAACCCAGACGGCGACCCATCGCTCTCTCTTCCTCGATCTCGTCGACGACTCAGTTTTGTTTTTTTTAAGTTTGATTGTTGTTGTTGTTGTTGTTGTTGTGTTGTTGTTGCCGGAATTTGTTGTTGTTGTTGTGTTGTTGTCGTCGGAATTTGCTACCGGAATTTGTTGTTGAATGGTAGGAAAATAACATTTTCCTAATAGAACCAAACACATAAAAATATTTTCCACAACAATTTTCATAATACAACCAAACACTTGAAAATATTTTCATTTTCCGGAAAATAGCATTTCCGGAAAATAGGTATTTTTCGGAAAATATTTTACGGGAACCAAACGGACCCTAAATTGAGAGAAGGATGACGTTTTCTTATGTAGGATGCATATTTTGGTTTTTATTGACGGACCCGCCACCTCAAAACATAATATTCAAAACGTCGGCACCAGAACACAGAGAAAGATCATCTTTTGTGCTTTTGCTTTTTATGTTTGGCATATTCAACTGCTTTTTTTCTTTATCCATGGAATAAATAAAGACCATGAGCCTAAAACAAAAAGTCATTGTTTTGCAATTTCTACTTTAACTTCTTAGAAAAGTCTAAAACAAAAGTCATTGTCTTGCCATTTCTACTTAACTTCTTAGGAAATTCTAAAACAAAAAGTCACTGTTTTGCATTGTTTCTTTAAGTTTTATTGAAATTTTGCAATCACGAGAATATAATAAACACATGTAATTTAGATGCTAGATTTTTAAAATTTACACTTAATATAAAGATATAAAAAAATTTGAAGAGTTTTTTTTCAAACTAGTTTTGAGAGAATCTTTATTAAAAATAATTGATATTTGATAAAAAGAAAGAAAAAAAAAAGACTAGAATCATTGACAATTAACACTCTATCTTCTATATATTTGTTAATATGAATAATGCTAGAGATACAAATTATTTTAAAAAAAATTTACAAACTGCTGATGTAGTGATTGATTATTGGTAAATGAAAAAAGTGATATTAATGATAGGCTTAAACAAAATCAATAAGAGGTTGACCACTTCAACATTTTATAAAAATATTATAAAATAGTTTGTAACTATAACATTACTTTTATTAATATTGCTAGAAGTAAAAAAATCAATTAATAATGGGTCATGCTAACGAGTGCCCTTAGGGCACTTATTAATAATCTATTTTAGGAAAATTTTGATATCACTTTTATGGGAAATGAAAAAAGCTATCAAAATATTAATTATTTTTTTTCATTTTTTATAAAAAATTTTATTTAAATGAATTATTAATCAGTACCCTAAGGCACTCGTTAGCATTTCCCATTAATAATTATGTCAAAACTTTTCGATCTTAATCCAGCTAATTTATCTCACCTTCCAAGTTTCCAATCAGAATCTTCGTACACGTGAGAGTGAAATGTGATTGAACAAATCAACTTTAACTCTTTGGAAGGAAAGTTGAAACCGCACGGGACCGTTGGTTGGAAAGATTGCAGCACGGAAACTTCGAGGAAGAGGTACTCTAAAACTACTTTTTTTCTTTTTCTATGGAATAAAGTACACTGGGCTGCAATTTCTACCCTACTTCTTAGAAAAACTGAAGACGCGTGGGAATTTATCTACTTTAAAGGCTCTTTTTCAAGGCCTTTCCTATTCCCCTTCTTAATTTTTCATTCAACCTGAGCATTCTATTCAAATTGCTCTTTTTCACCATCACTGACCCGATTCATAGCCCTTCTCACCCATCTTCGAAGCACAGCTCCGTTCATCCATCATCCATCATCCTCACCGTCGACCCCACGCATCATCGCCGACCCAATTCATCATCCTCCTCACCCATATTCGAAGTCCAGCTCCGTTCATCCATCATCCTCACCATCGCTCTCTGCTTAATAAGCCATCGCCGAGCTGTTACCGACCCAAGCCCCATCGCTGATCTTTCTCCACTCTACAGGTACTTTCTCTCAGCTTTTCCCTTTTTCTCAATTTGCATTTGGGTCTTTGTTTATGTTGTTATTGATTTAAAGGCTCTTTTCCAAGGCTTTCATTCCTATTCCCCTTCCTAATTGTTCATTCAACCTGAGCGTTCTATTCAAATTGCTCTCTGTCAAAAGACACTTTTTTTTTTGGGGTGTGGTTTGCTCATCTCTTGTACTTCTCATTTCATCACATCTCTAATCTTTCCAATCTTCTCCTCATAGATCTTGATGGCGGCTTTCCCGACCAATGAGGGAGACTCCTTTTCTTCTTCCACTCAGAAGTGGGACTATGATGTCTTCTTGAGTTTTAGAGGCGAAGATACTCGCCATGGTTTTACTGGCCATTTATATCAAGCCTTGTGTGTCAAAGGTTTCAAGACCTTCATTGATAATGGAGATCTCCAAAGAGGTGAAGAAATTTCAGCAGAACTTATCAAAGCCATTAAATCATCAATGATTTCAATTATCATATTTTCTCAAAACTATGCATTTTCCACTTGGTGCCTCGAAGAACTTACCAAGATTCTTGAGTGTAAGAAAAATGGACAAAAAGTTTATCCAGTTTTTTACAAAGTGGATCCATCTAAAGTACGCAAACAGGAAGGTAGTTTTGGATTAGCATTAACTACACATGAAAAAAAATTGGAGAATAACATAGAGAAAGTGCTGAGGTGGAGGGCAGCTTTATGTGAAGCAGCTAGTTTGTCTGGATGGCATTGTGAGGATGGGTATGTATCTAATCACTAATCTTATTTCTTTTTATATCTTTCAAAGCTCTGATGGTTTTGTTATGACCACTAAATACCAAATTACGATAAAATTTTATTACGATAAAATTTGCTATTACTATCTACTAAGGCACTAAGAGCACTGACACTACTAAGGCATTAAAGGCCAGCACAAATAGAAGGTTTATTTTTATATTTTTACTTGATTGGTAAATTACAAACACATCTAATGTGCTTTCATCCGATGATTTTACCTTTCACCCACACTTGTGAGAGAGGGAAGTGTGATTTAAATCAAGGCTCATCAACTTAATAATTTGCAAATTTTCTTAATCATTTCATTTTCAGAGTATTATAAATGAGTTAGTGACGTAGGATGAAGGGGCGGCAGGTGGCAAGAGGCGAAGAACAAGAAGAAGGGGTAGTGACACAGTGTTAGGAGGAGAGAGAGAGAGAGAGAGAGAGAGAGAAAGAGAATTAGGACTCAAAAGAAGAAGAAAAAAAGCACATTTAAGTCTTAAATTAATTATCGTCTTAAATCTATGACTATGAGTTACATGCACATTTACTAAATTTAAAAAATGTGTCACTTGTAAGTCACACATCTTATCATCTTGAATTTAGTTCATTTATGTATTTATATTTCTAGCTAGTCTAACTATGTTTCCTATGCTCTACAATTGGCAGTTTTCTTGAATATCAGTTTATCGAAGGAATTATTAGAGAGGTATCAAGTACCAAATTAAAGCGCACAAAGTTATCTATTGCTAAATACCCAATTGGAGTAGATTCTCGCGCAAAATTCGTAGAAAATCTTTTAGATATTAAGTCAAATGATGTTCACGTGGTTGGAATTCTTGGCCTTGGAGGAATAGGAAAGACTACAATTGCAAAAGCTGTTTATAATAGAGTTGCTGATCTATTTGATGGAAGTAGCTTCCTAATGAATGTCAGAGAAAATTCAGGAACAGATTGTAGCATAATCAAACTACAAGAGCAACTTCTTTCTGAGATCTTAGGGAGCAAAGAATTTAAGGTGCACAATACATCCAAAGGAATCAATGTGATCGAAGAAAGACTTTCGAGTAAAAAGATTCTTTTGATTCTTGATGATGTGGATAAATTGGGCCAAGTAGAAATTTTTCTCGGAAAATGCGATTGGCTTGCTAATGGAAGTAGAGTTATTATAACCACAAGAGACAAACATGTGCTAACCACTCTTGAAATTGATCCTTTATTTTACGAGGTTGTGCAATTGGATCGACATGAAGCTCTTCAACTCTTTAGTAAGTGCGCCTTCAAAAAAGACAATCCTGAGGCAGATTATTTACAGCTTACAAATCAATTCATATTTTATGCTAATGGCCTTCCATTAGCTCTACAAATTATAGGTTCTGATTTACGTGGAAGAAACATTCGCCAATGGGAAACTGAATTAGAAAAGTATAAGAATATTCCTAACAAAGAAATTAAAAAAATACTAAAAGTAAGTTTTGAAGGATTGGACAAAAATGAACAGGATATTTTCCTTGATATTGCATGTTTCTTCAAAGGATTGTCCAAAAATTTTGTTGTGAATATCTTAGCTGCCTGCAATTTATATCCAAATTCTGGTATTCCAAATCTCATTGATAAGTGTCTCATAAGGGTTGAATTTGACAAGTTATGGATGCATGACTTGATACAACAAATGGGTAGAGAAATTGTTCAACAAGAATCAAATGTGCTTGGAAAACGTACAAGGCTATGGTGATATGATGATGCTTTAGAAGTTCTTACAGAAAATATGGTATAACTTCTTTTTCTTCACTTCTTTTTTAAGCAAAAAAAAAATCAATTATTTCTTTTCTTTTAAATGTTCAGAAAAATATAAGTTTATCATTAACCTATTTTGTTTAAAATTTCAAATTGTTATGATGTTGACAAATTCTATTGTGCAATGTGTTCCACCCAATGCTCTATCCAAACAGGGTTCAGATAAAATTCGAGGCATAATGTTGTGCTCCCGTAAACCAACAAAGGTGACATTGGCAGCTAAAGCTTTCAAAAGGATGGGAAATCTCAAATATCTTATAGTTCATAATGTGCACATTTGTAATGTACTTAAATATTTCCCCAACGGATTAAGGCTTCTTGATTTGCCTAATTATCCTTTTCCATTACCATCCAATTTTTGTCTTCACAAAAAACTTGTTACACTCCACATGCCATGTAGTCGCATTCGGTTAGAGGAGTTATTTAAGCAGGTATGGTTTTCTTTAGAAATTATGTTCAAAATTTTAATTTAAAGTTTGTTGAACATAATTTTTTATTTTTTTTTCTACAGGAGTTTCAATTCCAGAATTTGAAAAGTATCAACCTCTGTAGATGTGAGTCTATTACAAAATTACCTAATTTATGCGCCCCAAAATTAGAGAACTTGGACCTTTCATTTTGCAGAAATTTAGTTGAGTGTCATGAGTCCATTGGATTTCTTGATAAGCTTAAAAAATTGCGTCTTTTAAGTTGTAAAAAACTTCAAAATTTTCCAAGCGATCTCATGTGGAAATCTCTCTACACTTTGGATGTTTCATCCCGCTCAAGTCTTGATTTTTCTCTTTCCTGTGCATGGCCTCTCACCTGGCCTATGCTAGTCATCCGGTCTCATGGTTTTTATAGCTATTGCTGTAAAAATCTTGTGGATCTTGAAGATATCATCTATAAATTACCACCCACTCAGATATTATGTATACATACTAGCAAATCGAGTACCTGGTGTGAGTATGGTTCTCAAAAGTCATATGCGTTTCTAGATCTAAGCAATGTTCAAAATCTAGACCTGAGTAATGTTGGAAATCTAATTGAATTAGATTTTTTGATGAAGTTTGATTACTTTCCTATATTGGAACGTCTATATTTAAATGAAATCAATATTATTACCATCCCGGAAAGCATCACTAAGTTTACTAGATTAGTGACACTCAAAATAAAATGTTGTAAGTATCTTCAGGAAATTCCAAGGCTTCCACAATCTATAAGAGAAGTGTATATAGTAAACTCCCATTCGCTACATCCACAATCATCAAACAGATTGTTTAGTCAGGTGTTTCTCTCTCTCTTTCATTCAATGTTATATAGAAACACTCTTTTTACCTTCACGAAAATACATTATTAAATTTGTTTGAATTTGATTATTGCAAACAGTTTGGAGAATTTTGGCAACCACAACAAAATTCATTTGATTTCAAGGGTTATGAACTTATACTAGCTGGATCAGAGATTCCAAAGTGGTTCAATCATCAAAGTGTTGGAAATTACATTTCATTCTGGGTCAATCATGATTGTGAGTGTCTAAAATTTGTTTACTGTGTTGTTTTTGAACCGAATGAAGTGATTGCTACTGCTGAAGTCTCTGTGACATTTAATGGGAGAAATTTGAAAGATTGGATTCTGTTAGAAATCGAACGGATTACGGATATGACGTGTAATCATTTATGGTTTTTTATGTATGCGCGTAGTTGGTCAAGGTACTTATATCCAATTGAGTGGAATCATGTGGAGGTTGAATTTAAATGTAAATATGGACGTGGTGTGCATATCCTAAGGTGCGGGGTCCATGCTAAATGCGTTTGTCCTTTTGTTCAACATCTCTCCACTGACACTCTCCCACCTACTTCAATACCTACCTTCCCCATTTGTTCAATTTCAAACGACACTCTCCCACCTACTCTCCCACCTACTTCAATACCTACCTTCCCCATTTGTTCAATTTCAAATGACACTCTCCCACCTACTTCAATACCTGCCTTCCCCATTTGTTCAATTTCAAACACTATTCGGTTCCAAAAAAAAAAAAACACTATCATGCCTTCCCCCAACCTCTTAGGTGGTGTTTGGAACATATGTTTGAAAACATGTGTTTTGTTGTTCGAAAAGGTGTGTGGAAAAATGTGTGGGTAAAAAAGTGTATGAAAATGCGTGTAATGTTATTTAAAAACTGAAAATGTGTGTTTTAGTAGGTGTACCAAACACCCCTTTAAACTCTTTGGAGGGCTCTCATGATGATGGATGTGATTTGAGTTTGTCACTGTGCACTTCTCCCATGGGAAGAAATTACCCACCTCCTCAACCTCAGGTCACTGTCCCTGATGACACTAGCCACATTTCTTTGCCATCTAGTATAGACCTTCCAAATAATATGACAGACATGTTCGAATTATGCTTGGGTATGCCAGGTTTGGGAATTGGCTCAATTGTTAGTGAGGGGTTTCATTTGGGTTCTTCAATGGCCCATAACTTTGTTAGTGATGATGATTCTGACTTCAATTTGTATTCTTCATCAAAGAAAATGAGAAAATCTTGATCGAACTTGGAAGAAGCATTATGCCTCCATCTGAAAAAGAACCTTGAAACAATTTTTTTCTTCATGGTTCCCATTCCATTTCTTTAGCATTTGATGGTGAGGTATGTCTATTTTTTTTTTAGTTGCGTTGTTTCATTTGCATCTTTGGATGCTCATTCATTGGATTGGGTACCAACATAATTTGAATATAAACTAACCCGAAGTAAACGCAGAATAGATGAAAGAAATTATGAAAAACCTATTTCAATTTTTAGACAAATTATGAAAACAAGCAATTACGTGTTCATCACATAATCTTTCTCTCTGATAATGAAGCTGCTCATACTTCTTGATTTATTAAAATTTTGAATTTTATTCCATTTCTCCATTGTTAGCATAATATACGAGTATTAGGATTTTTGTCTATTAGTCTGTTACTAGTCAGCGCCAATTCTGAAAATTCAAACTTTAGTAGGCATGACTTCATATGCTTATGCCATCCTTAATTTCATAGAGCAGGAGGTTTTGAAATGGATTTGACTTTGCCAATAGTCGTAGTTTCAAAGTCCTTTGAATACACCATTACATTTTAAATGCTTTCTTTTTAAAATTGTTGCCGATAGTATATATTGCCTCAAATTTCATAATCCTGTAAAAATATTGGGAATTATATGTGGATTTCTGATATTAGCTTGTTTGTTATTGATAATTTCCTCCTCCACTATGGTTGGTATTGATGTTACCTTCTAGGTTGATCCATTAGTGGATTTGGCACTTCTGGAATGAATAGGGAGGTCTTTAATCTGGTGGCAATAATAATTTATATTGTTAAGACTTTTTCGTTATAACATTTTGGGTGATGCTCTTTGGTTTTTTCTCCTCACTTGGGCATGCTAGTTTATAGCTTTAACTGATAGTTGGACTCTGAAGTGATGATTGAAAAACTGAATGTGTAGAACCGAGCTAAGTTGCTCTGTGAAATCCTACTAACAAGGTTTCGTTCTTTCAAATCAAGTTGTTCTTCAACCTATGTAATATTGGAATATTTTCTAGCCTGCAAAAGTATACCAATATTTTTTCCCATAAATTAATGCAACTCATTATGTTATAAAATTCAATTGGATTTGCTTGGTGTCTTTGGAAGTGGACTTAATCATTTTCTTTATTAAAGTTCATAGCATTTCATAAAAATTGATAACATGCTTGAGAAAAGAAATGAATCAACTAATAATGTATTGAAACCTAAAATTGACCCTATGATTTCAATATTTTCTGACAATATTAAGAAGTAAAGAATTCGATCATGCATATCATCGAATTATCAGATCTGTTAGGTCTGATCCAGGCATTATTGCAGGAACTGGAAAAAAAGATTTTTGCTTTTGGGTGAGAGCTTTCCGATTAACCAACTTGTTGAGTCAACGTTCCAATTTAAGAATGGCCTAGTTACTTATGTCTTTGGATCTGGATTCAGGGCACTCCTTTTGGTAGTTTCTTGTGTCGTAAGTCATGTGATTATTCATTTTCGCTTTGTTCAAATGTCAATTGTTGGTGCCTTATATGTATATATATATATATATATTTTTTTTTTGGTGCTGTTGAATTTTTATAGGTTTAAACGGTCATGTTTTACCCCCTATTTTGTTATGGATGGATGTCATGACAATATAAATTGCTCAATTGTGTACTTGTGTTTGAAGTAGAGAACAGGGAAATGTCTATCAATCCAAATTTGCTGTTAAAGTGACATTGGGATGTTTTGGTTTGAACCTTTCAAGTCTATGGAGTATTTATTTTTAATGTGCTGGGATGATATGCATTAGGTTATTTGCTCATTTACGTCTTGCTGGCCAAAATTTAAGCTACTTTAATTCCCAAATGCCTTTGGTTGGGATTTGTAGAAGAAAATAATTCATACTTATTGGTCGAAGAGTTTTTCCAATATAATATAAAATAAAAGGCTTTTATTTGTTTGTTATTTTTTAATATTAATTGCACATACTTGAATTAATTGGGATGACACAACTTCATCATTGTTGGAATAGTTGTAGCTGCTGGTGAAACTACTTCATCCTTATAAGTTTTGTTATTTTTGTGCCCAAAAATGATCACTCTGTTCTGTAGGATTCTCTGTGGATTCCACACTTGATGCAACTAGGTATAGATGTAAGTCTTGTCTTTGGTATTTGACACCCTTATTTTGTAGACATTAGAATGATCTCAATGCCCAAGAAAAGGTTTTATAGTTATCTTTAACTATGAGTAGGTCTTCTATCCCTTTGAAGATTATAGCTCTATACACATTTCATTTCTTACCCACTGGCATATCTTTTGTAAATAAATTAATAGGATTACCTCCAATTGCAGTTTGCACATAGTAATATTCTACTGTTCTGTGGCACCTTCTTACTGATTTCACTTTTGAGTTAAATATTGAAAAGAATATTTTGAAATTACAAACAACTTTCCTTTAAATGCCACTTCAAAATTTCTTAGTCAGAATTACTAGGCCATGGTTCCACAGCTGCATAACGTAGGCACCAGTTTCTAGTGGGAAGACTTTCCATGCAAGGATGTGGTTTCTCTGTCAAGTTTGATTTTTCCTTGAATCTGCACAACCATTTCTAGAATTTTTACTCAAGGGGTTTTCACCATGTGTTGCGGCCCATGATGAATCTATGCAAGCACTGTCCACAATGATACAGAGATTCAGCTAATAATTTTGAAATTTTCACTTTCTTGACCTCTTGCAATACCAGTAAAACCTTACATCTAAATTACTCTTTTGGTTAGACAATAAAATTTTTGTTCAGATTACTTTTCTATCTGCAGTTAAACCTTTGAGCTTGTTTAATACCGTTAAAACTCTTGAACTTTTGATTTTGCTATGTTAAACCTTTGAATTTGTTATTATAGTTATTTGTCATATTTAAATTCCAATCTTAGCCTACTTATACATATAAATCATGTTTTCAAATACGAGAAAGTAAATATTCTTTGTCTTATATAAGGTACATATATTGGGTAAAAATGGAAATATTGACCATTATTGCCGCGTGAAGGATGTCTATGTTTTCTTGGTTCTTGACATTGCTTTTCTTACATCCAGGCTAAGGTCATGACTGGTGATAATGTAGCAAGGTTATTGCTTCAAAAATGACACAATGTGCATGCAATGCGTATCTTGACATTTAGGAAAGGTATAAGTGAAGTCATGGTTGAAATTTTAACATTAGATTATAGCATCATTAAGGTCTACCCTAATTGTGCCTTTGACAGTTGACTTAATTATTAGCTTAATTGATCACAAACACACACATACATACCTAGTTCATTTTTTCCTTTTCTATCTGAGATAGAAATCCTACTCTAGCATAATCTAAGTGTATGTGTGTGTACCCTCCCCATGCCATTGCACAAGAACTTGTACTTATGGAGTGACCATAATACTAAGGGTGTGTGGTGGTATAAATACCTAGTTCATATTATTATCAATATGTGGTAGAACACACAAATAGAAACAAAATAATGTTTGGTTTGTGTCGTTTTTTCCCTTAGTGTGTTTGCAATGTCATAACGTAGGCCCTTCTTCTTGTTCATGCTGCAGAAATTCAAAGTTGAAAAATAAGGTTTGGATATATTAGGTAAAAAAAAAAAAAATAGTGTGGATTAAGTTGGTTTAAGTTTTCACATAGTCAATGACTAGGGAATTTTAGATATAATATATATTTTTAAGCATTCTTGTATTTACACATTATAATTTTATTGATTCCATCTCATTCTTTTTCTAGCTTTAACAAAATTTTGGTGGGTCTATGGAGTGAATAATGATCCTTACGGTAAATTTTTCATTGCAAAGATCTAATCTTTTCAGAAGGTATATATGTTGCCTACATTTATAATAATTATGAGTTCTTCAAATCTGTTTTTAGATGCTTACAATACATTAATGTTTTATAGGAGAGCCTACTGAGGATTATGATTCCAAGTATTGAAGGCAAATGTACATCCTTGAGGATAGGACTCCTAGCTTCCGTACAAGTATTGCTGGAACAAGTTGGAGAACTGAAGAAATTCTAGATGACATGAAAAAATGTGGCCACGGTGTTCAGGTTTGTTTATCATTATGCACTCACAATATAGACTACAAGTTTATTTAAAGAAAAATAATAATAAAAAAGAACCTTGCAGTCTTCTACAATTCTGTCTTTGATTGGATTCTTACTTGAAGATAACCATATAAGAATATTCAAAATTAATAATCTTTGGCTTGACAAATCATTACCTTGAGTATATAAAAGGTGCTAATGATTTTGAATTTAATGAGCTCTTAATCATATCTGACCTGCTAAAAGTATCTTATCATGCTAGTGAAGATCATAATTCTAATGTTAATATGAATTCATTAAGTTTTTACGTTACTTTTATGTCCAAAATTTGTCATAAAATTTAAAATACCAAGTGCACCAACATTTTTTTAAATATGCTAATATATACTCTCAAGATCTTGAACACAATTAGCACATAGTGCATAACAAATTTAAGACTGCAAAATGCGTAGAAGTGGTATGCTAAATAGGTTTTTTTTTCCTTTAGCAAAAAGGAATTATGTAGGATTTGAATGTACAAATTCTAAGAAAAAGTTGTATATACACAGTTCTTTTAGACAAATAAATCTGCGTAGTGTCAAATATTATGGTGTGTCTTTGTGTGTTGGGAATGACTAATTCTTGATGTGTATCTTTTTTTTGAAACACATTATCCAGCACCATTATGTTTTCCTGGATGATTGTCTCGGGGAATATTTGCTTCTTTTTCCTAAATTATTGAAGTTTAGTACTATTTTTTATCAGCAAAGCTTGAGTGAAACTCTTGTTTCATTTTGAATTAGCAGGTAAGATGATTGATGAATATTATGCATTTATAACTACTTATCCTCATGTTTGGCCCCTAAAAATTTGCGAAGAGCACATATCAAAGTTAAGGAGTTGTAGTGTAAAAGAAATCATACTGTACATTTTCTTTGTATTCAAGCCATTTAAAGACCTTAATTGGTTGATGATATTATTATAAACTACTGATATCTTTGACTTGAGATGTCAGTTTATCAAAATCTGTAATTTTCATTAGAAAATGGAAGGTAATCCAATAATCACTAGGCACCACTAGTAAAGATTGTTGTTGAAAAAGAGGAAGACAATTGATTTTTATGATTATATTGAGAACTTGATTTCCAATTTTCATTGGTTATCTATGGGGTTTATTCTTAATAGTTAGATTTTTCAAATGCAGAAGGTGGAAAAGCTGAAAATTGATGTGCCTACAGTTTGTAGCAGCAACTTAGTGATTGATATCATTAAGAATTGTCGGATGGTTTAGTTGGGAATTCAAAAACTCCATCAAGGGCAGTTAATTTACTCCCAAAGATCTAAGATCCTATTTCTATTTTGTAAGTAAAGAGGCACATAGGCATCATAGTCTCTCTATTTGTATGTGATTCCTTTGTGTATGTGTGTGTGTCTCTCTCTCTCTCTCCCATTCGCAGTTTTTGTGGCAAATTCTGGAGGGAATTTAATGTTGAACTTGTGAGCAACATTAAAAATGTAAACAGTGGCATCTTTGGGATTGGGGCTTCTCCTAATGGGGATTTCAAAATTTCTGAGGATGAAACAACATAATTTTTGGGGGATTGGTAGGGTTCTTTGGGTTGGTGTCGGATAATTTATTGAAATTTGATCTCAATTTTAGCAATTATTCACTACTTTTGGTCTGGTTCTTTGGAATCAAGTGTGAATTAACCAAAAAATGAAATTTGTGATAAATAGGATTTTAAATCATGGGAGTTTAAATTCCTTCATTTTTTTAATTTCCATGTAAGTAGCAAAGTTTCATCCAAGAGCAAAATATCTATTTCTATTCCATGTATATTAACCAAATATGCTTTTGATTTTGTGTCAATAGAAATTCTTGAACCTGATTTGAGGGGTGAAGACCCAACTACAAAAGATAAAAGCCCAAGTCAAGAGCCATTAAGCACCCTGGAGAAGAGTACGTGCCACAATGCACTGAACATCTAGTTAGAAGCCATTATCTATTTCTTCTATAAATAATACTACAAGTACTTTGGTTTTGTTACTTTGTTTGTAAGCTAAGGACTTTTTGAATTTTAGGGGAGAATGGCATAAAATTAGATAAGTGGCATGAGCTGCTTCGCTTTGTAGTTTTTTATTTTCCCATCTCTGCATGGTACATATTTTGAGTGAAAAGTATGAGGAATAGCAACTGCTTATGTGAGATTCATTTGTGACATGTTCATCATTTGAGTGTTTATATAGGTTTTTTCTTTAACCCAATGTTTAATTGGTATCTATATTATTGGGGTGAATTCGAGGGGAGAAAATACTTTCCTTAAAAAATGAACCTGGGATACTAAGTCATAATGGTGGTTTTGTTTATGTTTCAGTGCGGTGAACGCATGAGATTCAAAATCAATCTGTACAGTGGCTCAGTGCCTAGAGTTTCGTACTTTTTTCCCCCTCATTTTCTATATTGTGTTGGCTTGATAAGGAGTGTGCATCAGTTCAACCAGAGCAAAGTAAGCAACAGTGCCGACACAGAAAATTTTAGTCGCACAAGTAGGCCCAGGTTGATTGAAAATGAGGACAGGCTTCCTGGAGCTGTGCTTCTTGCAAGGGCAAGGCTTCTGGAGAGGTTGCGAGGGGTGCCTCTTTCTGCAAACAAGTCAGTGCTTACTGTGATATGCAATTTGGAATTTTCCAAGGGTGAGTCTGGACATTACATGAAAATTATTATCTATTTTATGTCATCAATAATATGTTTATGCCAAAATTGTCATGATACATCTGCGCAATACCAAGATTGACTGCCACCAATGCTTTTGATGGTGAAGTTATGAAAGTATTGAATCGATTAATCTGATGCCATATTTTCAGGTCTGATGATGGATCCATTTTTCGTATCTGACTCCACTTTTAGATGGACCTCTATGTGTAAAAACTGGGTTATAGTGACCCATTTAATCCTTATGGAATGGCCAGAAAAATCTTCAACTTTCTTGCAGTTAATTATCCTCTTCATGATGTCCGTAATTTAAATTTCTTATGACAAAAGTATTTATGATTGGAGGAATTGCATAGTGTGTGTGTATGTTGGATTGTATTGACAGCCCTATACTGTTAAGGGATGTTTAGCATATCACAAAACTAGGCCAACTAAGAACAACTTAACTGGTTTTAATTTATTTAGTTCAAAGAACTGGTTCAAAATGGGACGCAATATGTTCATTTAGAAAACTAGTTTTAACTTTGGTTCTTTCCAAAAAAAAAACCTTTGGTTCTTTCAAATATAAATTTTCTCCAAAATCAAGTTCTGAAAATTTTGGGGCCCGTTTGGTAATGTTGTTCTAGTAACGTTTTTTAAGTATTGTGGAAATATGTATGGGTGAAATACATGGTGTTGCTTAAACAAAGAAAACTATTATTTAAATAACACAACCAAACAGATGTTTTCATATGCATATTCTCACCATAATCTAGTTTTAAATTAGGAAATTTTGCATACCTATTAAGTAAAACAGGTTTTGATATGATTCTAGACAGACTCGAAATAAAATAAACTAGTTCAGTTTTGTTTTTGGTTCCGCTTGTATTAGAACTGAACTGGTTCCATTGTTTGCCAAGCATCCCTTATTGTCTGAATTGGGTAGGTGGTTTAATGGGATGATCAAAGGGGTAGCTCCATCTGATCATGCCTGTTGGATTTGCGACAGACAATTGAGGTTGTGGCACATCATTTGAAAGGGTTTATCACTTTTTTCTTTTAATTAGATATGATTTTTTTTTTTTTTTTTTTATGTGAGATTGATGTGACATGGTGACAACTGTCCAAATCCATGGAATTCCCTTTGGAATCTCCAGAGATTCACACTTGAGCTCTTTTGTCATGATTACCGATTCTGTCTTTATGAAATTTTAAATTGAAATCAAAGTGCAATTAGGCATCATTTGTGATCCCAACTTTGGGGACCCACTAGAATTTGGCTTTGGTTTCACCTTTGGAGGAATTGAACTTGGTTTAGTAATTGCAATGGCTAATTATACTGGTTCTCACTAGTCACCACCGGGTTCTATTATGAAGCTCAGTAAACATGTTGCCACTTACCAGAGAGAGTAGTATATTCCTTCAATCTCATTTTATGACTTAATATTAATAGGGCAGCAATTCTGGCAGTTGGGGCAAGACACTGTAATTTATTGTGACAAAATTTTCCTAATATATTTTATTTCTTTTAACAAGTGCTGAATTCTACGCTATGTATTCATCAAACGTGCAACAATATCCATTATGGGAATTTAAAATATTGACAAATTATTGGTGAATATCTCTTGTTCCACCAATGTCTTTGGAACGGTTGGACTTATTTTAATTGATGGCTTCTTCAATCAATGTGTTTGTCATTTAATTTTGATTTTTGTCAAATTTTTCTTGGGCTTCCGTTATCTTTATGATTTTTTCAGTATCTTGAACCTAAGAATTTTCATATCATTTGCAGTGAATTTCTGCTGCTGATACTACTGACATCATCCTTACTACTGCTGCTGCTGCTGCTTGTGCTACTATAGATATCGTTTGTTGCAACCTGCATGTGGTATTATGGTCTAGACTAGTTGTCAAAATATTCTGAATGTGAAGATCTTTCTTCCCTTGTCCTTGAATCAAAATAATAGTCTCCTGTTTGGTTTTGCTTTTTAAATTAGGGGAAGTGGGAGAATTTTGTCAGACCGCCCTGAACTAACGCTTGAAGATGACCTAAGAGAGCTTGTTGACGATCGAGACTTGGGTACTCAAGCATCAGCAGGTCAGTCAGCTGGAGGTTCAAGCATTACTAGCCTGACCTCTCGAATCAAGAGGCTACAATTATTGTTAAAACCAAAGAAGAAGCCACCTGGTCTCAGTCAGGAGGCTCTAGATTGTTTGCACCTGGAGGATTTCAGCAGCAAAGTTGAAGGGGCGGTATCAAGAACTTCACAGGATTGTAGTATATGTCTGAAGACATTCATAGAGGGAGACGCGCATATACACTTGCCATGTTCCCATAGCTTCCACTCTGCCTGCTTGGATCCCTGGCTTCGAACTTGTGGTGACTGCCCATATTGTTGCAGAACTATAACTATAGTAACAAGTCACAACAAAGCATCAAAGAGTTAGATTTTTTTTACTAGAAATGTTTTTGTAATCTGGGTTTTCCTACACGTGTGAAAGTTTTGGCACTGACCAAATTATTATTTTTTAATTTGTAATTGTGTGCATATGTGATTAAAAGGTTAAAAGGTTCCCGTTAGAAATTTAAAATTTGATTTTAGATCAATCATTTTAGGCAGAATTTGAACACAAATTCTTTATTCGAGAAAAAAAAATTATCATTTAAGTAAATTAGAACCCACAAATTAATTTGAATTGATTATAAAAATAAGAAAATTTCCAATTACCTAGCATCATTTTTTGGGTACTTTTTGTTTGGTTAAATTTTAGTATAATAATAATAATGAACAAAGTTTTTCTGTAAACAAGTTTGGAAAAAAATTCTTCAAACTTCCCACATATATATATATATATATATATATATATTGTGAATTTTCAAAATTTAATTATTAAATTTCATGTTTTTTATGTTTTTAATATGTATATTAAAGTTCATTCAAATCAGATGCTATTTATTATTCGATCAATGAACTTATTTTTTTAATACACAATTTTAGATTATAAAAACTTGAAATTTTAACTTTTTTTCAAAGACACAACAATTAATTTTTTATTTTATTAAAATTTTGCAAACACAATGATATAATAAGCAAATTTATCCAGATGCTAGATTTTTAAAATTCACACTTAATATAAAGACATAAAAAATTTGAAGAGTTTTTTTTCAAAACTAGTTTTGAGAAAATCTTTGTTAAAAAACAATTGATACTCTATAAAAAAAAAATTAAAAAAAAAAAAACTAGAATTAATGACAATTGATACTCTATCTTCTATATATTTGTTAATATGAATAATACTAGATATATAAATTATTTTACAAAAAAATTTATAAACTATAAATGTGGTGATTGATTATTGGTAAATGAAAATTATGTCAAAAATTTTCAATCTTAACGCAACTAATTTATCTCACCTTTCAAGTTTCTAATAAGAATCTTTGTACATGTGAGAGCAGTGCTTTTAAACCTGGCCTGGCTGGTCGAACCGGTGACCTAGCGCATTGACCGGGCTGAGTGATAAATTGGATCGGAAAAGTATGTGACCCGGTTAAAATCGGTGCAACCCGATGAGTTTTAAACAACCCATGTGACCCGGTTGAGTTTTATTAACCTGGCCAAGTTTGTGAATTGTGTAAAATTACATTAATAGATCCACTTTATTGACTATTTTATTATTTAAATGTGTGATAATATGGTAATTTAAACAAGAGAAAACCTAAAAAATCCAAGAAAAGCATTGTTCCCTGCACCCTGCCCTGCGAATTCACACTTTGTACTTTGTAGTTTGTATGTGTACCATCACTTTTTAGTTTTCACAATTCTCAAAACTTATAGCTACGGGCTGCTATTGTGCATAAATTTTTTTATGCTTTGAAGTCTAAGCAGATGTACTTGACCAAAAATTAGCATGTAAGTATGACCATATAACTCTATGCCACCAACTATCTTCTTCTTTTTTCTTTTTTTCTTTTTTTTCTTTTTTTTTGTGTGTGTGTGTGTGTGTGGGCACAGTGTGAGTGTGTGACATTATTTCTTCTTTGAGTTTTGAAACCGCATGGGACCGTTGGTTAGAAAGATTGCACCGCGGAAACTTTGAGGAAGAGGGATTTCTTACTTTCTAGGAATTTATGTTATTTCACTTTCAGATATATATATATATATATATATTTGTGAATTTTAAAATTTTAATTATTGAATTTCATGTTCTTTATGTTCTTAATATGCATATTAAATTTCATTCAAATCAGATGTTATTTATTATTTGATCAATAAACTTATTTTTTTATACATAATTTTAGATCACAAAAACTTGAAATTTTAACTTTTTTTAATGATATAACAATTAATTTTTTATTTTATTAAAATTTTGCAAGCACGGAGGATATAATAAGCACATGTAATCCAAATGCTAGATATTTAAATTCACACTTAATATAAAGACATATAAAAATTTTAAAGGGTTTCTTTCCAAACTAGTTTTGAGAAAAATTTTGTTAAAAAATAATTGATACTCTATCTTCTATATATTTGTTAACATGAATAATACTAGAGATACAAACTCTTTTACAAAAAATTTACAAACTGCTAATGTGGTGATTGATTATTGGTAAATGAAAAAGTGATATTAATGATAGGCCTAGACAAAACCAATAAGAGGTTCGCCACATCAATATTTTATAAAAATATTGTAAAATAATTTATGATTATAGCATTACTTTTGTCGGCCGTCCTCAGTCTCACTCGCTGGGACTTGTCCTCTTCACCCTTCTTCAAATGGCCGAATGGCCTTACTTTACATTTCTTCATCTTTTCCTTCTTTTCTTCCTTTCACACTCTTGACATAAAATCACAATAAATACAACTCACTTGCCTTGACTTTGCTTTAGCCTTAATGCATCAACCCATTTCTTTTCTTCTCTTCTTTTTCTCCTTTGCGTGTCCAACACGCCTAAGTCACTGCCCAAGAAGAAAATAGGCTGACTTTTGTGGCTTGTCCAACCACCTCTTTAATGAGGTGTTTTATCAAGTGTGGGCTGGACTCATGGTGCTATGATGCACCCAACAAAAATGACCATGTGTTAGATGTCATTTCGAATTTATAATATCTCAAATGATTTTTTTTGTATTAAAAAATAACAAATTCTCCAAACTCTTACCATAATGTGTGATTAAATTTATATCAAACTAGCCGTAAACCCGCGCAATGCGCGGGAAATTTGCCCTTTATTTTTATTTATCTATTATTTATTAATAAGTGCAAGAAGAAATAAGTACATAAAACTTATAAGTATTAGTCTTAAACTCAAAATTATATAATTATTTTTCTAATGGAGTATAATTTATGAGTAATATTACAACCACAAATTATTTTACAACATTTTTACAAAATGTTGATGTAGCCAATCTCTTATTAGTTTTCATCTAGGCCCATCATTAATATTACTTTCTTATTTACCAATAATCACTCACCACATCAATAGTTTGTAATTTTTTTTATAAAATAGTTTGTATCTCTAACATTATTCATAAATGCCACCATAAAAAATTTCATACCCAAAGCATCTGTACGTATAATGTAGTTTTAGCATTATAAAGAGTTTTTATTTATTTATTTTATTTTAGAAACCATTACAAAGTTGGCTGATAATAGTTGTGCAAAATTTTTATAAATTGAAAGTATGAAATGTCTATAGATTAAAAGACAAAAGTTAATAGTACATTTTGCCTTTGTGTAGTAACTCATAAAACAAATAATTAAAACCATAAAATCAAATTTCCAAAGTGAATCACACCTTTTGCTAAGGAGACAAATTGAAGCATTCTAACATCTTAATTCACGTGTAGTACATTGCAATATGTTGAGATATTTTTCTTGATGGATTCTCCTCAGATGTTTTGGTACGTCCATTTGGAACACTCACTTTCAACTTCAATTGCTCATCATCTTAATCAAAAACTTCAATTGATACTCTACCCAAGATGAAAATTCCTAAACCTTTTGTTTTCTCAAGCACTAAGATTCATACACATACATACGTAAATACATATATAGACAAACTAAATAATAGATTAACCACAAAAATATTTAAGCTCACCTGCTTCTTCTTTTTTCTCTTTTTGAGGTAGGTAGATAATGAGGGAGGGAAGTGTAGGGTTTAATCTGATATTAGGGTCCACAAAAATGCCATTATCACTTGAACGCCTGAAAATTTTTATCTTGGTTTTAAAGATTAATGAAACTCTATTTCAATAAAGAATCAGATTTCTTTTCTGAACTTCCAAGAACACCATCAATCTTAGCTTACTCTTAGCCTTGCAGAAACGATAATTGCCAACCTACATAAATGGGTTTTCAAATATTAAGTAAACATCTTCTTCATATGGTTCGAGTTCTAAAAGAATGCTATGCCTAGGAGTTGCACAATGCACTGAACAGTCTTTTTTGTTTCTTCAGATAATGCAGTAGCCGGGTATTCATACTGATATTTTCAATAGTTAGTTCTTTACTCTTTTTTTTTTTTTTTTTTTGAAAAGTTTTGTTACTATCATTAGGTATATGTTGTATAAGGAAATTTATTCATCTAACAAAAGAAAAATAATATAGATAAGAATGATTTTAGAAACGGTCAAGAGGCAACATCTCAGTTAATACGAAAGGAAAAAGGTTGATTTTTTTAAAGGGAAAAAATTGAACTTAGTACTGATTATTAGGTGTTTTAAGTATTTTTCGTGTCACGAAATCTATTCATCTAACAGAGATGGAGACTCATTAAGCTTGAAGTTCACAATGTCTCCATAAAACATGTGTAAGATGCTCAAGAGAAGAGATACAAAACTGCCACTGTCAGTCAATAAGGACTATCATGGTTTGTGAGGGCTGGCCAGTTATGGTTAAAATATCAAACATGGATGAATTTTGTGCTCAATTAGGATTTGAGCACAGGATGGTCATTTAGTAGAACCATCATTTACATATTTATGGTATCTAAACAATGTCAACCCAAACCAAGTATCATACACAATAGAAATGAGTTTTGCAAGGGACTGAGATTGACTCGTGTTTTACAACATGCCCCTGCCACACACAGGTGCACATGCATGCAGACACACGTGCATCTAATTATACTCTCGTGGCAATAGGGGCGATGCTCACCATAGAGACTCAGTTCTCTGATAACCACACCAGCAGTTCAATTCTGTTCAGTCCAATATATCACATAGCATTCCTAACTTGAAACCAATGCAGCACTGCTCTCATGATTGGTTCTCTATATTTTGAACTCCCTCTAAACAACAGTTTTCCATTTGGAGAACTTTGGGACTCTTTAAGTTATGGACTACAAATCACCCATTCACTCTTGCTTAGGTGGTAAATTGAATGATATCATTAGAAAGTCAGAATTGGTAGAGATTTATTGGAAACTAGTTATAGGCTCGTGCTTTGCACGGTTTTATGAAAAAGCTTATAAAATAAATTTATAAATAATTATATATTTTAATAGATTCAATAAAGATAAAAGAAAAAAAAAATTATAAAGTGTAAATAATTCTCTCACTAAAATAAGGGGTAAGATTTCTTCCTAAAACTAAATTAAATTGATAATTCCAAATTGATAATTATTTAAAAAAAAGTATGAAACAATTGATAATTCTAAAATTAATATAATCTTGATAATATTATAAATTAAAATTATAGTTGATAATTCAAAAATACACGTGTAGAACATCTTGATAATTTGATGTAACATAAAAATCAAATAAGAAAATTGTTAAAATTAATCTATTAATTCTAACCATATTTAATTGTTAATTCTAAGACCCTAACCCTAAGCATATAAATTAGATCAAAGCTAAGAAAATTAGTTTAAACTAAAGGCAACCAATACACAAAA
This sequence comes from Quercus aquifolioides, assembly GCA_019022515.1. NCBI lineage: Eukaryota > Viridiplantae > Streptophyta > Magnoliopsida > Fagales > Fagaceae > Quercus > Quercus aquifolioides. The sequence continues at coordinate 86,524 of CM032332.1, forward strand.
CCTAATCAATTTAATAAAAACAAAATACAAAAACAAAAAAGGAGCCTTTAGAAACTTGACCATGTTTTCAAATGTTTTGAATTTATTAATTAAAATCACATGAAACAAAAAACCAATAACAACACTAAAGAAAATAAACAAAATGAAAAAAAAAAGAAAAAGAAAAAAAGAATGCATACCTGCATTGTCATGAGATTTAGGCATTCACATATTGAAATAAGTTTCACTCCAAAAAGGATATATAGGGTTATATATATTGGTAGAGTTCCATTTGAAATATAATTCATTTAAATCTTATTGAAATTAAAGATATGTAATCAATGTGTTTTTTTTTTATCCCATAAAAATTGGAATTAAAAAAATGTAATACGAATAGAATGAAAAAAAAAAAAAAAAAAAAAAAAAGAAAAAGAAAAAAAAGTTGATTCAACATAACATAACATATAAAAAATTAAAATTTAAAAAAAAATTTAAAAAAAGAGAGAAAGAGAACGTGGTTGATAGTTATAAAGAATTTTGATATATGTATTTTAAATGTCATCAACGTAAAAATTATCAAATTGATGGAGATATATACTATTTTTTGGAATAGATAGAGATTATCAAATTATTAGAGATATATACTATTTTTTAGGATAGATTTATATTAATCACCTCTTGAAGAATTTGGATTGTCCTTATCCCTTAATAATCAAGTTTTGTAGCTTGATATTTTGATAAAATAATATCAATTTAATAATATTAAAATTTTGAAAATTTAGATGATAAATATTATCTAAATTAAATTTTTGCATGTTAAATATTATCCCTTAATTTAAGAAATATATCCTAACAAATAAAAAATAATGTTAATCTAATTTTAATTAATGATAAGAATAAATTAGAGTCCTGATAGTATACTATTTTTTTTTAGTTCTTTAAAAAAATAAATATGTTGAACACTAATATTAGTTTCCTAAAAATGGATTATCATTTAAAAGCCATCCAAGTCTCCCAAAAGTAAAATTATGATTTTTTTTCTTAAGCATATCCAAATGAAAAACATGAGCTGAATTAGTAATTGAGTTTCAATTAAATTCTATAAAGCAAAAAGTTATAGTTATCTATTTTTCGTGATATGATATTAATTTATTTTTATGATATGTTTTAGCCTAGTTTTCACACCATGTGCATTCCATTTTGTATATCCAAATGAAAAACATGAGCTGAATTAGTAATTGAGTTTCAATTAAACTCTATAAAGCAAAAAGTTATAGTTATCTATTTTTCGTGATATGATATTAATTTATTTTTATGATATGTTTTAGCCAAGTTTTCACACCATGTGCATTTCATTTTGTTATTAGTTTCCTCCATTATTTTAATAAATTTTTGTATTCTATTTTATAGACAAAATAAAAAGATAATTTATTAATTTTTTCAAATATTTCAATAATTTTCCTTTCAAAAATGGTACACTTTCACTTAGGCCCAACGCTTATAAATACAAATTCGATCTTTTTTTTTTCTTTTATGTTTTTTTTTTTATCTCTCTTTTTTATTTAAATTATATCCTTAGGTAATTCTATTTTATTGATTTTAGATTTTGTTGATAACATTTTAGATAGACACAATTGTTATAGTTGTAAATGAAATACTACTTTCTTTCATTACTTGATTTGTCATATTTATCCAAAAAATATGTATATATCCATTTTTAAAATCTAAAAATTTATTAAAATTTTTGCAATTTAGTGAAGCCACATGGCGTTTATCCAAAAAATATGTATATATCTATTCTTAAAATCTAAAAATTTATTAAAATTTCTACAATTTTAAAATCTTTCCTTTTTTTTAGCACTATGTGTCCAATATTGTTAGGTTTACTTGAGTGTCCAATATTGTTAGGTTTACTTGAGTGTCCAATATCCACTTAGAAATCATAGGAGGAGAAAAATTATATATATTTTTTTCTTAAAATCTAAAAATCTAAGAAAATTTCTGCAATTTGGTGAAGCTACTTGGCGCAACCACGGTGTCTAAACCCAACTTTTATTATATATATAATAATATGATTTAGACTTTAATTTAAAAAAATCACCTGAGAAGGAACCTGAAAAAAAAAATTCAAAAATTCAGAAAATATAAAACATCATAAAGAAGTAAACATTGATAACCTCAACTTCAAAAATTTCAAACTAAATCCATGCAAATTTGTACCAGCCAAAATTCGATTAACAACTTCAATAGGGTAATCAAAATTCTATGATGAAGTGAAGCAGAAGGATCAAATTCAATGAAAAACTTCAATTGTTAAGTCAAAATTCTAAGAAGAGTGAAGCAGAAAAACTCAACAGCAAATGAAAAGAAAAACAGCCTCAACTTAAAAAATAAAATTCCTATATCAAAACCAATAAATACGCAATTAGATTCCAATTTCATATTCTTTATAGAAACATATTAACAATAAATATGCAAGAAACCATACAGAATAAAGGAGAAGACCGGTAAATACCTAGCTATTCTAGTCTCGTAGTTTCTGAATTGTTCAAGTAGTAGGATTTGTGTAACGTATTAAGAGTTTTATGCAGATGCAGAGAATCCACAGTTCCAAATAACCCAGATGATAAAATGTCAAATCCCTGTAAGCAAAACAATAAGAATCCAATTTTCAACCCACATTCAAGAAACATTAATAGAAGAGAACAGATTGATAAACCTCAATGTAACGGCAACTGGAAAAGAACTACACGTGCAGGTATAAACTTCTTTCTGAAGAACAAAAATGCAAGCCTTATAGGAGCATTAAAATATTTTTGCAACCCCATCAAACAAAACATTATAATTATCCTTTCAAAACTAACAAATCCCAGTAAAAATAAAAACCAAGAAAAGCACAAAGGCTTAAAAGAAAAAACTGACCTCTTGACAAAAACCTCAAAACTGAAAATACAAACCCACTTTTGAGAAAGCTAAGAACTGTTTGATGAACTGGAACAATTAGGACATATGTCATGAAGAATCTTTCACTTCTAAACTATTGAATTCATTAAGCAGAAATATAAAATGCAAAGAAGCTAACACTATCATATTGTTATGAGACGGTAAATTTAGTATTTGTGCACATAAACAAAAATGTCATGGCTTTCAATAAATTAAGATGCAATCTTTTTAACATCAAATGCAGAAAGGGTCTTCAATGCCCAATCTAAAATACAGATCTGATTTTCTCACGTCATGAAATGAATTGAAAACTCAAAAACCTATGTATGCAGTGAACATACCTTGTGAGCCTTATATCAAAACTAAAACCTATACTTGAAATCTACCTCAATTTTGGACCCCTAAAGTCACCAATAAAAAACTAAGAAAAAAAAATGTTATGCAAGAATGAAAGAAAATGATATAAGAATTTAAATCATTTAGCATATTTTTAGTATACTTCCAAATACATGTAACCAAATCCAATTCACCTTATTCAACCCAATGAAAATAAAATTTGATAAGTTTTGCAATTTCTTTTTTGTTGAATGTAAGTTCCAAGTTTTTCTAATTTAGAAAGGTATATGTTTTTAACAATTGTCTAGAATTCATGGTAAATGACCTACTATTAAAAATGACATCTTCCTCTTTGCCTTAATCTATTCAAAACTGAAATTTTAATTTGAAACCAAAGCTTGTCAATAAAAGAACTACAACTACAAAGAATTAATGTTTTCAAGCAAATCTGTCATTCATACTTTATATGTTCTACCTTTTAAAAAATTTTCCCTTCTAATAATACCATTACCAACTCTCACATGTTATAGAAAGCTAATCAGTTAATTGTTAACATGTACCAACTATTAGTATAATGATTAGTCCAATCATTACACAACCAAATATCTAAAAATGGTATCAAAAGCTTATCATTAAAATAATTAGAAAGACACATTCATTATCAATTCGTCAACTTCCACAGCCATTTATATATGGTCATGTGATTGATAATGGATCATCAGTATGAAGGAAACTGCATTTTAAATTATAATTAGTCATGAATGAGTTAGTTCCAGGACAATGTTGAAAATAGATTTTGTTTTTGGCAACTTATGAAGTCTAATTCATGAACTTAAGGTCCTGACCTTTAATCTAAGAATTTCCCAAAAGCATAAAAACTGCTGCAAACCAACAAGCCAAGAAATCAATTACAACTAAAACCTTACACACAAAAATTAAACACTTGTGGTCAATTGGATTTTGTGAATCCAACAAAAGGCCAAAATTTATATCAAGATAGGGAAAAGAAAAGATTGAATCAAAGGATTATGTACCAGTTGTCAAAGAGAAATTTCCTCAAACACATGACATGCAACATTTTTCAGAGTCCTCCAATCATACCATTCTTTTTCTCATCTTTCTAACTCCCTCAAACCAATTCCAAATTTTAAACCTTGATCAAAACCAAATCTAGGCTAGATGCCTAAATCAAAACTAAGCAGTCCATATCAAATTTTTTGTGCATAAGAAAATACATTTACCAATGTGGTAACGGCAGTATTACGGTGGTGGGATGCCAACTGAAGGTGGGTGTTGGCTTGACAATGTTGGCAGCCCTCAGACTTCTCTCTCCGGCTCTCTATTTCTTCTCAAAGTGCCTTGTGAATGTTTTGCTTTGAGGCATTGCTTGCAAATAGGGAAAAAATTGTGTTGCAAGAAATTAAGTACAGAGTGCGGGAGAGGGGGATAAAAAACAGACACTGGGAGAAGAAAGGAATATGTAATGGGCAAAATTTGTAACTGCCCAGTGGACAAAACGTTGTGTCTATTGTTAGTGTAGTCAATTGGCCTTGGGATTGTCAGTGATTTTTTGAAAGACACAGGTTCGTGGTTTGCAAAATGAAACTGTTTGTGAAGGCTTTTCCAGATTGGTTAAGGGATGGTATTTATAAGCAGTAAGGGAAAAACAACGTTAATTACCCAAAAACCAAACGTTGTACACGGTTACTTTAATGGCTTTAGGGAAAAGGCACAATTTTTCCAGTTTTGTTTCAACGTAAATGTGGCATAAATTTATGTTTGATTTCTCAGATTTTTCCCTCTCCCAACACTCTGCGCCTAATCGACTCATTCTCTCTCTCTCTCTCTGTTTATCAGACTTTCGGTCCCTTTCAATTTAACGGTTTTTTTGTTTTAAACCGTGAGGGGTTTCCTTGATTTTAACAAATGGAAAGGAAAAGGGTTATGAATCCAAATTACTAAATTGACAGTAAAATAAAAAAAAATAAAAAAAAAAACAAAACAAAACAAAAGCAAATATCTACAAACATTTTGATAGAAAACCCTAAAACCCAAAACAAAAACGAATCAAATCTAAACCTACCCAACAAAAAAAAAAATCAATTAAAAGTAACAATTCATACCCAAATCTGAAAAATGGAAAAAGAAAAACTTTACCGGTGCGGTTCCGTCGATTTGGGTGGTTGATACATGACCTAGCAGTTTCTTTCTGTGCTTGCTGTCCGATGGTCTAAGTCTGGCCAGGGAATGGACAATGGCCGGCCTTGGATCTTTCTTTCTTTCTCTTGTGTCCGACGAAAAACTCTGTTCTCTCTCTTTCTCCGTACACGGGCAAGCCTTTTGAATTTAATTTGCCCATTTAAGCAGTTAGTGTTGTATTTATAGTCAGATAAGAATAGCGTGTTTCCAACCAACAAACATACGAAGAAAGAAAATCCAAAAGGAAGCGTAAAAAAGAAAGAAGAGAAACCTTTGATCGCACGATTCTCCACTGGATTGCAAGTTTTTTTTCCTTTTTTTTTCCTTCCCTTTCTCTGTATCGCAGTATCGCTTGGTTGTCTAAGTGTGGCCTGAGATGGCGATGGCCGGCCGTACGAATCTTCACTGGATCATAAGTTTTTATTTTTTTTTTTCTTCCTTCCCTTTCTCTTTCTCTGCGCCACAGTATCGGTAGGCGTTTTCTTTTAGAAAGAGAAAATGTTTAGCGGTGTCTTATGAAAAGAGACGGCTAGGTTTTTTCTAATTGCAATTTTTTTTATTTTGTTTTAAGCGTTTAGTTTTTTTTAAGGGTTTTAAGCGTTTACTGAAAGAATGTAATGCATCGGCTTTTAAACTGTACACGTGGCAGAACCTTATTAAAAGGCTTCGTCTATTATATATACTAGTGCATGACCCGCGCAATGCACGGGCTACTTTTATTTATCATTCACGGAAAATATGTAAAATTATAATAAAATTCTATTAGTAGAACATTAGTTCTTTCGCTAATTGTCTATCAAACTCTAATAACGTAATCATGATACAAAATTTTGTGCTAACTCCATTGGCCAATCAAACATTATCATGATATCATAAAAATATTATGATAACTCCATAGACAATTAAAAGAAATATATTGATTTTTTTAAAGAAAAAAAAAAAACCTTCCCTTATTATTATTATTATTATTATTATTATTATAAATGATGAGAAACTCCCTTAAATATGGTCAAATGAAATGAAGACATACTGAATAGGGAAAATACAAAAAACCTCAATTATTCAAACTATGTTTGTCAAGATTACAGGATTCTTACTATAACTATCCAATTTAGACTACACAAAGAACAATTAACTATCCAATCTGGAAAATATATTAATCTCAAATTATAATCAATGCAAATTATTGACTTTATTGCTAAGCCTAAGAATGCCAAAGGTTAACACGAACAAAGAAAAATATGAGAACAGGATTCACTCACTCATACACATTATTTTATACAACTACTTAAGTCAATAGAAATTTTTGTCCTATCACGGGTTTAAGTATCAATTCCATATTTGTGCGCTTGCTCTAACACGAAGTTTGCTAAACAATAGGATGCTTAAAAAAAGATGAATACAATAGTATAAACCACAAAAATAGACCAAAATTACAATTGTAAGTAAAAGTTAATGTGGAATTTGAAGATCTATTAAAACCTTTCATCACATATTTGGTTGATTCATATGTAATTTGGATTGTGGACCCGTAATCTTGACATTGAAACCTACAGGAGGCTTATTTTCCCTTTAGCATCACATCTATACTCTTTGAGACCTCAAATACTTCCAAGTTCTTTGTAGTTCTCACATGAATCCTAGCATCAAAACTCAAAATGAACAACTAAGGTAATCACCATAAATTCGTCTAATTTGGCAATAAAATCTCAAAAGTTAATTACACAACAAATACAATAATTTCTACAAATCAGAACGATTTGAGCCAAAAATAAAAACTAAAAATCAGTCACATATGGAGGCAAAGAAATCAGGAATGAAACAAAATTCCACCCAAGCAGAGTGCAATATATTAAGGGAAGAAGAGACAAACCAACGTATAAGAACAAAGCTTGCAAGAGCATGTTAAAAAAGGACTGAGACTCCCAAAGAACCAATAAAGAAGACCATGAACCTTAAATAAGTCTTTTTTTTTTCTTTTTTCTTTTTTTAACCCTTAAATAAGCCTTTATCCCAATACTTAAGTTACAGTTGCAACTTTTACCAACCCCTTGCTACAAAGTGCCGATACTCACAACTCCCATCAAACACTTGCTGCCTACCAAAATCATACCCAAGTGAAGGCCTTGACACATTAACTTCAACCTCTTTGAGAATACAAAAAATACACATAATCCACATTAACCCCAGATTGCAGAAAAGAATGACACTCTTCCACCCAGTTTGAATTGTGTACAATGACCAAATTTGAAAAGAAAAGAAACGGACACATTAAAACCATATAAACATATACCTAAGTAGGGAATATAAACGCAATCACATTGGTGAAAATTCTACACTTGACCTTATAACCACCGAAGGAGAAGCACAATAGGACGAAGAGGCTGAATTTTATTTCTCTTGCATCCTTACTGTGTGCTCTACTATTGCCTCCACGACTAGACAATGTTCTACCACAAAAACACCAACTTGATCTATCATTTCACAGAACAAAACCTGTTCAGTCTCTAGAGAGAAAGGGATGGTGTAATAAGACGTCAGCTTCACCTAAAAAAAGGGAAATATAAACGATTGTGGGTGTATATTTGCAGGGAAAGAACCATTCCTATGGTGCAAATGGTATGTATACATTATTAACATTATTAACAAAGCTGTGTGAAACCCAATAGTAACAAACAAAATTCAACAGAAACGAACTACAAAGATTAAAAAGAAAGAAAGAATAATAGTATTTTTTTTTTTGGGCCAAGCAGTTGCTTGCTATCTTCCCTTGCAGTTCCTATTCTTCAATATCTACCCGAACATTACAGAGAGAGAAAGGGTGGAGCAGAGTCTTTTTGGAGGTTTTCTTTTTTGGGGCGGTTTGTGATAAGATAGTATACATGGAAAGGTGGGTAAGGTGATTCTAATAAACTTGCCTTAGAGAATGCTACGATTTTGTCGGGTATGTTTTTAGTGGAAGTTAGACATGTATTTTTACTTGACTATCTTTTAGTTTTGTTTCTACTTAAACTTAGGAGTGTTGGGGGTATTTTGGAACCAGAAAAAAATCAAGTCCAAACAGGAGAAGTCCCTTAAATAGTAGTATAGATAAAATCTAACCCCAAATCTAGCTTAAAACCAATTCAACCAAAATACCCAAACCTGAACCTAAATTTATAATAGTATTACATTAAATATATTCAACAACAGAAGAAACAGTATCCGACTATAATATAGATGTTACTGGTGTCAGGTAGTAAAATGCCTAAAAAAAAAATTAATAACAGGACATATAATATAATTTAATGCAACAATTCAGCCAATAGCAAAACACAGTGCCAATCTTAGAGTAAATAGTGAACATAAAGCTAATGCACAGGATTCAAGTTTCTACAATGGCCATGATTTCAGCGCTAAAATGAAGTTATGGCCAAAAGCAAATATCAAAACAACTTGTAATTTTATTTTAAACCAAATCTCCATTGCAACTACTAAATTCTAATGGAGATGAGTAAATAAAAAACATTAATTCCAAGTATGTAAACAAAACCAATTCTAACCCAAAGGCAAACCAAAATATAACCCACAAACCTTTAAAAAAAACCCAACTAAAATACCCATAAAACAATTAAAACACACGGTTTAAATACCGTTTTACCAAAGGGTCTACCATTTGGTTTTAAACTAAAACACAAAAATAGCATGAACAACAAAAAATCAGATCAAAGGGCAGGGGAAAAACGAAAAAAGGAAATTTTATCTAGAACAAATCTCTCTTCTTTTTCTTTTTTTTTTGTTTGGTTTTAACACAAATAGAACAGCTTTAACAAAAAAAATCAGATCGAAGGGCAGGGAAAAAATGGAATAAAAGACCAAAGAAAATATCCTTTTTTATTTTTAAGTTTCGGTGAACTTTGTCACTTTCCCTATCAACGTATTGCAAGCCTTTTGAAGTATTTTAACTGGTTAGCTTTTGTTAATATGAGGGACTTTTTAACATTGGATTTTTTTTTTTTTTTTTGGGGTTAAAATAGACCTTAAAAGTATAAGACGCTTAAGAAAACTGACTGAAGAAACTTGGTACATTGCTATATAAATCCCTAAATTACTAAATTTTCTCTTGTGATTGCATGTATCATCACAATTCATAGATTAGCAAAGTAAACTAACAATTGTAATTTAAACCAAAAAAAAAAAAAAAATACCTTCAGAACTGGTTGCAATTCCTTTTACTATTGTTTCATTAGTATTAAATATCAAAATTGGCTGCAATTCTCTACTTATCACCACAATTCATACATTAGCAAAATAAACTAAAAAATGTAATTTAAACCAAAAAAAAAAAAAAAAAAAAACCTTCAAAACTGGTTGCAATTACTTTTACTCTTGTTTTATTTTTTTTCTTAGTACCGAAGAGATTCTCAAAGAGTTTTCAAGAATGGCATACAACATGAAAAACCCAAAAAACCAAATATTGTAAACACCAAAACAAATACTTAGGAATCTCTAAAAAAAAAAAATCTCTGCCATAACCTACAAAGTAATCAATTTTGTACAAAGAACATTATACTTTCAGTTTTCACAAATTATAACATGCAAAACCCAGAAAAACCCACCATTAAAAATAACAAAATCATGACTTAAAAGTATCTTTTAAAAAACTATCATCTAAAATCAACAATGTTTAAATAAAATAACATTATATTTTTAGATTTCGAAATCCCACAATTTCAATCCCAAACAAAACCTAAAAATTAAAGTGAAATGATTTAGTTTAAAGAATTAGAAGGATTTCATTTTGTGGAGGTTTTCCCTAAATTAAACAAATAGAGAGGCAAAGGGAAGAGAATATTAGGAAAAGAAATTGGTACCTTTGCTTTGATGAATTGAACAAAGATAAGATTCCACTTCATGTCTACAGAGAAAGAAATTGAATGATTTAAATCCGAAAGAGAAAAATTCAAACAAACCCATTACCGAAAATATTTAACAATAATAGTGACATATCAGAATTTCAATTGCCTCAACCCTAATTTCTAGAACCAAACCCAACTATAATTGTAAAAGTTTGAAACATACCGCAAATTAGAAAGAAAAAAAGTCAGAGAATTGATAGGAAGCTTGTCGGAGGCGTTGTTAATAGGCAGAGGGACTCATCTTCCGTCCTTTGCATTTTTTTCTTCCTGGAATGAAGGGTTTTTGAGAAGAAGAGAGACCCTTGATAGAACGCTTGATTTTTTTTACTGCAAACTGTGGATATACATCAATCGAAGTTTCAATCTTTCAAACAACAAAAACAGTATTTGAAAAGGAAAGGAGTATGCTAACCTTCGGTTCCAAAAAACAGAGACCATACCGGTGGAGGCTACGGTGGTCTGGTGGTGGAAAAGGCCTGACTGTCTTTCCAGATTTTTCTCTCTCCACCGTCAATGACAGACTGAATCTCTCTCTGCCGTTCTCTTTCTCGGTTCTCCCTTTCTGCAACGTATGTCTCTCTAAACCGTATTTTGGGTTTTTATGTTTTTTTTTTCTCCTTTATACGGTGTAATGGGCTTTCAATCCATGTAACGATCGGTCTTTCAAACTTTTTTAACTCAATACGTGTCAGTTTTTTAGATATGCTTTTTTTCCTAAAGTGGCAGCACCTCCTTCAAAGGCTTCGTCTATTATATATACTAACTCCGTATCTCAGAACCTCTCTGGCGTGCCAGCAAAAAGTGTATAGTTTTATCATCTAGGAGGAAAAATAGGGACCCGTGCATAGCCTCTAAATAGAAACCAAATTGAACCAATTTCCATATTATAGGTTTTCAAAAAATTAAAATCATGTGTGCACAACTTCTAAGCAAACGTCAACAAATTTTCTAAGTTTTTTGTTAACTTTGTAATAACTATAAAAAACCTTGTAGACTTCAATCACCATTCACACATTATATATATTGCAGCTTATACATGTTATCATGTGATATTCAAAATTAGGTAAATAGATGTGGCTGCCAAAAATTCAATTAGAAGGACTTCTATGACATAATGATGTAGCAACCAATATATAAATATACAGTATAACAATATTTAAGAAGAACAATTTTTTTTTTTTAAATGTACATTTGAACTATCTGAATTCTAAATTAGAATACAACCTAAATTTAGTAAAATGGTTTTCATATAAATACAGCTTTATATATAAAATGTTAGTTGAATTCTAATTCAAACCACCTAAATGCAATGCAAATCAATTTAAAAAGTCAAATGCAAATCAACTGTAAGTGCAAATCAATTTAAAAGTTTGTAATTGAATGTCACTGAAATGCAATAGAAAAATAAAAGCACTCAATGGAATCAACCCACCTTTTGCAGAGACAACCAACCATTTAGTCAAACTTGGAAAGGATGCTTCAACTCACCCAAATAAATAAGTGGAGCACAATCTAATATACCTAGATTAACTTCACAAACAAAACAAACACAATCAGATCAAATACTCTTTGCCCTCCCAAATCACTCTTAAACATGCAACTTAGAATAAGATACGAATTTTCACTTTGTAGAAATACTGGAGCAATATTTCTAATTTCCTGTAACTTGCAACTTGTTGACTATATTTTAAAACTAAAGTGGAGAAAAATAAAACAGAGGACATTAAGACTATAACGGGTGAGATTGGAGATCAATATTTCACATCATCATCACAATAAAACTCAACACTATAGCACACAACATCATTCTCCATGCTTTATAACTTCAACCACGGGTTGTGCATGAGTGACAACCATACCAACAGGTCAATGTACAGAAAGATAGAATATATACTAAATACTTTTATGCTGTGAGAACCTTGTAAGGCATGCATTAGAGCAATATTTGAAAGACAAATTCGAGAAAATTTGGTCATTGGCAATATTAGTATGTAAAAATCCCCTAGTCCTCACTGAGCCTTCTCTCTCCATCCGTAGAGATCTATGATTTAGGGGTTATTTAAGGTGATAAGCATAATTTTTCAGTTATTTAAAGTAAAAATTAAGCCAATCAAACTATTGAATAATTCACTATAACTCTCAGTAAATCTATGAATTAAAAACCTCAAATTTCCACTACAAACACACAAAACTCATAAAACCCAAATAAATACTAAACCCATAAAGCCAGAAGTTCACTCAAAACTGATGAAAAACTCAACTTGGTGAGCGTTGATAAAGAACTTGGGTTTAGGTTTTATGAGAAAAAAATAAACAAGGGAGAGTCAAATTGTTGCGCGTACGTTGAGGTTGTGGTTGAATGGAGCCGGAGATGGGTGGTGCTAGACTAAAAACGTAACCCTAAACCAAAATCAAGTCTTATAAAAGATTAAATCATATTTAAAATTGGGAAAAAAAAAAGAAAAAAAAAACGTTTTGACAGAGAATCCAAAAACCCAAAACAAAAACGAATCAAATGTAAACCTATCCAACAAAAAAACTCAATCAAAAGTAACATTAGAGATCGTTAGGGTTTTAATCGCAAAACAGATCTACAATATTCCGCAAGATCACGGAAACAGGGGAAACTTATCCCGAAATCTCAGAGAAGTTTAAAAACCAAATCAAAATAACAAAAAATCATAGAGAGAAAGAGAGGGAGAGAGCGAACAACGTACCTGTAAAACTCAAAAGGGATGACGATGGCTGGTCAAACAAATCTCCAGGGTGGCGCAATTTTTTTTTTTTTTTTTTCCTCCTTGAAGAGTTTGATGTGAATAGACCGATAAGTTTTTTGTTCTCTCCTTCCTTTTGAACACCCTTTCTAAATAACTTCAATATGCTAAGTATTTTGTTAGTTGTCCGGTTACGAAAGTATATATAATAATAGCATCTCGAGTTTTTAAAACTCGAGATCCAATTAAAAATCGAGCTTTTAAAACTCGTTTTTGGGGTTTTTTATATGCTGACATGGTGAGAGTTATCCATGTGGATATCGAGTTTATAAAACTCGATTTCCAGTTAATGAAGATATCGAGTTTATAAAACTCGTTTTCCAGTTAATGTGGATATCGAGTTTTATAAACTCGATTTCCAGTTAACTTTACCTTCCCCCACACACTTCAGAAACACGTTTTTTACCACTTGCACTCTCAGCCACTTTCAAAATCTCTCACTCTCAGACACTCCGCTCTCTCTCTCACTCCGCTCTCTCAAACCTGCTCTCACTCTCAGACACTTTCAAAATCTTGAAATCTCTCACTCTCAGACACTCCGCTCTCTCTCTCACTCCGCTCTCTCAAACCTGCTCTCACTCTCAGACACTTTCAAAATCTCTCACTCTCTTTGACACTCCGCTCTCTCAAACTCAGTGGGTCACTCACGCACTCACTCTGAAGCGTTCAAAATCACTCACCGTGCCGAAGGTACTGCTCCCATTGACACTCAGCCACTCAAACTCAGTACTGCTCCCATTGACCCACCGTGCCGAAGGTACTCTCTGTCTCTCTTTCTCCAATTTTAGATTTTGGAATTTCATGATGTTACCTATTTCGTTTTTCAATTTCGGATCTTTTTGGGTTTTGGTGATTCATGTCATTTCAGTGAATGCAGGTATATTATTCTGTTTGGTTGTTTGGAAAATGAGTAAATAAAAAAAAAAGATTTTTTTTTAACAAATTGAGCATTCGAATTGTTGGATAGTGTAAAAAGTGTTAATATCTGGATTACATTGATATTTAATCTAGTTTGTTTGGGTTTCATTTGATTTGTTTTGGGTTTGTTTTTATTTTCTGTATGTATTTTCGTTTGTGGGTTTGTAATGCAAATTATGTGTTTGATGAAATGCTTCTATGAACTATGAGTTGTGAAGTAATAAGTGAGAGAATATTCATTTGGAAAAAATGAGAACTTACACCATAACATCTGTATTTGAGCATGGACATGGTGTTGGGGTTGTGCCACATTTGGTTCAGCCATGGGAATAAGGAATGACTCATGGTTTGGTTTCCATAGATCGATAGATTGGGTTTGAAAAAATAAAAAATAAATAATTTTGGATTTATTTTGAATTAAGATTCTGCATGTTGATAAGCCGGCGGCGGCTCCGGCGATGGTTCCGGTGGTGACTGCCCCCGCGTTGGCTCCGGTGGTGGCCCCTGCGGCTGACGTGAGGGCGCCGGCGAAGCCGAAGAAGCCGACGCATATAAAGCGGGTGTCGAGTGCAGGACTGCAGATGGATTCTGTGTTGGGTAGGAAAACGGAGAATTTGAAGGAGAAATACACATTGGGGAGGAAGCTAGGACAGGGGCAGTTTGGCATTACTTTTTTGTGTTTAGAGAAAGGCACCAATATCGAGTTCGCTTGCAAATCCATTGCGAAGCGAAAACTGACTACAGAGGAAGATGTTGAGGATGTTAGGAGAGAGATTCAGATAATGCATCACTTAGCTGGTCACCCCAATGTGATACAAATCTTGGGTGCTTATGAAGATGATGTTGCTGTTCATGTTGTTATGGAGCTCTGCGCGGGCGGGGAGCTTTTCGATAGGATTATACAGAAGGGGCATTATACTGAGAGAAAGGCGGCTGAGCTTGCTAGGATAATTGTTGGGGTTGTTGAAGCTTGTCATTCTTTGGGTGTTATGCATAGAGACTTGAAGCCTGAGAATTTCCTGTTTGTCAATCAGGAAATTCTTTTTGGTAATTTTTCCTAAGCATGTGGTATTGTTGATTGGGTTTGACTTAGATTTTTCTGTCTATGCAATAGATGCTTAAGTTTTGCAGTTCAGTTACTTAAGTTATCTGGGTGTGATTAAAAATGTGCAGCTTGGAATTATTGATGATAATTTATTTTGGGAATCATTATAAGTTTAACTCCGGTGTATCACCGTATTTTGGACATGAAACTTCCTTTGCAAATTGTCTATGTGGTTGAGTTTTGGCTTTTACTTATGTTTTTAATTTCTCTTTTGGATTTATTATCCCCTAGATTCATGAGTACAAGTACTAAAAGTGTCACTCTCTTTGATCATAAGACTCATATGTACTATGACACAATGGAATGTACTATGTTCCCTTCCTTTATATTTTGAATTAAGATTCTGCATGTTGGGAAAGTTTGAGCAAAGAAATTTAATATGGATTATCTAAGTCCTGGAATTTGGATGTATCATTTCTATTTTCTGTTCTTCTTTATGGTTTCATCACTTTCATGGGTGTCAAATGACATGATTTTAATTTGATTTCTAACTATGTGGGCATTGATTTTGCATCTAAGAGTTTTAGTTGCCTCCTTCAATGACTTGAAGAATATGTAAAAGGGTGGTTAAGCTTTCATAATAATAATAATAATAATAATAATAATAATAACTTTTTTTAGCCCATTTTCTCAAAATTGGAATTTTGATGCTAAGAAAGGTTATATTTTTTGCTGTACACAGAGGTATATATATGTTTATCCCTGCTGTTCTCTTATTCTTTCAATTGAAAGCGTTAGGAATTTGCATCTAGAGTGTCATCTTGATTTGTATCCTTTGTTCATATTTGGTAGTGCTATCCTCTCTTATTTTATTTATTTAATTAAATAATTAAAATTTTTATTTATTTACTTAATTAATTAAATATGTAGCACTCTTTGCAGTATGGAGCCTCAGATTGATGAGGAGCCAAAGATCTTGGAGCCTGGTCCTAGTGATGGGTCATTGTTGACGCGACAACGACATCATCGATCAGAGGACATTTGGAATGACGAGGTGAAATATCTAGTTCTAACAACTGCTTTAATTTTTACGTTGTCTTAGTTAGCAAGTTCTTTCAAAGTTGTATTTATAGTTCTAACAACTGCTATAATTTTTATTGATTTTGCAGGACCCGGGCCCACTTATGTGCCGTGGTTGCACTAAGGAGATGCCAAAGGTTCAAATGCGAGATAATCGGGTGATTGACATTATCAAGTTGCTAAGGCTTGAAGGATTGTTTAGGGCCCCTTCCAGAGAGATAGATAATTGCCTCATAACGGCCCTAGTTGAGCGATGGCGGCCGGAGACTCATACGTTCCATCTTCCACACGGTGAGATGTCAATCACCCTACAAGATGTGGAGGTCATTTTCAGACTTCCAATAGACGGTGAGGTCTTGGTTGGGCCGACTGCTGTGTTAGATGGAACTTGGAGCATGCAGTGAGTTTCTTGGTTTTACTCCGGCGAATGACAACAAAACTTTGGTGGGGCAAAGAATTCTGATCAGCCGCCTTCTTGAGGCTGTTGCAGTGCCACTGCCAGATGATGCAACGGAAATTCAGATACACAAGTATGCCCGGTGCTATATTTTAGCGCTACTAGGGGATAAGCTTTTTATGGACAAATCGGGAGATAGGGTGCATCTAATGTTTTTGGAGCAACTGCGGAACCTGAATGATCCGCCGCAGTATAGTTGGGGCAGTGGTTGCCTGGCCTGGTTGTACAGAGAGTTGTGCCGAGCAAGCGAGAAAGGGGCATCGCAGATTGGTGGGGCGTGCACCTTGGTCCAGTATTGGGCATGGGCAAGGTTGCCATTCTTGTGCCCGAGGATAGAGCCCCCACCTGGATGTGATTACGGCCCGTGGCCGTATGCTCCACTTGCCTTTAAGTAAGTATTTTTTTGATATTTAGTGTGTTATGCAATGTACTCTTCTTAGTAACTAAGTAGCTACTTATCTTATGTTATTCGCTCGTAACTGTAGGTGGGTGCGGGTGCCAGGCTCGAAGAGTAGGCCATCCGGGATGGCCTTGGTCTACTATCGTGAGCAATTAGTTACAATGCAGCCGAACCAGGTAATAATATTCAAAAGTTCTGTTCGTTTATGTTAATTTTCCTTAAGAATATGATTGCTTCATACTTTAACATATCTTCTGTTTTAATTTTTGTTTTTCCTTGTATCTATGTATTCTCCCTTGTTTCACATTTTAAGATGCTATGATAATTGTTTTTTGTTTCTATTGTAGATTGTGTGGCAGCCATACGAGGCACATTTCGTCCACCTTCCTGACTTCTGCGTTGCAGGGAGGGGTACGTGGACAGCAAGGGTGCCGCTTGTGTGTTTTTGCATAGTGGAGACACACCACCCGGACCGTGTCGTTCGACAGTTTGGGTTGGCGCAAGGGCGGCCTGACCATGTTGTGTACAATGAAAGGCTGCATAGAATAGACTTGCGTGGGAAGGTGGACAAGAATTGGAGGCAGGAGCATGAACCGTATATCATTTCATGGAATAGCAGAGAACAACGACTTTGCCATGCACCTCCTCAGACTGGTGAGATGGACCGCGATCATGACTATTACCAATGGTATCGTCCGGTCACTGTAAAGTATGTCGACCGCAACAGTGCTAGATTACATCAGATGGTAATGTATTCTAATTATATTTTATTGCTTGCTTTGTTTTTTATTTAGTACATGTACGAACGTAGAATCAATTGATTTCTTCTGTCAACAAATTTGGTTTGATCTGACTGACATCCAATTAAAAAGATTTTCTGTTGCATGACTCATAATAAAACTTTCTGTTCTTAGTTTAGATGAGTATTTAAGTGGGGGAATGAGCAGGTTTAGAGAGCCCTATAGTGGCGTTTTTAAGCCTTATAGTGACATTTTTAAGCCCTATAGCGGCGTTTTCTTGCAAAAAAATTTTAAAACTCCATTTTTAAGCCCTATAGTGGCGTTTTTAAGCCCTATAGCAGCATTTATAGAACTCGAGTCTTTAAAACTCGATTTTCACGTGGATTTCCGCTTACAAATCGAGACTTAAAAACTCGATTTTTATGTTGGAACTCGAGTTTTAGACACTCGAGATGCTAGTTTTTCACATTCTTTTGCAACGTGACAACTAACTAAATTTTTTAATATTTATTGTTATTTAGAAAAAATATTCGTATTTAAGTAGAGTAATAAGTACTATATTATGCATTCTATAATTGTTACATAAATGTGAAAAATTTTGATTGTACTGGTTCTTTCTTTGTTTCAGATTGAAAGCCATTTAGCGTTGTTGAATTGGCTTCCTGCAGGCAGCCGAGAACACAACCATGTTCGGCCCATCCTATATAATGTGGCTGGGCTTGGTGGTGATCCTGCAACTACTGGGCAGGCAAGTGCAGCACCCGTAACTACTGCAGCCCCAAGCACAAGTGCAGCACCCGTAACTACACCGACCCGCGGTCGGCGTGATACAGCAAGCCCAAGCACAAGCGCAGCTAGGGGCCGTGGTCGGCCTGCTACAGTAAGCCCAAGCACAAGTGCAGCGAGGGGCCGTGGTCGGCCTGCTACAGTAAGCCCGAGCACAAGTGCAGCTAGGGGCCGTGGTCGGCCAGCTACAGCAAGCCCAAGCACAAGTGCAGCTAGGGGCCGTGGTCGGTGTGCAACAACCCCTCGGGTTGTAAGTAGTCCTGAGATACATGCTCCCACCCCGCATGTATCTCCCCAGCCTGAGGTCTCTCTATCCATCCCAGTTGCATCTCCTCAGTCTGAGGTCCCTCCATCCATGGTAGATGTATCTCCTCAGGCTGAGGTCCTTTCACCCACCCCACCTTCGCAGCCCAGTCCCTTGACCCCTCCTATGCACCCTGAGACACCCTTATACCCACCCACTAGCTCCAGTGCACTCACTTTGCCCATGGACCCACCCCGTACTGAACCCATGACAATGATCCCCACTCCTGGCCTGCACATAGAGCATCATTGCCCACAGACCTCATCCTCATCCGACCCTTTAGGACCTCCGGTTGGGATTGACACGCTACAGCCAGATATTGATGTACCGGACGAGCATCCCCCTCATCAGCCGTCACCCCCACGAGGTAGACCGCAACGTGCTAGAAGAGCACCCACTTGTGGGACAGGTGGACACAAAATAGGACACAAAGGCAGCTCTATGGTACGATAACATTAATTACGATGTTTATGCCTATTTTGCAATATGCTATTTACTCTTATCATTACACCAAATATTAATTGTATGCACCTAATGTCTTTGCAGCACGATGATGAGCCTAAGGCTGATGCCCCGCAGCCTCCTCCCCCGCCCAAACATTACACGAGGGTTAAAAAACGCAAAATTGGTGAACCTTGAAAGAGAGGTTTGTTAAAGATGCATGCAGCAAATTACTTTGTGTAGGAAATGTCTGTGAATTTTCACTTATGATTTTGCGAAAGCTATATATAAAAAGATTTAGGTTTGTATTGGTGGTTATTCGATATTATATTTTTGCTATTCAGTGTTTAATAGGAGCTTGAAGCCTTGAATCACAGAGAATGTGGCACGTTTCACTTTGATGTAGAGTTTTGATAATTTGCATTTTCATGTGTTTTAGTTAGTTGGAGTTTGGTATAAAATTCCCCTTTAAAATTTTATATCATATTGTTTTTTTTTGTTTCTTGGAGCTTGAAGCCTTGAATGGCAGATAATGTCGCACTTTTCACTTTGATGAAGAGTTTCATTATAGATAATTTGCATTTTCATGCATTTTTAGTTAGTTGGAGTTTGGTATAAAATTCCCTTTTAAAATTGAGTTTGTGAACTTTAAGTTATATGATTTTGTCTTTTTGTTTCTTATTTTAAAATTTAAAAACTGATGATAGTTTAGGTCATTCATTTCTCATCAAAATTTTAAATTGTATCCTGTTGGATGTTTATATTGCCCTTTTTATTGTGATGAAAATCTAGAAAACATATATATGTTAGAGAATTGAAAATGGACTTGCACCCTCTATTCTAGAAGATGTAGAGAATACTAATGAGGTTGTAAGCAGAGTGTTTTCCATTTTCTTTTGCAATCAATTTAGTTTTTTATTCATTTTATGTGCAATGGCATTGTCTTGATGAGATTGAAAAAAAATTCACAGTTTGCGTTAGGTGGATTTTTATGCTTGCAATTTGGGATTCTTTGTTTTTATATCATGTTCTTATTTCTTGATGTTACTATATTGATTGGGTTTTTTTTAAACAGGATGTTTCAAGAGGTCAAGCTGGAGAAGAGCAGGGTCTGTCTAACATGAATGTAATGTGCCGGCTGTGCTTTTTTGGTGAAAATGAAGGTAGTGAGAAAGCAAGAAGGATGCTTCCATGCAAGAAATGTGGCAAGAAGTATCACAGGAGCTGCTTGAAGTCTTGGGCTCAACATAGAGGTAAGATTTACTGACCAAAAGTATATATGACCCTATAAGCTACATGTATTCTCATTTGTGGGACTTGATTGCAGATCTATTTCACTGGAGTTCATGGGTCTGTCCCTCTTGTCGGATTTGTGAGGTAAATGATGATGTGCAATACTGGTGAACTGTTGTTATTAAGTCTTTTTATGATTGAAAGTCAAAGTTCTTCTTTCTTTGAATCTCTAAATTGGAAGTTTATTGCTATTTATCCAGTTATGCTATTCCCTTTTTTATTGTGTAATTATTATTTTGTTTCAGTAATACTAGCACAATATAAGTACATGGTAGTGGTACAACATAACCACAAATACAGTGTGTCATCATATCATGTCTTATATCTTATGATCATACAATATGCCCTTGTACCTTTTTCAGTCAATCAGTTTCAATGCATCTACTTTTACATTTCATATAAAGAAAATTAAAATTGCGAATACAAAACAACCCAAAAACATGGTCAATAGGCTAGTAAAATGGACAAGAGGAAGTCTTATGAACTGAGATGATCCAGAGCATTACACTGATTCTAATTTTCATTAACATTCAAATCACATCAATTAACTGGAAACTTATAGCATGAAAACTTATGTCCTCTTCAACGAGCAAGTAGCAATCAAGATCAGTGTAAGTCCATAAGAAATGAGTTTAAAGTGCTTATATTTACTCACCGATGTCCTGCATATTTGGTTGTTACCTGGTGTTTTCACACTAGATAAAGATTCGTTACTGGCTGATTGCATAGTTGATTTAACATGCTCTGCTCTCTTTATAATTAATATTCTTTGATCTTATGCGTTATTGCTTTCTGATTTCTCTAGGTTTGCCTGAAAACCGGAGACCCAAATAAATTTATGTTCTGTAAAAGGTGTGATGGGGCTCACCATTGCTACTGCCAGCAGCCATCTCACAAGGTAGGGTGTAAAATGCTGGTTCTGAACTTCTGTTATCTTGATTAAAAGAGGTTACTCATATTTGTTTTTTGATAATGCAGAATGTCAGTGCTGGGCCTTATTTGTGCCCAAAACATACAAGGTGTCACAGCTGTGGCTCCAATGTCCCGGGAAATGGCTCAAGTGTAAGGTATTGATTGTTATAATCAAAGTTCACATATATAATAGGTTCTTTTGTATAAATTTGATGTTCATTGATATTGTGATGAATAAGTTGTAAACATCTAAATATTGGGTTTTGGCACTACTTCATGTGCCTCCGGCTTTCTAGAGCTTTGTTTGTTGGTTGGACTTCATTTTTGGTGTGAGCTATCATCTCAATATGAGAATTTGGAGAACAACTTATCAAAAGAATTTTGAGAACAATTCAATCTACTGTGGAAGTTTTAGTTTGGTTTCTTGTTTAATTTATATGATTTTATTTGCTCCTGTATATTAAATTGCCAATGGTTTTTTGGACCAAATGGCGCCCCTCTTTCCCATAAACAAGGGGTTACAGTACTTTAAAAAAAAAAGGGGGGTTACAGTGAGGTTCCATATGAACATATGATTTGTGTGTGTAAAAAGAAAGGAACTTAATGCCACTTATTGTTGTTTTCACTTCTATTTTGAAGTTCAGAGTAAAGTGATGTTACACACTATGAGTTTTATGTTTGTTCTTTGCATTTTCAAGGATGATGGCTGACCAATTTTTTTATGACCTTGATCTGTACTTATCCACAAACTGAGTACTCCTTTTCATGATTTCTTTTTAACTTTACAGGTGGTTTCTGGGTTACACTTGCTGCGATGCATGTGGAAGATTGTTTGTGAAGGGAAATTATTGCCCTGTTTGCTACTGCCAGGTATTGATTATTATTATTATTATTTTATAAAATCCATGGGCTTTCTGATGTTCTCTTACATTATTCAATTGGAAAGCATTGTTTATGATTAATGTGTTTAGTTTGATGCTTTTTGATGAGGGGGAAATTTTAATGTGTTATAGTGCAGCATGTATGTATGTAGCCAATGTGCTCTAGCTCAAATGACACTTCCTCCATTTGTAAGAATAAGGAGGAGGGTAAGGTCATGTTTTTAAGACCTATAGGGGAAGTACATGCATGCATGTAACTTCCTTAGTGTTTGCAATCTGTTGTTTCCTTGTGTCTGTGTACATGTATGTGTGAGAGTGTTGATTTTTGATACCTCTCTTATCCAAAGAAAGGAAAAAGAAAAGAAAGAACTTGACTAGATGTGTTTCTCCAATTTTGTAGGTATATAGAGATTCAGAATCAACACCAATGGTTTGCTGTGATGTTTGCCAGCGCTGGGTGCATTGCCAGTGCGATGGCATCAGGTTTCATTCATGCCTCTGTTCTTTGATAGACCTAATGTGTTTGAGCTATATTCACATGTTTTATTGCAGGCTTCTGAGGATGGATCATTTTTAAAGATTGGTTACCATGATAAAAGTTTGTGATAATGATAATTCTTCTTCCCTATTAGGTTTTGTAATTGAAATCTACGTGAATATTGCTAGTTTAATTGAAATCTGTGTGAATATTGCTAGTTTTGTCCAAGTCCTTTTTCTGCTTTGGTGCCCTGTTTATTGGTACTGTTCACATTTAAAGTACAGCACCCTCCCTCTTCACAACTTGAAATGATATATATGTTGAAACCCATAAAATTAAGGTTCTTTTATTTTTTATCCATTAAATAATCCTTTAAATCCAACCTCAAAGCCATCAGAACAGCTGCTGCCATTGAATTCCGGCATCATTCTTTCTTCAATTAACAGGGCTCATGCTTTTCTTTCCTTCCCTGACCGGTTAATTAACCTACAATCCTACATCTCTTTTACAAATCCTACATCTCCTAGCCAATAGATCTACATGAAATTTGGTATCTTGAAAAAATAAGATTGATGCTTTTAGATTAAGTGCTGAAGCTAATTTGGGCTATGGAGTGTGTACTTTAATTGTGGTCCTTTTGTGATTGAATATTCAATTAAAAGAGCCTGGTGTTATCATTCCTTGGCAATGAAAATTCTCAGATAAGGATCTGAAGTATATGTGAGCTTTCTGGTCCAAACTCATTGGATGCATGTGTAAATTATCTATTTGAATAAAAAAAAAATAGCCTATATGGAGTATATGACCTTTTTGTGCAAAATTTGTTTAAGAAACTGGGAGTTCATGGGTTATATGTTCCTTATTCAGTAGCTCTCTGTTATAATAGAACTTTAAACATTGATCTTAAGTATCACTTTGTCAAGTGAAAATTTGTATAATGACAGTGGCAACTGCTTCGTAAAATTCTCTTTTAAAAAAAAAAAAACTGCTTCGTAAAAGCAGAGGATCAACTACAATCTGCATAGTAGGACACCATCATAGCAATTTGGGCCTTTATTAGTGGCAGCATGTGTAGTGTCATATCTAGGGAACTTCGGTTTATGGTCTTTTCCTTATTTTCTGTCTCGTTGGTCATGCCAATAAGATCTCTTAGCTTGTTGGAGAGGTGACTTCAAGAGTCATCAAAGTTCTGATTTGTTGAATGCTATTCCATTATGTTTGATGTATTGTATTTAGGGGAAGCGCAATTCTAGGATGTTTGAAGGAATTGAAGCCTCATTGCTTCAAGTGAAACTCTGTTTCTTGGATCGGTGTTTGATTGACTTAGGACTATTCTGGATGTTAATTGTTCTTTTTTTGGAGTTCCTTGATTTTTGTAATTTTTGAACTTGTATTCTTGTGTACTAGGGCTTTTACCTGTTTTTAGTTCAATTAAACTTCAATATGCAAGGGTTATATTGTGGTGGCCTTTATATTGTAGCAAATCTTGGGGGATGACATGGTCAGTTAAAAACCAACAGTTCTTCTTTTTCAGTCTTTCATCATCATCATCATCCTACTTGTTGTATAATAACGTTTAAAAAAATTGTTTGTTTGTTTTATTTTTTACTTTTTCTTACACTTCACCACGGAAGGATTTTGGGTTGTGTGTTTGTGCATGATTTTAGGCATGTATATACACATGCATGCCAACTATATTGTTTGATATGACTCTTCACCTGAAGGTGGTCCAACTTTTGTTGTGTCGTTAATACCTTTTTTTATTTTATTTTATTTCCCAAAAGTAAGGATTTAATATGTTTAACGTTTGACAAAACAAAGTAATTTTTTATTTGAATTTAGTTAAGTCAGCCCCAACCTTACTTCCCGTCAAATTCTCTCAAAAGTGAGAAACAATGGTTTCAGTTTTCTCAAGCTCTTAAATTTACCTATTTCAATTAAATTTAAATTATTCACTTCCCCAGTTCCACTTCCAAGCTTCTATTAAATATTCAGGAAGGTAAAATCTTTCGCTCTCTCCCATTACATAATAAAAAAAAATTCCTGTTTTACTACTATAAATCCATGAAAAGAAGCAAAAATGTGAAATTAGTTGTAGGTTTTACTAATAACAAAATTGAACTTTACAAAATATGCCATGAGGTCAATGCGGGCTCAAAGGGGGAAAAAGTGCAAAGTAAATAACCGAAGAATCCTGTGAGCCCACAGGTAAGGTTGCATATATTTTTCTTCAATCTCCCTTTTTTTTTTTCCTTGGGGTGGTGTGGAGAGCAAATGAGGGGCTCTACCTCTAAACTTCCTTTTTCTGTGATGGAATACACGCTTAGATTATTTGCATTGCATTTCATTAGATTATCTGCTTAGATTGAAGTGTGCTTTTCATCGTTGTCCTTGTTCTTCTCTTTTAGATTTGGTTGAGCATTGTAGTTTGAGAGCTGTTTGTAATTCTCCCTGAGTGCACCCCTGGTGTACTTAATTTGTTTTTATTAATAAAATTTTTCGTTACTTATCAAAAAAAAAAAAATTATCTGCATTTCATTTTTTATATTAGGTACCCCTGCAATCTATTATGGGGAAAAATTGTGATGAAGAGATTAGAAATCTTTTGAGTCCTTAGGTGTATTAGATGTTGATCCTGTATGTACTTGTGACAGGTACCAAAGCTTCTATTGCATAGGATCTTCCCCAATGTGCGGTACTCTATATGGATTGATGGAAAGCTCCAGCTTGTTGTGGATCCATATCAAATTCTTGAGAGGTACATCCCGTCATCTGTTTGTGTTTACCTTTTATGCTCTTGGTATGTGGAAACCTCTACGTAGGTGATTTCTTAATGGCTAAGACGTTTATAGGGTAAAACAGGCATCAGAGAGTTTCACCATATTTGATATGTTTCCAAGAATGATCTTTGACCCAAGTAGTGTAATTGGATATTTACCTATTCACTAGCTTTATTTCTCTCAAAATTTTATTAATTTTGATATTCAAGAAATTTATTATTTCTTAATTTCAGATAGATAATTGTAGATATTGTCAATATTGTTTACCGATGCAAGTAATGTAATTGTAGATTTCAACTTGATCACCTGCTTTATTTTTTGAAGAATCTAATGGCATTGATGTTCATGAGTGGAGGAAGGGACATGATTATCTGAGCTCATAGGAAATCATTTAATATTTTTTTAATATATTGCCAGGTTCTTTTGGCGTGAAAATGCTAATATCGCCATCTCAAGACACTATAAACGCTATGATGTGTTTGTAGAGGCTGAAGCTAATAAAAATGCTGGGAAATTCGACAATGCCTCCATTGACTACCAGATCGATTTTTATAGAAGGGAGGAGAATTTAACAGCATGTAAACTCTAGGTGTTGTATGTGTGTTTACGTTTATGTGAGAAAAGAATAAGATCAAAACAGAAGTGTTTTTACAAATTCTAAGAGCTCATTTTTTATTTCTATTCTTTGGACTGTTTCAGAATTGTACCATTTCAATTTTATTAGGTGTCTGTTAGAAGAATGCACTGTGTTGTAATGGAAAAGCTTCAATTTGGTCTCTCACACGCAACTTTGTTAGTTCATGTTTTAGTGTGGTAGGTCTTAATTTAGTGGACCCTACTTGATGACTCAGTAATTTATGAGGAGAAAATCGAATTTAAAAAAAAAAAAGTAATTCCATATAATATATAATTAGAGCTTGATGGATTTGCAATGTCCCGAGAGGGGAATGTGGAAGCTATAGATTAAATTGCAAGTTGCAACTGCCACTTTTTGTCTTCTTTATTAATTGATTTTGTTCTCTGTCTTGGAAGATTCATCACAAATCGTAATGGTTAGAATTATTTGAATTGTTTTTGTAACCCATTATTTTTATATTATTGTTATGAGTATATCAAATTGTTTTGTGTTATATATTAATTATTGTAATGAGTTTGTGCAAAATAAAAATAAAAAATAAAAAAAACAATTATACATAAAATAAAATACAACGATGTACATGGTTTAGTCCAAGGCATACATCCACAAGCAGGACAAAGTTTTACCATCAAGATGGTAAGATTACAAAGGTTGGGTCAAGTTTTATGAATCCCATTAATTGTTATTTCTCCTAAATCTGTCATCGAATAATCTAACCAAAATTCTCCGATTTGATCTGACATATCTGTACTTAGATTTTGTCGGTTCAACCAATATTCTCCTAATTGATCTGGTACATTTGAAATTTGATTGGATATATTTGTAGTTTGATTTAGAGTATGATCTGGTATATCTATAGTCTGATTTAACAGATTTGTAGTATGATTTGTCACAGTTTTACTTTGACTTGACACACACTCTTCTTTTTTAGAATGCCTTCTGAGTCTACAAATCACCAAATCTCCTATCTGCACACACTCTCCTATAGCTTCAAGTCTCTGCCATCATCATGTAGCTTCAATTCACAGAATTGGGTGCTTGACCGACGGTGGCAGGGCCATGAAGTATCCTAGTGTTTTTTGATTTGCTTAAGGTGTCATGTGAGACTTATTTATTTTCATAAGCAGCTATGGAGTTTTAGGTCTGTTCAAAAGCTGCCCGGATTTTTGCTATTTACATTTATAGTTATCGAGTCTTGTGTGTTTTCAATTGAACAATTTTTCTTGCTGCATCTCTACTGATATGTTTTTTAAGGTTCGCTGCTTTTATTCTTTATTATAGATATTGCTTGGTTCAAGAATTGTTTTAGGAAGAATAGACCTTATTTTTGAATTGTTCGCTGCTTTTACGGTTTTTGATGAGGAATTTTTGATGAATGAAAACTGTTCAAAAAAAAAAAAAAAAAAAAAGATTTTGATTTTGATTTCGACTTCATATGTTCTTGTATTGTATTGAGTTCGAAAGCTTGACATTGAGCTTAAACGCAAGCTCGACTTGAAAAAGCTCATATCTCAACTTCAGTTATAACAATATGATTTTGATTTGGAAAAAAATGATGGTTTATAAACTCGAGTTTGGAGCCACGTTAAAAAAAAAAAAAAATTTCCCAGTGGAACTCGAGTTCCACTAGGAAAAACAGAGGAAACAGGGCAACCCCTTCTGCCTGAACAGGGGAGTTATCCAAACTAAAAAACTGTTATTCCTAAGAAACACGGCCAAAGAGAAAAAAAGAAAAAAAGAAAAAGAAAAAAGCAAGCAAAGAGAAGTTATGAAATCTTACAATGATAGTGTTTCAAATACATAATTTTTGTCACAGAGAGAGAGGAGAGGGAGAGAGTTGCACTCAAGGAAGATGAATGTTCGTTGATATATTAGATCCACTCAAGGAAGATGAATGTTCACCCAGATGTAAATTTTGAAGAATTGGCCTGTTCCACTGATGATTTCAATGGGGCACAACTAAAAGCTGTTTGTGTGGAAGCAGGCATGGTAGCCCTTCGCCGTGATGCTACTGAGGTGTGCATTCTCCAGGATTTCTGCAACTTGTTGCAAATCTGACAAATTGTTTTAATTTGGGCCTTGCATGAGAACAAGTATTGACACAGTGTTGGTTTTGTCAATTTCAGGTGAACCACGAGGACTTTAATGAAGGTATCATTCAGGTACATGCAAAGAAGAAATCAAGCTTGAATTATTATGCCTAGATTCTGTTCAATTTCACGGTTCAGATCATGCAAAGGCAGGACTTCTGAAATGGTATTATGTGCCCTAAATTTCAATGAAGTCAAGCTGAGTTTACGACTTGATCACAGAAGTAAAACCTCTGTATTGTGTAATCTTGCGGACTAAACCATAAATCATTAATTTAATCTTGCGTATTAGTTTCTTTTGCTCTTTCCTACATACGGATTGCAGATGTGAAGACTGTACATTCTTGTCTCGTGTTTTGGATTAAAGATTATTTCCCTTTTAAGATTCAACCCCTTCATAGCTTATATTATCACAAGGACAACACATTTTACTATTGAGACTTTCAGTAAATATGACGGGAGGAAGAGGCATGTCTTATCAAAAAGCAAGGGTTGCTGCTGTCAATGTGGCACATGGATACCTTATGCATCTATAGAGGCGTTCTATGGCCCCCGCATTAAAATTCTGAGAAGGAACGCGGGTCTTTAGTATACAGAAGAGGATCCGAATTTATGTAATTAAAATGGTCTGACACCACAAATACTTTTTTGGTACTTAACATGTGATATAGTAGCCTCTATGAGTTGTGCATAAAAACAGAAGATAAGTAATAGAAATATCGAAATTTTCTTGTGGTTGGTTGTATTTATATTGCAGTGAGATTATTGTGTTTTCTAGGTTTTCTTTTCCTAACACTCTGATTCTTTTTTGAATTGTAATGGCTTGGGATTGAGATAATATTAAAGGACGTTATTTTAGTTGGGTAACATATGGCTTTTCAACCACAAGTTGCAAATCAAATTTGATGCCAACCATTGGTAAGGTTTAAACCTGAGACTAAAGATCGGGCTACTGGGGTTTTTTTTATTTCAAAAGTATTGAAAGTTTGGAGCCAAGTAAAAAAAAAAAAAATATCACCAGTAGAACTCGAGTTTATAAAACTCGAGTTCTTCTAAAAAAATTTTTTTTTTTTTCGTTTGGGCAACTCCCTTGTTCAGGCAGAAGGGGTTGCCCTGTTTCCCCTGTTTTTCCCAGTGGAACTCGAGTTTTATAAACTCGAGTTCTACTGGGAAATTTTTTTTTTTTTTCGTTTGGGCAACTCCCTTGTTCAGGCAGAAGGGGTTGCCCTGTTTCCCCTGTTTTTCCCAGTGGAACTCGAGTTTTATAAACTCGAGTTCTACTGGGAAATTTTTTTTTTTTTCATTTGGGCAACTCCCCTGTTCAGGCAGAAGGAGTTGCCCCTGTTTCCCCTGTTTTTCCCAGTGGAACTCCAGTTTTATAAACTCGAGTTCCACTGGGGAAATTTTTTTTTTTTTTTAGTTTGGGCAACTCCTTGAGAGGCAGAGAAGTTGAGAATGTAAATGCACAACCATTACATCAAAAGGCGTTCTCGCACCAAGCTATAGAAACTGTTACGCTCTATTCATAAATATAGTTTTACAATGCCAATACATTTGCATCACAACAAAAAGGCATTCTCAATATATCAACATTCTAAACATGCGCAACCATCCTTCATTTGCAATTCTAACCGTACTACAAATCACAATCTTCATAGAGGTACATTGGGTAGAGAATTATAAGTACATTCAACAAAAACCAAAAAGTTAAATGTGCCAATACAACGTAGTCACTTTTCCTAAGATCAGCAGTTCGCACAACAAAAACGGCGTCCATGGAAGCATGCCTGCAAAACGTAGACTAATCACGTTAGGAGAGAAGTAGTAAAAACAGTAGTTACTGGTAGAATGAACAAAAATTATATTTAACCAATGCATAATATATTTCCATCTACCTACCTACTGTGGAACATTACTACTTGTGGAAGTGCCACAGGACTGCGGACATTTTCTACGGTTATGACCGGAAGCATGACACAATCCACATGTTTGCTTGGGTTGACTCTCTATCAAATCTGCATCCTCCCTCCGCCACCTCGAGCCTTGATCCTTATTCCTCACTCCATCCATCTCATTCCTTATTCTTGACTTCACTGGTCGACCTTTGGCCCGCAACAATGCTGGATTAGGCAACCACTTTGGCCCCATGGGATCCCTCCACAATGATTGTGACTTGGGAATCACAAATGCATGCTGATAAGTGTTAAGGGCATTGTCCAAACCATAACATGGGTGAATATATGCGGTCGAATCAATATTCAAATAGTCACATACTCTAATTGCATGTGAACACGGGATCCCTATGTTTTGCCATTTCCCACAACTGCATGTTCTTTCCCGTATCCGAACTTCATAACTGTGGTTTCCCCCTCCTGCGCTACACGTGAATGAAGTAATTATCTGATATATCATCTGTTCACTGTTAAATGGCTTGAGATAGTGTTTCTCAGATTTAAGCTTATTTCCTTCCCACTTGTCAAAGGCATATTGACTCCATTTCTTACCCTCTGACAGGCGATTGAGGTATTCTTTGTGCCGGTCGTGGAAATATTCAACAAGTTTGGACCAAGTGAACTCAACCAACGCGGCAATAGGAAGGCCCCGTGCACCTTTAAGTACACCATTGAAGCACTCTGATATATTGGTTGTCATTGCCCCAAAACGTCTTCCACCATCATGTGATTGGGTCCACATATCCACAGACTCGCTCATTAGGTATGTGTATGGAAGATAATCTTGATTCTTTTCCTTCCCATCCTTTCCCGTCACCTTCTTCTTATTCCGAATGGCCTCTATTTCCACTTGCTTAATGGACTCCATTATGGTATCAAATTTAACTACCTGAGTAGAATATCCTGCTTTCAAGCAAGCTGACTTTAGGGTCGAGTTCTGAAAATGTCTGTTGAAGTTGCTAGCAACATGTCGAAGGCAATATCTATGAAATACCCGTGTTTTTCCATCATCCCCTCTAGGCCAGTTTGCAATGGCATTTTTGATACCGAGATGTCGGTCAGAAATTATGCAAATGCCGTCGTCGGGTATCACGTGGCCAATCGTATCTCTGAGGCATTGTAAAAACCACCTCCAACTGGGCCCTGACTCACAATCCACAACAGCAAAGGCAAGAGGGAATACCTTGTTGTTAGCGTCGGTTGCCATTGCAACCAACAACTTTCCCTGATATTTACCATACATATGGGTCTCATCAATACTGATAACTGGCTTGCAATATTTGAATCCATCAATGCTTGGACCGAAAGACCAAAACACATAATTCAATAATACGGTGTCATCTTCATCGGTGGATGTCATACGATAGAACACTTGGGTAGTCGGATCCATATCAATATATGCCATAAGCAACTTT
The DNA here is from genome assembly GCA_019022515.1 of Quercus aquifolioides. Classification (NCBI taxonomy): domain Eukaryota; kingdom Viridiplantae; phylum Streptophyta; class Magnoliopsida; order Fagales; family Fagaceae; genus Quercus; species Quercus aquifolioides. The sequence continues at coordinate 118,262 of CM032332.1, forward strand.
TGCAACCTCTGGTAAGACTCTTCCCAATTCCCAAACAGCTTCCCAATCGCCTTTTGTTTCGCATCCCATACCTTGTAGTAAGAAGGCTTATGGCCCTCATATTTCGACTCTATCATAGATCTGAGATGCTTAATTGGGGTAGTGTGATCCTCACTTAACTTCTTAAGGATGTCTGATGCAATAAAGTTACAATTCATCATTCTACCATCATTTCGCACCCCAGTCCGTATACATGTGTGAGGACCCTTGTACACGGTGACCATCCATAGTCTCTGCAGATTGGGCTTCATGACTGCGCAGACATACCACTTGCATGACTCATCCACACATTTTGCACAAAGTTTTGTCGTCGTCGACCTACTGATCATATACTGTTTGTTTTCCTTGAGGGCACAAATTGTTAATACACGCTGCACCTCCACTTTATTGGCAAAAGTCAAGCCTTTGTACAAATTCATCCCCTCTCTCCAAGTAGACACAAATGGTATCTCCATATGTGAAGGATCAACTATATTTTCCCAAGTATTTGCAGAAAATGACAAAGCAGGAGGTGCGTAGGCAGAGATTGTGTCCGTAATGTTTTGGACACTAAGAACATTGTCTGCATTAGGTTCACTATCGTCCAATGTCTCATAATCATCAATGTCCCTCTCAAAGTCCCTAAAGTCCCCTCTCTCAATCCTCTCTTCAATCTCATCTTCATCGTCAATGGCAGTACTCCCATCAACATAGTCGTCGTCATCATCGTCATCCTCATACTCATCATCATTCTCATCCTCATCCTTATCCTCATCCTCATCCTCATCATCATCATCATCATCGGCATGAACATTATCATGCTCTACATGTGTAAAATACTCATATTGAGCATCCGGAACTGTAACATGTAAACTTGTTTGTGTTTGTTGGATTTCGTCGATACCAACTTCTGCACGCGGCTCCAACTGTATGTACAACTCAATGTTAGTTACTTCAAGTATTCTCTCCAACTTGTCAAACATAATCTTCACATGTTTGTCTGTTTCTATTGCCATGTACTTGTAATTAATTCGGTGCTTCAGGATTTCATTTGGCATACGATAAGTAATTTTTATGTTGTGCACAGCAGGATTCTCACACAACTCTTCCATAACCATCATCTTCAATTCGTCAAGGGTCTTGAACCTACGATCAATTTGGGTATAATAGCTCTTTATACCCGGCCCTTCAAATGGCAATCCCTTGTTCGCATTGGCATTCTTTAGGGGACCACCGTGGTATAAGATTATATCAATTTCAGGCATTGTGAACCTGTTAAAGTCAAGTTACCATGTTAGTTAAATCACATAGTCGTAAACTGGGGGAAAAAAAAAGTAATGTGATCTTAAGGCAGAACATATTCAAGCCAGAATTTTCATAGGTAATTACTAGTTTTATAGCCATTATGTAACTTGTGGTACCCATGGTTCTAAGTTTGGCTTCAAAACAAAATTTGAAACATATCTAGTGGAGTAACCCCAAAAAATAAAAGGTAAGGAAAATATATATATATATATATATATATATTTAAAGAATACATAGAACAATATGAGAGACTTTACAAAGATGATGTAGCATTAACAAAACATATTAAATTCACAAAACCAAAGTATTCCATATCCTTAAGGATTAAATGTCATTACCAGATACCAAATTGTTTCCAAAATGACCAATTCTTATCCTTTTATTTTTATTTTTATAATGATCAATTCCTTATACAGCCATGTATTGTATAGGTCAGTGCATTTTAAGAATTACTTTTAGACATTTGATTATGATATCCATTCATTCACTACCCATTTCATACCCAAAATAATGATGAACAAAGTCAAAAAAAATAGAAGCCTATAAAACGTGTAAGATCATGCTAAAAATAAAAGCCTATAAATGATGAATACACTTTTGTTAACAAAATGGGCAAATAAATACCCAAAAAATTAACACTGACAAAACAAAGTTCTAATTCACAATATTGGAAAATTAACTAAGTTATGTCAACTATCTACAAAATAAATAGTCAAAATCTTTAACCCACACCCATAGACAACTAATACCCAACTACAATAATAATCAAATTATACAAACCCTTACCTGAGATATGAATTTGTTGAGAGGAAAGAGCAGTGAAAGAGGCAGTGTGGTGAGTGAGAGGCAATGTGGTGTGAGAGTTATGGGTGAGTGAGAGTTAGTGAGGTTGAGAGACTTAGCGAGGCTGAGAGACTGAGGATGCTCTGTTTTTGGGTGAGAAGGCTGTACTGAGCGTGTTATATATATGGCTAAGTGTTTAAATTTTTTTACGGGCTAGGGTGCTATATTGTGCACAGTGGAACTCGAGTCTTATAGACTCGAGTTCTGTTTTAAAGAGAAAACGAGTCTTATAGACTCGAGTTCCTTGAAATTTCACTTTTTAAAATATTTCCACTGGAACTCGAGTCTATAAGACTCGAGTTACATCTCGAGTCTTAAAGACTCGAGATCTAAGTGGACAATATTAACTCCAGCTCACCAACTGGTCGGACGCGTGGAGTGGGATTGAAAACAGCATCTCGAGTTTCTAAAACTCGAGATGCTAGTTTCCATTATACTTCCAACCCATGCTTAACTAACTATATACAAATATATTGCACTGGTATTCTGCACATTTCCTCCCTTCCTTTTGGTCCTGGCGCTGGGGTTTTTTTAAGAGAGAGAAAATGGTAATAAGAATCGGGTGAGAAGATGCTAGGGTTTTTTAAGATGTGACGTTTTTTTTTGTTTTTTTTAATATATACACCATCACTGTTAAACGGTATAACTCTTGTAAATCAACATAAAGTATCGGTTTTTTTAAGTGACGTCACTTTCTGATTTGTCAACACGGCCTTAATTGTAGGCACTTACTTTCTCTCAGCTTCGTCTATTATATATATATATAGATATAGATATAGACTAGCATTTAACCCGCGCAATGCGCGGGGAACATTTTACACATTTAAAATACCATCAATTTAACATAACAATATAATAAACACAACAGTTAATATGTTTGTTAAAGGCTTTATTTTAATAATGCCAATCAACTCAAAAAACAAAAATGACAATTGTGGGATATAGAGTTAGGTTCAATAACATTGTCAAAAGTCCAAAATTCCCCATAGCAGAAAATAAAGTTTAAGAACTCATTAAACCAAAAAACATTTAGTGAGCTAAGCCATATTCTAGCCTTGATGAACTGTAAGTGCCAGCTCTGTTTCACTTGGATGAATTGGGCCATCATCATTCACCTGCAAAAACTATAGCACAATAGCACTTGGAAAATAAAATGACGACAAATACATATCTTCTCCCATGCATTATTTTTATTTTGTCTATCTTGAACCTGCCAACTACAAAGGTATACACTATAAGAAAAAAATGGATTCTTTGATGTGCTAAATGGATGATTGTTGTCCAACCAGAGGCAATAGCATAATGAAGACCTATTTAAATGTAACCTCTGAAATGATAGAAGCAAATACAATTTTTTGAGCTCCACGTTTCAAAAATTGTTTTCTTTAGTAGAAGTGCACTTCTATTCATAATCCACTCAAACTATTTTTGCTAATCTATAACAATCACGAAAACTAAGGAGAACATATTCAATAATAATATAAGGTAAAATTCCAATGTATAAATACAAAGAAACAATATTTCAATATCTATTGGAAGAAACACTAAATTAAATCTATGAAAAGTTGAAAACCACAAAACAACTTGAAACAAAATTGGAAAAGAAAAATAAATTCATATTTTTTCTCTGCCAAGTTACACTTTGCTCAATCTTTTGTCATCTAAATTCTAAGAATGCATCTTATAATCCTAACCACCAAATCTCCTCCATGGAAGTTTCAAGCATGCAATGGTCATAGGCACTATAGTTTCAAACGGGTTTTTTTTTTTTTGATAAGTTGTAATTCAAATGGTTCTTTAGAAATTTTTTACTAAACTGATGTCCAAAGTTGAAGCACATACATGCGGGAGGAATTGCATCTAAAATCTCATCTCTAACAAATTTAAACACATCAAGTAGTTTGGATATTTTCTGTTTTCTTAACCTTTTACATAAGAGAACAGAGGAAAAATTCCTTCTTTTCACCAAGTATAGACATTTCCTTCACTTCAAATGGACTATTATTACTGGATTAATTTCTTGGTTCTTTTTTTTTTTAAGGCAGGGAAAAAAACTTCTTAGTGTATGAACAATTCAACATAGTTCTCCAAATTTACCTAAGGCACTATACACACACCATGCCCTCTATTCTTTAGTTTATTTCTTTCTTTTTGACCCTTTCCCCCAAAAAAATAAAAAAATTTAGAATGCATAGTAGAAAGCAACAATACCTGAACCACCTTCTAAAATATAAGCCTTTTTTCTGTTCTTCATGAGCAAAATTCCAACAACACAAAATAACTACCAGAAATAATAATCTTAGACCATAACATCAGGGTAAACCCATAACTATACAGTCTAAACTTTCAGATTTTAAACCATCCAAGTTGAAATTTTGCATATTCATGAATTATTAAGTTTCATACTTGACAGGGAAAACTCAGCAAATCTAAATTTCAATAAAAAGTGAAAGGGTAAGAAGGTTTTTTAAAATGGCAGGAAATAATCATAAAACCATATCAAATAAAAAATCCCTTGATATGAAGTAAGAGTTTTTTTAAAAAATCTTTGCCATTTCTTTGTTTGCTCCTTCTTCCAATTTCACTTTGAAAAAAATTGTCAATAAATCTACAATCTAAGCTTGGGCTATACTCCCAGTGCTATCAAAAAAAAAAAAAAACAAAACAAAACAAAACAAAACAAAACAAAAAACCGAAAAAGTAGAGATGTTAATTTGAGACCAAACTATCCAAATTAAAATACTAAACCTATCTATATTTCAATAGGGGTGAAAGAAGAATCCTAGACATGGTAAAGGGAAAAAAAATTTAGCATCTGATTTAAGAGTCAAAAAGTACATATTTAATAATCTTATTAAACTTTTTTTGTTCAACGTTTTTTTAATCAAACATTAACAAATGATAAAGTGACAAATTTAAATAAAAGTAAAAAAGGGGAAATTAAATTGTCCTGACCTTTCAACTCAATCCAGGAGCTTTTCTTGAATAGTTACCAACAGTCTTATAAGCCAGAGCAGAGATGATAAATCTACATTAGCACATGAGTAAAAAAATGTCATTGAAAATACAAAATTACTAACAAACGGCGATGTAAATGAAGCTCTAAAACCTGAGATCCTATAAAATATGTGTTGCATGCTAGGTAATTAACTTTAATTATCTAAAATCCATGGAAAAACATGGCAGGTTTACTTGAAATAAACAGCAAGAAAATTGAGCGTTTGTTAAAGCCAAACTCAAGTTCAATAACGAAATAATTCTATGCTCTATTTTGTATATAAGTATTCAATAAAATAGAACATGATGGTTTTAGGTAGTTTGCAACTATCGCAACTGAATTCTTACAGTCCCGAGATCACAAACCATATGAAAGAGCTCTATTTTGAATATCGAAACTTTTATATCAAGAATCATCACTAACGACAACTGAAATTCCCTTAAGAAAAAATGTAAGTTTTGAAGTAGACTAAAATGTAAATTTAAAAGCCTTAAAAAAAATTATTTAATTTTTAAAACATTCAAACCAAAGAAAACTCTAACAAACTGACATTCTTTTTACAAAGCAAAACCAATACAAAAAAGTTTGTAAGGAAGTTGATAACAGTGTCTGACAATCTATTGGAAAGTGTATAACAATTTGTTAGTTATTAATCTATTTATTTATTTTTCAAAAATGCAGTAGTTAACCAAAAATCTCATAATTTTATTTTTAAGAAAATTATAAATTACTGTACACTTTGAACTTTCAGATTTTAAACCATCCAAGTTGAAATTTGGCATATTCAGCAAAAAGTGAAAGGGTAAGAAGGTTTTTTAAAATGATAGAAAATAATCATACAAAACAATCCAAATAAAAGCAATTAACAAAATATGACCAAAGAACCCTAGCCAATGAAATAAAAACAAAATTCTAGAGTATAGAAATAACTAAAAATGGAGATGCTAATTCAAATAGGAAAAGCAACAGCAGAAACTTTGGATTGCAAAAACAGTATTTGAAGAAGGAAAATAATAACGCTATGCTACCTTAGGTACATGCAGAGAAGAAACGAAACATAACAAAAAGTGCAAGTACTAAAGATGTGAGAGTGAAAATTGAGAGAAGGAAGATATTTTCTTTTGTCACTATGTTTTTTACCGAATGAATACATCATTTCATCTTTGGGATGTGCTGATTGTATAGGGGTGTGGCGTTTAAGGGGTTTCTGTTTAACGCAAACAACTATTTATGACTTGGCTGATATTGTAAATCTACACATGCATACACATACCTTGAGCGTCAATGTCTAAGTTCAACTTGCAAAGTATAAACAACATTTTTGCTTTAATATTCACATAGCCAACGGTATACCCTGCAGACATATTTAAAATTTTTGAAAAAAAAAAAGCATAAGACATCAGAAAGAAATATGGTCTAAGTTAGGTAAATACAAATTTATAAATTACATAATTTATGATAAGAAATTTTTTTGAATCATCAAACATTTTCCTTCATGTTTACCCTAGAAGACCATATCAAAAGGTATATTATAATTGAATAATGGTCATTAGAAGGATAGTTAGTAATATCATAGATGTTTCTACAGCAAAAAAGTAATAACCGAAGAAAATGTTCCTTCCACAGCATTTCAAAACCTTTCTGCACATAAGTAATCATAAGCTAGAGGAGCCTGTACCTGACAAATCAAAAGAAAGATGGAAGAGTTTCAATTTTTTTGGAAAAGCTATATTATTGACCGTTACCTTTTTGTAACTCTTTAGCCATTGTTCTTATTTGGCAGTTACAGGTTTCTTTCTTTGCATATGTTCACGAACACTTTTACCCTAGGTCTTAAACTTCCATTTGAAGTTTTATCCCGAGAATCAATATAGGCAGCATTAAAGCTTTTAATATAAGAGTAGTGAACACCTAGAATGTAACAGTCTATGCAAAGTGATTCATTTTAGTTTTTTAATGGTAAATGTGGCAGAAATTTAGAGAGGTACTTTTCCTACATGTCAAAATTACCTTAATTGTAGGAAAATGCTTAAAACCAAGAGACACAAACCATGAAGTTGACTTAAACTAATGTAAGAGTATAACTATCAATTTATCGAAAAAGAAAAAAATGCAAAAGTGAGTAAGACATTTTGTCAAACACATGTTGTATACCGGCTTTGTTCTGCAATTAAAATGACTCACTGTAAGCCAAAGTAAACTTACAGAATTAAGAATCCATAAGAAGAGTATGATTTGAGATACCTTGAAATCCCTCAAATCAATGATGAATTCATGGGCAACTGTTCCATTGACTCCTCGAAAAAGAATGGGGTAGTGGCTCTGTAATGTTCACATCATTATATTATACTAAGAAAACAATGAACCTCTATTTCATGTTGCAGAAAGCCAAATGAAATTATTTTTCAAGATCAACACATATATGCAAACATAAAACCAAAAGATGAAAAGGATGAGTTAAGAACCTCCAAACGTTTTGATCATGGCTATGTATATATATGAAATTGGCAAAATAAGTGTAGAGCCCCAAGGAGCAGCAAAGATGGTACCAAGAGGTTGAACCCTTTTTGGTGCTGGAATAACAACTGCTGGTACCGGCAAAGGCAAGAAAAAACATTATAGCAACAGATTGATGAATGTATCTTATAGAATTGCAATCCAAAAGTTGGGAACACATTTTCTAGGATTATCAATGAAAATCTTAAAGTCAGATGCACCAAAATACCAGGGTGAATAATTATTTTTTCATGTTCAATATACTCAACATATTTGACAGTTGTTTAAGGGTTTGCATATAGTAGTATCATTCTTCACTCAGAAAGTTAAAATTTTCAAAACAAATTTAAGATTTATTCTAGCATATTTTGACATCATGAGTGATGTGACAGGTTTTTCTTACTACAGGATGTGATGGTAGAAATGGTGCCAAATGTTCTAAATGAGAATGAAAGGACAATTTAACAACATGAATCCACCCAAAAAAATACTGAAAAATGCAAAAGTGAGTGAGTCAAACATTCTAAATGGGAATGAAAGAACAGTTTAACAACATGAATCCAACCAAAAAACAAAACACAGAACCATCAGAGGAATTTTCAACTGTCAATTCTATGTAAATATTCTCATGAGAATAATCCTCCATGTGCTTGATCAAACAAAAGTATTTAAATCATGATGAAATTGAAGGAAACCGCAAGTGGGCTAGGTTGTTGCTATAGCTTCCACTATTCTTTCAATCGCTTAGCCAACTCGGTTATGAATATGTCATTTTTTTTTTTAAATAGGGAAAACTAAAAAGGTTCAAGCATCAATTCACACCAACGTAGCAAAAATAACATAACATTCTGTCTCCAATTTATTTATTTTTTGATAAGTAACATTGTGTCTCCAATTTATTATAGGCAACTGAACACCAATCGGTCAGGGGGAAAAATCCTAAAAATAAATTAAAAAAGCTGAGAGACAAAGCCTAGATAGAATTTGATTTTCTAAAAAATAGAGAGCAAAACATATTAGGAATTGAAATCTACAATTGCAGCAAAACCCTAATTAGAAACCCCCAAATCCCAAAATTAATAACAAATAAATAAGAATCTATTGGGTTTTGTTTTCAGTGGTGGGGAAGCCGATGGTTCCAGAAAATTCTCTTTGAAGTTATCGGGTTACGGTTCCGACGAACTCTATTCTCTTTCCCCTTTCCTTTTGATTGCAATTTACTGATTTAAGCGGTTTGTTTTCCTTTATACTGAAGGCTAAGAAAATGTGTTTTAACCCTGTGAAACAGATCAAAAGGTGTTTACCAAATCAAAACTGGTTTTCCAAATCAAAACCCCAGGAAAAAAAAAAAAAAAAACTATGAACGCAGATATTAGAGAATAGGGAAAGGCTTAGTGATATTAAAAAAGAAATCGGAAAATTGAGAAAACAAACATTTTCATGGAGAACCCAAAAGCCCGAAACAAAAAGGAATCAAAACCAAAATCAAATCTAAACCTATCCAACAAAAAAACTCAATAAAAAGTAATATTTCATACCCAAATCTAAAATAATGGAGAAAAACGTACCGGAACCGGTTCCTGAAATTATCGATCTATCTTTCGATCTCTGTTCTTCTGCAGTTTACGAAATCTCTTTGTATCTCTCTGTTCTTTTGTGTTTTTTCTCTTTCACCAAATCGTCTACCTTTATGGTCTAGGTTTTGGACGATGAAGAAGGGGTTTGGGCGTGGAGTGTGTTTTGGAAGATTGAGAAGTGGAACAGAGAAGGGGAACGGGATAAAATAGAATAAAAATCAGAATTTATGTTCTCTCTTTCTCTGTATAGGGCAAAAGCCTTTTGAACGTAATTTACAAATTTATTAAGCGGTTTGTTTTGTTTTTATACGGGAGGCTCTCATAAGGTGTTTTTAACGGAGTGAAACGTTGTAATTTATCGTTTTTTAATTTATCGATCTATCTTTCGACCTCTGTTCTTCTGCAGTTTACAAAATCTTTTTGTATCTCTCTGTTCTTTTGTGATTTTTTCTCTTTCACCAAACCTTCTACCATTATGGTCTGGGTTTTGGCTGATGAAGAAGGGGTTTGGCCGTGGAGTGTGTTTTGGAAGATGGAGAAGTGGAACAGAGAAGGGTCGGCAAAAAAACCTAAAATAAATATCAATGCAACATTCAATCCTATACTTATTTAATCCCAACGATTTTAACTGAAATAACTAAATCTAAAGCAATCCAAGCCAAAAATCCAAACCTAAATTATATTCAATCCCCAGATTTGAAAAAGAGAAGGAAAAAAACAAAAACTTTACTGATTATGGGAATACGGCAAAAAAACCAAAAGTAAATATCAATGCAACATTCAACCCTATACTTATTTATTAGAAACAGAAGTACCCAAACTAAAACCATTTTTTTTTAGTGATTTCTGTAATCTAAAAAAAAAAAATTCCCGGTTCTTTACAGTGAAAACCCCCAAAAAAAAAAAAAAAAATCAAAACCTAATGTAATCCAAATACCTAAATAAATTCAATCCAGCAAATCTCATACCCAGATCTAATCAAGAAAGAAAAGAAAACCTTTACCGATGGTAGTTCCGACGATCTGATGGTAACGTGTTAATGGCACTTAGTTTTCTCTCCCTCAATCTCTACTCCTGCGCGCCTTATGGACTATCTCTCTCTATCTCCGTATCTCCCAATCTGATGGTAATGGTGTTGATGGCTTTCTGTAGGTGTGCGTTTGAGTGCCGCCATTGTTGGGATCTCTCACTCTCGCTCTTAGTCTCTGTGTGTTAGGGTCTTCGGCGCGCCTCATCTTTCTCTCCTTTCTCCGCGTACCAATCTTTCTTTTTCATTTTTTTTTTTGTTTTGTTTTGTTTTGTTTTAAGCGGTTAGTTTCCTTTTATACCAAGAGGCTCCCGAACAATGTTTTAACGTAGTGAAACATTGTATTTTCTTTTTTTTGGATAAGTGGGTGGGCGTCTGAAACTGTGCCTCTCCAACGCACCGTGCGATTTTTGTAAGAGTAAGTTGTACGTATCAGCATTTTAAGGGGTCTTTTGCCTAACGTGACAACACCTGGTAAAAGCTTCTGAGAAAATGTATAATGAAAAAGTGAAGTTTTTAAAAAGTGCATTTTCAAAAAGTTGAGTGTTTAGTAAAAGCTGTTATAAAGTGCTTTTTGAAAAAGCTGAGTGTTTGGCTAGCACTTATAAAAGTGGCAGTTTGAGGGATAAATTACCAAAAAGTACAATGTATATATAAGAGAGTTTATTTCATACATTTTTTTTTTATGTCAGTTTATTTCATACTTAAATCAACTACTTCATATACTTAAATCAATTTTTCTCTTTCTAAAAAAATTATTTTTTTCTCATCAATATTAGCTAATAATAACCTACTACTTAAAATTTATTGTGAAAATATTGCGATAAAAATTGATACAGATTTTAATTTTAACGTACTATTAAAATTATTTTTTTCTCTTTCTAAAAAAATTATTTTTTTCTCATCAATATTAGCTAATAATAACCTACTACTTAAAATTTATTGTGAAAATATTGCGATAAAAATTGATACAGATTTTAATTTTAACGTACTATTAAAATTATTTTTTTCTCTTTCTAAAAAATTATTTTTTTCTCACCAATATTAGCTAATACTAACCTATCACTTAAAATTTATTGTGAAAATATTGTGATAAAAATTGATACAGATTTTAATTTTAATGTACTATTAAAATTATTTTTTTCTCTTTCTAAAAAAATTATTTTTTTCTCACCAATATTAGCTAATACTAACCTATCACTTAAAATTTATTGTGAAAAAATTGTGATAACATTTCTTTTTCTTTTTTTTTTCCTTTCTTTTCCCTCTTTTTTTATCCTCCACACACGGCATTTCTTTTTTTTTTTTCCCTCTTTTTTTTCCTCCACACACGTACCCTTCCTCTTTTCTTTTTTACCCTTCTTTTCTCCTTTGTTTTCCCAGCCATTCCTCCAAACGCCAGAACATTCCAAGCCTCCTTCTTCCTCTTTTTTTTTTTTTTTTTTTCTTTCCCTGTCGTCGTTTACAACGTCGTTTACATTTCTTCGCGGTGGTGGTTGTGGAGGTGGCGGTGGCCGTGGTGGAGGAGTCGCGAGTGGTTGTTGGGATTTGGAAGGTCCCTCCGACGGCGATGACGGGGACTGTTTCGGTGCCGGTCGCTGCGATGCTTGCGTTCTAGGCGTGTTCTAAGAGCCACCGGAACTCATGACTCTTCAACTTCTTCTCCACCGGAACTCATCCACTGCAAGATGGGTACAAAACTCCATTTGATCCTAATTTGCAATATTCTGATTTTTTTTTTTTTGTTTTGCATTCTGAGGAATCCTAATTTGCAAGGGATTAATTTTATTTTTCCGTAGCCGATTTGGGAATTTGTTATAGATTTTTTGTGTTTGGATTTGGAAATTTGTTATTGAGAGGGCAGAGGATTTTTTTGTGTTAGATTCTGATTTTGAGATTTTTTCTGATCCGCCTGTGGATCTTTCCTATTCTGGAGGCTGATTGCCGTGGAACGTATTGCTATAGGCAGTGTACTGATTCTATGTTCTTTGTTTAGCTTTTATGAAATTCCTTTTTCTTCCAAAAAAAAAAAAGTTGTGCGTGAGACTCTGAAGGGCAATTTGGTAATTGATGTCACCCCAACGGATATAACTCAAACGCCCACACCAGCTTTTTCATTATGGACCGAAACTCTCCCATAACTCAAACGCTCTTTTCTTCAGAAAAACAAAACGCAACTTTTTCAGAAAAGTTGCGTTTTAAACTTACCAAACGCCAATTTTGGGCTGGCTTTTTTAAAAAGCCAGCTTTTGGGCTCAAAACGCCAAAACAAACGGGCACTATATATAGATATAGATAATTTATATTAACAATTGTTCTTCAAATTTATTGATTTGAAATATTCAAAACTAAACACAACCGTGAATCAGTTATGAAAGGTTCCTAAAGACCAAGGATGGCTCCACGTTAAAGGTAGGGTGGTCACAAGATCACCAGGCTTGGAAAAGTAATAATAATTATATATATAAATTTTAAAAATTTTATGAGTTGTCTATCCTTAAAAAAAAGTTGTGACCACCCTAAATTTTTTTAGGTCCAACAAAATTAAACTTTGGTCATCTTAATAATATATTAGGTCCTTTCAAGCAGAAAGAAAAAACCTAAAAAAAAAATTAGCTAAAATTTGAAGAAGATGTAATTTGTAGCATTGATAATAAAACTAATGTAATAATTTCAAAATATGAAAAATCATAGAAGGTAATTGTAAAATTTTATGTATTTGCGTATTTTTTTTTCCTTTCAATATATGAAATTATATTTTTATTATATTTTTTATAATTAAGTTCCTTAAAGACCACCCTAAAAAAAATTCTTGAAGCCGCCACTAATAAAGCCCACTACACTTGCATCACTTTATTTATTTATTTTTTACATAGTCAAACAGAAGGTAAATGCTTAGTGACCTTTCTTTAGGAGGCAGATTTTCTTGATGGAAACTAAAAAGGGGAGAAAAAGTAAAAGAGAGCCAAAGAGTTATTATTGTTTTACAGTTAATGAGGGTGTAAAATAGGGGAGAATGGGACATGGGTCAAAATTGTTATACAAATATAAAGTGAGCTGATGAGTCCTTTTCATGATGTTAAAACATCGTTTTAACTTCTTAGGAAAACTGAAGATTGTAGGAATTTCTCTACTTTAAAGGCTCTTTTCCACGGTCTTCATTCCCATTCCCCTTCATAACTGTTCATTCAACCTGAGCGTTCCATTCAAATTGCTCTTTGTCAAAAGACACTTTTTTTTTTTGGTGTGGTTTACTTATCTCTTGTACTTCACATTTCATCACATCTTTGATCTTTCCAATCTTCTCCTCATAGATCCTGATGGCGGCTTTCCCAACCGATAAGGGAGACTCCTTTTCTTCTTCCACTCACAGGGGGGACTATGATGTCTTCTTGAGTTTTAGGGGTGAAGATACTCACCATGGTTTTACTAGCTATTTATATCAGGCTTTGTGTGACGAAAGTTTCAAGACCTTCATTCATAATAAAGATCTCCAAAGAGGTGAAGAAATTTCAGCAGAACTTATCAAAGCCATTAAATCATCAATGATTTCAATTATCATATTCTCTCAAAACTATGCATTTTCCACTTGGTGCCTCGAAGAACTTACCAAAATTCTGAGTGTAAGAAAAATGGACAAAAAGTTTTACCAGTTTATTACAAAGTGGATCCCTCTGAAGTACGCAAACAGGAAGGTAGTTTTGGATTAGCACTAACTACACATGAAAAAAAATTCGAGAATAACATAGAGAAAGTACTGAGGTGGAGGATAGCTTTATATGAAGCAACTAGTTTGTCTGGATGGCATTATGAGGATGGGTATGTATCTAATCACTAATCTTGTTTCTTTTTATAGCTTTCAAACCTCTGATGGTTTTGTTATGACCACTAAATACCAAATTACGAAAATATTTTGTTACAATAATATTTGCTATTACTATCTACTAAGGCACTAAGAGCACTGCTACTACTAAGGCATTAAAGGCCAGCACAAATAGAAGGTTTATTTTTATATTTTTACTTGATTGGTAAATTGCAAACACATCTAATGTGCTTTCATCCGATGATTTTACCTTTCACCCACACTTGTGAGAGAAGGAAGTGTGATTTAAATCAAGGCTCATCAACTTAATAATTTGCAAATTTTCTTAATCATTTCATTTTCAGAGTATTTTATATGGGTTAGTGACATAGGATGAAGGGGCAGCAAGTGGCATGAGGCGAAGAACAAGAAGAAGGGGTAGTGACACAATGTTAGGACTTAGAAGGAGAGAGAGAGAGAGAGAGAGAGAGAATGAGGACTCAAAAGAAGAAGAAAAATGCACATTTAAGTCTCAAATTAATTATCGTCTTAAATCTATGACTATGAGTTACATACACATTTACTTAATTTAAAAAATGTGTCACTTGTAAATCACACATCTAATCATATTGAATTTAGTTCATTTTCATATTTATATTTCCAGCAAGTCTAACTATGTTTCCTATGCTCTACAATTGGCAGTTTTCCTGAATATCAGTTTATCCAATATATTATTAGAGAGGTATCGAGTACCAAATCAGAATGCACAAAGTTATTTGTTGCTAAATTCCCAATTGGAGTAGATTCTCGTGCAAATGTCGTAGAACGTCTTTTAAACATTAAGTCAAATGATGTTCGCGTGGTTGGAATTCATGGCCTTGGAGGAATAGGAAAAACTACAATTGCGAAAGCCATTTATAATAGAGTTGCTAATCAATTTGAAGGAAGTAGCTTCCTAATGAATGTCAGAGAAAATTCAAGAACAGATTGTTGCATAATCAAACTACAAAAGAAACTTCTTTCTGAGATCTTAGGGAACAAAGAATTTAAGGTGCACAGTACATCTGAAGGAATCAATGTGATCAAAGAAAGACTTTCATCTAAAAAGATTTTTTTGGTTCTTGATGATGTGGATAAATTGAGCCAAATAGAAAATTTTCTCGGAAAATGCGATTGGCTTGCTAATGGAAGTAGAGTTATAATAACCACAAGAGACAAACGTATGCTAACCAGTTTTGAAAATGATCCTTTAATCTACAAGGTTGTGGAATTGGATCGACATGAAGCTCTTCAACTCTTTAGGATGCATGCCTTCAACAAAAACGAACCTGAGGCAAATTGTTTACATCTTACAAATCAATTCATATGTTATGCCAATGGCCTTCCATTAGCTCTACAAATCATAGGTTCCGATTTACATGGAAGAAGCATTCACGAATGGGAAAGTGAATTAGAAAAGTATAAGAATATTCCAAACAAAGAAATTCAAAATATACTAAAAGTAAGTTTTGAAGGATTGGACAAAAGTGAACAGGATATTTTCCTCGATATTGCATGTTTCTTCAAAGGATTGTGCAAAAATGATGTTGTGGATATCTTAGTTGCTTGCAATTTATATCCGGTTTCTGGTATTTCAAAACTTATTGATAAGTGTCTCATAAGTGTTGAATTTGACAAGTTATGGATGCATGACTTGCAACAACAAATGGGTAGAGAAATTGCTCAACAAGAATCAAATGTGCCTGGAAATCGTACAAGGCTATGGTGTTATGATGATGCTTTAGAAGTTCTTACAGAAAGTACGGTATAACTTCATTTTCTTCTCTTCTTTTTTAAGCAAAAAAACAAAATCAATTTTTTTTTTTAATGTTCAGAAAAATATAAGTTTATCATTAACCTATTTTGTTTAAAATTTCAAATTGTTATGATGTTGACAAATTTTATTGTGCAATGTGTTCCACCCAATGCTCTATCCAAACAAGGTTCAGATAAAATTCGAGGCATAACGTTGTGCTACCATAAACCAATAACAGTGACATTCGCACCTAAAGCTTTCAAAAGGATGAGAAATCTCAAATTTCTTATAGTTGATAATGTGCACATTTGTGAAGAACTTAAATATCTCCCCAATGGATTAAGGTTGCTTCAATTGCCTTATTATCCTTTTCCCTTACCATCCAATTTTTGTCCTCAAAAACTTGTTACACTCGAGATGCCACATAGTTGCATTCGGTTAGAGAAGTTATTTAAGCAGGTACAGTTTTCTTTAAAAATTATGTTCAAAATTTTTTAATTTAAAGTTTGTTGAACATAATTTTTTTTTTTTCTACAGGAGTTTCAATTCCAGAATTTGAAAAGTATCAACCTTCGTAGATGTGAGTCTATTACAAAATTGCCTAATTTATGCGCCCCAAACTTAGAGAACTTGGACCTTTCATTTTGCAAAAATTTAGTTGAGTGTCATGAGTCCATTGGATTTCTTGATAAGCTTCAAGAATTACGTCTTTCTAGTTGTGAAAAACTTCAAAATTTTCCAAGCCATCTCACGTGGAAATCTCTCGACACTTTGGATATTTCATCCTGCTCAAGGCTTGATTTTCTTTCTTTCTTATTTGCCGAATGGTGTCTCACCTGGCTTATGGACATCATTAGGGTTCATGGTTTATATAGCTATTGCTGTAAAAATGTTGTGGATCTTGAAGATATCATCTATAAATTACCACCGCTTGAGATATTATGTATATATACTGGCAAATCAATACCCTGGTGTGAATGTTGTATTTTTCAAAAGTCATATGCGTTTCTAGATCTAAGCAATGTTCAAAATCTAGACCTGAGTAATGTTGGAAATCTAATTGAATTAGATTTTTTGATGAAGTTTGATTACTTTCCTATATTGGAACGTCTATATTTAAATGAAATCAATATTATTACCATCCCGGAAAGCATCACTAAGTTTACTGGATTAGAGACGCTTGGAATAAAATGTTGTAAGTATCTTCGGGAAATTCCAAGGCTTCCACAATCTATAAGAAGAGTGTATATACTGAACTCCCATTCGCTACATCCACAATCATCAAACAGATTGTTGAGTCAGGTGTTTCTCTCTCTTTCATTCAATGTTATATAGAAACACTCTTTTTACCTTCTCGAAAATACATTATTAAATTTGTTTGAATTTGATTATTGCAAACAGTTAGGAGAATTTTGGCAAGCACGATATGAATATGAACTTATACTACCTGGATCAGAGATTCCAAAGTGGTTCAATCATCAAAGTGTTGGAAATTCCATTTCATTCTGGGTCGGTTGTGATTGTGATTATCTAAAGTTTTATTACTGTGTTGTTTTAGAACCGAAATGGGATGATACTGTTCACGTCTCCTTGAAATTTAATGGGATAAAGTTCATTAATTCGATTCCTTACAGATTCAAACGGATTACGGATATGACGTGTAATCATGTATGGTTTTTAAAGCTATATGAAAGTCCCATCGATTCAAAGGACTTAAATCAATTTGAGCGGAATCGTGTGGAGGTTGAATTTGGAGCTGCTGTATCTCATATCCTAAGGTGTGGTGTCCATGCTGAATGCATCTGTCCTCTTGTTCAACATCTCTCCACCGACACTCTCCCACCTACTCCAATACCTGCCTTTCCCATTTGTTCTATTTCAAACACTGTCACGCCTTCCCCCCACCTCTTAAACTCTTGTTTGGAGCATTCAAATTCGAATTCAATGGAAACAACATATAATGATTTTTGTTAAATGTTATATTATTAGCAAACGCAATGTGTTATACCATGTTGTGTATGCTAGAGTGGATGCGGAAGGGGAAAGCATAGAATAGGAACATTGAGAACACGAGGGTTACGTGGTTCAGCCTTGACAGCCTACATCCACGGAGGAATCCCTTAAGGGCTACATCTTTATTGTATAAAAGTGTAGTATAATAACCTGTGTTACAATAAACCCTAACATGAGTATATATAGGCGACTAAACCCTAAACTACTAGTACAAGTAGGACTGGGCTTGGGCCTATTACATTGGGCTAATATATGTCTAATATATATCTCTAACACCCTCCCTCAAACTCAAGGCGAAAGCTTGATGAAGGCTTGAGGTTGGATAAGCATGAGAAGATCACTTGGAGATGCCTTGAAGAATGCCTTTGAAGAAACCACAATGAAGAATGTGCCAATTCACCAATTTTCGAGTTTCAAATGAAGAAACGGAGTCCAAAATTGGAATCTACGCGAAAAACTGAGCAAGACAGGTCATTTCAGAAATTTTGACTTTTGGTCAAAAGTCAACGCAAAAGTCAAAGTCAACGATAGTCAAAGTCAACAGATCAGGGTCAAAGTCAACGGCTGCATGGACCGGGTCGGTTCCGGGTTTTCCGGGTCGGGTCACGGATCGGGCTGCAGAGCCGCTGACTCATCCTGATGACGTGGTGCTGACCTGGCCTAGGGCTGACGTGGCAACAGCTTGCGTGGTGCTGACGTGGCAAGATGACGTCAGTAGACGACGTCAGCAGCAGTCTTCAGGCGCGTGTGGCGCATGCTGGTATTCCACCGGCGCGTGGAGAACTCCGGAAGGAGCGTGAGAGCGCGTGCGACGGAGATTGATGCTCGGACTTCGGGGTTTGGCAGATCGGCGAGCTACGAGGCCGTTGTGGTGGCGCGTGTTGCTGGAGGAGGATCTGCTCCTGAGGAATCCGAGTCGGCGCGTGATCTACAACGGAAGCGCGTGGTGGCGCGTGAGGCTGCCGTTGGTGGCCGTGTTTCTGGGTTTTTGTCGCGGGAGGTCGTGGAGCATGTCTGTGGGATTGGTTTCATCAGGCGAGGCATGGATTTGCACAGATCTGAAAAGTTAAGTCACGGCTTTGCTTGAGTTTGTGGATTTTAGACACAGCACTGAGCCATGGTGGCTGCAAAATGCCGTTGAGTCTAGATCTGGCAGACAAGCATGTGTGACTTTTGATGGTGGTGCACGTGAGAATCTTCTTTGCTTGCTAGAGATGTTTGTTTGATGCCAAGAACGAAGTTTGGCTCATGTTGTGTAGTTGGTTTGACTTGCTTGAGAGATCAAAGATGTAGCAGCGAGGCAGCAACAGGGTTTCTGTGGGAGCTGCGTGATGCTGTGGACCCAGATCTGAAAGAAGGCATGGGCACTGTTGTGGATCTGTGTTATGCACGTGGCATTTGCTGACGTCATGATGACATCATCACAGTTTTTTCGGCGCGTGACTGGCGCGTGCGAAGTTCACCGGCGCGTGAATGACAAGCCAGAATCCCATGCGGCGCGTGGTGGCGCGTGCAACAGAATTTGAAAGCCAGATTTCTTCTATAGGCAGATCGGTGGTCGATATGGCCAATAGAACGGCGCGTGTGACTAATTAATGAGCTACAAAAGAGGAAATCGAGGCGGCGCGTGGGGATGTTCCGGAGCTGTTGGCGGCGCGTGGAGGCGCGTGAGGACGGCCTTCGGAGGGCTCTCATGATGATGAATGTGATTCGAGTTTGTCACTGTGCACTTCTCACATGGGAAGAAATTATCCGCCTCCTCAGCCTCAGGTCACTGTCCCTGATGACACTAGCCACATTTCTTTGCCAAAATTACGCTTGGGTCTGCCAGGTTTGGGAATTGGCTCAACTGTTAGTGAGGGGTTTCATTTGGGTTCTTCTTCAATGGCCCATAACTTTGTCAGTGATGATGATTCTGACTTCAATTTGTATTCTCCATCGAAGAAAATGAGAAAATCTTGATCGAACTTGGAAGAAGAAATATGCCTCCATCTGAAAAAGAACCTTGAAACAATTTTCTTCTTCATTGTTCCCATTCCATTTCTTTAGCATTTGATGCCAAGGTACATCTCTTTTTTATTAGTTGCATTGTTTCATTTGCATCTTTGGATGCTCATTCATTGGATTGGGTACCAACATAATTTGAATAGAAACTAACCCAAAGAAAATGCAGAATAGATGAAAGAAATTATGAAAAACCTATTTCAATTTTTAGACAAATTATGAAAACAAGCAGTTACGTGTTCATCGCATAATCTCTCTCTCTGATAATGAAGCTACTCATACAACCATTAGTTTTATTCCATTTCTCCATTGTTAGCATAATATGTGAGTATTAGGATTTTTGTCTATTAGTCTGTTACTAGCCAGCACCAATTCTGAAAATTCAAACTTCAGTAGGCATGACTTTATATGCTTATGCCATCCTTAATTTGATAGAGCAGGAGGTTTTGAAATGGATTTGACTTTGCCAATAGTCGTAGTTTCAAGGTCCTTTGAACACACCATTACATTTTAAATTCTTTCTTTTTAAAATTGTTGCTGATGGTATATATTGTCTCAAATTTCATAATCTTGTCAAAATGTTGGGAATTATATGTGGATTTCTGATATTAGCTTGTTTGTTATTGATGATTTCTTCCTCCACTATGGTTGGTATTGATGTTACCAAAGATCTAATCTTTTCATAAGGTATATATGTTGCCTACATTTATAATAATTATGAGTTCTTCAAATCTGCTTTTAGATGCTTACAATACATTAATGTTTTATAGGAAAGCCTTACGCAGGATTATGATTCCAAGTATTGAAGGCAAATGTACATCCTCGAGAATAGGACTCCTAGCTTCTGTACAAGTATTGCTAGAACAAGTTGGGGAACTGAAAAAATTCTGGATGACATGAAAAAATGTGGCCACGGTGTTCAGGTTTGGTTATCAATATGCACTCACAATATAGACTACTAGTTTTATTTAAAGAAAAATAATTATAAAAAAGAACCTTGCAGTCTTCTGCAATTCTGTCTTTGATTGGATCCTTACTTGAAGATAACTGTATAAGAATATTCAAAATTAATAAGCTTTGGCTTGACAAATCATTACCTTGAGTATATAAAAGGTGCTAATGATTTTGAAATTAGTGAGCTCTTAATCATATCTGACCTGCTAAAAGTATCTTATCATGCTAGTGAAGATCATAATTCTAACGTTAATATGAATTCATTTAGTTTTTACGTTACTTTTATGTCCAAAATTTGTCATAAAATTTAAAATTCCAAGTGCACCAACTTTTTCCTAAATGTATTAATACATACTCTCAAGATCATGAACACAATTAGCGCATAATGCATAACAAACTTAAGACTGTAAAATGCGTAGAAGAGGTATGCAAAATAGGTTTCTTTTTCCTCTAGCAAAAAGGAATTATGTAGGATTTGAATGTACGAATTCTAAGAAAAAGTCGTATATACAAAGTTCTTTTAGACAAATAAAGCTGCGTATGGGAGTGACTAATTCTTGATGTATATCTTTTTTTTGAAACAGAATATCCAGCACCATGATTTTTTCCTGGATGATTGTCTCGGGGAATATTTGCTTCTTTTTCCTAATTTATTGAAGGTTAGTACTATTTTTTATCAGCAAAGCTCGAGTTAAACTCTTGTTTCATTTTGAATTAGCAGGTAAGATGATTGATGAATATTATGCGTTTATAATTACTTATCCTCGTGTTTGGCCCCTGAAAATTTTCAAAGAGCACATATCAAAGTTAAGGAGTTGTAGTGTAAAAGAAATCATACTGTACATTTTCTTTGTATTCAAGCCATTTAAAGACCTTAATTGGTTCATGATATTATTATAAACTACTAATATCTTTGACTTGAGATGTCAGTTTATCAAAATCTGTAATTTTCAGTAGAAAATGGAAGTAATCCAATAATCACTAAGCACAGCTAGTAAAGATTGTTGTTGAAAAAGAGGAAGACAGATAATTTTTATGATTATATTAAGAACTTGATTTCCAATTTTCATTGGTTATCTTTGGGGTTTATTCTTAATAGTTAGATTTTTCAAATGCAGAAGGTGGAAAAGCTGAAATTGATGTGCCTGCAGTTTGTAGCAGCAACTTAGTGATTGATATCATTTATCCTTGAGATTCTCAAGCTAAAGAATTGTCGGATGGTTTAGTTGGGAATTCAAAAACTCCATCAAGGGCAGTTAATTTACTCCCAAAATATCTGAGATCCTATTTCTATTTTGTAAGTAAAGTGACACATACATCATAGTTTCTCTATTTGTATGTGATTCCTTTGTGTATGTGTCACTCTCTCTCTCATTCACAGTTTTTGTGGCAAATTCAGGAGGGAATTTAATGTTGAACTTGAGAGCAACATTAAAAATGGAAACAGTGGCATCTTTGGGATTGGGGCTTCTCCTAATAGGGATTTCAAAATTTCTGAGGATGAAACAACATAAATTTTGGGGGATTGGTAGGGTTCTTTGGGTTGGTGTCAGATAATTTATGGAAATTTGATCTCAATTTTAGCAATAATTCACTACTTTGGTCTGGTTCTTTGGAATCAAGTGTGAATTAACCAAACAATGAAATTTGTGATAAATAGGATTTTAATGGGAGTTTAAATTCCTTCATTTGTTAATTTTTGTAAATAGCAAAGTTTCATCCAAAAGCAAAATAACTATTTTTATTCCATGTAAATTAACCAAATATGCTTTTGATTTTGTGTCAAAAGAAATTCTTGAACATGATTTGAGGGGTGAAGACCCAACTACAAAAGATAAAAGCCCAGGTCAAGAGCCAATTAAGCACCCTGGAGAAGAGTGTGCCACAATGCACTGAACATCTAGTTAGGAGCCATTATCTATTTCTTCTGTAAGTAGTACTACAAGTACTTTGGTTTTGTTACTTTCTTTGTAAGCTAAGGACTTTTTGAATTTTAGGGGAGAAGGGCATAAAATTAGATAGGTGGCATGAGCTGCTTCTCTTTGTAGTTTTTTATTTTTCCCATCTCTGCATAGTACATATTTTGAGTGAAAAGTACGAGGAATAGCAACTGGTTATGTGAGATTCATTTGTGACATGTTCATCATTTGAGTGTTTATATAAGTTTTTTTTTTTTTTTTTTTTTTTTTTTAACACAATGTTTAATTGGTATCTATATTATTGGGGTGAATTTCAGGAGAGAAAATACTTTCCTTAAAAAATGAACCTGGGATACTTAGTCATAATGGTGGTTTTGTTTATGTTTCTGTGTGGTGAAAGCATGAGATTCAAAATCAATCTGTACCAGTGCCTAGAGTTTCATACTTTTTTCCCCCTCATTTTCTATATTGTGTTGGCTTGATAAGGAGCGTGCGGCAGTTTGACCTGAGCAAAGTACAAGTCAATTTATTTCCAGCAACAGTGCCGACATAGAAAATTTAAGCAGCACAAACTGCACAAGTAGGCCAAGTTTGATTGAAAATGAGGACGGCTTCCTGGAGCTATGCTGCTTGCAAGGGCTAGGATTCTAGAGAGGTTGAGAGGGGTGCCTCTTTCTGCAAACAGGACAGTGCTTACTGTTATATGCAATTTGGAATTTTCCAAGGGTGAGTCTGGACATTACATGAAAATTATTATCTATTTCTTGTCATCAATAATATGTTTATGCCAAAATTGTCATGATACATCTGCACAATACCAAGATTGACTGCCACCAATGCTTTTGATGTTATGAAAGTATTGAATCGATCAATCTGATACCATATTTTCAGGTCTGATGATGGATCCATTTTTCTTCTCTGACTCCACTTTTAGATGGACCTCTATGTGTAAAAACTGGGTTATAGTGACCCATTTAATTCTTATGGAATGGCCAGAAAAACCTGCCTAGAGAACATCACTCATCACTGCCACAAGTGAGCCTGACTCATTGCCAGTGGATTCACATACCTGTCCTCATGCAAATGCATACTTGCTCACTTCATATTAGCTATTCCTTGCTTTGACCGCGAGGTATATTGGTTAAGGTCTAATGTTCTGCAATGGAAAGAACAAATTAAATGGACATGCTTTTAGTATCCTTTTTGCTTGCCTGCTGGGATATTTCTTCTACTTGTTTTGATTTTTTAAATTTGAGAGCCTGTTCTCTAAGTGTTTGGTTGCTACTACCATATTATACGTAGCAACTGTTTTTTGTTCCTTCACTACCTTTAACTCATTGAAGATATTGCATTGCGGACATGTCACATTAAGGTGATTGTTTACTCAGTATATATATTTGTAATCTTTCCTACTTTGAGGTTTAACTGAACTGATGAACCTTCACTGATGCTTTTAAAATTTTAGTCTCTTTAGAAGAACTTTCTTTTATTTATATATAAGCGTGCTTACAGTGGATAGTTTGTCTGTGATGGTTCTATCACCATATTAGGAGGCCTATTTCTGGTGATTATAACCTTTTTAAATTTGATTTATTATATAAATGTATTTGGACTAAAGCTTGTAATAGCCCAATTTAGAGTTTCTGAAGCTCGTCTTCAAGTGAATTTTCAAGTCATACAAACAAAGTGAGAAGTAGGTTAGCTTCCTATGTTTCCTTTTGTTTCATTCTACTTTTCTTCCCTTTGTCCTGTAAGTTTGAATTCCAATATGCTTGCCTAGTTATTGTAGGTTAGTGGTAGAGCTGTCTTTAGTACATGTAACTGTCCTTAAAGGGACAAGATGCACGCACCAGTCGTGGCTTGCCTTTTTGGTTCATATATCTGAATCCGATATGATCTGTGTTAGTATAACTGCACCTTTTTAAGAGGAGGGTAAAAAATGTTTTTATTAACAAAAAGGAAATCGAAATAAGTTGTGTTATCATTTTACTAATCAACAGGAAAAAAGGCTATATAATCTTACTGGGGAAATCAACCAGATTTTCTATTTCTTTTCTTTTTTAAATAATTTTTTGCTAGATAGCACTGGGTGTATGTTAGGATTTTGTCCTAGGTTTTTTCTAAAAAAAGCAAAAAAACTCGACCCAAAAAAAAAAAAAAAAAAACCCTAGGTATTTTAAAAATAAGTTGACTTTTATCTTTTTGCCTCAAATTTAGCAAATAAGCTACAGGAAACTATGGGAAGTCAAAGAAAGTGGAAGTGATTTTTCTTTAGTTGGGATTTAAAAAATGATTTTGGGTATCCCATATAACCTGAACTACTTTGTTGTATCTTGCTTAGTATTTGGACATTTAAATTGGAGACATTATCAGCTTTACTATATAGGTTACTGTTCTGGGAAAAAAGGGACTTGTTTAATTGCTGTTTGATACATTCATACCTAGTAAAAAAATTTCTATGAGGTTAGAGTAGTCTAATTTAACTTTCAAATGATGTTTAGCGGGGAAGAGAATAAACATTCTCTAGTTTTGTGATAGTTCCCCAATTGTTGTATAAAAATTGTGCTTTAGTGTTTAAATACATACAATAAGTTTTTGACTTATTATCTAAAAGTTTTTGACTTATTAATGATTCCTTGGGGGGATTTTATGTTCTAACCCCTTAGCCTGCTAATAGAGAGCACCCCTGTAGTCCAACCCACCTGGCCCAGCTTTTCCCAATTCCCAGCCATATTTCGATTACCGATTTGAATATTTTAGGTTTGACCAAATATTTTGATTACTAATCTTAACACCTCCTGAAAACTTAGTCTTCCTCCCTTGCTTGATTAAATTATTGCATTGTGGTATTAACAAGTTTATTCATTCTTTTCGTTATGTTTTAAAATAAATCTTGTAGTTGGGTATGGACTTGAGTTTAGAATTGAATTTTTACCCTTTTTGTCAGGGCAGTTCATATGTGGTAACAAACACTGTTATGAAAAAGATGACTTGGCTAGCTATGAGGCAAGTGTTTTAGTAACATCATTGATCTCTATAGCATTTTATGGGTATGGAAATTTTTTTGTTGGTTAATGACAATTTCTCTTACGGCTTTGGATGAATTTAAATCTCATTTATTTATGTTTTTGTGAATGAGTCCTCACTCAAATGATACTTCCTCCTCTCAGAAGTATGGGTGGAGAGTGAGGTTATGGGTTCACAACCTACTAAGTGCGTGTGTAAGTTATCAATAAAAAATAGTGAAGTGTATTTATCGTTCTGGCAATGCTAGGTAACAGCTGTGAGTCTTTTGACCATGCATGTGCAACTTTAAGAACCAATACTGAAATTTTTTGTGAGATTATTTTTTAAAGGGATTTTCCCTATTTTAAAATTAATATATTCAATTAGTTATTACCAGTTCATTTCTTCATGGAATATTGGTTTTGAGGGAGGTAAGAGGGTTGGTAAGGAGAGAGACCACTTCTGATCATGTGTATAGTTGCAATGAGCAGTTTATTTGGTGACAGGTCTTGTAATGCAATTTTACTGAATTTCACACTGTTTACACACCAACCAATATGGGGGTGAGGATCTAAAGAATTTAAATCGTGTCATCTTCATGGTGGAATGAAAAGATAAAAAAATCGTCACTTTTATAATTTACTATCATCCTCTTTAGACATTGTTATCAATTTATTAGTGTTTCCATTCTTTGTTCAAATTTGCTGTCGTGCTTGGCCATTGCATGAATGGGATTAGACTTGGAGGTCTAACTTTTGGCAGTTACAATGGAAAATATTATTATCAAATTTTATGTATAATAAAATCTTTCTGTTTGTGCATATCGATATTGTCAGAGGCCTCGTCATGCTTTCACTGTTTTCTCATTTTTTATTAGCAGCTGCAATTTTGAGTCCTTTGACCATGCCTATCAAGGCTTTAGTCATATATGATTCATGGTGTAACAATCCCACCCACCTCTAAATGATTAAGTGGTAAAAGATTAATTTACTTGGCTCCTTTGTAGCTGAACTCATTGGGATTAATTTCTACATAGAGGAAGCATGTTGCCATTGTTATATTTTGTAACTCTTTTGAGACCTATGAAGTTTTATAAAATATTTAGCGCTTGTTTCTGGTGCATGTATGTATATACATTGGTGTGGATGTTAAGCATCATTCATACAATGAGAAGGTAAACTTGTCTATACTCTTGTTGGAATTTCATTATGCATCTAGGCAGTTTGGCACATTCTGTATTGATGTCCATGTTATGCTACACATCATACTGCTATCTTACTGGTTCTAAAGTATACTTTAAGCACATATGGGATGAGTGATACTGATCTCTTTTCATCTTTCGTTATGCTTAGAAGATTGAGACAAAAGAGGAAGATAATATTTGTTGTTAATTTTTCCCCATATATGCGCCTCTGTACAAGCATCCAGCTATATTATCAACAGTAGCTAAAATTATCCATTTAAGTTTTGTATCTTATCTTACTTGATTGTTACATTGCATGTCAACTTTAGTTATTCTGGAGCTGGAGAAAACAAACAAGCACTTGTGAAATTGGTAACTTGTGAGAGGTGAGTTGGCTTTTGCTGATTCTATTAGTCTACTTATGAATTTGTGATGACAACATAATTTAAGATGTATAAACATGTTATAATGTTTTTTTTTTTTTTTTATTGATCGTTCTCAATAGATGTGCAGATAAGCTTCATTACAAAAGGCGGAAAGAGAAGGAGCAATCAGAAAAAAGAGAACGAGAAGAAAACAAAAGAAAGAGGTGCCAATTCAAGCCAAGAGCCTTTTTTTGTGCTCGTGCCTATTTACTGCTGATTAAAATTCCATTTACTTACTCAATCTATTTCCAGGAATTGGTCAAGGAGTATTGATGAAACAGATAATGACTGCGAAGGGAGCAAGGAGAGAAGAAAAGGTCTGAACATTCCTCTGGTTATACTCCATTTTTTGCATGATGAGACGTTCTCGTGCCTATATTCAGTTCACATTTGTATATATGATTATATTTTGTGTGTCAAAATCTTTTAGTCTGTTGTCGGATCATGGATAGCCATGGAATTGATTGGTGCGCCAAATCCAATTTTCAAAATCTGCTGTTTGGATGCACACTAGTTCCATGGAATAAATGAGATGATGTATAGATGAGTATCTTAATTCTATGACATTATTAACTATTAAGAGGGATTTGATTTCCAAAATTGATAATTTAGCCCCCCATTTGTTTGACTGATCATGTCTTAAATTTTGATGATTGCTTAATTATTAGTTTATCACAAGTTTTATTTAAACACCTAGGTGGATCTGTATATTGGTATTGGGTAAGATAGGTTGTTAATGATTTAAAGGAAAACTTTTGGCATAGGTTGCTAAGAAGTTTTTCCCCAGTTGCTACGTTGAACTCACCCAGGGAAACATGGGTGAGGAATTTTTCATGAATGTTCCTCCAGGTTTCACATGTTTTGCTGGAAGAGCTGAAGTAGATGTGCAAATATTCCCAATTGGTTTAGAGTTTTGGGATTTGTTGGTTATTTATTTTCTTCTACCATAATTTTCTTTCGTCTGGGGCTGGTGTTGAGAAAGAAGGCAAGGACATTTTTAAATATCTGTGGATCTTTAGTCTCCGCCACTGGGAAGCTTTTGACTTTCCCATTCTTACCAACTAATCAGCAATCATCTTTACCTAAAATCACTATTCTAGGTCCAGGAGGTTGCCCATTATCTCTAGGACATGTTCAATGTTGCATGTTCGGGCTGTCCAGTGCTTTGACAATTTCTCATTCTTATAACAGCCATGTAGCTTGTAGAGTTGAGATTTTTTTTGCTTCCAAATTAGAATAGAAATGGGTTTAAGATTTTATGCAAGTCAAGTGCATCCTAGCTTTAGTTTCCTTCATTTGGCTAAGCAAGTCTTCTATTCATAGGTCTGCCAATAGTTGTGGTTATTACAATAGAGTGAAAGGATAGCTTATGGAAAATTTCACTTGTACACTCCTATTTTAAAAAAAAAAATATTTGCTATGACCTGGCTTTCTACTGTTTTTTATTTTTTATTTTATTTAGATGAGGCATTCTACTGGTCTTGTGAGCTGACAGTTTTTTTAAATTGTTCTTTGCAGGAAAAAAGGCTTCAATTTCAACTGATGATCATAAAGTTGATGATGATGATGATAACTTTGATGAGTTTCTTGAGGAGATGTTTCCATGACCGACTGCTGCCATATTTAGATGGATAGTTGCTTGCCAACATTGACAACATGATAGCAAAATGCTGAAGTTCCAAAATAGAATGAACCTTGGTGTTTCATAGTTCCAAACATTTCTTTACCCTTTAGATTCCATTAAACCGTTATCTGTGTATCCATTAGGAACAGAAATTAACATGTACCCTAGGGAAGCAAATAGAATGTATAAAACCGAAGAAGAAGTCACCTGGTCTCAGTCAGGAGGCTCTAGATTGTTTGCACCTGGAGCTTTTCAGCAGCAAGGTTGAAGGGGCGGTATCAAGAGCTTCACAGGATTGTTGTACATGTCTGGAGACATTCGTAGAGGGAGACGTGCTTATACGCTTGCCATGTTCCCATAGCTTCCACTCTGCCTGCTTGGATCCCTGGCTTCGAACTTGTGGTGACTGCCCATATTGTTGCAGAACTATAACTATAGTAACAAGTCATAACAAAGCATCAAAGAGTTAGAAATTTTTTTTTACTAGAAATGTTTTTGTAATCTGGGTTTTCCTACACGTGTGACAGTTTTGGCACTGACCAAATTATTATTTTTTAATTTGTAATTGTGTGCATATGTAATTATTGTATCTCCTGCTCTGTAGTACACACACGAGAAAATCTGGTCTCATTGTATTTCTTGATTGCTATTTTGAAATTTGTTGAATACATGTTTTCTGTGTTTTACTGTTTTAGATTACCTTTTGATCTCTCTCCTCTATTCAGGAAATTTAGAAGGTATTGACAGTCAAAGCCCACAAAGCCTATGAATGATGTCGGAAAGACCCAACAAGTAGTACTGCGGCCCAAAGCCTGCACACCTCTATATATACATATATATTTGAAAATAAAAAAACATAAATTAAAAATGCTTTTAATTTTTTAGTTTTTGATAAAGTAAAAAAATGATTTTAACTTGAACATAATAGAATAGAATAATCGAATGAAAGGAGAAGAGAGCAATTATTAAACTTATGCTTTGGTCCTTGTTCTATTTTTCATTTTAATTATTGCCAAAACAATAGTATAAACTAGAGAAATAATTTTTAAATATAGTTATTTCAGGTTTCAGGGAAAAGCTCAATTTGGAGTATCAATTGGTCCTTAGTAAGGACGTCATAGTGTGGTTAAATGGCTTTTGTAAAAAATTTAAAATTTGATTTTGGATTGATGATTGTGGTGAAAAGGTTCCTGTTAGAAATTTAAAATTTGATTTTAGATCAATGATTTTAGGCAGAATTTGAACATAAATCCTTTATTTGAGAAAAAAAAATTATCATTTAAGTAAATTAGAACCCACAAATTAATTTGAATTGATTATAAAAATAAGAAATTCACCAATTACCTAGCATCATTTTTTGGGTACCTTTTGTTTGGTTAAATTTTAATATAATAATAATAATAGTGAACAAAGTTTCTTTGTAAACTAATTTGGAGAAAAATTATTTAAATTTCTCATATATATAATATTTTTTTGTGAATTTTGAAAATTTAATTGTTGAATTTCATGTTTTTTATATTCTTAATATGCATATTAAATTTCATTTAAATCATATGTTATTTATTATTCAATCAATAAACTTATTTTTTTATACACAATTTTAGATCACAAAAATTTGAAATTTTAACTTTTTTTTAATGACATAACAATTGATTTTTTATTTTATTAAAATTTTGCAAGCACGGAAGATATAATAAACACATGTAATCCAGATACTAGATTTTTAAAATTCACACTTAATATAAAGACATATAAAAAATTTGAAGGGTTTTTTTCCAAATTATTTTTGAGATAAATTTTGTTAAAAAATAATTGATACTCTATAATAATGAAAAAAAAAAAAAAAACTAGAATCATTGACAATTGATACTCTATCTTTTATGTATTTGTTAATATGAATAATACTAGAGATATAAATTATTTTAGAAAAAAATTTATAAACTACTGATGTGGTGATTGATTATTGATAAATGAAAAAATGATATTAATGGTGGGCCTGGATGAAAACCAATAAGGGGTTGGTCACATCAACATTTTGTAAAAATGTTGTAAAATAGTTTGTGGTTTTATGGGAAATGAAAAATCAATTAATAATTACGTCAAAATTTTTCAATCTTAATGCAACTAATTTATCTCACCTTTCAAGTTTCCAATAAGAATTTTCGTACAAGTGAGAGCAGTGTTATTAAACCCGGCCTGCCCAGTCGAACCAGTGACCCGGCGCATTGATCGGGCTGGGTAATCAATTGGATCGAAAAAGCATGTGACCTGTTTAAAATCGGTGCAACCCAATGGGTTTTAAACAACCCATGTGACCCGTTTGGGTTTTATTAACCTAGCCAAGTTTGTGAATTGTGTAAAATTAATTTTTTATGACATATGAAAATTTTGCAAGCACAAGGATATAATAAGCACATGTAATCCAGATGCTAAATTTTTAAAATCCACACTTAATATAAAGACATATGAAAATTTTGAAGGGTTTATTTCCAAACTAATTTTAAGAAAAATCTTTGATAAAAAACAATGATCCTCTATTAAAAAAAAAAAATTTAAAAACTAGAATCATTGACAATTGATACTCTATCTTCTATATATTTGTTAATATGAATAATACTGGAGATATAAATTATTTTACAAAAAAATTTATAAACTACTGATGTGGTGATTGATTATTGATAAATGAAAAAGTGATATTAATGGTAGACCTAGATGTGGGTTCCAGCTAGCTCAACTGTAAAGTCTCTGATGGTTGAATAAGAGATCTGGGGTTCAATCTCCGCCTACACCAAAAACTGATTGGTGTCTTTAAGGGTGTCTAGGAGACCCGTGGACCCGCTCAACCAGGCCAATCTGCCCGAGACCGACCCGCTGCCACCCGACCTGATGACTCCTGCAGTCAGATGCGGGTTCCGAACTGTCAAACCCGACCTCCGACGGGTTGGTTGGTGGTTTTGCATTTCAAAACCCGTGAAACTCGACCTGAACCGATACTTTTAACGTTTCCGGTGAAATATTACACAACCCAAACCAATCTCCGATATTTTTAAACGTTTTCGGCAAAATATTAAGCAACCCAGACCAAATCTCCAATACCTTTAACGTTTCCGGCGAAATATTCAACATACCAGACCAAATCCAGCGAGATCTCGCTATTATCCAATGAAATCTAGGCTAGATCTCGACCGATCCGGCCAGATCTCGTCGGATCCGACCAAATTTCGGCCAGATCTGGCCAAAATTAGCCCCCGCGATGAAACCCAAAACCGACCCGATATAAACCGAAACCGACAAGACCCGAACCAAAAAATCCAACCAGTCGTCCGAGTCGATTTCAGGTCATATTTTAATCCACTTGACTCAGAAGAGTCGGGTCCGGGTTGGGAACAAACCCGACCCGGCCTGACCCGTGGACACCCCTAGGTGTCTTGGTCTGATGATAAAGAGCTATCATCAGAAGCGGACGCCATAGGTTGAAACTCTCTCTTAAAAAAAAATTTAATGGGCCTAGATGAAAACCAATAAGAAGTTGGCCACATCAACATTTTGTGAAAATGTTGTAAAATAGTTTGTGGTTTTATTGGAAATGAAAATTCAATTAATAATTATGTCAAAAATTTTCAATCTTAACGCAACTAATTTATCTCACCTTTCAAGTTTCCAATAAGAATCTTCATACATGTGAGAGTAGTGTTATTAAACCTGGCCTGGCCGGTCGAACCAGTGACCCAGCACATTGACCGGGTCGGGTGATCAATTGGATCGAAAAAGCATGTGACTCGGTTAAAATCGGTGCAACCCGGTGGGTTTTAAACAACCCATGTGACCCGGTTGGGTTTTATTAACCTAGCCAAGTTTGTGAATTGTGTAAAATTAATTTTTTATGACATATGAAAATTTTGCAAGCACAAGGATATAATAAGCACATGTAATCCAGATGCTAGATTTTTAAAATTCATACTTAATATAAAGACATATGAAAAATTTGAAGGGTTTCTTTCCAAATTAGTTTTGAGAAAATCTTTGTTAAAAAACAATTAATCCTCTTAAAAAAAAAAAAGAATCATTGACAATTGATACTCTATCTTCTATATATTTGTTAATATGAATAATACTAGAGATATAAATTATTTTACAAAAAAATTTATAAACTACTGATATGGTGATTGATTATTGATAAATGAAAAAAATGATATTAATGATGGGCCTAGATGAAAACCAATAAGAGGTTGGCCACATCAACATTTTGTAAAAATGTTGTAAAATAGTTTGTTGTTTTATTGGAAATGAAAAATCAATTAATAATTATGTCAAAAATTTTCAATCTTAACAAAACTAATTTATCTCACCTTTCAAGTTTCCAATAAGAATCTTCGTACATGTGAGAGCAGTGTTATTAAACCCGGCCTGGCCAGTCGAACCAGTGACCCAGCGCATTGGCCAGGCTGGGTGATCAATTGGATCGATTGACCCGGTTAAAATCGGTGCAACCCGGTGGGTTTTAAACAACCCATGTGACCTGGTTGGGTTTTATTAACCAAGCCAAGTTTGTGAATTGTGTAAAATTATATTAATAAATCCACTTTATTAACTCTTTTATTATTTAAACGAGTGATAATATGGTAATATAAATAAGAGAAAACTTAAAAAATTAAAAAAAAAAGCATTGTTCCCTACGCCCTGCCCTGCGGATTCACACTTTGTACTTTGTATGTGTACCATCACTTTTCAGTTTTCACAATTCTCAAAATTTACTGCTACAGGCTACTATTGTGCATAATTTTTTTTATGCTTTGAAGTCTAAACAGATGTACTTGGCCAACAATTAGCATGTAAGTATGTCCATATAACTCTATGCCACCAACTATCTTCTTTTGTTTAGGTTTATTTTATACTTTATTTATTGATTGCTTTTTAGTTTAAGCATCTTTGGTTTAATTTTTTTATTTATTGTGTACATTGTGAGTGTGTGGCATTGTTTCTTCTTTGAGTTTTGACTATTTTGTTGGTTTGAATTTGTTTGTTGCTTTAGGTTTTAGCAGACCTTAACTTTACTGACAATTATAAATTAATTTGTTGGTTCTTCTAATGCTATTGCTTATGAAATATTGATTTTGAATTATAATGGCGAGTTTAATTTACGCATATGCCTTTTTATAAAAAAAAAAAAAAAAATACATATTCAGGTTATGCTTTCTCAAACTTAATTTTATATATATTTAATTTTTAAATTTTTTTTATTTGATCCTATGGTTTGACAGTTGACCCACTGGTTGAACTACTGACCCAACACATAAATCGGGTCAACGTCCGGTCCGAATTTAATAACTATGTGTGAGAGTGAAATGTGATTAAAACAAATCAACTTTAAATTGTTGGAAGGAAAGCTGAAACCGCGTGGGACTGTTGGTTAGAAAGATTGCACCACGAAAACTTTGAGGAAGAGGGATTTCTTACTTTCTAGGAATTTATGTTATTTCACTTTTAGATATATATATATATATATTTGTGAATTTTAAAATTTTAATTATTGAATTTCATATTCTTTATGTACTCTTAATATGCATATTAAATTTCATTCAAATAAGATGTTATTTATTATTCGATCAATAAACTTATTTTTTTATATACAATTTTAGATCACAAAAATTTGAAATTTGAACTTTTTTTAATGACATAACAATTAATTTTTTTTATTTTATTAAAATTTTGTAAGCACAGAGGATATAATAAGCACATGTAATCCAGATGCTAGATTTTTAAAATTCACACTTAATATAAAGACATAAAAAAAATTTGAAGGGTTTCTTTCTAAACTAGTTTTGAGAAAAATTTTGTTAAAAATAATTGATACTCTATTAAAAAAAAGAAGAAAAAAAGAAGAAAAAAAAGAAGAAAACTAGAATCATTGACAATTGATACTCTATCTTCTATATATTTGTTAACATGAATAATACTAGAAATACAAACTCTTTTACAACAAAATTTATAAATCGGTAATGTGGTGATTGATTATTGGTAAATGAAAAAGTGATATTAATGATAGGCCTAGACAAAACTAATAAGAGGTTGGCCACATCAACATTCTATAAAATAATTTGTGACTGTAGCATTACTTTTGTTAATATTATTGAAAATAAAAAATCAATTAATAATTATGTCAAAACTATTTGATCTTCACGCAACTAATTTATCTCACCTTTCTTTTAAAAAAAAAAAAATTATCTCACCTTTCAAGTTTCCAATAAGAATCTTCGTACACGTGAAAGTGAAATGTGATGGAATAAATCAACTTTAACTTGTTGGAAGTAAAGCTGAAACCGTGTGGAGCCGTTGATTGGAAAGATTGCACCAGGGAAACTTTGAGGAAGAGGAATTTCTTTTTTTTTAGGGATTTATGTTATTTTACTTTCAGATATATATATATACTGTGAATTTTGAAAATTTAATTGTTGAATTTCATGTTCTTTATGTTCTTAATATGCATATTAAATTTTATTTAAATAAGATGTTTTTTATTATTCAATCAATAAACTTTTTTTTATACACAATTTTAGATCACAAAAATTTGAAATTTTAACTTTTTTTTAATGACATAACAATTAATTTTTTATTTTATTGAAATTTTGTAAGTACGAAGTATATAATAAGCACATGTAATCCAGGTGCTAGAATTTTAAAATTCACACTTAATATAAAGACATATAAAAAATTTGAAGGGTTTATTTCCAAACTAGTTTTGAGAGAAACTTTGTTAAAAAATAATTGATACTATATATATATATACGCGATGGCATTCTTAAGATGTGACTCTGATAGGTGCCTGTGGTGTTCCCATAACTGATGGATTTGTAAGTCCGTAATGGCATTTGAAGTCAGGGCCCCTTTTGGTATCAGAGCCGGATACCTTTCCTATCCGTGGCCGGAACTCTCACTTCCCATACAGGGATAAAGGAGGGCTCTCCGCCGGCCGGCATCTGATATAAGTCCATCGCGGTGGGTTGGCAGTACGCGATGGCATTCTTAAGATGTGACTCTGATAGGTGCCTGTGGTGGCCGATCACAGTGTTGTAAGTTACAGTTTATTTTGTATTAAACAAGTTGGCCGGTTCTACCGCCATAGTTATCCATTATTTTGGTGCATTATTATCATTACTTTAAATGTTCTCTCCTAATTGTTATATTTTATTTTACATTTATTTCTTGATAACTCTTCCATACCCATTTATTGTCTTCTACATCTACTATATCTTCCAGATTTGTTGTTATTGGTACCTTGATGTCTTCTAGTATGATTAATTCTTTACCTATCTGTTTATATTCTTTGATTACCTGTTCTTGTTGATCTATTATTTCCCAGCTTTCTGCTTCTTCATATTTCTATATTTATCCAGACAGTTTGTTGCAGTTGTGTACTGTTGAGATAAGTAAGACCGTGATCTGTGCTGTTGTCAACCCAGTAAGTCCAGTATGTCCCAGGCTGAGTGTGTGTCCCGCATCAAACAATAAGTCCCGACGGTAGGGCGTGAGCGAAAGGGAGTTATCTCAGAGTAAGGATCGTGGCAGTAGGAAGTTGTTGCACGAGGTTAGGCATCGTCTTGTTGTACCCCTGTTTCAGATCTAAGGATAGATCCAGAAGTTTGAGGTTAAAGAAAACTAGGTTATAATCTTTTAACTAGGCTTTTAATCATGAATATAAAAAGATTGTTTAGAAGTAATTCTTCCACTAGCATTAGGTCATCCAGTACTTCACTCCCGGAGATTCCCCAGTCAGATGGAATTCTTAATTCTGAGAGTTTTGAGTTATCAGATCTAGATCTAAAACTAGGAGATTGGAACATCCCTAAGGTTCCCACAAACAAGATTTACAAATCTTCTTGGACCCTTAAGAATGCCTTTAAAACTAGTTACCATGTCCGAACCATAGAACAAGTCTACAGTATCAACAAAGAGTACGAAATGTGCTATTTGTTACCTGAAGCAGCCTTGTTAAAACACATAGATGAAGGACACAATTTCATCCACATAGGTTTAGTCCAGGTTGGAGTCAAACCTTTGATCAGAGAAGGATTAGATGCTTCTGTCCTCATGGCCCTTAGAGACTCTCGTCATATAAGATTTAATGACAGCCTCTTAGGAACCATAGAAACCAGTCTTAGTAATGGACCTGTCCATTTTGACTGCTTTCCTAATTTTACAGTGGCTCTTGAAGACCCACATGTCATGAAAACCCTCACCCTCAATATCAAGACCCATGGTACCCTCATGTTACCAGGAGTTAGACAATTGGCCTTGATATACAGAGTTTATTATAAGTGCATGAGAACGAACTTCAATATTCAAGCACTTGATAAAAAGGTGAAAGGTGAAACTACCCTCATTCAGACCACAGACACCAGGTCTAACATTCAGGTTCCAAAAACCCTGAAATGGTCCGAGGTTACTTTCCCCCGTGATTGGATGATTGAAAATGAGAATTTCACTCATCAGATCCAAAACCCAGCCCAGAATCCTGATCTAGACTTTGTCCAACAGCTAGCTAATGGAAACGTTAGACTTAGCTTTGACCATTCTAGATTTAGACCCCCTGTAGGATCACCAGCATATTCCCCATCAGGATATGATGATCCTCGGTTTAGATCACCAGTAGATCTACACCAACCCTTTAGGCAGCCAACTAATCTCTTAAGAGATAGACCTGCATCCCAGTGTAGTACATCCAGACCTCTAGCACCCTTCCCTAAGTCTAGAAGAGACTTAGATCTAGAGCTCCAAGGTGTCCAGACCAGATCCCAGGTTAGCACACCATGCTACACAGCCAAGCAAGATTCAGTTGTTGATGAGGAAGAAAAGAAAACCCCATCACCATCTGGTAGTGATATGGTAAACCCATATCAACAGGAACCCCAAGATCCTTTCCAGCAGGAACCTGGAATTGATTATGAGCTTATGGTTATCAGGAAAGAGTTCAAACCTGATATGAATGCCCTAGGCAAGGAGTTTGAGTCAGAAGAAAACAGACTCAAAAGAGAAGCCTATAGAGCCAACCATAACCTTGAACAAAAGAAAGAAGTTCTCGCAAGTTGGACAACATTCATGAAAGAGATATCCAGTAATGTCCCTTTCTTTGAATACTTTGAGAACCATTTTGAGTGGCACAAGAAGTCTTGTGTTCTCACAAAATCCAATTGGGAAAAACCCCCTAGCAAGGACGCTAGTGGCAAACCCAAACCCCCAGAAGTTGTTAGATCTCATCACCCACCTCAGGAAGCCATAGTCTTCAACCATCGTGGTACAGATCTAGTTGCCTCGCCCTTCAAAACCCCTACCACTCAAGAGGAAACGGTAGTGAAGAAGGTCATAGAGCAAAACAACTACACCAACCAGTGCTTAGGCGTTATAGGAAAACAGCTTGATAGGATAGAAGACAGAATAGAAAGCAAGGTCGTTCCCCAACCAAGAAGCCCTAGCAAACCTGTCAAAGCCCTAGAGAAACCTCTAGTCAAGCTCCCTACAACTAAGCAACCCAGCCTTAGATCTAAGGACCAAACAGCCTTAGAAATAGTCAACCAAAAGCTTGAAGAACTTGTGAAGAAGGAACCAGTCACCCCTCCACCAGTTAGTACTTCAACCAGTGTTGATCCCCGTCTTGAAACCAACAGATTAGTTGTTTTAGACGTCCACACAGCTTCTAGCAGTTCTAGCAGAACCTCCTCAGACAATGAAAAGGAGATAGAGCACCTAGAAAGCCAGTTTAGGAACTTAGAGGTGAAAAAGCTTACCCATCCAAAGGTAACCCCTACTAGCCTAACCAGGAATTGGTATCCCAGACCTACCCCTCCGGACCTCCAATACGAGGAAAGGAATGTTAGCAACCAATTCTCAGTTTCTTCAGGAAAACTCTATGAATGGAACATAGATGGTTTGTCCGAACAAGAAATCCTGAACAAACTCCAGCATATGACTATGGTAGCCAATAACTACCTCAGTGAAGGACATCCCCATACTGAAGTCATAGAACTCATGTCCTTAGGATTCACAGGTAAACTCCTCCAATGGTGGAACAATTGCCTTACAGAAGAATCTAAGGAAGACATCAAGCATGCTGTCCAGAAAGATGAGGAAGGTCTCCCCATCTTTGACACCATCTTAGGAAGAGGTACCCCTGACGGAGTCAATACCCTGATCTATACGATCATGAAACACTTCGTAGGAAAACCTAGCAACATTACATCTAGGATTTACGATCAGTTGAGTAACCTTAGATGTAAAACCCTTGGTGACTTTAGGTGGTACGAAGATGTGTTTACTACCAGAGTCATGCACAGAAGTGATTGCAACTCTCCATTTTGGAAGGAGAAGTTCATCAATGGTTTACCTACCCTTTTTGGAGAAAAGGTTAAAGAAACCCTGTGTAACCCTTTAGGTGTCATAGATTATGATAACCTAACCTATGGAGACATCTCTAGCACCATTCGGAGTGAAGGAATGAAGATGTGCAGAGATCTCAAGATCCAGAGCAAAGCCAGCAAAGGTAAAGCCAAGTACGAAGTAGGAAACTTCTGTACACAGTACGGCTTACCCTCCATCCTTCCTAAGAGAAAATCCAAATACAGAGGCAAGGAACCCTCTGAGCATTTTCATAGGAAGAAAACCAAAGCCAAGTATTATAGAAAGCAGAAGTATAGCAAATATGATTTCTATAAGAAAGGTAAGTCCAAATCCACAGGCAAGTTCATACCCAAAGCATCAGGAAAATGCTTTAAATGTGGTAAGAAATGTCATTTCAGCAAAGAGTGTAAAGCTAAGGCCAAAACCCTTATCAATACCCTCGTTCATGACCAAGCCGGAAAAGATGAAATCTTTAAACTCCTAGAACTTAACCACTCAGAAAGTGAGTCCTCTAGTAGTGAGATTCGTCAGATCTACCAGTCATCCTCTGAAACCTCTAGAGTTTCTTCTAGCACCTCTAGTGGCCCAGATGAACCCATAAATTGCATGGATAGTTGTTGTAGGAACAAAACTATCAATGTTCTTTCTAAGCAAGAAGAGCTCCTCTTAGATCTCATAGAACAGATCGAAGACCCTGTTATCAAAGCTCAAAAGTTTACAGAATTCAAGAGAATCTTAGTTAAGGAAACCAGTAAGCCTGAAACTAAGCTTCTTGAACCCAAAGTTGATTTGGAACAAATCTACAAGAGATTTACCAAATCCAAGAAGGACGTTACTGTCAACGACCTTCAAAAGGAAATCAAGGATACTAAGTCTGAAGTTAGAACCCTTAAGCAGGAACTAACCATCCTTAGAGTTGATCACAACTTCCTTGACCAAAGATTAAAGAATCTTGAAAGTACTTCTCATCAAGGCAATGAGGAAGGTACCTCATTTCAGAACCCTTCTGATGATGAAGCTGAAGAAACAGTTAACCCAACTGCAGATATGGTTCAAGAACAAGACCCTGGACAGTCCAGTGAACAGTTCTTAAAAGCCATCAGTAGGATTAACTTCCAGAAATGGCACTCCAAAGTCAGGATTGTCATTAGCAAAGATTTTGAATTCGAGGTCATAGCCTTGATGGATTCAGGCGCTGATCTTAATTGCATTCAGGAAGGAATCATTCCCTCTAAGTACTTCAGAAAAACCAGAGAAATGTTAACTTCTGCAAGTGGAGGTAAAATGCAAATTGAATTCAAGATTCCCAAAGCCCATGTGTGCTAAGACAATACGTGTTTCAAAACCACATTTGTTCTTGTAAAAAACATGACAGATAGAGTGATATTAGGAAATCCCTTTATGTGTCTGTTGTATCCTTTTACCACGGATAGTGAAGGAATCACTACCCATCCATTTGGACAACCAGTTAAGTTTAAGTTTCTTAGAAGCCCTGAACCTCGAGATATTAGCACTCTCCAGGATGTTGCCATTTCTAAGACACTCAACCTTATCCATTCAGATAGTCACAATCAAGCCAAGAACCTTGATTCCTTTGTTTCTTTTACTCCTTCCATTCCTGATGATTCTTTTGGCTCAATTCAATCCCAAACATCATTACAAAAGAATATTTGCTCCATAACATGTCATGCATTAAATAAAGATATTTACAAAACCATGCAGATTCATGCTATCCATTATTGGCAGGAAAAAGAACAAAAATCTTATCCCACTACAATGTGGCGTAAGTTGACTTCTTCAGCAGAGAAGAGGAACAAGGGGAAAGCACCGGCGTCGGGCTATCCTCAAGACAAAAGGACTCCCGCAGTGGGAACATCCCCTTTTGTAATGCATGAAGGTGCATCCTCTAAGGGAAACCGAAGAGGATCAACATCCCTTCAGGATTATGTCCCAGCAGAGGCGACATACTCCAGTGGTGACATTGCTGTTACTTTGCAGGAAGTTGTATATATATATATATATATATATATATATAAAAGAAGACTAGAATCATTGACAATTGATACTCTATCTTCTATATATTTGTTAATATGAATAA
Organism: Quercus aquifolioides; assembly: GCA_019022515.1. Taxonomy (NCBI): domain Eukaryota; kingdom Viridiplantae; phylum Streptophyta; class Magnoliopsida; order Fagales; family Fagaceae; genus Quercus; species Quercus aquifolioides. The sequence goes on from CM032332.1 coordinate 159,741, forward strand.
TACTAGAGATACAAACTATTTTATAAAAAAATTTATAAACAGTTAATGTGGTGATTGATTATTAGTAAATGAAAAAATAATATTAATAGTAGGTCTAGACGAAAACTAATAAGAGATTGACAAAATTAACATTTTGTAAAAATATTATAAAATAAATTTGACTATAACATTGCTCTTATTGATATTATTAGAAATGAAAAATCAATTAATAATTATGTCAAAACTTTTCAATCTTAACCCAACTAATTTATCTCACTTTCCAAGTTTCCAATCAGAATCTTCGTACACGTGAGAGTGAAATGTGATGGAACAAATCAACTTTAACTTGTTGGAAGGAAAGCTGAAACTGTGTGGGACTGTTGGTTGGAAAGATTGCACCACGAAACTTCGAGGAAGAGGGATTTCTTACTTTTTAGTGCTTTTGTTTTGTTTTGTTTTTTTGGTGGCATATTCAAACTGCTTTTTTCTTTTTCTATGGAATAAAGACGGTTTAGTCTAAAACAAAAAGTCACGATTTTGCAATTTCTACTTAACTTCTTAGGAAAACTGGAGATGCGTAGGAATTTTTTAGCTTTAGGGTCTATTTGAATATTGCTTATTTTGCTAGTGAGAATTTTTTTTTAAAGTAGTGGTAGCTCTAAGAATTTTTTTTAAAGTGGCCACTAAGAAATTTAAATTATACAAAATATAATAAAGAGACAACTTGAATATATCAACGTCACAAAAAATCACACAAATACATGAAATATTACAATTTTTTTGTACTAACAAAGTGAAAGAAAAAAAATAGACTAATAAGAAATAAAGTGGAAATTGAATATTTAAAAATGCTGAAATGAGAACAATAAAGTGACCATAATATTTTCATAACAAATCTTATGCAACAAACTGTTATTGGTAGGTAAAACATGTCAATGTTGAGCCCAAATTAGAATTAGTAACAACGTACCACATAATATTTATTGTGAAAGTATTATGGATGTAGCATTACTCTTTTTTTTTTTTTAATTCAAATTCTTGTGATTCTCAAGTTAGGGTGTTTAACATTTTTATTAAGGTAGTCAAAGTAGGTAAATTTAGTGTATAATATTTTTTTTGTAAGTATATATATATATATATTTTCCCAAGTCAGGTAGTTACAGAACAGATTAGTTTAAACTAATTATTTATATAATTTTTTTTGCTAAGTATAAAAAAAAAATTTGGCAAGATCCATTACTTACATATAAAAGAAATGTACTCCCTGGACGTGCAGGTGGGGGCGGTGTGATCAGGGACCATGATGGGAAATGGTTGAAAGGCTATGCTTAACTTAGATGGGTCTGCTCTAGGTAATCCTGGACATGCAGGTGGGGCGGTGTGATCAGGGACCATGATGGGAAATGGTTGAAAGGCTATGCTCAGCCTCTTGGGAGCACCAATAGTTGTATGGCTGAATTGTGGGCTCTTAGAGATGGTCTTTTATAAGTAAAGGAAATGGGGCTGAACAACCTCATCATTGAGTTGGATGCTTTAAGTGTAGTTTTACTTATGAACAATAATACTACCAACTTGACATTGGAACTTTTGCTTAATGATTACAGGAACCTGGTGAGGGAGATTCCCAACAAGCAGATAAAGCACATCTTTAGGGAGGCCAATCAATGTGCTAATGCAATGGCCAAAATAGGTGCAAGTAATGTAATTTCGTATGTTGTCTTTTTTTATCCACCACCTTTGGTGGAAAGAATTCTAGCTGATGATAAAGCTAGTTTGTGCTATAACAGACTTACTAATTCCTAGTCTTATGCTATTTCCCTGCTGACCAAAAAAGAAAAAAAAGAAAAAAAGAAAAAGAAATGTACTTTATCAAGATCCATTACTTACATATAATAATTGCAATTTGCTTCCAACAGCCTTTGAAGCGTGTAGGCGTGATTGTTGTAATGTGTTCGTTTCTTAATGAAATTGCAATTTTAAAAAAAAAAAAAATTTAAAATCCATTACTTACATATGTCCATCTTGAATGTATAAGCCATTATAGTGTACTTGTCCAAGGAATGTGCATATTGTAAATAATTTTTAATTTGATTTTACCTTTATTTTTGAGTTGTTGGAAATTGATACTATGAATACTCTTTTACGTTATTTACGTTTGTTATTACTATAATTTTTTTTTTCAATTTTAAGATTCCTCATTTTGTTAATTTTCCCTTTGCCATTGTTCCACCTTGTGATTTCAGTATTTTTATGAAACTCTCGCAGTTGGGTACATCAGCTTTTCCAAGCCAAGACATTATTGCCAATCTGTAGGGCAAATGGACCGAATGAGACTTATCAATGAGCAAAACACAATGAGCGTGACCAAACAAGCCTATGTATGATTCTATCTGTTTGTGTCCATCTCATCACAATATGTTTCAAATTTGTTAAATCGTAGAAATAAACGTTCTTTTTGGAGCTTTCTAAAGGGACATCTTCAATTCCTTTTTATCAGAATGATACATATACACAGGAATGTAGGTTAGATGACAAATAACATTCGAACAGAGAGTGTGACAAAAAATGGCATCAACTTGTGATGATTAGTAGCTATTGCATCCCCACTTTACTCCACATCTCTGTGTTACAATGCATAGGGGATCATAAGTGATTAAAAATTGAATCCATTCTAGGCCTTAGATTAGTCTTAATCAAGAAATTAGGGCTATGATTATGAAAAGTTTGTGGCACAATTTGTTTTTGAGTAATCTTATTGACTCGTGTAGAAGACTTGCTGAAATACTATGATATATAATTACCCCATCTTGTGACTTTCTTTGCATAGTGAATAGGATTGGGTTATGTACTATGATTTTCAAAGTACCAACTTATTCTAAATCTGAATCTCGAATCTCATTCAAATTTAAAGCAAGTTTGGTAATAAGGTAGCTAGAGCTGGAACCTAGAACAAGCTGAAAGCAATCATTGCTTGAACCCAAAGCTTCGATACCAACAGATATGGTGGGTGAAGTGTTAGCAGTAACACCTTTAAATGTCACAAGATTGGTACTTTTCTAGTAAAACTCTTTCAGCTAATACAAAGATACAAAAAGAGAGTTCTATCAAAGGAAAACGGACAAAAAAAATATGTCTTAAAGACAAGGATTTGAATTTCAATCTTTAGTTTTAACGACTAGAATAAAGTATGAAATGATAACTTTTTTTTTTTTTTTTTTTTAAGTTTTGAAAAGATTTGAGATTTATTAGTGTCCGTTTGGGATCTATTTATTTTGAAGAAACTAAATTTTTTTTTTCTGAAAATACTGTAAATAAAGGTAAAAGTTAGCTGAATAGTGCAATGAAACCTATGAATAATACCAAAAAGTACAGTGGGACTCATGAATAGTAGCAAAAATAAGCTGAATAGTAAAATAAGTTAACAAAAATAATCTATGCCAAACACACACTTATTATGGGTATGTTTAGGATCCGTTTATTTTGTTAAAATTGAAAATCTTTTACTAAAAGTATTGTAGATAAAAGTAAAAGTTAACTAAAATAGTACAGTGAGACCTATGAATAGTAGCAAAAATAAGTTGAATAGTAAGATAAGTTGACAATGGAACTTATGAATAATACCAAAAAGCGCAATGTGACCCACGAATAGTAGCAAAAATAAGTTGAATAGTAAAATAAGTTGGCAAAAATAATCCATGCCAAACGCACACTTATTATGGGTTTGTTTGAGATATGTTTATTTTGCTAAAATTCAAAACTTTTTGCTGAAAGTACTGTAGATAAAAGTAAAAATTAATTGAAATAATACAGTAGGACCCATGAATAGTACCAAAAAGTGCAGTAAAGCTCATGAATTTTAGTAAAAATAAGCTGATTTTTTAAGCTAGAGCCAAACGCACACTTATTATATATGGATTTAAAATTGTTGGGAAAAATTATATATAGCTGTGAATGAATTTCAGTAAGCACAACCACACAAGAACATCAAGATTTACGTGTAAACCCTTTCTACTTGAAGAAAAAATTACGGGAAAAACTCCGAATAATTTCACTATATTAAATAGAAATTACAACACTGAGAGATACAACTTAAGCAAAAAAAAAAAAAAAAAAACTCTTTTTCTTTTCACTCACTAGTCACTGCTCTCTTCTTCACTGTGTATCTGTCACAATTTTCTCTTTCTCTCTCTATTTTTTTCTTCTCTTTTGCTTGCTCTCAGCCACGCAGTTCTTCAAGACTGCATCGTCCTCAGTCTCACTTGCTTGAGAAATTCTACAATCATCCGATGGACCACGTCACTTGTCCACTATTTCACTAAAAGACCCCCATTTATTTAAAATTGCTGAGTCAGTAATAAGTTTCTGTTTTTAAAAAATTCTAACTCAACAATTTTAAGTAAGTAGGAATTTTTTAGTGGAATGGTAGATTACGTCACTTGTCCATTATAATAACCTTATAATTTCTCTAGTAGCTGGAGAAATTATAACGTCTTCTGGTGGACCACGTCACTTATCCACCATTCTACTAAAAGACTCTCACTTATTTAAAATTACTGAATCAGTAATCAATTTTTATATAAAAATAAATTTCAAACTCAATAATTTTAAATACGTTAAATTTTTTTAATAAAATGATAGACTACATCCTTGTACACGTGATTACTTTATAATTTCTCTGGTCGCTGGGACTTGTCCTCTTTACCCTGCTTTGGCCGAATGGCCTTACTTTATATTTCATCATCTTTTTCTTCTTTTCTTCCTTTCACACTCTTGATATCAAATCACAATAAATGCATCTAACTTACCTTCTTTTCTTCTTTTTCTCCTCAGCGTGTCCAACACGCCTAAGTCACTGCAAAGAAGAAAATAGGCAGACTTTTGTGGCTTGTCCAACAACCTCTTTAATGAGGTGAGTGTGGGCTAGACCCACGGTGCTATGATGCACCCAACAAAAATGACCATGTGTTAAGGTGTCATTTCGAATTTATAATATCTCAAATGATTTTTTTAATTAAAAAATAACAAAATCTCCAAACTCTTATCATAATGTGTGATTAAATTTATATCAAATAATTTACATTAACAATTGTTCTTCAAATTTATTCATTTTAAATATTCAAAACCAAAAACAACCATGAATCAGTTATGAAAGGTCCTCCCTAAAGACCAAGGATGGCTCCATGTTGAAGGTAGGGTGGTCACAAGACCACCCTGACTTGGAAAAGTAATAATAATTATATATATATATATATATATATATATAAATTTTAAAAATTTTATGAGTTGTCTATCCTTAAAAAAAAAGTTGTGACCACCTTAAATTTTTTTAAGTCCAATAAAATTAAACTTTGGTCATCTTAATAATATATTAGATCCTTTCAAACAGAAAGAAAAAACCTAAAAAAAAAATATTTAACTAAAATTTGAAGGAGATCTAATTTGTAGCATTAATAATAAAACTAATGCAATAATTTTAAAATATAAAAACTCATAAAAGAAAATTTTAAAATTTTATGTATTTGCATATTTTTTTCCTTTCAATATATGAAATTATCTTTTTATTAGATTTTTTTTTTTTATAATTAAGTTCATTAATGACCACTCAAAAAAAAAAAAAAAAAAAATTGAAGCGGCCTCTGCTTAAGACCACTACACTTGCATCACTTTATTTATTTTTTTTTTTTTTACATAGCCAAACATAAGGTGAATGCTTAGAGACCTTTCTAAGAGCACCCACAGCAGTGGAGCTAAATTGCTATAATGCTAAAATTTAGCTCCACAAACACAAAAAACCTCATGCAGCAGTGGTGGTAAAATTAAAATTTATAGATGAATTGCTACAGTGCACATCTAAAAATAGATGTGAACTGTAGCTTGGAGCAAAAAAAAAAAAAAAATTTTAATCCCAGCCGTGTATTAACTTTTTATTTTTTATTTCATTTCACTCAGCCACTCTTTTAATCCCAGTCTTTCTGCACAAACACTCAGCCCCTCTCTCTCTCGTTGCTGGCTCCTCTCCTCTCAAGCTCACTGTTGTCTCTCCTCTCATTCGCCGGCCGGTCCACCTCAAGCTCACTCCAGTACAACTTGCTTCCGTCCACCTCAAGCTTCCGTCCACCTCACTCCGGTACAACTTGCTTCCTTTTTCTTTTCTTTTTTTTTGTTTTCATTTTATCAAATCCGTCTCATTCACTCTCATTCACTCACTCTATTTCACTGTCATCTCTCATCTCAAGCCTCTCAAGCTCACTCTGTCAACGTCGCCGGCCCAACCATCGTCAACGTTGCCGCCATCGTCAAGTTCAGACCCACGCCGCCGATCTGCCTCGACGCACTTCTCTTCCACCGATCCGTTTCAGGTCAGTCTCTGTCTTCTTCATGTGGATGCTTTGGGTTTTTTGATTTGGGTATAATCTTCCGCCAATCCGCCAATCCACTTTGGGTTTTTGATTTGGTTCACTGGATGTCTCTGTTTTTTATTTTTGATATATGATTTTTTGTTGTTGTTTTGGATTATTGGCTTGGTGATTTTGGTACATTATTTTGGTAGATTGATGATGATTATGGTTTGGTAAGTGTGAGTGATGATGATGATGATTAATGTTTGTGATATGGATTTTATGATATGATGATGATGATTAATGTTTGTGATATGGATTTGGTAAGTGCTCTGTTTCTCATTGATGATGATGGTGATTATGGATTTTGTGATATGGATTTGGTAAGATGGTGTGCTCTGATTTGGGTGGATTTTGTTGGATATGTCCTGTTGCACAAAACTAGAAACAGAGCACACATTTCTTGTGGTCAATTTAATGAGAAATTGTTAGTTTGGTTTTGAGTTTTGATATAAATGTAAGTTTGGGAATTTTCTGTGTGCAGGGAAATTTTGAGTTTTGATATGCATAATCATGATCTATTGTTATAATTCTAAGTATTTTAAGTTTTGATATAAATGTAAGTTAGGGAATTTTCTGTGTGCAGGGGGGAGTTTACATTTTTTTTTTCTAATTTTATGGGATCACGTAGAGACACTGAGTTACGTACAGACCTATCATATTTTACGGGTATTATGAATGGGGATATAGAAATTGACTCGCATTGTTCTTGTAATGTATGGACTACATTGTTCTTGTTATAATATGTGTTTTATTTTATATGTTTTTTTATAAAGTTCTTGCATTTTATAGTTCACATTGTTCCAAGATTACTTCCAGACAATTGAGACGATAATAGGCTATCATGATGATTGAAAAATTGTTTTAGTAAAAAAAAAATGTATTAAGTATAATTTGAGGTTAAAAAAATTACTTGTTAACACTAGACGATTATTTGCTATCATGTGGCGGCGGCGGCGGTGGTGGAAGAGTCGATGGCGGCGGCGGTAGCGGTGGCGGTGACGGTTACAGGTGGTTGTGATTGTTATTTATTGTAGTAGATATTTTATTTTATTGTAGTAGATATATTATTTTATTGTGATGTTTATATTATTTTATTGTGTTGAAAGCTAAAATAGATCCACTGCTGCAGCATGTGTGTAGGTATAATAGATAAAGTAACTTTTGGTGGAGCTAAAAAGCTAAATTTTTAGCTCCACTGCTGTGGATGCTCTTAGGAGGCAGATTTTCTTGATGGAAACTAAAAAGGGGAGAAAAAGTAAATGAGAGCCAAAGAGTTATTATTATTGTTTAATGAGGATGTAAAATAGGGGAGAATGGGACACGGGTCAAAATTGTTATACAGATATAAAGTGACCTGATGAGCCCTTTTCATGTAATATTCAAAACGTCGGCACCAGAATGCGGAGAAAGATCATCTTCTGTGCTTTTGCTTTTTATGTTTGGCATATCCATGGAATAAATTAAAGACCGCGAGTCTAAAACAAAAAGTCATTGTTTTGCAATTTTTACTTAACTTCTTAGGAAATTCTAAAACAAAAAGTCATTATTTTGCATTGTTTCTTTTAAGTTTTATTGAAATTTTGCAAGTACAAAGAATATAATAAGCACAAGTAATTAGATGTTAGATTTTTAATATAAGAGATGCTACGTCTACAACATTTTTACAACAAATCACAGGTGGTTAGTTGTTATTAGTTCAAATTTGAAACTAACACTAAGATTACTTTTTTGCCCCAACAATAACAACCAGTAACAACCTGCCACTTAGGATTTGTTGTAAAAATGTTGTAAAATTGTTGTAGACATATCATTTCTCTTTTAAAATTTACACTTAATATAAAGATATATAAAAATTTTGAAGAATTTCTTTTCAAACTAATTTTGAGAGAATTTTTGTTAAAAAATAATTGATATTCTATAAAAAGAAAAAAAAAGACTAGAATCATTGACAATTGATACTCTATTTTCTATATATTTGTTAATATGAATAATACTAGAGATATAAGCTATTTTATAATAAAATTTACAAATTTATTGATGTGGTGATTAATTATTGGTAAATAAAAAGTGATATTAATGATAGACCTAGACAAAAACTAATAAGAAATTGACCATATTAATATTTTATAAAATAATTTGTAATTTTAACATTATTTTTATTAATATTATTAGAAATAAAAAAATCAATTAATAATTATGTTAAAACTTTTCAATCTTAACCCCACTAATTTATCTCACCTCCCAAGTTTCCAATCAGAACCTTCGTACACGGAGAGCGAAATGTGATGGATCAAATCAACTTTAACTTGTTGGAACTTGGAAGGAAAGTTGAAACCGCATGGGACCGTTGGTTGGAAAGATTTCACCACGGAAACCTCGAGGAAGAGGTAGTCTAAAACTACTTTTTTTTTCTTTTTCTATGGAATAAACACGGGGAGTTAAATACAAAAAGACACTGGTTTGCAATTTCTACTTAACTTCTTAGGAAAACTGAAGACGCGTAGGAATTTCTCTGCTATAAAGGCTCTTTTTCAAGGCCTTTCCTATTCCCCTTCCTATTCGGCAATGTGGAGCGTTCCATTCAAATTGCTCTTTTTCACCATCGCATCGTCCTTCTCACCCATCTTCGAAGTCCAGCTCCGTTCATCCATCATCCATCATCCTCACCGTCGACCCCACGCACCATCGTTGACCCGATTCCTCATCCTCCTCACCCATCTTTGAAGTCCAGCTCCGTTCATCCATCATCCTCACCAAAGCTCTCTGCTCAGCTCAATAAGCCATCGCCGACCCACGCCCCATCGCCGAGCTGTTACCGACCCAAGCCCCAGCGCTGATCTTTCTCCACGCTACAGGTACTTTCTCTCAGCTTTTCGCTTTTTCTCAATTTGCATTTGTGTCTTTGTGTGTGTTTGTTTATGTTGTTATTGATTTAAAGGCTCTTTTCCAAGGCTTTCATTCCTATTCCCCTTCCTAATTGTTCATTCAACCTGAGCGTTCTATTCAAATTGCTCTCTGTCAAAAGACACTTTTTTTTTTGGGGTGTGGTTTGCTCATCTCTTGTACTTCTCATTTCATCACATCTCTAATCTTTCCAATCTTCTCCTCATAGATCTTGATGGCGGCTTTCCCGACCAATGAGGGAGACTCCTTTTCTTCTTCCACTCAGAAGTGGGACTATGATGTCTTCTTGAGTTTTAGAGGTGAAGATACTCGCCATGGTTTTACTGGCCATTTATATCAAGCCTTGTGTGACAAAGGTTTCGAGACCTTCATTGATAATAAAAATCTCCAAAGAGGTGAAGAAATTTCAGCGAAACTTATCAAAGCCATTAAATCATCAATGATTTCAATTATCATATTCTCTCAAAACTATGCATTTTCCACTTGGTGCCTCGAAGAACTTACCGAGATTCTTAAGTGTGAGAAAAATGGACAAAGAGTTTTACCAGTTTTTTACAAGGTGGATCCATCTGAAGTACGGAAGCAGAAAGGTAGTTTTGGATTAGCACTAACTACACATGAAAAAAAATTCAAGAATAACATAGAGAAAGTGCCGAGGTGGAGGGCAGCTTTATATAAAGCAGCTAGTTTGTCTGGATGGCATTATAAGGATAGGTATGTATCTAATCACTAATCTTGTGTCTTTTTATAGCTTTCAAAGCTCCGATGGTTTTGTTATGACCACTAAATACCAAATTACGATAATGTTTTATTACGATAATATTTGCTACTACTATCTACTAAAGGCACTAAGAGCACTGCTACTACTAAGGCTTTAAAGGCCAACACAAATAGAAGGTTTATTTTTATATTTTTACTTGGTTGGTAAATTACAAACACATCTAATGTGCTTTCATCCGATGATTTTACCTTTCACCCACACTTGTGAGAGAAGGAAGTGTGATTTAAATCAAGGCTCATCAACTTAATAATTTGCAAATTTTCTTAATCATTTCATTTTCAGAGTATTATAAATGGGTTAGTGATGTAGGATGGAGGGGTGGCAAGTGGCATGAGGCCAAGAACAAGAAGAAGGGGTAGTGACACAGTGTTAGGAGGAGAGAGAGAGAGAGAGAGGGGGGGAGGACTCAAAAGAAGAAAAAAAAACACATTTAAGTCTCAAATTAATTATCGTCTTAAATCTATGACTATGAGTTACATGCACATTTACTTAATTTAAAAAATGTGTCACTTGTAAGTCACACATCTAATCATCTTGAATTTAGTTCATTTTTGTATTTATATTTCCAGCTGGTCTAATTATGTTTCCTATGCTCTACAACTGGCAGTTTTCCTGAAAATCAGCTTATCCAAGAAATAATTAGAGTGGTATCAAGTACCAAATCAAATCGCACAAAGTTATTTGTTGCTAAATACCCAACTGGAGTAGATTCTTGTGCTAAAGTTGTAGAATGTCTTTTAAACATTAAGTCAAATGATGTTCGCGTGGTTGGAATTCATGGCCTTGGAGGAATAGGAAAGACTACAATTGCAAAAGCTGTTTATAATAGAGTTGCTGATCTATTTGATGGAAGTAGCTTCCTAATGAATGTCAGAGAAAATTCAGGAACAGATTGTAGCATAATCAAACTACAAGAGCAACTTCTTTCTGAGATGTTAGGGAGCAAAGAATTTAAGGTGCACAGTACATCCAGAGGAATCAATGTGATCAAAGAAAGACTTTCGTGTAAAAAGATTCTTCTGATTCTTGATGATGTGGATAAATTGGGCCAAGTAGAAAATTTTCTCGGAAAATGCGATTGGCTTGCTAATGGAAGTAGAGTTATTATAACCACAAGAGACAGTCATGTGCTAACCACTCTTGAAATTGATCCTTTAATCTACAAGGTTGTGCAATTGGATCGACATGAAGCTCTTCAACTCTTTAGTAAGTATGCCTTCAACAAAAAGGAACTTGAGGCAGATTATTTACTTCTTACAAATCAATTCATATGTTATGCCAATGGCCTTCCATTAGCTCTACAAATCATAGGTTCCGATTTGCGTGGAAGAAGCATTCGCGAATGGGAAAGTGAATTAGAAAAGTATAAGAAAATTCCAAACAAAGAAATTCAAAATATACTAAAAGTAAGTTTTGAAGGATTGGACAAAAATGAACAGGATATTTTCCTTGATATTGCATGTTTCTTCAAAGGATTGTCCAAAAATTATGTTGTGGATATCTTAGCTGCCTGCAATTTATATCCGGATTCTGGTATTCCAAAACTTATTGATAATTGTCTCATAAGTGTTGAATTTGACGATTTATGGATGCATGACTTACTACAACAAATGGGTAGAGATATTGTTCAACAAGAATCAAATGTGCCTGGTAAACGTACAAGGCTATGGTGTTATGATGAAGCTTTAGAAGTTCTTACAGAAAATACGGTATAACTTCTTTTTCTTCACTTCTTTTTTAAGCAAAAAATAAATCAATTATTTTTTTTTCTTTTTAATGTTAAGAAAAATATAAGTTTATCATTAACCTATTTTGTTTAAAATTTCAAATTGTTATGGTGTTGACAATTTCTATTGTGCAATGTGTTCCACCCAATGCTCTATCCAAACAGGGTTCAGATAAAATTCGAGGCATAATGTTGTGCTCCCATAAACCAACAACGGTGACATTGGCAGCTAACGCTTTTGAAATGATGAGAAATCTCAAATTTCTTATAGTTCATAATGTGCACATTTGTAAAGAACTTAAATATCTCCCCAATGGATTAAGGCTGCTTCAATTGCCTAATTATCCTTTTCCCTTACCATCCAATTTTTGTCCTCAAAAACTTGTTACACTGGAGATGCCACGTAGTCGGTTGGAGAAGTTATTTAAGCAGGTATGGTTTTCTTTAAAACTTATGTTCAAAATTTTAATTTAAAGTTTGTTGAACATAATTTTTTTTTTCTACAGGAGTTTCAGTTCCAGAATTTGAAGAGTATCAACCTTAGTGAATGTGAGTCTATTACAAAATTACCTAATTTATGCGCTCCAAACTTAGAGAACTTGGACCTTTCATTTTGCGAAAATTTAGTTGAGTGTCATGAGTCCATTGGATTTCTTGATAAGCTTCAAAAATTGCATCTTTTAGGTTGTGAAAAACTTCAAAATCTTCCAAGCCATCTCATGTGGAAATCTCTCAAAAGTTTGCATTTTTCACCCTCCTCAAGTCTTGGTTCTTCTCCAAGTCTTGATTTTGGTACTTACATAGCCGCCTGCCGTTTGCCTATAGATACCATCTTGGTTCATGGTTTATATAGCTATTGTTGTAAAAATGTTGTGGATCTTGAAGATATCATCTATAAATTACCACCGCCTGAGATATTATGTATATATACTGGCAAATCGAGATTCTGGTGTGAATATTATAATTATCGAAAGTTCGAAGTGTTTCTAGATCTAAGCAATGTTCAAAATTTAGATCTGAGTAATGTTGAAAATCTAATTGAATTAGATTTTTTGATGAAGTCCGATTACTTTCTTGTATTGGAACATCTATATTTAAATGAAATCAATATTATTACCATCCCGAAAAGCATCACTAAGTTTACTAGATTAGAGACACTTGGAATAAGATGTTGCAAGTATCTTCAAGATATTCCAAGGCTTCCACAATCTATAAGAGGAGTGTATATACTAGACTCCCATTTGCTACATCCACAATCATTAAACAGATTGCTTAGTCAGGTGTTTCTCTCTCTCTCTTTCATTCAATGTTATATAGAAACACTCTTTTTACCTTCTCGAAAATACATTATTAAATTTGTTTGAATTTGATTATTGCAAACAGTTTGGAGAATTTTGGCAACGAGAAGATCCAATTTGTTTTCCATTTGGTTTAGCGGGTTATGAACTTATACTACCTGGATCAGAGATTCCAAAGTGGTTCAATCATCAAAGTGTTGGAAATAACATTTCATTCTGGTTCGGTCGTTATCTTCCAAAAATTTTGTGTTGTGTTGTTTTTAAACCGGATCTGAATGAACATTTTAATAGTTCTCCTCGAGTCACCGTGAAATTAAATGGAAAAAGGTTGATGAGTTGCTCTTATTCAAGTATCAAACTGCCTTCGGATATGAATTGTAATCATATATGGTTTTTTGAGGTATATGTTGATTCAGAAGATTTAAATCTATTTGATTGGAATTGTGCGGAGGTTGAATTTGATGAGAATTCATTTCAAGGGATATCTGATGTCCTAAGTTGTGGGATCCACGCTGACTGCATCTGTCCTCTTGTTCAACATCTCTCTCTCCCACCTACTTCAATACCTGCCTTACCCATTTGTTCAAACACTGTCATACCTTCCCTCCACCTCTTAAACTCTTTGGAGGGCTCTCATGATGATGGATGTGATTTGAATTTGTCATTGTGCACTTCTCCCATGGGAAGAAATTATCCACCTCCTTAGCCTCAGGTCACTGTCCCTGATGACACTAGCTGCATTTCTTTGCCATCTAGTATAGACCTTCCAAATAATATGACAGACATGTTCGAATTACACTTGGGTTTGCTAGGTTTGGGAATTGGCTCAACTGTTAGTGAGGGGTTTCATTTGGGTTCTTCTTCAATGGCCCATAACTTTGTCGGTGATGATGATTCTGACTTCAATTTGTATTCTCCATCGAAGAAAATGAGAAAATCTTGATTGAAGTTGGAAGAAGAAATAGCCTCCATCTGAAAAAAGAACCTTGAAACAATTTTCTTCTTCATTGTTCCCATTCCATTTCTTTAGCATTTGATGCCAAGGTATGTCTCTTTTTTTTTTTATAGTTGCGTTGTTTCATTTGCATCTTTGGACATTCATTCATTCATTGGATTGGGTACCAACATAATTTGATCATGCATATCATCGAATTATCAGATCTGTTAGGTCTGATCCAGGCATTATTGCAGGAACTGGAAAAAAAGATTTTTGCTTTTGGGTGAGAGCTTTCCGATTAACCAACTTGTTGAGTCAACGTTCCAATTTAAGAATGGCCTAGTTACTTATGTCTTTGGATCTGGATTCAGGGCACTCCTTTTGGTAGTTTCTTGTGTCGTAAGTCATGTGATTATTCATTTTCGGTTCGTTATTGATGCATGTTTGTTTAATTTAATGTGCAGTTGCAATGTCAATTGTTGGTGCCTTCTTCTTTTTTTTTTTTTTTTTTTTTTTGGTGTTGTTGAACTTTTATAGGTTTAAGCGGCCATGTTTTACCCCCTATTTAGATGTTTTTTATCTATATCTTCCAACATTGAAATTAACCTCATGCAAAATACACCATTAACCTCATGCAAAATCCCAACCAAAGAACATCCTTCTTTCAATGCAATCCTACATCTAACTACTAAGCAGTTGCATTTGGTTCTGGATGGATATCATGACAATATAAATTGCTCAATTATGTACTGGTATTTGAAGTAGAGAATAGGGAAATGTCTATCAATCCAAATTTGCTGTTAAAGTCACATTGGGATGTTTTGTTTTGAACCTTTCAAGTCTATGGAGTATTTATTTTTAATGTGCTGGAATGATACTGCATTAGGTTATTTGCTCATTTTCCTCTTGCTGGCCAAAATTTAAACTACTTTAATTTCCAAATGCCTTTGGTTGGGATTTGTAGAAGAAAATAATTCATACTTATTGGTCGAAGAGTTTTTCCAATATAATATAAAATAAAAGGCTTTTATTTGTTTGTTTCTTTTTATATTAATTGCACATACTTGAATTAATTGGGATGACAGGGCCACAACTTCATCATTGTTGGAATAACAGTTGTAGAAGCTGGTGAAACTACTTCATCCTTATAAGTTTTGTTATTTTTGTGCCCAAAAATGATCACTCTGTTCTGTAGGATTCTCTGTTTTGGTATTTGGCACTAATGGACTCCACACTTGATGCAACTGGGTATAGATGTAAGTCTTGTCTTTGGTATTTCACACCCTTATTTTGTAGACATTAGAATGATCTCAATGCCCAAAAAAAGGTTTTATAGCTATCTTTAACTATGAGCAGGTCTCCTTTGAAGATTATAGCTCTATACACATTTCATTTCTTACCCACTGGCATATCTTTTGTAAATAAGTTAATAGGATTACCTCCAATTGCAGTTTGAACATAGTAATTTTCTACTGTTCTGTGGCACCTTCTTACTAATTTCACTTTGAGTTAAATGCTGAAAAGAATATTTTGAAATTACAAATTAGTTTCAGTGTATCACCTTGAATTCACCCTCTTATAGGAATACCTTGCTATAGAGAAAAGAGTAAACAATGTTCATGAGCTAATGGTTTTGAATTTATACCCGGTACAAAAAATATACATACCTTTTACTATCTTATACATTAAAGTGTCAAGGATAAGAGATCACTTATGTTGTATCGCCTTTTGTTAATTTTGCACTTACTGTAACCATCGAGTATGGTACAATCAAGTAATACGAGGTTAATTTTACAAGTTAATGTTCCCTCCCTATTGAACATTCCTGTTCGTTTACTTGATCAATCCAAGCAATTCCATGTTATTTGGACCATGATTTGTCAGTTAAGTTCCTTTTAAAAATATTATTTATGCTATTTACAAACAACTTTCCTTTAAATGCCACTTCAAAATTTCTTAGTTAGAATTACTAGGCCATGGTTGCACAGCTGCACAGCATAGGCACCAGTTTCTAATGGGAAGACATTCCATGCAAGGATGCGGTTTCTTTGTCAAGTTTGAGTTTTCCTTGAATTTGCACAACCATTTCTAGAATTTTTACTCAAGGGGTTTTCACCATGTGTTGCAGCCCATGATGAATCTACGCAAGCACTGTCCACCGTGACACACAGCTTCAGCTAATAATTTTGAAATTTTCACTTTCTTGACCTCTTGCATTACCAGTAAAACCTTACATCTAAATTACTCTTTAGTTTAAACAATTAAATTTCTGTTCAGGTGACTTTTGCTATCTGCAGTTAAACTTTTGAACATGTTTAATACAGTTAAAACTTCTGAACTTTTGACTTTTGCTATGTGCAGTTAAACTTTTGAACTTGTTATTACAGTTATCTGTCATATGTAAATTCCAATCTTAGCCTACTTATACATATAAAGCCTGTTTTCAAATACGTGAAAGTAAATATTTTTTGACTTATATAAGGGACATATATTGGGTAAAAATGGAAATATTGACCATTATTGCAGCGTAAAGGGAGTCTATGTTTTCTTGGTTCTTAACATTGCTTTTCCTACATCTAGGCTAAGGTCATGGCTGGTGATAATGTAGTGAGGTAGTTGCTTCAAAAGGTGACACAATGTGCATGCAATGCATATCTTGACATTTAGGAAAGGTATTAGTGAAGTCTTGGTTGAAATTTTAACATTAGATTATAGCATCAATGAGGTCTTCCCTAATTGTTCCTTTGACAGTTGACTTAATTATTAGCTAAGTTTATCACAAACACACACATAAATACCTAGTTCATTTTTTTTCCCTTTTCTATATGAGATAGAAATCTTAATCTAGCATAATCTAAGTGTATGTGTGTGTAGTCCCCTCCCCTCGTGCCATCGCACAAGAACTTGTACTTATGGAATGACCATAACACTAAGGGTGCATGGTGGTATAAATACCTAGTTCATATTATTATCAATATGTGTTAGAACACACAAACAGAAACAGAATAATGTTTGTTTTGTGTCGTTTTTTCCCATGATCTGCCCATGTTAGCGTGTTTGCAGTGTCATAACCTTGGCCCTTCTTCTTGTTCATGCTGCAGAAATTCAAAGTTGAAAAATAAGGTTTGGATATATTAGGTAAAAAAAAAAATAGTGTGGATTAAGTTGGTTTAAGTTTTCACATAGTCAATGACTAGGGAATTTTAGATATAATATATATTTTTAAGCATTCTTGTATTTACACATTATAATTTTATTGATTCCACCTAATTCTTTTTCCTGCTTTAATAAAATTTTGGTGGGTCTATGGAGTGATTAATGATCCTTACGGTGAATTTTTCATTGCAAAGATCTAATATTTTCAGAAGGTATATATGTTGCCTTCATTTATAATAATTATGAGTTCTTCAAATCTGTTTTTAGATGCTGACAATACATTTTATAGGGGAGCCTTACTCAGGATTATGATTCCAAGTATTGAAGGCAAATGTACATCCTTGAGGATAGGACTCCTAGCTTCCGTACAAGTATTGCTGGAACAAGTTGGAGAACTGAAGAAATTCTAGATGACATGAAAAAATGTGGCCACGGTGTTCAGGTTTGTTTATCATTATGCACTCACAATATAGACTACAAGTTTATTTAAAGAAAAATAATAATAAAAAAGAACCTTGCAGTCTTCTACAATTCTGTCTTAGTTGGATTCTTACTTGAAGATAACCGTATAAGAATATTCAAAATTAATAAGCTTTGGCTTGACAAATCATTACCTTGAGTATATAAAAGGTGCTAATGATTTTGAAATTAATGAGCTCTTAATCATATCTGACCTGCTAAAAGTATCTTATCATGCTAGTGAAGATCATAATTCTAATGTTAATATGAATTCATTTAGTTTTTATGTTACTATTATGTCCAAAATTTGTCATAAAATTTTAAAATACCAAGGGCACCAACATTTTCCTAAATATATTAACACATACTCTCAAGATCTTGAACATAATTAGCACATAATGCATAACAAACTTAAGACTACATAATGCGTAGGAGAGGTATGCTAAATAGGTTTCTTTTTCCTCTAGCAAAAAGGATTTATGTAGGATTTGAATGTACAAATTCTAAGAAAAAGTTGTATATACACAGTTCTTTTAGACAAATAAATCTGCGTAGTGTCAAATATTATGGTGTGTCTTTGTGTGTTGGGAATGACTAATTCTTGATGTATATCTTTAAAAAAAAAAAAACAGATTATTTGGCTCCATGATTTTTTCGTGGATGATTGTCTCAGGGAATGTTTGTTTCTTTTTCCTAAATTATTGAAGGTTAGTACTATTTTTTATGCATTTTTAACTACTTATCCTCATGTTTGGCTCCTGAAAATTTGCGAAGAGCACATATCAAAGTTAAGGAGTTGTAGTGTAAAAGAAATCATACTGTACATTATTGCAGTCAAACAAAGAAGACAAAGAGTTGAAGCAAGGGGATGATCATAATCAACAAGGTTTGTTACTCAGTTTCATTATTTTTGTTTGTCTTCATTTTTAATCCATATAAGTTAATTACTTTGTGCAAACTCTTATTTTGCATGCATGTATTTAGTCATTCCTTCAAATTATTGTTATATTTCAATCATTTCACCTTATCATATTTTTTCAGAAATTGTTAAAATTCCTTCAAATTTATAGCTTTCAAACCTCCGATGGTTTTGTTATGACCACTAAATACCAAATTACGAAAATATTTTGTTACGATAATATTTGCTATTACTATCTACTAAGGCACTAAGAGCACTGCTACTACTAAGGCATTAAAGGCCAACACAAATAAAAGGTTTATTTTTATATTTTTACTTGATTGGTAATTTACAAACACATCTAATGTGCTTTCATCCGATGATTTTACCTTTCACCCACACTTGTGAGAGAAGGAAGTGTGATTTAAATCAAGGCTCATCAACTTATTAATTTGCAAATTTTCTTAATCATTTCATTTTCAGAGTATTTTAAATGGGCTAGTGACGAAGGATGAAGGGGCAGCAAGTGGCATGAGGAGAAGAACAAGAAGAAGGGGTAGTAGTGACATAGTGTTAGGAGAGGAGAGGAGAGAGAGAGAGAGAGAGAGAGAGAGAGAGGACTCAAAAGAAGAAAAAAATGCACATTTAAGTCTCAAATTAATTATCGTCTTAAATCTATGACTATGAGTTACATACACATTTACTTAATTTAAAAAATGTGTCACTTGTAAATCACACATCTAATCATATTGAA
This sequence comes from Quercus aquifolioides, assembly GCA_019022515.1. Lineage (NCBI taxonomy): Eukaryota > Viridiplantae > Streptophyta > Magnoliopsida > Fagales > Fagaceae > Quercus > Quercus aquifolioides. The sequence goes on from CM032332.1 coordinate 179,034, forward strand.
TTTAGTTCATTTTTGTATTCATATTTCCAGCTAGTCTAATTATTTTTCCTATGCTCTACAACTGGCAGTTTTCCTGAATATAAGTTTATCCAAAGAATTATTAGAGTGGTATCAAGTACTAAATCAAATCGCACAAAGTTATTTGTTGCTAAATACCCAATTGGAGTAGATTCTCGTGCAAAAGACGTAGAAAATCTTTTATATATTAATTCAAATGATGTTCGCGTGGTTGGAATTCATGGCCTTGGAGGAATAGGAAAGACTACAATTGCAAAAGCTGTTTATAATAGAGTTGCTGATCTATTTGAAGGAAGTAGCTTCCTAATGAATGTCAGAGAAAATTCAAGAACAGATTGTAGCATAATCAAACTACAAGAGCAACTTCTTTCTGAGATGTTAGGGAGCAAAGAATTTAAGGTGCACAGTACATCCAGAGGAATCAATGTGATCAAAGAAAGACTTTCGTGTAAAAAGATTCTTCTGATTCTTGATGATGTGGATAAATTGGGCCAAGTAGAAAATTTTCTTGGAGAATGTGATTGGCTTGCTAATGGAAGTAGAGTTATTATAACCACAAGAGACAAACACGTGCTAACCACTCTTGAAAATGATCCTTTAATCTACGAGGTTGTGCAATTGGATCGACATGAAGCTCTTCAACTCTTTAGTAAGTGCGCCTTCAAAAAAGACAATCCTGAGGCAGATTATTTACAGCTTACAAATCAATTCATAAGTTATGCCAATGGCCTTCCATTAGCTCTACATATTATAGGTTCTGATTTACGCGGAAGAAGCATTCGCCAATGGGAAAGTGAATTAGAAAAGTATAAGGATATTCCAAACAAAGAAATTCAAAATATACTAAAAGTAAGTTTTGAAGGATTGGACAAAAATGAACAAGACATTTTCCTTGATATTGCATGTTTCTTCCAAGGATTGTCCAAAAATTACGTTGTGGATATCTTAGCTGCTTGCAATTTATATCCGGATTCTGGTATTTCAAAACTTATTGATAAGTGTCTCATAAGGGTTGTATTCGACAAGTTACAGATGCATGACTTATTACAACAAATGGGTAGAGAAATTGTTCAACAAGAATCAAATGTGCCTGGAAAACGTACAAGGCTATGGTGTTATGATGATGCTTTAGAAGTTCTTGCAGAAAATACGGTATAACTTTTTTTTCTTCACTTCTTTTTTAACCAAAACAAAATCATTTTTTTTTCCCTTTTTAATGTTGAGGAAAATCTAAGTTTATCATTAACCTATTTTGTTTAAAATTTCAAATTGTTATGATGTTGACAATTTCTATTGTGCAATGTGTTCCACCCAATGCTCTATCCAAACAGGGTTCAAATAAAATTCGAGGCATAATGTTGCGCTTCCATAAACCAACAACGGTGACATTAGCACCTAAAGCTTTCAAAAGGATGAGAAATCTCAAATTTCTTATAATTGATAATGTGCACATTTGTAAAGAACTTAAATATCTCCCCAGTGGATTAAGGTTGCTTCAATTGCCTAATTATCCTTTTCCCTTACCATCCAATTTTTGTCCTCAAAAACTTGTTACACTCGAGATGCCACTAAGGTCGCTTCAATTGCCTTATTATCCTTTTCCCTTACCATCCAATATTTGTCTTCAAAAACTTGTTAAACTCGAGATGCCACGTAGTCGCATTTGGTTAGAGAAGTTATTTAAGCAGGTACAGATTTCTTTAAAAATTTTGTTCAAAATTTAAATTTAAATTTTGTTGAACATTATTTTTTATTTTTTTTTTCTACAGGAGTTTCAATTCCAGAATTTGAAAAGTATCAACCTTAGTGAATGTGAGTCTATTACAAAATTACCTAATTTATGCGCTCCAAACTTAGAGAACTTGGACCTTTCATTTTGCGAAAATTTAGTTGAGTGTCATGAGTCCATTGGATTTCTTGATAAGCTTCAAGAATTGTATCTTTCTAGTTGTAAAAAACTTCAAAATTTTCCAAGCCATCTCATGTGGAAATCTCTCGACACTTTGGAAGTTCATTCCTGCTCAGGTCTTGATTTTTTTTCTCTCTTAGTCAACAATTGGGTTTCCTGTTTTCAAGGTTTATATAGCTATTGCTGTAAAAATGTTGTGGATCTTGAAGATATCATCTATAAATTACCACCGCCTGAGATATTATTTATATATACTAGCAAATCGAGACCCTGGTGTGAATGTGGTACTTTTATAAAGTCATATGCGTTTCTAGATCTAAGCAATGTTGAAAATCTAGATCTGAGTAATGTTGGAAATCTAATTGAATTAAATTTTTTGATGAAGACTGATTACTTTCCTGTATTGGAATGTCTATATTTAAGCGAAATCAATATTATTACCATCCCGGAAAGCATCACTAAGTTTACTAGATTAAAGACACTTGGAATAAAATGTTGTAAGTATCTTCGGGAAATTCCAAGGCTTCCACAATCTATAAGAAGAGTGTATATACTAAACTCCCATTCGCTACATCCACAATCATCAAACAGATTGTTCAATCAGGTGTTTCTCTCTCTCTTTCATTCAATGTTATATAGAAACACTCTTTTTACCTTCTCGAAAATACATTATTAAATTTGTATGAATTTGATTATTGCAAACAGTTTGAAGCATTTTGGCAACCACGACAAAATCCATTTGATATAAAGAGTTATGACCTTATACTTCCTGGATCAGAGATTCCAAAATGGTTCAATCATCAAAGTGTTGGAAATTCCATTTCATTCTGGGTCGGTCGTGGTGATTATCTAAAATTTGTTTACTGTGTTGTTTTGGGACCGGAAGAGCGGTTTCTTAAAGTCTTCTTGAAATTTAATGGGATAAAGTCGAATGAATGGTGTCTGTCAGGAGACAAGTGGATTGGGCGTGTGATGTGTAATCATGTATGGTTTTTTACGTTGGCTGGTCCTCGGTCAAAGCACTTGAATCTATTTGAGCGAAATCGAGTGAAATTCATATCCACGTGAAATTCATATCCTAAGGTGTGGGGTCCATGTTGAATGTGTCTGTCCTCTTTTTCACGATCTCTCCACTGACACTCTCCCGCCTACTTCAATACCTGCCTTTCCCATTTGTTCTATTTCAAACACTGTCACGCCTTCCCCCCACCTCTTAAACTCTTGTTTGGAGCTTTCAAAATCGAATTCTATGGAAACAACATATAATGATTTTGACTCTCCTTCGGAGGGCTCTCATGATGATGAATGTGATTTGAGTTTGTTACTGTGCACTTCTCCCATGGGAAGAAATTACCCGCCTCCTCCGCCTCATGTCACTGTCCCTGATGACGCTAGCCACATTTCTTGGGTCTTCAAGGTTTGGGAATCGGCTCAACTGTTAGTGAGGGGTTTCATTTGGGTTCTTCTTCAATGACCCATAACTTTGTCAGTGATGATGATTTTGACTTCAATTTGTATTCTCCATCAAAGAAAATGAGAAAATCTTGATCGAACTTGGAAGAAGAAATATGCCTCCATCTGAAAAAGAACCTTGAAACAATTTTCTTATTCATTGTTCCCATTCCATTTCTTTAGCATTTGATGCCAAGGTACGTCTCTTTTTTTTTAGTTGCATTGTTTCATTTGCATCTTTGGATGCTCATTCATTGGATTGGGTACCAACATAATTTGAATAGAAACTAACCCAAAGAAAATGCAGAATAGATGAAAGAAACTATGAAAAACCTATTTCAATTTTTAGACAAATTATGAAAACAAGCAGTTACGTGTTCATCACTTAATCTCTCTCTCTGATAATGAAGCTACTCATACTTCTTGATTTATTAAAATTGAGTTTTATTCCATTTCTCCATTGTTAGCATTATACGCAAGTATTAGGATTTTTGTCTATTAGTCTGTTACTAGTCAGCGCCAATTCTGAAAATTCAAACTTTAGTAGGCATGACTTCATATGCTTATGCCATCCTTAATTTCATAGAGCAGGAGGTTTTGAAATGGATTTGACTTTGCCAATAGTCGTAATTTCAAGGTCCTTTGAACACACCATTACATTTTAAATGCTTTCTTTTTAAAATTGTTGCTGATATTATATATAGTCTCAAATTTCATAATCTTGTTAAATATTGGGAATTATATGTGGATTTCTGATATTAGCTTGTTTGTTATTGATAATTTCCTCCTCCACTATGGTTGGTATTGATGTTACCTTCTAGGTTGATCCATTAGTGGATTTGGCACTTCTGGAATGAATAGGGAGGTCTTTAATCTGGTGGCAATAATAATTTATATTTTTAAGTCTTTTTCGTTATAACGTTTTGGGTGATGCACTTTGGTTTTTTCTCCTCACTTGGGCATGTTATTTTATAGCTTTAACTATGAGTGAAATGTGTCTTTGTTATTGATTGTTGGACTCTGAAGTGATGATTGAAAAACTGAATGTGTAGAACCAAGCTAAGTTGCTGTGTGAAATCCTACTAACAAGGTTTTATTCTTTCACATCAAGTTGTTCTTCGACCTATGTAATAGTGGAATATTTTCTAGCTTGCAAAAGTATACCAATATTTTTCCCCATAAATTAATGCAACTCATTATGTTATAAAATTCAATTGGATTTGCTTGGTGTCTTTGGAAGTGGATTTATCGTTTTCTTTATTAAAGATCATAGCATTTCATAAAAATTGATAACATGCTTGAGAAAAGAAATGAATCAACTAATAATGTATTGAAACCTAAAATTGACCCTATGATTTCAATATTTTCTGACAATATTAAGAAGTAAAGAATTCGATCATGCATATCATCGAATTATCAGATCTGTTAGGTCTGATCCAGGCATTATTGCAGGAACTGGAAAAAAAGATTTTTGCTTTTGGGTGAGAGCTTTCCGGTTAACCAATTTCTTGAGTCAAAGTTCCAATTGAAGAATTGCCTAGTTACTTATGTCTTTGGATCTGGAATCAGGGCACTCCTTTTGGTAGTTTCTTATGTCGTAAGCCATGTGATTATTCATTTTCACTTTATTATTGATGCATGGTTGTTTAATTTAATGTGCATTTGAAATGTCAAATGTTGGTGACTTCTTTTTTTTTTTTTTTTTTTGGTGTTGTTGAACTTTTATAGGTTTAAGCGGCCATGTTTTACCCCCTATTTAGATGTTTTTTATCTATATCTTCCAACATTGAAATTAACCTCATGCAAAATACACCATAAACGGATCCAATTTTTTTAAAAAAAAATTACTTGGAAAATGGAAGAATGACAATGAAGAATAAAATGGAGTCCCTCAACATGTGTGAATACTGATCAGAGAAACAAATAACAAAACCAAGACATGTATAACTTTCATTGCACTTCCCGATGGCTACACAAGTTGTGAAATGACCATAAGTGTATAGAACATCCTTCTTTCAATGCAATCCTACATCTAACTACTAAGCAGTTGCATTTGGTTTTGGATGGATGTCATGACAATATAAATTGCTCAATTGTGTACTTGTGTTTGAAGTAGAGAACAGGGAAATGTCTATCAATCCAAATTTGCTGTTAAAGTGACATTGGGATGTTTTGGTTTGAACCTTTCAAGTCTATGGAGTATTTATTTTTAATGTGCTAGATTGATACTGCATTAGGTCAATTGCTCATTTATGTCTTGTTGGCCAAAATTTAAGCTACTTTAATTCCCAAATGCCTTTGGTTGGGATGTGTAGAAGAAAATAATTCATACTTATTTGTTGAAGAGTTTTTCCAATATAATATAAAATAAAAGGCTTTTATTTATTTGTTTCTTTTTATATTAATTGCTTATACTTGAATTAATTGGGATGACCGGGCCACAACTTCATCATTGTTAGAATTATAGTTGTAGCTGCTGGTGAAACTACTTCATACTCATAAGTTTTGTTATTTTTGTGCCCAAAAATGATCACTCTGTTCTGTAGGATTCTCTGTTCTGGTATTTTGTACTAATTGACTCCACACTTGATGCAACTGGGTATAGATGTAAGTCTTGTCTTTGGTATTTGACACCCTTATTTTATAGACATTAGAATGATCTCAATGCCCCAAAAGAGGTTTTATAGTTATGATCTCAATGTGTATAGATTATAGCTCTATACACATTTCAGTTCTTACCCACTGGCAAGCATATCTTTTATAATAAATTAATAGGATTACCTCCAATTGCATTTTGAACATAGTAATTTTCTACTATTATGTGGCACCTTCTTACTAATTTCACTTTGAGTTAAATGTTGAAAAGAATATTTTGAAATTACAAATTAGTTTCAGTGTATCACCTTGAATTCACCCTCTTATAGGAATACCTTGCTATAGAGAAAAGAGTAAACAATGTTCATGAGCTAATGGTTATGATTTTGTATCCAGTACAAAAAATATACTTATATACATGCCTTTTACTGTCTTATACATTAAAGTGTCAAGGAGAAGAGATCACTTATGTTGTATCCCCTTTTGTTAATTTTGCACTTATTGTAACCAACGAGTGTGGTAAAATCAAGTACATACGATGTTAATTTTACATGTTAACATTCCCATTTGTTTACTTGATCAGTCCAAGCAATTCCATGTTATTTGGACTATGATTTGTCAGTGAAGTTCCTTTTAAAAAAATTATTTATGCTATTTACAAACGACTTTCCTTTAAATGCCACTTCAAAATTTCTTAGCCAGAATTACTAGGCCATGGTTGCACAGCTGCACAGCATAGGACCAGTTTCTAGTGGGAAGACTTTCCATGCAAGGATGTGGTTTCTCTGTCAAGTTTGATTTTTCCATGAATCTGCTCAACCATTTCTAGAATTTTTACTCAAGGGGTTTTCACCATGTGTTGCAGCCCATGATGAATCTATGCAAGCACTTTCCACTGTGATACAGAGCTTCAGCTAATAATTTTGAAATTTTCACTTTCTCGACCTCTTGCAATACCAATAAAACCTTACATCTAAATTACTCTTTTGTTTAAACAATATAATTTCTGTTCAGATGACTTTTCTATCTGCAGTTAAACCTTTGAGCTTGTTTAATACCGTTAAAACTCTTGAACTTTTGATTTTGCTATGTTAAACCTTTGAACTTGTTATTACAGTTATCTGTCATATGTAAATTCCAATCTTAGCCTACTTATACATATAAAGCCTGTTTTCAAATACGTGAAAGTAAATATTCTTTGACTTATATTGGGTAAAAATGGGAATATTGACCATTATTGCCGCGTGAAGGGTGTCTATGTTTTCTTGGTTCTTGACATTGCTTTTCCTACATCCAGGCTAAGGTCATGGCTGGTGATAATGTAGTGAGGTAATTGCTTCAAAAGATGACACAATGTGCATGCAACATGTATCTTCACATTTAGGAAAGGTATAAGTGAAGTCATGGTTGAAATTTTAACATTATATTATAGCATCATTAAGGTCTTCCCTAATTGTGCCTTTGACAGTTTACTTAATTATTAGCTTAATTGATCACAATCACACACATACATACCTAGTTCATTTTTTCCTTTTCTACCTGAGATAGAAATCCTACTCTAGCATAATTTAAGTATATGTGTGTGTAGCCACTCCCCCCGTGCCATCGCACAAGAACTTGTACTTACGGGGTGACCATAATACTAAGGGTGCGTGGTGGTATAAATACTTAGTTAATATTATTATCAATGAAAGTTCAAATAGCGTTGAAAACACTATGAATGTTTAGACTCCCAATTACAAATTACCAATTCAAGTTTATAATCAAACAATTAATGTGCGGAATATGAACATAAGCCAAACACAGAATTGATACACAATCTAAGCCAATTATAATCACATCCACAATAGAAAATAAAAGGCAAAGATAAAGGGAAGAGAGATGCAAACACAAGGACAACACGCAATGTGTTACCGAAGAGGAAACTAAAGCCCTCGGCGTAAAACCTCTCCGCTGCCCTCCAAGCGGTCAATAATCCACTAGAAAATGTAGTTGGGATACATGAACAGCAATAGACCCTTCAAGCCTAATCTACCTAGGTACCTAAGTCCTCTAAGCTTCTTGCTCCAACGAGGTTGTACCAAACCTTTTTCTTCTCTAGCTTACCGGATTCCTCTATAGCTCATAGCATCAACCAATAACCATTAGTCCCTTCCAAACTGCTTCCCTTAGCACCAAAAGGCCTTTTTACTGACGTAGGTGTGGTGAGAAAAGGATTTGGTCAAGAACCTCTCAAGGATGTATCAATGGAGAGGAAGAGAGTAGAGGAATTTGAAGAGTCTCTTAGTGAAGATTGGGGATGAGGCAATCTTGTTTTTCTCTAGGGTTTCTCTCTCAAAATTCTCTCTGGAAGCTCTCTACATTTCGTGGGTATAAGGGTCTATATATAGTGGTGTGTGTTTGGAATACGAAGAGACAGTTTTTTCCAAACATGACAAGTTGGCGACTTGGCCTCGGTATAAGGGTCTATATATAGTGGCGTGTGTTTGGAATACGAAGAGATAGTTTTTTCCAAACAGGACAAGTTGGCGACTTGGCCTCGCGACTGGTCTAAGTCGCGAGTTTAAATTGCGAGCTAACGGCTTGGCCAGCCTGGGACTTTTACCCTATAGTGCGATAGCTGGCGTGACCCTTCACCTCCCAGTATGCTTCTCACATGTGCTGCAGTTGGTGGCTTGCAAGTTGCGAGTCAGCCGCGAGTCTCTGCTTATTTGCACATTGTTGAGCAATTTTTCACACTCTCTCACACACTACCCTTACATAAATCTCACCTAAATAGAGGGTTACTAAGTGCTAAATTACAAGCAAATTGGTACAGAATAAGCCAACAAGATGGTTGATAAAATTCAACCTTACAATCTCCCCCTTTGGCTATTCCTTGACAAAACCCTATAACAAATTCTAGACTTAACACATGAGTTGGAAACAGTTGGAAAACTCACTCACACCTAACTCTAGAATCTGTGTAGCTTTTGAACCATAAGAACAAGTATCTCCTGAAACACAACAACACAATAAGTTCATTGCATGCAGAAAACTTGTAATGCATATGGAGCAAGCACAATGCGATCAAACAAAATGGAATATAGCAATAGACCATGGCAAGACCAAAACAAGTAATCACTACATACAAGTGATCACAATGCTCATTCACACTTGGAACGAACATTCGGACATTTAAGTTGATAAACACAAAGCAAATCACTTGAATGATCAACACTCAACCAATGCACAGTACAATAAGTATATGCATCTAGGAATAAAATCCTACAAGGGTACAAGAGTGAGAGTACTTAAAGAAAATGCATAACATTTAGTAGAAAGTACTAAAAACCTTAAAAGCTTACAAAACTAACAGGTACAAACACAAACTAAGAACTTTAAAAACCTACAAATGTACCGGGTACAAACTTAAAAAGTACTTCCCTTATCATGAGTCATAGAAGCTGTGATGAACTTGGAACATATATACCTGTAACCTGAAACACTGGCACAAAACACATTAAACCCTCAAGGTAAAGCAAGTAATAAACGGACAAGTATAATGTAACAAGTAAATAGCGATCAAGTAAATATGATGTGAAATATGTGAGCAACTTGACCATACACCAAACACCAAAACAAAGTTTTCTTATTAGCTCGATGTCTTCTCCCCCTTGGTATATGCATCTCCCCTATGGAAAATCTTTCCCCCTACAAATGTGCACGAGAAATAGAATTTCTTCCCCTAAGAATGTGCACAATGGTCATAAAGAAATGACAAAAACTCTCTGGTATACTCTCTAGAGTATACTCTCCCCCTTTTTGTCAGGAATAGACAAAGGGTCAAGAAGAAACAAGGACAAAAGATGAAGGTATGAATAATGATAATGATGCATGAGGGGTGCAAGATGAATAAGAAAATGAAGCTCAAATCTAAGACAAAACAAAATGCTACAAAGCATAAGGTAAACATGACATGCAAGGATGAAGAAACAATGCATGAACCAATGCATGAAAAGGGTAGCAGAGGTGTGTGCAAGAGGTAGCAATGTGCAATGCATGACTAATGCATGGAAAATTCACATGTGGGGCAAAGTGTGTTAAATACACAAACAATGAACCAAACATGTTTTTAATGAGGAAACATGAGAAACCCCAAAGTTTGATACTCAGGAGTCCAAACAAGTGAGAAAATGCTTAAGGGGCATTTTATCAAACACTTAGCATGCACACTAGGAACAACAATGTGAAACAATGCATGAACATCATAAAATCCATCCTTAATACATGCTCTTTTTGCCACAAGGGGCCAAAAACCAAAGAAAATCATCAAAAGAAACTAATCCCATTCAAAAATTTGGCCAAAAAATAAGTTTTCCCAACCCTTATGATGAAAATCCCAACCAAGAGCACAAAACTCATCAAAACATAATCCGAGGATCCAAAATAAAGAAAAGAGTTTTAAAATTACCTTAGAGATGTTAATGGAATGAAAAACCGTTCAAATTGATTGGGTTTTGATGTAAAAATAGTGAGAGAGGGGTTTATGATAGGATGGGAGAGGTTTAAAACAGGTTTTCCACAAAAAGCCCTTTAAAAAGCTGTTTCTGGGCGTTTGGCGAATGGGCGAGTCGCGAATGAGTCGCCAGTGAGCCGCGAAACCATTCTGTGTGAACTCGCGACTGGGCTCGCGATTGGGCAAGTCACCAAAACGAGTCGCCAAAACTCGCGACTTGGTTTGGCGGATTGCAAGTCGCCAAAATGAATTGCCAAAAATTCTGACACTTGTTTTTCAACCTAGAACATGTTTAAACACTGAAAAACAATGTAAGCACTAAACATGAACACAAAGAGTGATAAAAATCACTTCCAAAAACATATAAAATGATTAAATTTTTTTTGGATTAATCCATATAAAGTTGAGCACACACACATCACATTTAAACAAGTACAATCGAACAAATGAATAAGGCATTCATTGAACATTAGGCATGTGTGTTATGTGTGTGTATCAAGTGTGGAATTGTTAGGAACCTAGTGGTTCCTAATGGAGATTGATGGGAATTATAAGGGAATGGATTGGGATTGAAGGGAAATTGACTTAATTCGAGGTAGTCACCCTCCATAGAGAAAGAAGAAGATTAAGAGAGAGAGAAAGATACACTAATGCACTAAGAATTGGTTTATATTTTCATTGATATTTCATATTGCATTACAATCATGTATTTATAGGAGATTAGCTCTAATCTCATTGGCCCACATGGCCTTATCCTATTGGTTCTATTATTCCCGATGTGCATTAATAATTCCAACATGTGCTAAATGTGATTAACATGCTTGGAATTATACCTAACTAAATCTCAATACAACAATTATTATCCATATGCTTATAGCATTCCTAACAGGAATAGTCCTTAGTCTAGAATGAAGCTTTAATGATCAATTCAATCAAGTCATACACAATTAGTACTAAGACAAGTGGTCTATCTCAATTATAGAAATGAACATATATGACCTCCCACAAGAAAATGATTACATATCTTTGAAGCTTTTTATTTGGCTTCTTAACAATTCATGAAATTTGATTATTTTTTATCTTTACATCTCATTTTGAGATCGATGCCTGAAATTTTTGATATTTCAATTTGATGAATAAGCCTTTGGCTTTTTGGGCATCATACATTTTTATAAAAGTCACTTTCCTTTTTTCCTAGTCAAATCCTAGTATATGCGATGGCTTTTACAGCTTATTATCTCTTTTCATTTTGAGATTTACATTTGTTGAGCTCTTTAAGCAAAAAAATTAAAGAGTGCGAAGAGATATAGGCACAAGTCTACGCATGTATCAAAACCAATATGACTATTGACTAATCATTCATGACAAGCTTGAAGATCGATTTATAACAATCACACAAAGATGTCAAGATATTTCCCACAAAGATATAAGTGCATAAAGAACAAGTTAAGCTCGTAAATGCATAAAGCCATTTGTACGAAGGTACAAGGCAAAACTCACATGTGATATGTGCTCAAACATATACGATCAAACTTTTTGAATTTTTCACTTTTTATGTGGTTTTGGATTTTTACTCACACAAAACAAAAATATAAAAGTAAGATCAAAACAAAAACAATGCATACAAATAAATGCAAAAAACACAAATGCATGAAGATATGACAAACAATGCATGAAAGGTCTTACAAAGATCGAAAGAATTAGATCAAGGACCAAAAGAGCAAAAGCTCAATCACAAGAACCCTTCCTCATCCAAACAGAATGATTGTTTGGAATGAGTGTCTTATGAGAAGTAAGCCGAGGGTTGGAAGAATGAGAATCGGAGATGCACATAGTCAAGGAGTTAAGAGCATTAAACACTTTCTTTAACAACATGCTATTTTCACTCAAATCCGGTTTAGCTTTCATAGCATAACTTCCAAGAAGCTCAAATTTCTCTTTCCTTTTAATTCTTTTAAGAGCATGAAACTTAGAGCAGTGAGGTCTTAGATGACCAAAAGCACTACAATGGTAACAAACAATGTGTCTAGGTCCACTAGGCTTTTTGGGAAGGGATCTAGCAACATGTTTTTGTTCTCTCTTCAACTTAGATTATGTGACCGATCACACCGCAGTGGTGGCAAGTTGGAACAAACTTAGATCCATTCAAAGCCTTAGGTTGAGACCTAAATGGAGGCTTTGACTTAATAGCCTTTCTCTCCATCTTTTGGTTTCTTTTATATGGAGGAATGTACAACGATTTGTCCTTAGAGCTAGAACACACATTAGGTACAAAATAGGGTACCACAACATAATTGCAACATATATTATCATCCATTTTAGCAATAGGTTTAGTAATCAAACACTTGGCATGCATCTTAAGTGATTCATTTTCACATTTAAGATCATCAACAAGTTTGTTAGACAAAACAAGTTTAACATCTAAGTCCATATTCAAACATTCAAAGTCTTTCAGCTTTTCAAGAGAAATTTCAGCAAGTTTTTTATATTTCTCAACCAATTTGTTGGATTCATTGAGTTTAGCAATCAAATCATCATTTTCACAAAATAACTTACTCAAATTCTTTTGAAACTTCTTAGCATTCTTCTTCAAGAGTTTGTCATTTGGAATATCAACAACATCCAAAGATTCATGTAACATAGCATCACAATTATGAGGATTATCACTTATAGAGGCATTTTCACAAACACGTGGCATGTTACTTTCATCATCAATCAAATCATACAAAGAGGCATACAAAGCACAATCCATGGCAAATAAACCAAGGGGTCAAGGATCACACTTATGTATTTAAACCACAACAAGTGTACTCGCTCTGATACCAATTAAAAGTTCAAATAGCGTTGAAAACATTATGAACGTTTAGACCCCCAATTACAAATTACCAATTCAAGCTTATAATTAAACAATTAATGTGCGGAATATGAACATAACCCAAACATAGAATTGATACACAATCTAAGCCAATTATAATCACATCCACAATAGAAAATAAAAGGCAAAGATAAAGGGAAGAGAGATACAAATACAAGGACAACATGCGATGTGTTATCGAAGAGGAAATCGAAGCCCTCAGCGAAATACTCTCCGCTGCCCTCCAAGTGGTCAATAATCCACCAGAAAATGTAGTTGGGATACATAAACAGCAATAGACCCTCTAAGCCTAATCTACCCAGGTACCTAAGCCCTCCAAGCTTCTTGCTCCAACGAGGTTGCGCCGAATCTTTTTCTTCTCTAGCTTACCGGATTCTGCTATAGCCCATAGCATCAACCAATAACCATTAGTCCCTTCCAAACTGCTTCCCTTAGCACCAAAAGGCCTTCTCACTGACGTGGGTGTGGTGAGAAAAGGATTTGTTAAAGAACCTCTCAAGGATGTATCAATAGAGAGGAAAAGAATAGAGCAATTTGAAGAGTCTCTTAGTGAAGATTGGAGATGAGGCAATCTTGTTTTTCTCTAGGGTTTCTCTCTCAAAATTCTCTCTGGAAGCTCTCTACATTTCGTGGGTATAAGGGTCTATATATAGTGGTGTGTTTTTGGAATACGAAGAGACAGTTTTTCCCAAATAGGCAAGTTGGTGACTTGGCCTCGCGACTGGTCTAAATCGCGAGTTCAAGTCGCGAGCTAACGGCCTAGCTAGCCTGAGACTTTTGTCCTGTAGTGGGACAGCTGGCATGACCCTTCACCTCCCCACATGCTTCTCACGTGTGCTGCAGTTGGCGACTTGCAAGTCGCGAGTCAGCTGCGAGTCCTAGCCGCGAGTCCCTGCTTCTTTGGACATTGTTGAGCAATTTTTCACACTCTCTCACACACTACCCTTACATAAATCCCACCTAAATACACGGTTACTAAGTGCTAAATTACAAGCAAATTGGCACGGAATAAAGCCAACAAGATGGTTGATAAAATTCAACCTTACAATCAATATGTGGTTGAACACAAAAACAGAAACAAAATAACATTTGTGTTGTGTAAGGGTGTCAAATGGGTGGGTTTGGGGCGAGCATAATTGGGTTAGGTATATAAAATCCATTTACCCATTTAAACCCATTTAACTAATTGCTTTTAACCCAAATCCAGCCCAACCTAATTATTATGGGTAAACCCTAACTCACCCAATTACCCAATTATCAAAATTACCAAAATGCCATTAAAGTGAAAACGCCAACACTTCCACTCTCTCTAGTATCCATTCTTGGGATTAAAAAATTCCACATAAGCACATCCACATTAGAAATTATATTAAAAATCCAAATAAAAAAATATTTTATTTTCCTTTCTATTTTCTCTCACTTTCTTGGCAACCAAATAGTGCAACAAATACCCACACTGAGCTCACCAACTACGGCTTCCCATTTGGACTCTTACCCTCCTCAGTCCATGGCTACTCCATAAACAAGACCTCCGGTGACTTCTCCATCAAGCTCGACGTCGACTGCAAGATCACTCTCCCGCCGGACAACTACCTCGCCACCTATTCCAAGACAGTCAGGGGAATGATCGTTGAGCTCGACGGGATTCAGGTCCGTGCATTGTTCAAGTGGTGGTCCCATTACCGGGATCCAATCCACCGGCGAAGACTTGGTGTTCGAGGTCGGCATGGTCACCGTCAAGGCTCAGATCTGGGACACTGCTGGTCAAGAACAGTACCTTATCTAGTCTAGAAATTCATACTACTTTTGCTTGATTCGTAGGGTTTTGATTTCTATGATTGTTTGCTGAGAAAATAATCCCTAGGAAAAATATAAATTTATACTTTGATTATTCATATACTGCTTTCTTTCTTTTTTTCTTTTTCTTTTTTATGTGAGGGGCTGGATTGAATTTGGGTATATTGTTTTTGGGTTAAATGGGTCTCAATGGGTTTTTAGTTAAAACCCAATAATCACTGGGTCTAATTGGGTTGATGCCCATTTAACCTAACTAATAATTGGGTGGGTTTGGGTTCAATTAAAGTGGGTGGGTTTGGGTGGACAAATGAGTTTGGGCTTACTTTGCCACCCCCAGTTTTGTGTCGTATTTTCCCATGATCTGCCCATGTTAGTGTGTTTGCAGTGTCTTAACCAATGTTATTAATACCGTTTCGGACCCCGTTTCGGTTTGTCCAGTGGAATGGAATATTTCGGTACCGGCCGATTTCGGCGTACCGTTTCAGGGTGTTTCGGGGTTCTTAAAAAATAATTTATATATATCCTTGTTGAATATAAAATTGTCAATTCTAATAAATAAATAACTAAATATCAAATAATACAAATCATTTAGTCTTAACTCTTAAGTCTTAAACATCAATATAACATCACACAATAAGAAGATTTACAAGACAATAACTAAATATAAAAAAAAATACAAGATTTACTCATCTTCCTCATCATCATCCATGAGAGAATGATCAAATTCATCATCAAAAGAACTCCCAAGAACTACCAACACCCATTGGACCTTTACTCTTTTTTTCTTTTCTTTTTTTTTTTCTTTTTTTTTATAAAATAATAGGCCAAATCCGGTACCGGCCGGAATTTGCATCTCGGCCGGAATTGGTCGGAATGGACCGGAATGGCCGGAATGGACCGGAATGACCCGGAATTTGACCCGAGGTGGAACGTGAGCATTCCGGTACCGGTTTGCATACCGGTACGAAAAATTCCGGCCGTTCCGGCCGGAACGGAACGGAATCAATAACTATGGTCTTAACCTTGGCCCTTCTTCTTGTTCATGCTGCAAAAATTCAAAGTTGAAAAATAAGGTTTGGATATATTAGGTAAAAAAAAATAGTGTGGATTAAGTCGGTTTAAGTTTTCACATAGTCAATGAGTAGGGCATTTTAGATATAATATATATTTTAAGTGTTCTTGTATTGTTTTACGCATTATAATTTTATTGATTCCATCTAATTCTTTTTCTTGCTTTAACAAAATTTTGGTGGGTCTATGGAGTGATTAGTGATCTTTATGGTGAATTTTTCATTGCAAAGATCTAATCTTTTCAGAAGGTATATATGTTGCCTACATTTATAATAATTATTGTTCTTCAAATCTGTTTTTAGATGCTTACGATACATTAATGTTTTATAGGGGAGCCTTACTTAGGATTATGATTCCAAGTATTGAAGGCAAATGTACATCCTCGAGGATAGGACTCCTAGCTTCCGTACAAGTATTGCTGGAACAAGTTGGAGAACTGAAGAAATTCTGGATGACATGAAAAGGTGTAGCCACGGTGTTCAGGTTTGGTTATCATTATGCACTCACAATATAGACTACTAGTTTTATTTAAAGAAAAATAATAATAAAAAAGAACCTTGCAGTCTTCTACAATTCTGTCTTTGATTGGATTCTTACTTGAAGATAACCGTATAAGAATATTCAAAATTAAAAACCTTTGGCTTGACAAATCATTACCTTGAGAACATAAAAGGTCCTAATGATTTTGAAATTAATGAGCTCTTAATCATATCTGACCCACTAAAAGTATATTATCATGCTAGTGTAGATCATAATTCTAACGTTAATATGAATTCATTTAGTTTTTACGTTACTATTATGTCCAAAATTTGTTATAAAGTTTAAAATACCAAGTGCACCAACATTTTCCTAAATATATTAATACATACTCTCAAGATCTTGAACATAATTAGCACATAATGCATAACAAACTTAAGACCGCATTATTGCGTAGAAGAGGTATGCTAAATAGGTTTCTTTTTCCTCTAGCAAAAAGGAATTATGTAGGATTTGAATGTACGAATTCTAAGAAAAAGTTGTATATACACGGTTCTTTTAGACAAATAAAGCTATGTATTGTCAAATAGTACGGTGTGTCTTTGTGTGTTGGGAGTGACTAATTCTTGATGTATATCTTTTTTTTGAAACAGATTATCTAGCACCATGAATTTTTCATGGATGATTGTCTTAGGTAATATTATGCATTTATGAATATTAACAGGTAAGATGATTGATGATTGATGAATATTATGCATTTATAACTACTTCTCATGTTTGGCCCCTGAAAATTTGCGAAAAGCACATATCAAAGTTAAGGAGTTGTAGTATAAAAGAAATCATACTATACATTATTGCAGTCAAACAAAGAAGACAAAGAGTTGAAAGCAGAAATGAGTTGAAGCAAGGGGATGATCATAATAAACAAGGTTTGTTACTCAGTATCATTATTTTTGTTTGTCTTCATTTATAAACCATATAAGTTAATTACTTTATGCAAAATCTTATTTTGCATGCATGTATTTAGTCATTCCTCCAAATGTATTGTTATATTTCAATCATTTCACCTTATCATGTGTTTTGGGAAATTGTTAAAAATTTTAGTACTATCATTTACACCATCTATCACAAATACGACAACAATATCAACAAAACCTTATGCTCTATTTGGTTGGGGGATAGAATGGTGGAGGGATAGAAAATGGTGAATAAAATATACTATATTTAGCTTTCCTTTATGTGTGTTTGGTTGGGAGAATGGAAAAGTGAAGGGATGGAAAAATCTTTTGTTTGGTTGAGAAGAAATATTAAAGGATAGAAAATGTAATTTATATAAATTTAATTTCAAACCCCTATTACAATTTTTTAATAGTTTGTAAGAAGTAATTTTTTAAAATTCTTATAAACTTACATATTAATACACAGTACATCTAGCAAAAGAAAAAAAAGAAAAACCTGTCGTTCAATATTTAAATAAATAAAAAAAGACACAAACACTCACTAAACAACATGCACAGTATAACATAATAATAATAATAATAATAATAATAATAAAAAGAACATGCCATATGATTTTTTTTTTTTTCTTTTTAAGAAAAAACACACACACATCAACAACAACGTACATACTACATTTAACAACAACAACAACAACAAAAAATGGAAAAATGAAAACCAACCAACTTACATTTATACTATTTATAAGAGGATTCCCCTCTTTAGACTAGACTTTTATGTAGTTTATAAATATCCCTAAACCTTAGATTTAATGCAAAAAAAACTTGAGGACAACCTGATAAAAATATATTTCCAACTCCACTTAATAATAGTCTTGGTCCAACATATGTCATTTAGAATTGGCTAATCCTTTGACAAAACGCACTTTACTTGTAATTGGGTAGATCTAAGATGTGTTTAATACTTCAAGGAACAAGAGTTCAAGTCCAAGTGTTAAAGCCATGCAAATCTATTAAAGAATCAAGTGAACAAGTGCTATATTTTAAAGCTCGACAGATAGCATCTATCGAGTTTCAAAAGGCATGTTTAGCTGGATACTCGACAACTACTCGATAGATAACCTATCTATCGAGATTTACGAAAATCAATTTTTCAAATTTGATTTCACACATATCCGTGTATACTTGTTTAGGTTTTCTTTTCTTACAACCCTAAACATATATAAGGATTATTTTAAGGGCCGTTACAGCTGATGACACTTGATGCAAATGTTTTGTTCAAGCACATTGTGACCGGAGGCAAATTTTCTCTAGTTCATCTTTCTCCTGAAGTAGCTGCTACGTTTGTACGCCGTAGGGTTTTGTAACCAAGGAGCTCCGTGATCTTCATTGTGTTGATGAACTGAAGAACTTTGCAGCTAACATCCTTCTCAAGTTGGTGGTTAGTCACGTACTTAGATCCGTGCATCAATTGGCTAGTCACGTACTGGGAGCCATGCATTGAAAATGAGAGATTGTCACTACAGAACAAGTTCAATTGTATATTGGGGTAAGGGCTCAATTATAGGTTGGTATAAGGTATTAGGATTCCTTTACTTGTAACCGCTTGCTGTGATAATAGTGGATTCTCGGGAATGGTGACCTTAAAATCACCCGGTGGGGTTTTTGCCTTGGAGGTTTTCCCCATTCGTAAACAAATTATCGTGTCAACTTTATTTTCCGATGCATTTAACCTAGTTGGTGATTTGTTTGTGCTACCACGCTTATTGCTTGTTAATTAACTTAATTAATTCACTTGACTAATTAATTGATTAATTTATCACAAGGGGTCAATACATTCTTGGCCTATCACTTAAAAAAAACAAAATCCAAGGGCCTATTTAGTAAGAGATTTCTTATAACATTGTTTGTATTTTTTTTTTTAAATACGTGTGGGTGAAAAGGTGTGTAAAAATACATGTAATGTTGTTTAAACACTAAAATCTGTTGTTTAAACAACGGTAACAAACGGGCCACAAGTTTTAGTCCTGGTCCGAATTTTGCAAAAAAAGAAAAAAAAAAAAAAAAAAAACCCTAATAACCTAACTCTACCATTCTCTCTTCTCATTCTATTTTAATACAATTGAACATTTTTTGGGTGTTTTGAATCAATTAATCCACAATTATTTGCGAAAACCCAAAAATATTAGAGCCCAACAGAGCATGCCAAGTAATGATTCGACTTGGACTAATTGAGACTAGTCACTTGTACGATCAAGTTAGATCTAGGCTTTTATGGGATCGACAAACTTGTCTAGTCCCATAAAATGCAAAAATCGAACTAGACCGAACCGTTTACACCTATGTATGAAAGGTGGCTGATGAGTTAATTTCCATCTACTCTCATTTTCTCCCTAAATTAGGGAGGATTAGTTTTTGGTGGTCCTGGTGAGGACACATGGGCCTCACAAAAATCTCCCCCCATTTTCAGTGATTGAATTGATGTAAATTGGTTTTCTTTTTTTAATTTTTTATTCCACATCACAGTAAATTTGTCTTCTGATGTGGCATAAAAATAATTATTTATTTATTTATTTTGGTTGTTAGCTCAATCAATATTTTCCTTACATTACTTAATGACATAGACTATTTTGACACATTACAAAAATGTTAGGAACTAAACTGACAAATTTGAAACATTATGGACCAAATTAACAGAATCTAAATATCACACCAAATAGATAATTTACCCTTTTAAAAAAAGAAAAAAAGAAAAAAAGAAAAAACCCACATGGAGTAAAAATTGTTACCCACATCATTTTCTTTCCCTCTCCAGTGTTTAAAATCTTTCCTCCCATTTCTACTATGCCAAACACACTGAAACTTACTTTTATTTCTCGTCTCAGGAGTCAGGACAATGAAAGCAATTTTTTTGCTATTTGCTTTCTGGGTTTTTATTTTTCGTGGGGTTTGAAAGTAGAATCTGAATATACTCTTCAATTCTCTCCTTTTGAATCATATTTCTATCTGAAAATTTAATAAAGTATTCTGACTGTGTCGTGTTTGGATTTGGTTGGTCAAGTAAAGCTCTTCTTTTTTCTTTTTCTTTTTTTCTCTTTTTTCCCAATAAAGCATTTTGACTAAGTCATGTTTTGATTTATGGTTTTTTTGTTTTTGTGGGATTCAAGAGTAGACCCAAAAATAGCTACAGCTCAGTTTACATCATCCTTAATTTCAACAAGGAACTTGCCTTCATTTCAGGGGCTTCAACTATCAACAATGAAAGTTAGTCCTTCAGTGGAGCATTTGGGAGTAGGGAGTAGTCTATCTTAGAGGGCACTTAGGGGTCTAGTTGCTTCCAAGGTAGTATTTTCATAACCCATTTTTCTTTCTCAAATTTAGCAGTGTTTGTTATTGAAGTTTGTTGTATTGTAGTATGTGGGGATTTTGATTGTTGTGAATTATGTGTTGGTATGTGGCTGGTTTGGGTACTTTGGGATGGGTTTCTCTATAATTTGTATGATGGTATTGGTTTGAAATGTGTGATTAAAGGGTTTAAGTTGATGCAACGTTAAAAAAGCTAGACCAAAAAGTAAAAAGTTAAAAAAAAAAAAAATTTTTACAGCAAAGAATTTAGTGAAAGCTCTGGGACATATAAGGTCTTAAAAAATAACTGTTTCAGCTTTACCACGCATAACTATTACTCCTCAATAAAAGTGCATTCTTTTCTCTACAAAATTACACATTGAACACAAATGAACAACTTTTCAAATCCCCCAATTACAGCTTTAGACAAAACATCTCTTCCAACATGATAACACCTACACCACAAGTTAAGGGGTTACTACATCATAGAATAAGGTGTAACCTAGGAGACACCAAACAAGTAGAAGATCATAGATCACAATTCTCATGCCACCCTAAGCCACCAAACATTGTAAGAAAAAATGATTCACATTATCTTCATGGTTTTTAACACATAAAATTACCAATCCATAATAATTAACGAGAAGAAAGCTACCCTTGAGTTAGCAGTACACAAACTTTCAAATGCTTTGCAAGGAAAAGTTGTTCCTCCTTCTCTCAATGTTTTATATTAGCTCTTCAATTGGAAATCTTTTTTTTTTTTTTTTAGTATAGAAATCATAATATATATCTTCTAATAAATGTGCCATAGATTCTATTTCCCAATCATACACCGTTCAAATGAATAGAGGATTCCATTTAAAATGACCAATTCCAAACTCTATATAGTTTTCCACTCTATATTCTCTATCTGTTGCGATTAGAAAAATACCAAATTGTCTCTCCTTTATAGTAGACTCACCACTCCACAAATTTTAGAGCCATCATTGTCATATATGATAAAATGCAAGGCATCCCTTCTTCTAATATGATTCCACAAACCCAACACATACAGTCTGTTGACCTTGCCCGAACACCAATTTGCACAGATAGTGCCATTCTTCTATTACTCTCTTCCATAATGCATTTTCTTTGCGTATCCCCAAAACCACTTTTGCAACAAAGCTTGATTAAACAGCAACATCTTCCTAATCCCCAATTCTCCATGGTATAGAGTAGAGGATTGCAACAAATACTACAATTAACTAAATGGAAATTAAAATTTTCACCCTTACCACCTGAAAGGAAATTCTTTTGAAGTTTTTCCAACCTATTTGCCACCCTACAGGCAATGGAAAAGTATAGGAAATATTTTGGAAGGCTAGATAGCATACTTTTGATTATAGTGAGTATGCCTCCCTTTGATAGGTACAATTTCTTCCAACCAACCAATCTCTTATGCATTCTCTCTTGAATGGAATCCCATATATGCCTTGCCTTGCCTTGAAATGAGCTCCCAACAGTAAACCCAAGTACTTCAAAATATGACATCCAAGATTGCTTTCTAGTTTTTCAATATTCACCATCTCTCCTTCTGTCCTAATTTTAGAATTACATAGAATAATTCTCAAACCTAAAATTGGCTCAAAACAAATAAGGATACATCTTAAATAATGAAGATGTGTAGAGTATGCATCACAAATGATGGGTGTGTCATCAACAAAAAGTAGATGGGATATTACCATTGTTTCACCCCTTGAATTATCAAAGAGGAAACCATTCAAATAACCCCCTGACACTACTTTCATTATAATCCTACTTAAGGTTTCCTAACAACCACAGATAATAAAGAGGAAAACATATCCCCATAACATAACCAATCTCATACTAGGGAAATACCTAGTTGGAATGCCATTCACCAAAACTAGAAATCAGACTAGAAATACAAACCTTCATTTGCCCCAAAACCACTCTTTTGAAATAAATAAATCAAGAAGTCCCAATTGAGGTGGTCATTAGCCTTTGCCATATTCAAGCTTCCAAATTTTAGAGAACTATCCAAACATGTGATTGAGCCTAACTAGTCTATTGAGAATCTATAGCTGATCTCAAAATTTTGGGACTAAGAATTGGTCGTCGTATTCATACATTAATTAGTTATGAGGATAGAATCAAGTATTTTTCTACCTTTAATAAATGCATTAGGCGTATCAAACACAATCTCCCCTAATACCCCCTTTCAATCTATTTGCTTTTGTAGGAATTAAAACTCCAAAGGTAGCATTTAAAAAATTTTCAAGCACACATTTGTCATAAGTTGATGCATTGTGATTTTTTGTTGTTTTTTTTATAAGTAAATAAACTTTATTAAAAAATAAAATCAAGTACACGATGAGAGAGCAAAAAAAAGAAAGAAAAAATAAAATAGGAAACAAACAAAGTGATTATGTAGCTCCTAGGGAGTCCACAAACTTTAAGAACTCCTCAATCGAGAACATCATAGGGGATGTCATCCACTCATATAAGGTTTTCAAAAACTGAGACTTCAATTTCATCATGCTAGTTTATGTACCTTCAAAACACCTTGCACTTAGTTCCCACCATATACACTACATAAGACATAGCAGGACTACTAACCAACTGCCCCCTATTACCTCTTCTCCCCAATCGTCTCAACTAGCTCAAGAGAATATCTTTTTTTGAATAGGGCATCACCTAAGAAATACCAAATAGGCAAAAATACCAAGTGATTTGTTGAATTTTAGTTTGGAAAACATGATTGACTACTATTATTGTGATTTGTTATAATTCAGTTTAGTTTCAAATAGAGAATCTATCCTTGACTATATACCTCTCAATTGTAGAAGGGTAAAACCTTTTAATTGTGTTGGGAAATTTAGATCCTGGTTGATAGAATTAACAAGTTTTAAACCCAAGTTGTTAATTAGATTTATTATGAATAAAACTTGTTAAAACAAACAAACATCAATATCATGTCAAAATCATGCAGCGGAAAAACTAAATAAGACAAGATATGATGACCTAGGAAAATCAATGAAATAAACTAGTTTCACAGTAAAAAACCTGGGGGGAAACCTTCCCAAAAAGCAATCCACTATAATAAAGAGAAGTTTTAGATTTAGTACAAAACCTTTGTCCCTAGACTCTACAATCCCCGTAAATGAATTCACAGCAGAAACCTTCTACCGCTTCAGAACCTCTAAACTCTTCAATATATGAACGCCACCTTTGATGCACGAATCCTAGTACGTGACTAACCAATTGCGCGGATCCCAGTATGCGACTTAATCACCAACTAGAAGAAGATTGTTGGCTGCAAAGTTCTTCACTTCATTAACAATGAAGATCAAGAAGCACTTGGTTACAAAACCCTAAAGTGCAAAGATGCAGTAGCTTCTTTTAGAGAGAATAAGGCATCGGTCACATTTTGCATATGTTCTCCTTGTATTCTCTTATATGACGGCCTCTAAAATAAGCCTTAAATAGGTCTAGGGTTGTGAGAAAAGAAACCCTACATAAATACAAAAACATGGGCTGAAATTCAGATTTGAAAATTTGAATTCCCGTAACCTCGACAGATAGCAGGTGTCGATCAGGTGTCGAGATTTAAACTTCGACAGATACAGCTATCGAGTAGGTGTCGAGAGGACAGAAGCTTTCTTGATCGATCGACCAGCTGTCGAGAAACTATCGAGATTGCGATAAGAATCAGCAACAGATAGCCAAGTGTCGAGCCAGGTGTCGAGCAGCTATCGAGCTATCTGTCCGCAGGTGTCGAGCTATCTGTCTAGTTTAGTGAACAACTTTTCTTCACTTGTTTCTTGGTCCAATCTTCATGGCTTTAATACTAGACTTGAACAACATGTTTCTTCAAGTATTAAACACATCCTAGATCTATCCAAATACAAGCAAAGTGCGTTTTGTCAAAGGATTAGTCAATTACATAAAATAGTGACATATGTTCCTAACATGTGAATCACATATGTCCTAACAATCTGCCCCTTTGGCAATTCATAACAAAACCACAACAAACAAATGAACATATGAGAGAAGTCATAAATCACTCAACTCATATTCACTTGTTGAATACAATAAAATCTATCTTAACACAAACTCTTGAAAAACTTTGCAAGAAGAGAGTTTATAGCAAGAAGAGAGTTTATAGCAAGTAGACTTTGACAACCTGTATTTCTGAAACATTTTAAACAAAACTCATCAAAGCATCTTAGTGTGAGACAGCAATAATAGATTGCATACAATTATAAGAAGCATGTGCATAAAGATAGAAAAGAAACAACACATGTAAGGGTAGGTGAAGAAAACATACATCATCATATCATATAAATACCAAAGATAAGCACAATGTATGTAAACATGGTCACAAGATCGGTGTACAAGAAGAAGGAGGTAAGCACTCCCCCTATCAAAATGAAACACAACTCCCCCTTACAAAGGCATGTATTTCTCCCCCTAACATGTAGAACCTTAAAAAGAAACCACATATTCTCCACAATTTCTCCCCCTTTTTGTCATGATTGACAAAAGGTACAAGAAGCTAGAAAGTTTCACCCAAGAGATATAAAGATGATCAAGGATGATCAATAGGGCACAAAGAATCCATATAAATGCATGAATGTGATAAAACAAGATGCTATGGATGACAAGATAATAGAATGATGCAAAACATGTGAAAAACAAATCTCTCAACAAGAAAAATGTCAAGCACATGGATCCCAAACACACACACACTAAACAAGTCTAACCAATTTTATATTTCAAAAACAAGTTAAA
Source organism: Quercus aquifolioides (assembly GCA_019022515.1). Taxonomy (NCBI): domain Eukaryota; kingdom Viridiplantae; phylum Streptophyta; class Magnoliopsida; order Fagales; family Fagaceae; genus Quercus; species Quercus aquifolioides. Next base: position 204,818 of record CM032332.1, read on the forward strand.
ACAGTTTAGTGAGCATACATTAGCACATGTAAAACCCTGTGATGGCCAAATCACATTGTACCTGCCCATGTATCAAGAGTAGCAAAGAATATTGCGTGTTGTGTGTGAAAAATATCACAAGATTGCATAAGTGTCAACTAGTTATGACGATTTGAGATATGAGAAAATCATTTTAACTCACACACAATCATAACTGTTTAATGGGGACTATCACCTTCGAGATACATCCTATAACTCCCACATCTCCTAGAATACACGCTTACAATCATATTTAAAAACATTTTGATCTTTTTGCTTTTTATTTTATTTGCATATTTTTCTTTTTAATAAGCTTATCATGCATGGGCATAAAAGAGATAGAAAAGAAATACCCAATGATATTTGACATTCCAATTTTGCTATGCCGAAGCACACAAATGTCATTGACATCACACTTTTGCTATGCCGAAACATACAGATGTCATTTCATGATTGGCGGGTAACAATGGTAAGATGGTCATTTATGCCTTTCTCTTAGGATTTTCTAGTCCTTCCCGTAAAAAAAAGTGATACGAGTGTTAAGTACAAGAGATCACTTAATCTTACTCATCACAAACAAGAGCCACAAAGCTCACTTGCTTAGTTGTGCATAGAGATGCTCATCTAAGTTACAAGAGATACAAAGTTTAGAAAACTTTGTTTCAATGGCCATCCAAGGTACACAAGTACCAATGTACACAAAACACACACTGTTTTTGTATTTTTCTGATTTTTCTCTTTTTATTTTTATTTTGAAAACAAAACAACCAAACAAAAACAGATAAACAACATGAAAGGAGAAAAAATGATGCATATGCATGAAGGCATGATAGAAAGGTGCAAATGCATGAAAGCATGATTCCAAAAACAGATAAGAAATCAAGCAAAAAGAGTCGAACTTTAGATAGAAAGAATTAAAGTAGAGGACAAATAAAAAAGACAATTAAGTCTTAGGCTCCTTTCTCACCCACACAGCACGAGTCTTTGGCCGTGAAGATGAAAAGGCACGTGTCCTAATATGTCTACTAAAGGACATAGAAGAATTAAAATTCTCCTGAAATTGAGTTAAAAAGTTCAAAGCTTTTAATAACTCTCCAAACAAAGGTGTAGGTTCTTAAGAGGAAACCTGTGACCATTTGGACAATTGCTTATGAGGATACAACTTAAAGCAATTAGGACGAATGTGTCCAGAAACACCACAATGGTAGCAAACATGAGGTTTAACAAATGATTTAGAATTAGCCAAAACAGTTTTGGATTTCATACCTTTATCACCTTTCTCAGATTGGGGCACAAAGACAGTCTTTGATCCAAAAGCCGTGGAAGAGGAGGGGCCGAAGGAGACAGCATATCCTAAGCCAGTCTTATCAAAACTAGGCTTTTGAGCACTCAATACCTCATCAAGTTTTGCACTAGACATCCTCTCTATTTGAGTTCTAGCTTGACTAAGCTTAACCTCAAGATTCTTGACCTTCTCTTCTAATGAGGTGTTCTCCACAACAAGAGTCTTAACTAACATTGTAGTCTCATCTAGCTTGACTAACAGATCAGTTTTTTTCATTTTTTACTTCATTAAGCTATTTTCTACAAAGATGAGAAGTCTTTTCAGATTTTATAAATTCAATGCATAGCTTATCATAGACTTCCTGAAGGGTCATCTTTTTGGGTACTTCATCATCAGAAGAATCCTCACTATCAGCACTCCCCACAATCACCTTATCAGCTGTGGCAGCAAAGGCCATAACGTGACGACATTCATCCATAAACTCATCGGAATAGTCATTCTCAGTATTACTTGAAGTAGCAATCAACCCTTTATCTTTTGACTCCTTGGTCTTTTTCTTCATGAGGTAATTTGGACACTCTATTCTCATATGACCAAAACCTTTGCACTCATGGCATTGAATAAAGGGTTTCTCATTCTTGCCCTTCTTAGAGGATTTAGATTTCGTAGGAGGTTTGCCCTTATCCTTTTTCCTAAACTGAAGAAGCTTGATAATCTCATCAATTATGAAGGTTAGATCCTCATTCTCATCTTCACTTTCATCTTCATCTTCAGAGTCCTCAATCTCTTTCTCTATACCCTTAAGAGCCAAGTTTTTACTCTTTCCACCTTTTCCCATTGACCCGAATCCCATCTCATAGGTTTGAAGATTCCCTACAAGCTCGGTCAAAGGAATTTGATCAATGTTCTTTGCTTCTTCAATGGCAGTGATCTTGGCATGAAATCTTTCAGGTAAGGACCTAAGGATTTTTCTAACAATTTTGGATTTTGCAATACATTCTCCAAGGTTGAAGGCAGAATTCACAATATCCTTGAGTTTAGCATAGAACTCATCAAAGGTTTCATCCTCCTCCATCCTTATTTCTTCAAAACTACTAGTGAGTCGTTAAAGCTTCACAGTCTTTACTGCCTTGGTACCTTCATAGGTGGTCTTAAGAATGGTCCATGCTTCCTTGGTAACTTCTGCGGATGATATTTTGTTGAATTCCTCATTGGTCACCCCACAAAACAAAGCATTCAAGGCCCTATTGTTGAAATTTTTTGCTACGATTGTTGCATCATCCCAATCCATCGGTGCTTCCTTTAACTTAATCCAGCCAACTTCAACAGCTTGCCATACCTGTTGACCTAGAGCCTACAAAAAAAACTTTCATATGAACTTTCCAATACGCATAATTAGTGTCATCAAATAAAGGAGGAATCAAAAGAGATTGTCCACAATCCATGACAACAAGGGTCAAGGATCACACTCAGGAAATTAATCCAATCAGAGTGTACTCGCTCTGATACCATTCGTTGGGAAATTTAGACCCCGGTTGATAGAATTAACAAGTTTTAAATCCAAGTTGTTAATTAGATTTATTATGAATAGAACTTGTTAAAACAAACAAACATCAATATCATGTCATAATCATGCAGCGAAATAAACTAAATAAGACAAGATATGATGACTCAGGAAAACTAATGAAACAAACTAGTTTCACAGTAAAAAACCTAGGGGGGAACCTTCCCGAAAAGCAATCCACTATAGTAAAGAGAAGTTTCAGATTTAGTACAAAACCTTTGTCCCTAGACTCTACAATCCCCGTAGATGAACTTACAACAGAAACCTTCTACTGCTTCAGAACCTCTAAACTCTTTAATATATGAATACCACTCTTTTTGCACGGATCCCAGTACATGACTAACCAATTGCACGGATCCCAGTACGCGACTTAATCACCAACTAGAAGAAGATTGTTGATTGCAAAGTTCTTCACTTCATCAACAATGAAGATCAAGAAGTACTTGGTTACAAAACCCTAAGGCGCAAAGACGCAGTAGCTTCTTTCAGAGAGAATAAGGCATCGGTCACCTTTTACATATGTTCTCCTTATCATCTCTCATATGACGACCTCTAAAATAAGCCTTATATAGGTCTAGGGTTGTGAAAAAAGAAACCCTACACAAATACAAAAACATGGGCCGAAAATCATATTTGAAAATCTGAATTCCCGTAACCTCGACAGATAGCAGGTGTCGATCAGGTGTCGAGAAGGTGTCAAGATTTAAACTTTGACAAATACAGCTATCGAGGTGTCAAGCAGGTGTCGAGGGGGCAGAAGCTTTCTCTATCGATCGACCAGCTATCGAGAAGCTATCGAGATTGCGATAAGAGTCAGCTGAAAAGCTCGACAGATAGCCAGGTGTCGAGCAGCTAACGAGCTATCTATTCGCAAGTGTCGAGCCATCTGTCCAGCTTTCGTGAACAGCTTTTCTTCACTTGTTTTTTGGTTCAATCTTCATGGCTTTAATACTAGACTTAAACAACATGTTTCTTCAAGTATTAAACACATTCTAGATCTACCCAAATACAAGTAAAGTGCGTTTTGTCAAAGGATTAGCCAACTATATAAAATAGTGACATATGTTCCTAACATGTGAATCACATATGTCCTAACAAATTGTAAGGTTGTTTGCTAATGAAACAATGAAATAGTATTTTGGTGCCTATGAGAGAAAAAGAAAACTACTTTGTGGGTCATTTTTTTGTTAGTAAGTTCAGAACCAGGGCACTTTGTGGTTTTTAAGTATGCTCTGTTATACGTGTCATATATGGGAACTTATGCATTCAATACTTCTCTGTTTCTATGTAGCAATTCTGTTGTTTATTTCCTAGGCTTGGTTCTGATTTAATCAAGGTTTGTTATAGTGGAGTATAGCCAAGGATAAATAATAATGTCAATGTAAAGGTCTCATCCTGGGGTTGTAGTCAGTGAACTGTTTTTGGTTTACTGCAAAATAATTATGTAGCTATGCATGATATATCATGTCTGATCTTGCATTATGCTTTATTTATGTCTTTTCTTGGTTTATCATGTCAGCCACTGAGAACCTGAAGTAATATATGGTATTATACCTTGTACGTTTGAACTCAAGTGTAGGTTGCTGAGGCTGAGGAAAAGACTATTGGGGCTTTGTTGCTGACAAAGGTGACAAAGGAGAAACCTTCCATTGGGACGGTGAGGACTAGAGCATCTTCAGCTTTATGCTCTCCCAAGCATTGGCTGAATGCTTGTTTTAGGATTGTAAGATGGGATTTCCATGTTTGGGCAGATTAATGTTTGATGTTTATTCTGCACTAGTCGCTAACCCATGCAATGCATGGGAAAGTTATTGTGTATTCTTTGTTTCTTCCTCTTTGATTGTACATTGAATTCTAGTCTCAAAAAATTCCTACTTTTGATATGAAACATTAATTTACTAAATCAAAAATATCAATGAAACTTAAATTACAATTAACAAAAACACAATCCATAAACTTAAATTAAATCCATACACAAACAAATGAACAAAAAAGAAGTCTCATATTTACAATGACAATTCAAATATATTATGAATTGAATTTTTATAGAATAACACTAATCTTTTAATTAAGGAATTGAATTTTTGTTATTGAGTATAAAGCTTGATTGGTATTGGTTACTAAACAATTAATATTGAAAAGGGTGCTCGTTCAGCTATCACAAAAATATCCTATTCCTTGATAATGAATATAAGATAACCAAAAAATTAAATAAAAACTTATTCTTCACCATGACACCAAACCCCCTAGCCCCAATCATGGTTCTCGCAATTTAATTCCCATTGTCCATGACAAAGTATCCCCATTACTCACTCACCTATATTAGTGCGTCCATATTCTCTTTTCATTAATAACTTACAACTGCTCCATGTTGCCTTAACAGGTGAACTTTAAAGTTTAAAGAAATGATAACTTCAACATGTGGCATTTTGCTAGGCCACACATTTATCTAGCTGCTGTTATTAATCAATACAAAGGTAGGGAAATGAACAATTTTATGGTACAAACAGCTTTACAACACAGCCTGAGTCCTCAAACAAAGCATACAATATTGATAGACATTATAATGAGTAGAAACTGCACTTGATGTGGCTCACTGCATAAGTAACAACATATTAACGCCTGTCCAAATCAAGCTTCAATGCTGTTTCTTCTGCTTGCTTAAACTGAAAATCATATCCATTTGCAATCAGTTAGTCTTAGCGCATAAAAACTTGGTAGAAAGTCAATAAATAAGCCAAAAAAAATAATAAAAAAAAAAAAAAAAAAAAAAAAAAAAAAAAAAAAAAACTTGAAATAGAACTAATATTTAAAATGACATATATATATAGAGACAAATTAATGAGCAGAATATTGTAAAATACCTAAGGTGGTGTGGCACATAGGAGGTAAAAGCAATGGTATTTTCTTTCAGAATTGGTAATCTAGCAAACAGGCGGACTTTCTAGCAGATTCGTTCTAATTTCTGCCCAACTATATCTACATAATAATGTCACTATGACCTTTTCAAAAAAAAAAAATGTCACTATGACATGAAAGAGACATTATAATGAGAAGTTCAAACAGATATACCTAAAACATATGCATAATTAAGCAATATATATGTAGTATGTATAATTGAAATGAAAGAAATAAAAGTGTAAAGATAGTCTTCATTGAAAAGCAAACCATGGAAAACTAATAAAAACCTTGAGTTGTTGTTTCAAATTGTTTTGGCATTGCCAAAGGCCTTAAGAACTGGGTTGGACTGTGATATTAAAGGTCAATGTCGACATAAACCTTGATTCTTACTTAATTCTTTTGATAATATGCCAAGCATATACTCATTTAGGAAAATCTGAAATCCAACTGTGCGTCCTTCTACTCCAGATTGCCCGCCTAAGTGTGCAAGATATCTCATAAGCATCTTTGTTGTCTCAATTTTACCAGCACCTCTATCTCCACTAACCAAAATTGAATTGTCTTTTCCTTCACTAATCGTTGCCCTATTTTCTTAAACAACACATCAAATAAGAAACTACCACCAGGAAGTGATATGAATTGCACACATTTGAAATGTAATTAACTTGACTTAGATATTTAGGAAAGATGCGGGCCATTAATAGGAGTATGAGGTCTAAGAATGGCTACATATAATTAGATGTAATTTTTTGTTTCACTTTACCGCAATTAATTTATAAAACATGCCTATCTAGATGATCTCAATCAAATTTAAAGTTGTAGCTGTTTAGTTATATACATATATTAATAAAGAAGGTATAGTCCAGAATTCATTCCTATTTAAGAAGATTATTAAATTTTCTAATGTTGCAACTTGGGTTTTGATGATGGAAAGTTCTAGAGTACATAGTACTAAATTGCCACTTATGTTTATGACCAATGGCAACTAAAACCAACAGGCACAAACCATGAAGTGGATATAAACTAATGCAAGAGTAAGTAAGACATTTTGTCAAACACATGGTGTGCACAAAATTTCAACATTAGAATGTACCATAAAACCGATAATGAACAATCCTAAGTGTGGGATGAGCACATCAAATAGTTCAAACAATCAAAGCCAAGTCAGAAATCCACAGCTCATGTATCAATGTCTAAGATATAGGATTTTTTTTTTCTTTTGAATCATGTCTAAGATATTAACGATTTTTATTATAAATAAAAGAAATTAATAGTTTAAAACAGAAATATACAACTTATTTACACATCGAACAGTTCCTGTAACACAACAAACAACAACAATAACAAAACAAATAGGCAGAACAAACAAATTGAAGACTATCAAATATACGAAACTACAAAACTAATTAAATTAATCCATGAACAGTGTAAAGCCAAAAACCCAACTCTTCCATGGCTTTTATATCATAAGAAAGCACATGATATCTGTCTTAAATAAGATTAATAAAATATAGAACCTAGAATTCAAAATCATACTGTTGGTTTTTTGGGATAGTGAGAAACCAACCAGCAAGTGGAAAAATAAGATTAGTACGAAAGATGACAGATTTAATATATAGATTCAATAAAGCTAGAAAATCATAATGAACATACCAAAAAGAAGCAGTGCTCCAATGGCAACTAAACCAACAGGCACAAACCATGAAGTGGATATAAACTAATGCAAGAGTAAGTAAGACATTTTGTCAAACACATGGTGTGCATTAGAATGTACCATAAAACCAATAATGAACAATCCTAAGTGTGGGATGAGCACATCAAATAGTTCAAACAATCAAAGCCAAGTCAAAAATCCACACCTCATGTATCAATGTCTAAGATATAGGATTTTTTTTTTCTTCTGAATAATGTCTAAGATATTAACGATTTTTATTATAAATAAAAGAAATTAATAGTTTAAAACAGAAATATACAACTAATTTACACATTGAACAGTTCCTGTAACACAACAAAAAACAACAATAACATAACAAATAGATAGAACAAACAAATTGATGACTATCAAATATATGAAACTATAAAACTAATTAAATTATTCCATGAACAGTGTAAAGCCAAAAACTCAACTCTTCCATGGCTTTTATATCATAAGAAAGCACATGATATCTGTCTTAAATAAGATTAATAAAATATAGAACCTAGAATTCAAAATCATACTGTTGGTTTTTTGGGACAATGAGAAACCAACCAGCAAGTGGAAAAATAAGATTAATAAGAAAGATGACAGATTTAATATATAGATTCAATATAGCTAGAAAATCAGAATGAACATACCCAAAAGAAGCAGTGCTCCAATGGCAACTAAAACCAACAAGCATAAACCATGAAGTGGATATAAACTAATGCAAGAGTAAGTAAGACATTTTGTCAAACACATGGTGTGCACATAATTTCAACATTAGAATGTACCATAAAACCAATAATGAACAATCCTAAGTGTGGGATTGTTCAGTATTGTTTTTTTGGGATAGTGAGAAACCAACCAGCAAGTGGAAAAATAAGATTAGTACGAAAGATGACAGATTTAATATATAGATTCAATAAAGCTAGAAAATCATAATGAACATACCAAAAAGAAGCAGTGCTCCAATTAAGTAACCCAGCAGTAACAAATTCATCACCCTAGGCAGAAACGAACGTAGAAAGGAAAAAAAAAAAAAACAACCATCAAACAAAAGAATCGAGCACAGCACGAAATAGTAAAAGGAGACAAATTTAATATATAGATTCAATATAGCTAGAAAATCATAAAGAACATACCCAAAAGAAGCAGTGCTCCAATTAAATAACCCAGCAGTAACAAATTCAACACCCTAGGCAGAAACAAACGTCGAAAGGGAAAAAAAAACCATCAAACAAAAGAATAGAGCACAAAAGAAATTGGAATGTAGGGATACCTCAATTGAACCACCCCACTTACGTCAGTATTTATATAGATGTGAGGAGAGGAAGGAAGGAAGGAAGACAGAGAGGCTGCCGTTAGAAGCCAAAACAGAAGCTGAAACCGTAGAACAGGAAGATGAAACTGTGAGTGAAACAGTAGAACAGAAGCTGAAACCGTGAGAATCAAAAAGTGGGGAAGGGGAAGGGACTAAACCTGAAACAATGAAACAAAACGTGGGATTGGGAGATAGGAAGTTGTAACCGTGAAAAAACATCAGGGATTTAATTGAAAAGGCTTTAGGTGTGGGCTTGGGCTTTATAGTGAAATTAAATGTATAAGAAGTGGACTTTAAAGTAGAGATAGGGCTAGAAATAATTTTATTTTTATTAGTATTTTAAAATTGGTAAAATCTATTTTAAAATTAAATTAAAAATTCAGAAAAGATGATGGGAATGACGTGGCTGCTGACGTGGCTCAATGTGAGCGTAGCAACATTAAATGCTACGCTTCAGCTTTTAGTAATATATAGATTGGATGTGATAGGTGATTGCAGTTGGGCCTGGTCCTCTGAATGAAGAAGGCAACAGGAAACCATTATCCCTCGCCCCAGGGAGCATAGTCATGTACTTCAATTATGCTAGGATTGAATTTAAGGGAAAAGACGGTTACAATTACATTGCTTTGAGGGTTTCAGATGTTATGGCTGTTCTTTCTTAGTTGTGAATTAAATGCTTTTAGTATGTACCTCCAAAATTTTATGCAGAAGTGCCTCAAGACATGTGGATTTTGAATATAGTTGCACTTTAGTCTTTAGAGTATGCTGATTGCAGCTTTGTGTCAAATTCTAGTATTTCAGATCTCTGCGTTGTTAACAATTAATACTAGTTCATTGAAACATCCCAAGTTCATTTGATAATGAATGGGTGTATTCCGTATTGTATTAAAATCTTCATTTTAAATGGATCCATTTCATTGTTTAGATTAAATATTACCAATCCAACTATATGGAGAATCAGAGAAAAAAAAATTCTTCCAACATTGTCAAATTTGGTGAAGCCAATCATTGCAAATGCCTTTGCAAGGCTTTGTTCCTCTAGTATTAGTAGCTATGTTTTTTTTTTTTTAACCCACGGCCAGTGTTGGAGGATTTTATAGCCTTCGATTAAGACTGCAAATCTTGTAATAGATTTTTAACTATTTATAGTTTCTATGCATATCCATATTTCTTCCCCCCAAAAAAAAAAAAAAAGTTTTCAAAGTAACTTCTGTTTAGAGAGTTAAAGGCTTTCAGCCCAATTGCAACAATAATTTTTCTTATAATAAAATTAAAAACTATAAGTGGGTGCTTGCCTTTGGCATGTCATAACTCATAACCAGTTTTATTTATTTTTAGTTTGGTAAAATGTTTTGTAGATAGTCAATGTTATTGTAGATAGTCAATATTATTGTAGTGGACTGGTGCACAGCCTCCGTATATACTTTCAAGTGTGGAAAACATGACTAAGAAAAAAAAAATTAATCAAATGGTCATACTGTGATTAGGGATGTGGCTCTTTTCAATAATTGAAGTTTTTTTTTTCCTTCGGTTTTTTTGTAATTTTTAAGTGCATGATTTTATTTCCATCTCTTTTATATTATTTTAGATTTTTCTAAATCATATTAGACTCATGATATGGTATTTTATCAATGCTTAATTAATCTTTAAAAAGATTATTTGGGTTTTTCCTTATGTTTCTATAGATTCTAGAGTTTTTCTTATAAATTTAATGAACTTTTAGGTTTTAATCATGCGGTTGAATTTCTTGTTATCACATAGTGTCACAGCTGTTATCATCTGATTGTTCATAGCTGCATGCTCCATAAATTTTTTAAGAAATCACAACTTACATGTGAAATCATTTTCCAACACAAATGAAAATTTCATATTTTGAATCTCTGATATAGATGGGATCCTATCTGTATGTTCAAAAATTTTCATTTGATTAAGTGGACCTAGTGATATCTAAAATGTTGTGATAAAGTTGAAATCTTAGAGATTATTTTATGAATCTATATATATCTAAAAGCTGAAGCGTAGCTATTTTCTACGCTCCTATTGAGCCACATCATCGGCCACGTCACTATTTTTTTTATTTTTTTTTTGGTTTACCAATTCTATTAATTTTCTATTAAAAAATTAATTCTTTGTGGCAAACATGATGCACTACAGTTTACCATAAACTCTATTGTCTATATTCAAAGCTTCTTTCAACATTGAGTGTTAGTTTTAATGTAAATAGCATGGGATACAAGGTGGTCTTTTGCACTACCTCCATAAGTTAACTAAAATTTCATTTTCTTTTTAATGAAAGGAAAATACTACTATAATCACTTCTACTATGACACATATCATTTCTTCTTAAAAGAGAAAATGATCATAATCACTATTTTTTCATTTTCAAGGAGCTGTTAATTCCGTATTAATGTAAAAATGGTCTTTTGACAGATTTTCTCTTTTGTGTCCCATTACTACTCAATTCAATGAGCATAAAATGCTCAGGCGGTTTATAACTTTATGGCCATACATTTCTGTCCTTTGGTCTAACGTTTTAATACGTGGATCTTATCAGGTATCAAATGAAAAGGTTGTCTGTGAACTTTTTATATAACTGGTGTAAGTAATGGGATGAGATACAGATTTTTCGATCTCTAAGCCATTTACATAGTTTACACTTTGACAATCAACTTTCAGCTTTTATAAATGTGTATTAAACTTGAAGAAAGTCAACATTGGCAACACGAAGACAGAACAAAGAAGAAAGAAAGAAAGTCTCAAGAGAATTACACGTGTCAAATGGAGAAAGAGAAGCAAGTAGAAGCAACAGGTGTCTGGAAAGAAGAAGAACCAAATAAAGGGGACAGATGTCACATTGTAATTGGTAGCTAGTAATTAGCTAATTTGTTATTTTTGGAGGGAAAAACCGTTACTCCCTGTTTGACGTGTATATATAGCAAATCAAAATATCTATTCTGTAACTTTTTCATTCTATTCATTTCAATCAAAGAATTGATTCAGCAATTCTGTTTTCCTCTGTTTTTTTCTCTGTTTTCAATATGGTATCAGAGCAAGTTCTCTGAGTTTTTCTTTCTTTTTCTTCGTTCCCAAACAAAAATTAGTGCTTTGTTTTGTTTTCTTTTCTCATCTATGGCTTCCGATTCCACAACCAACACTCAATCTCAAACTGTACATTCAGTACCTGTTTCAAATACAACAATCGCAGATGAATATGCAAACAATCCTTTCTTTCTTCCTGCGAATGAAAATCCAGGTCTCATGCTCACTTCGCAACCTCTCACTGGTCCAGATAACTACATGAGTTGGGCGCGATCTGTGTTTTTGGCTCTAAGTTCCAGAAACAAATTTGGTTTTGTGGATGGATCAATTGCTGAGCCTGATTCATCTTCTTCATTGTACAATTCTTGGAGCAGATGCAACACCGCAGTGCTTTCTTGGTTAACTAATTCACCCAGTCTGGATTTAAAGGCTAGTGTTATGTACATTAACAATGCCAGAGATCTGTGGATTGATCTCAAGGATAGGCTGTCTCAAGGTAATACTCCAAGGCTGTTTGAACTTGGGAAAGAAATTGCACGTCTCCAACAAGGATCACTCTCAGTAAGTTCTTATTTTACGAAATTCAAGACCTTGTGGGATGAGTATGCAAATTACCAGCCTTTTACAATCTGTGCATGTGCTTGTATCTGTGGTTCTAAATCTTCTCAGCTTGATGCTCATCATAAGGAGCACGTTTTTAGGTTCTTGATGGGACTTAATGATGGTTATGGTCATGTTATTAGTCAGATTTTACTGATTGAGCCTTTGCCATCTCTTAGCAAAGTGTGTTCTCTGATCTTGCAAGAAGAGAAGAGGAGAAACATTGGCCACAATTTTAACATGATTCAGTCAAGTGATGCTGCTGCTATGTATGTAAACAATGGAAGAGGTTTTCTTGGTCATCAAGGACAAAAGAATGGAGGAAAAGGAGCTAATGGCAAGAAAGATAGGCCTGTGTGCACCTATTGTGGCTTCACTGGACATATAGCTGACAAATTCTATAAGCTCCATGGTTACCCTCCTGGTTACAAGCCAAAAGGAGGCAACAAGCCCATGGCTAATTAAGTTGGTTTTGATCCAAATGCTGTTTTTTTCCTGGTGGTATGAATTCTGGTTTTTTACCTGATGGAGCTATGCAAGGTGCTAGTGTTCAACCAGATTTGACTTCACAGATGGCTTCACAGAATCATGTTGCTCACTCTAGTGTTGGTTCTTTTGTGCAAGCTAGTCCATAGTTACCACTGTCACAGGCTCAATGTGAGCAGTTTCTACATTTCCTGAAATGCCATATGGCTGCTGGATCAGGCACTGATGCTCAGACAGGTCATCAAGCTGCTTATGTTATGATCTCTTATCCTTCCATTCCACATCCTTCACCTTCCACATCATCCTCTCCTTCTACTTCATCAAAATTTTCAGGTAACTCCTCTTGGACACCACCTAAACTTTCTCATTCTATCTTTGCTGCTCAAGTAGTTGATAGACAAGCTTATAAATCCAATACTTGGATTATTGACACAGGAGCAATAGATCACATGGTTCACTCTGTTGCTCAATTGACTACAATTACCTCAATGGTCCACACCGTTGTCTATTTGCCTAATGGGGAACAAGCCTTAGTCACACATGTAGGCACAGTGCATATTTCTTCAACTTTGATTTTAACTGATGTCCTGTGTGTCCCTTCTTTTACATTCAACTTGATTTCTATTAGCAAACTCACAAAATCCCTTTACTGTTGCCTCATTTTTCTTGGTGATTGTTGTTTTATTCAGGACCTTGCTCAATGGAGCATGATTGGTCTAGGTAAAGCACACAATGGTTTATTTCTACTGCAAGATTCAGGTTGTAAATCTTCTGCATCTGCTCTTACTGCTGCTGTTACACCTATTTCTTCATTAGATTTATGGCATAGCCGATTAGGCCACCCTTCTAATTCTAAACTTCAATTGTTGAAGCAATATGTAAATGATGTTCATATTAATAAAACTACTTCTTCTTGTGATATTTGTCATTTTTCAAAACAAAAGAAACTTCCTTTTTTCAGTTAGCACTCATGTTTCATCTAATCCTTTTGATTTACTTCACTGTGATCTTTGGGGTCCTTTTGCTACTAGCACAATTGATGGTTTTAGATTTTTCTTGACTATTGTGGATGACTTTACTAGATGCACTTGGGTATATTTACTAAAAAATAAGTCTGAAACACAAGTGTATCTGCCACAGTTTGCATCTATGATATTAACTCAGTTTAATTGCAAAATCAAAACTATAAGGAGTGATAATGGAACTGAATTCTATCTTAAAGATTTTTTCCATTCAAATGGCATCTTGCATCAGTTGACATGTGTTGATACTCCTCAACAGAATGCTGTTGTTGAGAGAAAACATCAATACAATCTCAATGTTGCAAGAGCCTTAAGGTTCCAATCACAACTTCCTTTATGTTTTTGGGGGGATTGCATTCTAACTGCTGTTTACCTTATTAATAGACTTCCTTCCAATTCCTTAGGTAACAAGAGTCCCTATGAGCTTCTCTTTAAATCACCGCCACCTTATACTCATCTTAAATGCTTTGGTTGTTTGTGTTTTATTTCAACTCTACCTCACAACAGAGACAAGTTTGCACCTAGAGCTAGGAAGTGTGTGTTCTTAGGCTATCCCAAAGGCATTAAAGGCTATAAGGTTCTTGATCTCACTTCCAATACCATCCACATCTCCAGAAATATCATTTTCTATGAGCATATCTTTCCCTATGCTCTTTCCTCACAACCTTCCACTTCCTACCTAGAAGACTTCATTTTTCCTCATTGTACTCCTGATTTACCTCATTATGTTGATCCTATTAACCTTCTTTCATCTATTTCAATAGATTCCCATGATTCCATTCCTAGCACCTTACCTGCTGCATCATCCAATGCCACCCCTGCTGCCATATCTAATGCAGAACCTCCTACATCTGGTGATGCACCTGATGCAGCACCAGGTGCTGTACCTAGTGCAGCATCCAGTGCACCACCTGCTTCTGTAGAACTTAACATTGCTGCCATTCCTTCAAATTTCAATCCCACTCTTAGAAGATCAACTAGATCCATAAGCCACCTCCTTACCTATCTTAGTATGCTTGCAAGTCTGTTAGCTCTAAGCCCAATTCTGGCCTGCCATATGATATTTCAGCTTATTTGGACTACTCTCACCTTGGCCCCACTTTCAAGTCTTTTGTCATGGCAGTTAATTCCACTCCTTCAGACCCTACTTCTTTCCATTAGGTAGTACAATATCCTGAATGGAGGGCTGCCATGGACAAAGAGATAGAAGCTTTAGAGGTTACTAAAACATGGAGTATGGTACCTTTGCCTCCTGGTAAGAGCCCTATTGGTTGTAAATGGGTCTATAGGGTCAAATACCTTCCTGATGGCACTATTGAAAGATATAAGGCTAGGCTGGTTGCTAAGGGTTTCACGCAGAAGTTTGGTTTGGATTATTCTGAGAACTTTTCACCAGTAGCTAAGTCTGTCTCAGTGAGGATTGTGCTCATTTTGGCTGCTGTACAAGGCTGGTTCCTTCACCAAATGGATGTCAACAACGCATTCCTACATGGTGACTTGAATGAAGATGTGTACATGTGTCTACCACCAGGCTTTCACAACAAGGGGGGGAATGTGGTATGTAAGCTAAACAAGAGTCTTTATGGACTTAAACAGGCATCAAGACAGTGGTTTGAAAAATTTTCCAAGACCATTCTTCAAATGGGATTTGTTCAATCCAAGTCTGATTACTCACTGTTTACTCACACCCAAGGGAATTCTTTTACAGTGCTTTTGGTGTATGTTGATGACATATTACTCATTGGAAACAACCCTGATTGTGTGAATAGTTTGAAGATGTTGTTAGATGATAAATTTGGGCTGAAAGACCTTGGCTCTTTGAGGTATTTTTTAGGACTTGAGGTTGCAAGGACTGATGCAGGTATCAGCTTGACACAGAGAAAGTATGCACTTGAAATTTTGAAGGACACTGGTTTTCTTGGATCAAAGCCAATTAGATTTCCTATGGAGCTGAATCTAAGGCTTTCAAAACATGAAGGGAAGCTATTAGCAGGCCCTGCAATGTATAGAAGGTTGATTGGGAGACTACTATACTTAACCTTGACATGGCCTGACATCACTTATGTTATGCATAGGTTGAGCCAGTTTGTCTCAAAGCCTAGAGAGCCTCATTTGCTTGCTGCTCACAGGATTCTTCAGTATATAAAAGGATCACCAAGTAAGGGACTCTTCTGCTCAAGCACATCTGATTTGCACATCAAAGCATTCTGTGATGCTGATTGGGCTGGATGCCTTGATACAAGGAGGTCCCTGACAGGTGATGGAAATTTAGACCCCTTAAAATAACCAGATTGGTTAGCCTAGTTAATTAGCCAAGTTGTTACTTAGTCAAATTAAGCAATTCTAGGTTAAAGCAATCAAATAATCATATCAAACATATAAAGCAGCGGAATAATAAATAACACAAGATATGATCACCCAGGAAACCACACGGTAAAAACCTGGGGAGGATTTGACCCACCTATCCTCAAGGCAAACCTGAATCTACTATAAAAGAATCGAAGTTCATACAGAAGGACTACAAGCTCCCTGCTTGACTTCCTAATGCTACCCACCAGTAGAACTTACTGACACGACCACGTGCAAGCTCCGAATCCACGGACTCCTTCTTTCTTGAATTCTTCAATCAGCTACAAGCACCCACGCTTGATATTCTTTAAGCTTCAATGGTAGCAACCGAGTTGATCATCAAGATGTTGAAGTAATCTCTATCTCGAAAACCCTAAGCTTTGTGTAAAGGAAAGCTCCTCAAAGATCTCACAAGAGATTTACACAAAACAGCAATATGAGCAACAACCTTAGAGTGGTTTGGGTACAAAACCCTAAAATACCAAAGAGGCACAAGAGGCACTCTAATCTCTCTAAAAAGCTCTGAAAACCCTCCCTAGGGTTAGCTTATGATGTCCTTTAAATACTGGAAAAAACGGCTCGCGATTTTGGCTTCAAACGAATAAGTTATGGCCTTTTTACGTTTGCTGATTTTGCTGACAAGTGACTTTCGATCGATCGAGTCTAATTTCTGATCGATCGAACCAGCCCAAAAGTCACTAATACTTCTGCAGTCACTTGATTCCAACTTTACATGAAAGACCCAACTTTGAGCAAGTCTAAACAAGACTAAATAACCTGTTTTGATCATGGTTTGCCAACAATACAAATTAGAGTTCTAAATACATAAAATCCTAAATCTTTAGAACCTAACAAACTCCCCTTTTGGCAATCCGTGACAAAACACAAACTAAAAGCTCAAAGTTTACAAAGTAAAAGTCCATTACAAAAATAATGCTCATAACAACAAATCCAACCTAACTACTATCCATCAGTTGCAAGTATAGACAGCAGCTTAATTGAATCAACCTGTATATTTCCTGAAACACTAAACAAAACGCATAAACGCATGTGTGACAGAAAAACAGTAAATCAACAAATATGCAAACTGACTCTCCCCCTAAGTTAGATACATCAAAAACAAGGTTAACTCTCCCTAAACATAACATTCTTGTATTTTCCACACATATTCCCACATTTCAAATAAATCTCCCCCTTTTTGTCACGTATTGACAAAGACAACTCAATAAAGAGTAAACATACGCAATAAAGGATTAGAGAATCAAGGGAACACAAAACAATACAACTCTATAGAAAAAAGAGACAACTCCCCCTAAGAACAACAAAGGTTAAAAAAACAAGCTTCTCCCCCTATAAAAATAGGAAAAACAAAATAAGTTTTGGGAAAAACAGTTTGGGGAAAAATAAAGGAGGAGGGGGGGGGGGGAAATCAGCAGCAGCAGCAGCAGGATCAGGAACATCCTCACCAGCAGGACCAAAGTTAAAAACACACAAACCAAAGTTAAAAACTAAGGTGAGGATACACATGAAGAAAAATATTCTCTCTTTCAATAAATGCAAACATGACACTATGTGACCCATAAACAGTTACATAAGTAGAGAAAATATTTGCACATTGATTATCCATCATATCTCTTAAGAAAAATATTTTCTATAGTTCACACATAAGAAATAGCATATACTAGAATGTACGAAACTCAAAAATTAATCAATCAATTTTTAAATCAAGTTGAGTACCCAATGTAGCAAAGTGTATGCATGTTATATGTGAAAACAATGAGAGATATAACTATAAAACTGCAAGATGGATACAAAAAAAATAATGCAATGCATGTGAATCCTAAACACAAATGATGCATGAAAAAAAATTTGGTCAAAAACATAGAAACTGAAAATTTTTCAGTTTCGATCGATTGAGAATCGATCGAACATCAATCGAGTCAGGCAGACTCAAACCAAAAATTTTAATCGCAATTTCAATTGATCGAAAAACAGGTTCGATCGATTGAAAGTCTGAAAAAATCAGATTTTTGAAAAACAGAGCATTTTAATACAGAAACTCCTCAAAGTACATTGTTTTATAAAAAATGCATGAGTATGAGACGAAAAGTTTTTCAAAAACACTTGAATTTAACCCAGATCTTCCAAAATCAAGATTTTCAATCAATTTTTCCTCAAAGCGCAAACATTATACACATTTTGCATTAAAATCAAAGAACTTTTAATCTTGGATGGCCACAACAAAATCACACACAATATAATGTACCAAGTTTAGTAAAGAGTAACTTGTGTAGTGTGTGCAACTAGCAAAAACTTGAGATACGTGTGAGGTGATATGTGAATAGCAATCAATCACAAAGTCTACAAAATTCATCACATAAAATTTAAAAAAGACTATCACCTAAAGAGTTACATCATATAACTCCCACATCTCCTAGAGCATAAGCTTGCAATCATGTAAGTTTCTTGAATTTGCCTCATAATATACACACCAATTTTAATTATGTGATTTGGCATCAAGCCTAATAGTACACACCAATTTTAAGCATTAAGCAATTAAACCGAGGCTACACCTTATGTTCTTTTTGTGCATGTGCTACACTTTCTCGAGCACAAAATCTTATGATATGTACTAAGGTGTTCATGATTGGCTAGTAAACAGTGGTGAGATGGTTATTTATGCCTTTCTCAAAAGGATCAAGTCTGACAATCAAAGACATGTGATTTCAAGATCAAGACAAAGCGATCAAAAACTATAAACATCTTTCCCACACAACATGCACTACAAAGCTCAAACTAGTAAAGTACAAGAAATAAGCTCATCAAAACTAAACAAGGTACATAAACTTGTTATGTAAAGATAACATGGTCAATCCTTGATTATAAATCCAAGATGTGTAATACACAACACAAAAATCTTTTTGGTTTTTTTTTTATAAAAAATTTATGACCAAAAACAAAAAGCACATATTATGCTAAATGATCAATGCAAATGCAATGCATGACAATGCTTAATTAAGCTACAGAGGGTACACAAACGAGAAATATCAATTTCTTAATTAACCCTTGAGTACATGTACAAACTAGTACATGCTCACACAAATTCAAAAATAGCTTAGCACAAACTATTCAAGTTTCTCCACAATGTCAAGCATGTTCTAAATCAAGAGAGAGAGAAATCATAACTCATGTAATCCTCAAAAAATAAAACAAGACACAAAATAAAATATTTTTTTCTTTTTTGAAAATTTTCAATGTTTTTGGATTTTTTTTTTAAATAAAAAACAAAACAACCAAAAACAAAAACAAAACATGTCCACAATTAATTGAAAAAATTAAATCAGGGACAAGTCAGCAACACTCACCTTGGAAAATCTTTCCTCACCCATATAGCACAAGTCTTTGGCTTTGTAGGTGAAAATCCATGGAAAGCAGAGTGTATTTGAGGAATTACACCAATCTTCTGAGAAAGACTAAAATCCTGCAAATTCCTTTCACAAGCCAACAAGCTCAAATTTTTCAAAAGAATATGAAACAATTTATATGGACTTATGGCAGGAGAAATATCATCACATATCCTAGATTGAAACACAGAATGCTTAAATTTCAATTTATGACAATTAGGACGAATGTGACCAGAGACACCACAAAAGTGACAAACAGGAACAAATTTAGGAACATCAGTATTCCTAACAGCAAGTCTAGTCTCAGATTTTGGTTTTTGCCTCAACAAAGAACAATTTGGTCTAATATGACCAACAACACCACAAAGGTGACAAGTAGGCACAAAAACAGATTTATTATGCTCTCTAACAGTAGGTTTAGACTTAGGTTTAGAAATTTCAGCGTCAACATCAGAACTTTTACCTTTGTCTAACCTAGCAAAATAAGCCTTTTCTTTATTATTCCTCTTGAAAGGAGGGATATAAACTTTCTCAGTTTTAGGCTTAAGAGAAACAGAAACACTTCTGTTATCAACAGCAGGCTTAGAACTAGTCAAATTTTCAAGTTTAACTTTAGACTCAACTAACTCTTGTTCCAAGCTTTTCATCTTCTCATCTTGAGAGGAAATTTGATTTCTCAAAAATTCATTCTTTTTATTAGATTCATCTAATCTCACAATCAATTCCTCTTTTTCAAGATTAGCCAATTTTAACTCTTCTTTAAATTTCTTAGCAATTTTCAAAGATTTAGATAATTCCTTACGAAGAGTTTCAAAAGCATCAAAAAAATCAACAGAAACAATAGTGTCCTTTTTATTCAAAACATCACAAGCATCAATAAAATCAGCAGAAGCATGAGCAGAAACATGATCAGAAAGACACTTCAAATTATCCATGACAACAGGGGTCAAGGATCAGCTCTTAGATCAAAAGATCTAAAACAGAAGAGCTACCCGCTCTGATACCACTTGTTGGAAATTTAGACCCCTTAAAACAACCAGATTGGTTAGCCTAGTTAATTAGCCAAGTTGTTACTTAGTCAAATTAAGCAATTCTAGGTTAAAACAATCAAATAATCATATCAAGCATATAAAGTAGCAGAATAATAAATAACACAAGATATGATCACCCAGGAAACCACACGGTAAAAACCTGGGGAGGATTTGACCCACCTATCCTCAGGGCAAACCTGAATCCACTATAAAAGAATCGAAGTTCATACAGAAGGACTACAAGCTCCCTGCTTGACTTCCTAATGCTACCCACCAGTAGAACTTACTGACACGACCACGTGCAAGCTCCGAATCCACGGACTCCTTCTTTCTTGGATTCTCCAATCAGCTACAAGCACCCACGCTTGATATTCTTTAATCTTCAATGGTAGCAACTGAGTTGATCATCAAGATGTTGAAGTAATCTCTACCTTGAAAACCCTAAGCTTTGTGTAAAGGAAAGCTCCTCAAAGATCTTACAAGAGATTTTACACAAAACAGCAATATGAGCAACAACCTTAGAGAGGTTTGGGTACAAAACCCTAAAATACCAAAGAGGCACAAGAGGCACTCTAATCTCTCTAAAAAGCTCTGAAAACCCCTCCTAGGCTTAGCTTATGATGTCCTTTAAATACTGGAAAAAACGGCTCGTGATTTGGGCTTCAAACGAATAAGTTATAGTCTTTTTACGTTTGCTGATTTTGCTGATACGCGACTTTCGATCGATCGAATCTAATTTCTAATCGATCGAACCAGGCCGAAAGTCACCAATACTTCTACAGCCACTCGATTCCAACTTTACATAAAAGACCCAACTTTGAGCAAGTCTAAACAAGACTAAATAACTTGTTTTGATCATGGTTTGCCAACAATACAAATTAGAGTTTTAAATACATAAAATCCTAAATTTTTAGAACCTAACAACAGGCTATGCAGTGTATTTGGGAGAATGTTTGATAGCATGGAGATCAAAGAAACAAGGAGTTGTTTCAAGATCATCAGCAGAGGCTGAATACAGGGCAATGGCCAGTGTAGCATGTGAAATAACCTGGGTACTTCAACTACTTAAGGATCTAAGAATTGAGCATCCCAAATCAGTTATGCTCTTCTGTGACAACCAGGA
This sequence comes from Quercus aquifolioides, assembly GCA_019022515.1. Taxonomy (NCBI): domain Eukaryota; kingdom Viridiplantae; phylum Streptophyta; class Magnoliopsida; order Fagales; family Fagaceae; genus Quercus; species Quercus aquifolioides. Next base: position 226,639 of record CM032332.1, read on the forward strand.
AGCCTTGTATATAGCTGCTAACCCTGTATTCCATGAGAGGACCAAGCACATCGAAGTTGACTGTCACCTGATACGAGACAAAATTCTAGAAGGTATGATCAAGACTTTCCATGTGAATTCAAATGCTCAGATAGCTGATGTATTCACCAAAGCTTTAGGCCTCAATTCTTTCACGAGATTAACACAGAAGTTGGGTTTACAAGATATCTTCATGTCACAGCAATTGTTGAAAGAATCACAAAGTGAAACTTATCTTCAAGTCCATGATCCTCCAGTTCAGGACTTGAGGGGGAGTATTAAACTTGAAGAAAGTCAACATTGGCAACACGAAGACAGAACAAAGAAGAAAGAAAGAAAGTCTCAAGAGAATTACACGTGTCAAATGGAGAAAAATAAGCAAGTAGAAGCAACAGGTGTCTGGAAAGAAGAAGAACCAAGTAAAGGGGACAGGTGTCACATTGCAATTGGTTGCTGATAATTAGCTAATTTGTTATTCTTGGAGGGAAAATCCGTTACTCCCTGTTTACGTGTATATATAGCAGATCAAAATATCTATTCTGTAACCTTTTCATTCTATTCATTCAATTAAAGAATTGATTAAGCAATTCAATTTTCTCTCTGTTTTTCTCTATTTTCAATAATGTGTGATCATTTCTTCTTCTTCAATCATCTCCTTAGTAATTTAATATTATACCAAAGTGTTTTTTTTTTTTTTTTTGCTATATGTAAACAAACAATACCAATCTGGTGTAGTGCCATTGCAAATGATGCCTTCAAGTGCGAGAGAGCAACAATGTTTGGTGGCTTCAAAGGTGATAATGACAACGTGGAGAAGGATGCCCCAAGTGTTGAAGAGAGCCTTGCAATAGGAAGGATGCCGATGTCAAGGGTGATGAGATTTCTTTTTATATTAACATATTCTTTCTTTACATAGATTTCATGCTCGATGAGAGCTATACACTGAGTAGGTTCTTCATTCCCACTGGCAATGGTTTCCAAAAAAAAAAGTAAAATCTCTAATTTGTATAATACATCTATTATATTTTGTTGGTAGTATTCGAATTGGGACCATATTTGACATTAGCAGTAACTTATGTATATTTTTTTTTCCTTTTTTTTTTGTATTTTATTTGTTACAATAAGTTGAACGGTTATTTATTTATTTTTTATTTTTTAATTCTGTATTACAATAAGATATTGGAAATATAAGAAACAAAAAATTTATTTTTCGGCATATGTTTTTTCATATTTCAGGGCACTTTTTCTGAAATAATAAAACAAAGTAAAATTCAATTGTCTTCCTTCTTTCTTTATAGTCTCTTCTTTCTTGGCCAACATGCTTTTTACCCTTTTTTTCTATTTCGTATATTGTAACTTTTGTAACGCTTGGTGCTTCCAAAATTTACATGTTGGATTTGATATGTCATATGTGATGCGCAAGACATGTAAATCAACTTGAGATAATCCAAGATACATACTACTTGCCTACAATTAATAATTCGCACATAGGTAGCAATTATTGTTGTACACTCCTGTTAAGCCACATCATAGGCCACATCATTATTATTATTATTTTTTTGGCTTACTTGATTTGGAGAAAAGTCATATTACTCCCTCCGTCCCATTTTTTTTTGTCCTCTATTCCCTTTTGAGAAGTCCCAAAATATTGTCCTGTTTCTAAAAATAATAGTCATTAATTTACTAATGTTCCTATTATACTCCTATTAATTTACTAATTCAATTTTTTAATAAATTTTTTTAAGGGTAGTTTTGGAAATTTATACATTTTTAAAAGGTAGACAAGACAATAAATGATGTTCCCTTAAAAAGTTTGACTTTTCAAATAGGGCAAAAAAATTGGGACGGAGGGAGTATAATATGTCATATTTTGTGTTGTTGTCAAGTTTTAGTTTATTTGGAAAAGAACAAGATAGTCCAGAAAATAAAGAACAACTTGTGCAATTGAGAAGAAGGTCTTTGTGTAGTTTCCTTTCACTGTTTGTAAATATTTTGTTTAACAAATTAGCAAGAATTATTATTTCTTTGTTATATAATGTTCCTAGATACTTGAATAATTGTTTTAAGCATTTACAAATATCTGATATTACTCTTCATCTTCCTTATTTCATTAGTGTATTTTTTAAGATTTTTAAGAAAAAAAATTCAATTTTGTGTTTAAAATTATTTATTTATCTATTTATTATTCACATATTGGATTAGATTATGACAATATTTACACAATATTTCTTCTTCTTTTTGTAAAAACTTTTCCTTACTTTTTCCTCCGTTGGATTTGTAGTCTTGGTTTATTGATTTATTTTTACATTTTTATTTATTTATTTTAATTTTATTAACGAAAGAAATTTTAAAATCATTACATATAAAGCTACAACCAGCACTTTTGCTTAGAATCAACCACCTATTTCTATTGTGTAACTTAAAAACCTTATTAAAAATTTTTAAGTTGATTGTGCATTTGATATTTGGCTTGATTACATCACATTTGATATGTTTTACATATTGGGAAGGAGTTTGATTATGATGTGAGTTTTATTTTCCCCTTTATCTTTTATTTTAAATTGTAGTTTTGTTGAGTTTTATTAATTTTTTTAGATATATTTTTTGGTGTTTTTGGTGTGTAGGGTAGAAGAAATTGGGTTTGAGAATTTTCTTTTTAAACCTAAAAGAATAATTTCTAAATTTTATATACTTTTTAATGATATACAAAATGTTATAAATAAGTTTTATAAAAAAATGAATATTTTCGCTAACTTACCTTTTGAATTTCTAGGAAAAATTTTATTGTTTTCATTTTGATACAACAAAAATTATATATTTCATTTGTGATTTTTCCTATATCAAATGAAAATATAATTATAAAATACGTTGTTCTTAATTAAATTAGTCCAATTTTCCCCAAAAAAAAAAAAAAAAACTTAATGAGACCACCATAAAAGGATTATCACGCGCAACGCGCGGGCCGCGACTAGTTAAATAAAAAAAGAGAGTGAATGTCTCGGTCATTGTTCTTGCTGCAAATATTTTATGGTTTATTGTTTAACATTTTGTGTCTTTTTAAGGCTTGTATTAACTATATACTAGTGGAGGCCTTTTTTTGTAATTGGCCATTCCTTAGACTTCTAAGATGAAATTTATCCCATTATTCCACCACTCATTGTTCAATATATATTTTTGGGGGCACTTGCTCGTCACTTTCCCTTGGCTGTCTGTATGATTTAATTGATTACATAATTAGCTTTGTTTAATTGATAATTACCTTTCTGGTTTAGCAGATGGTAGGCCAACTAAGTCAACTTTGATTATGCTAACCAGCTCATAAAATCATTTCAATGGAAATGGAATCCTTATCCCCTTCAACTTTCATAAGAAAGAATATATTGTCAACATCACAATTTTGAAGGCTACTAGTGTGCATTCTTTGCTTTGATATATATCAACAACTGTTTTTTTTTTTAACTAGAAATACCAAGAGGTGCCAGTTGAGCTACAAGTAGCTCTTGGCTATCAACAACGCATGTTGGTTACAAGTAAATAAGTTCAAAATTGTTGTTTATGCATGAAATGTTTTGTGCTGAAGATAATACAATTGACCATCCATTTGGAATATAGATGGTTATCTTAATATGGAGGATTATTCCTCTCTTTCACATTGTTGTTGTTGATGCATCCAAGAAAGGCACGCCTCACGCTTATAACACCATTTCAGTATTCTATGTCTTTCTTAGCCTTCTCAAATACGTTATAAAACCGAATAAGACTGACCAATGGTGCAAAAGATATGATCCTAAATCAAACTGATACAAATATTATTCTTTTATCATTATTTTGAATGATTGAATGTTATCTTGCTGGATGTATAACGCATTGCTGCTTGGATTCTCCCTATATGAGTTCTTGCTAGCAAAAAATGCTAGGAGCACAATGTATTTTACCACCAATTCTACAATTATCTAATATGATTTATGAAAAAAAAAGTTGTCGGCCCATGTGAAAGTTACAGAATTAATTACAATCTATTAGGTAAGATAGTTTGTAAAAATGAGTGTGAGATTAATTGTGATTCCAATGTTACTCGATTCTGTCACGTTCCTACCTTGGTTCTGTCAGTGGTGCGTGTTTGGTTGAAATCACAATTCTAGAGACAAATTTAAGTGCTACAAATGCTTTGAAATTTTGGCATTTAAAACCAACGAATTCAGATTCATTTTTGCGTCTCACACATGATAAATGCGTACATCTGACTCCTAGAGATGCATGCTCAAGGCTGAACTTGCCACTTTTTTTGGGGGGTGGGGGGTTATTATTAATTAATAATATTATTATTAACTTTTTGGAGTATTAAAAGTAGATGGAATTCAAGAATCGAATCCACAGTCCAAACATTAAGCCAATCTGAATCTAACACAACCAAACCGAACATTATACAAATCTACTACTATCCCTCCTAATTTTATGAAAAAAAAATCTACTACCATCCCAACCTGCACTAGGTAAAATGATTCTTATAATTTTTTTAAATTAGTCCAATAAAAATATATAGGTCAATTTGTATAAAAAAAATCTACTACCATCCCAACCTGCACTAGGTAAAATGATTCTTATAATTTTTATTAAATTAGTCCAATAAAAATATATATAGGTCAATTTGTATAAAGCATCCATTATGTTCCTACCCGCCAAAAAGACCAAAAAGATGATCAACAACTTTCTTTTAGTTGAATAAAACAAATGCATGAGAAAAAGTAAAAGGGTAGAATATTCGCTGTGAATCAGTGTGTGGTGGGTATTGAAAGCGATAACTGGATAAGTAATTATCTTATAGGATAGATTGTAACTAATTATTTAACTAATTTTTCTCTACTGCATTGTTCCTATACTTGAATAGAATTTATTAGCTTTGCTTCATGGGATATTAATAAAGTGCCAAGGCCTCGTAATTCAGCTGATACTTCTTAGTATTTCTAACTGAGACAGTCAGGATTTAAAACCCCCATCCCCTCATGTAACTATCAAATTATCAAAAAATTAATGAAATATTTATGAAAAAGGGACAATCTTATGGTTGATATTACCACTATCAAGTATTTTTAAACAGGTGAGGTTTTATTTGGATGCATTATTTGGTTAATATGCAACATTCCGGGTGGAACCAAGCTGCAGCGGGAGCAAATTTAAGCTAGGCTGTAATTTGGTATTATATGGTTGTTAAATGATTGTCAATTGAAGTGTAAAATGAAGAAGATAATGTTTTAACTTTTTGGTAATGGAAGTAACGCGTTCATTTAATGAATAACAGTGTTGAGGGACCAGAACAATAGCTTTAATTCTATCTGAACATGCATGGTCTTCAAGTTAAACATATTTTACGTGCCTTCCTTCACTTTGAAGCAAAGTTAAAGACTCAACTTTTTGCAAATGTTGTGGTTGGAAGTATGGACATAATAATTCAGATGTAGAATATGTGAAACGTGTGTGAAACCATATAATTTCTATGTCTTATTCAAAGAATCTTTTGGCTGTTCATAATAGTTTATTTGTCAAAATCATTACATAATGATTCTTCAGCTTTTATTTAGTATTTGAATTGATTCGAAAGTCAAATTAGATATAATTTTACATTTTTCTAATCGAAGTTGTAAATGTAGTTTGCCATATGGTGCCCAATTTATATTCCTCATTGTGACAAAGTGACATAAATGTCAATAGTACACCATGAATATAATGGTGAGGAACCAAAAAGAAAGTGCAGTATTTTAGCAAAATGTCCAGAGGGGAAGAAGATGTTGAGAGAAATGTGTCCATCCCACATAATTAAAATAAAAGAAATGTACTTTATCAAGAACAACTAAAAAATAACCCAAAAAGAAAACGAATTTTAATTTTTTTTCTTCTTAAAAAGTAGAGGACCATGGTGATTGATATATATATATGTGTGTAAGTGTTGCGAGTAACAACACATATTTGAGTGGAGGGAAAACTGTGGGGAGTGAACTCTCTGAGCAATGGGGACAAGATGGGGTCTAATGCTTGTGAACAGCACTGCAAGTCTTAATTTTGCAGACAATGACAAAGCAAGAGTCATGTGGCTCTGTACTTGAATTTGTTCAAAGGAAAGTAACAGTGGGGTGGAAGTGGTAGCTCATCCTTCCTTCCTTCCATTCAAACCTTCAACAAACTAAGTAAACAAACATTATTATTTCCTACTCAATTGGCTATTCCAGAACCGGAGAACCACATATATTTTGCATTTGATAAAAATCTTGTTATTCCCTCGGTGACCTTTGCTATAAGCATTAGATCAATACACGCATGTCACCACCTTGTTATTGAACTAAGCTAATAAGCATCATTTTGCTTGCCCTTGTCAATGATTAATTATATATAAGAACATGAGCAATGATCATCTAAATTAGTGCTACCTAGCTAGCATTTCGACTGTCAGCAAAAATAAAAATTTACCCATGTTTTTAACAGAGGTAGGTTATTGGAGACAAACAAAGCTTACTTCAGGTGGGTAAAGTGCCAATTTTTAAATCACAGGTAGGCAAAGTGTTTTTCGGACAAACCATAGGTGGGAAAATTGTAATTTCCCCTTTATTATATTATTTAAATGACACTAATCATATTTATTGTCAAGTCAACTCGTAAGTATTTATAGTAAAATTAGAAGTAGTTCTAATATATTTATTAAATTTGTTTGAAATATGACACAACACCTTCAATTAATGCAATAACTAATTAGCATTCAAACTTGAACTTATGAGTAAAATCCACCTTCAGGTTGTGATGAAGTCAGGATTTGAATTTAGAGAAGTACAAAGTTGTTGTTGATGTTTCTCTTTCTTTCTTTCTTTTTTTTTTTTTTTTTTTAAAAAAAAATTATGAGTAAAAATTATCACATACACATATACATGCAACATAACACACGAAAATTCAGTATTAATATATAGAAACTAAAAGAACTATTTTGATCAATTTATAATTTGGTAAATTAAATTTAATTGCTTACCCACAAATTTTCAGAAAAAATAACAAGTTATTGCCAAAAAAAAAATTAATTAATTTTTAGAGTTAATAGTAATGTTTTTTCCTTCTCTTTAATTGAAATTATTGCTTCCTTATTTTATTTTTCTCTTACCCTTACTTCCCTTTGGTTTTGAATGCTAAAGTTATTGATGAAATATATATATATATATATATATATATTGGGTCCATTTGGATTGAACTTATTGTTGCTGAAACTGAAAACTGAAAACACTGTAACAAAATAATTTTTAAATATGTGAATAGTATAGTGGAACCTATTTTTAATGAAAAAGTAAAAAGTGAGATTTGTGGGTCCTGTAAACAGTACACGGGACCCACGGACAGTGCCATAGCAGGGCCAATGTGTGGACGTTGAAAGTGGTGTGGGTCCCGTGCACAGTGCACGGGACCCACTGGCAGCTGTGTTCACGGGCTTCTGGTAAAAACAAAAAAAAAAAAAAAAATCAAAAACACAAACGCAAACGCAGGAATAATCTCAATCCAAACCGCACCATTATATGTTGAGACAAATTAACATGTTGAGATCCATAACTGACCCAAAAACATTTGGATTTAAGGCTTTTTTAGTTTTCTTAATAATGTTTGACAAATAAAAAAAAGATAATCATCAATTACTTTTTCTATAAAATATGCCAACAAGAAATACATATAAGAGAAACAATTATATATATATATATATATAAATACACTTAGACAAAAGATGAGGAAAAATCAACTATGCTAATAAGTGGGTCTTTTTTTTTTTTAATTGAGAGAAGGATGACGTTTTCTTATGTAGGATGCATATTGTGGTTTTTATTGAGGGGACCCCGCCACCTCAAAACATAATATTCAAAACGTCGGCGCCAGAATGCGGAGAAAGATCATCTTCTGTGCTTTTGCTTTTTATGTTTGGCATATTCAACTGCTTTTTTTCTTTATACAATGAATAAATAAAGACCGTGAGTCTAAAACAAAAAGTCAATGTTTTGCAATTTCTACTTAACTTCTTAGGAAATTCTAAAACAAAAAATCATTGTTTTGCATTGTTACTTTAAGTTTTATTGAAATTTTGCAAGCACGAGAATATAATAAGCACATGTAATTCAAATGCTAGATTTTTAAAATTTACACTTAATATAAAGACATATAAAAAATTGGAATGGTTTATTTCTAAACTAGTTTTGAGGGAAACTTAGTTAAAAAATAGTTGATACTCTATATAAAATAATATAAAAATATAAAAAAAAAAGAAAAAGAAAAAAAGACTACAATCATTGACAATTGATACTTTATTTCTATATATTTGTTAATATGAATAATACTATAGTTACAAATTATTTTACAAAAAATTTATAAACTATTGAGGTGGTGATTGATTAATGGTAAATGAAAAAGTGATATTAATAGTGGGTTTAGATGAAAACTAATTAGAGGTTGATTATATTAATATTTTGTAAAAATATTATAAAATAATTTGTGACTATAACATTATTCTTGTTAATATTATTAAAAATGAAAAATCAATTAATAATTATGTCAAAACTTTTCAATCTTAACCTAACTAATTTATCTCACCGTCCAAGTTTCCAAAAAGAATCTTCGTACACGTGAGGAGTGAAATGTGATGGAACAAACTTTAACTTGTTGGAAGGAAAGCTAAAATTGCGTGAGATCGTTGGATGGAAAGATTGCACCACAGAAACTTCGAGAAAGAGGGATTTCTTACTTTCTAGTGCTTTTGCCTTTTTTTTTTTATTTTTTTTAAGCATATTCAAATTGCTTTTTTTTCAATAGAATAAAAACGTAGTGTACGTTTGGCATGGCTTCATTTTGCCAGCTTATTTTACTATTCAACTTATTTTTACTACTATTCATGGGTCCTATTGCACTTTTTGATACTATTTATGAGTCCTAATATACTATTTCAACTAACTTTTACTTTTATCTACAGTACTTTTGATAAAAAGTTTTCAGTTTCAACAAAATAATCAGATCTCAAATAGACCCTTAGTTTAAAACAAAAAGTCACTGTTTTGCAATTTCTACTTAACTTCTAAGGGCATCAGTATTGGTGGTGCTTAAAAGTTAAACTCAAATATTATTTTTTATTTCCACTCTCATTAAAATAATATTTCTTTCTTGCTTCTTTCTATTTCTTTTATGCCTCTGCCGTTTCACACTCATTCTCTCTTTCTCAAAAACAAAAACTCACTGTTTTGCAATTTCTACTTAACTTCTAAGGGCATTCGTATTGGTGGTGCTTAAAAGTTAAACTCAAATATTATTTTTTTTCTTTCCACTCTCATTAAAATAATATTTATTTATTTCTTCTTTCTATTTCTTTTATTCCTCTGCCGTTTCACACTCATTCTCTCTTTCTCAAAAAGAAAAATTCATTGTTTTGCAATTTCTACTTAACTTCTAAGGGCATTAGTATTGGTGGTGCTTAAAAGTTAAACTCAAATATTATTTTTTATTTCCACTCTCATTAAAATAATATTATTTCTTGCTTCTTTCTATTTCTTTTATGCCTCTGCCGTTTCACACTCATTCTCTCTTTCTCAAAAACAAAAAACTCACTGTTTTGCAATTTCTACTTAACTTCTAAGAGCATTAGTATTGGTGGTGCTTAAAAGTTAAACTCAAATATTATTTTTTATTTCCACTCTCATTAAAATAATATTTATTTCTTGCTTCTTTCTATTTCTTTTATGCCTCTGCCATTTCACACTCATTCTCTCTTTCTCAAAAACAAAAAACTCACTGTTTTGCAATTTCTACTTAACTTCTAAGGGCATTCGTATTGGTGGTGCTTAAAAGTTAAACTCAAATATTATTTTTTATTTCCACTCTCATTAAAATAATATTTATTTCTTTCTTCTTTCTATTTCTTTTATTCCTCTGCCGTTTCGCACTCCTTCTCTCTTTCTCAAAAATAAAAAGTCATTTTTTTGCAATTTCTACTTAACTTCTAAGGGCATTAGTATTGGTGGCGCTTAAAAGTTAAACTCAAATATTATTTTTTATTTTCACTCTCATTAAAATAATATTTATTTCTTTCTTCTTTCTATTTCTTTTATTCCTCTGCCGTTTCACACTCATTCTCCCTTTCTCAAAAACAAAGTCACTGTTTTGCAATTTCTACTTAACTTCTAAGGGCATTAGTATTGGTGGCGCTTAAAAGTTAAACTCAAATATTTTTTTTTTATTTCCACTCTCATTAAAATAATATTGATTTCTTTCTTCTTTCTATTTCTTTTATTCCTTTGCCGTTTCACACTCGTTCTCTCTTTCTCAAAAACAAAAAGACATTGTCTTGCAATTTCTACTTAACTTCTAAGTGCATTAGTATTGGTGGTGCTTAAAAGTTAAACTCAAATATTATTTTTTATTTTCACTCTCATTAAAATAATATTTCTTTCTTTCTTCTTTCTATTTATTTTATTCCTCTGCCGTTTCACACTCATTTTCTCTTTCTCAAAAACAAAAAGTCATGGTTTTGCGATTTCTACTTAACTTCTAAGGGCATTAGTATTGGTGGTGCTTAAAAGTTAAACTCAAATATTATTTTTATTCCCACTCTTATTAAAATAATATTTATTTCTTTCTTCTTTCTATTTCTTTTATTCCTCTGCCGTTTCACACTCAATAAAAAGTCACTGTTTTGCAATTTCTACTTAACTTCTAAGGGCATTGGTATTGGTGGTGCTTAAAAGCTAAAGTCAAATATACTTTTTTTCCACTCCCATTAAAATAATATTTATTTCTTTCTTTTCCTATTCGTTTTAATCCTCTGCCGTTTCACACTCACTCTCTCTTTCTCAAAAACAAAACTCTCAGACTCCCATCGTCCCACTCCTCACCCATCTTTCTATTGCTTTTATTCCTCTGCCATTTCACCATCGCTGACTCGATTCATTGTCCTTCTCACCCATCTTCGAAGCCTAGCTCTGTTCATCCATCATCCTCACCGTCGACCCCACGCACCATCGCCGACCCGATTCATCATCCTCCTCACCCATCTTCGAAGTCTAGCCTCGTTCATCCATCATCCTCACCGAAGCTCTCTGCTCAATAAGCCATCTCTGACCCACGCAAGCCACGCCCCATCGCCAGGCTGTTACCGACCCAAGCCCCATTGCTGATCTTTCTCCACTCTACAGGTACTTTCTCTCAGCTTTTCCCTTTTTCTCAATTTGCATTTGGGTCTTTGTTTATGTTGTTGTTGATTTAATTTTAAAGGCTCTTTTTCAAGTCCTTCATTCCTATTACCCTTCCTAATTGTTCATTAAACCTGAGCGTTCCATTCAAATTGCTCTTTGTCAAAAGACACTTTTTTTTTTGGTGTGGTTTACTCATCTCTTGTACTTCTCATTTCATCACATCTCTGATCTTTCCAATCTTCTCCTCATAGATCTTGATGGCGGCTTTCCCGACTGATGAGGGAGACTCATTTTCTTCTTCCACTCAAAAGTGGGACTATGATGTCTTCTTGAGTTTTAGAGGTGGAGATACTCGCCATGGTTTTACTGGCTATTTACATCAGGCTTTGTGTGACGAAGGTTTCAACGCCTACATTGATAATGAAGATCTCCAAAGAGGTGAAGAAATTTCAGCGGAACTTATCAAAGCCATTAAATCATCAATGATTTCAATTATCATATTCTCTCAAAACTATGCATTTTCCACTTGGTGCCTTGAAGAACTTACCGAGATTCTTGAGTGTAAGAAAAATGGACAAAGAGTTTTACCAGTTTTTTACAAAGTGGATCCATCTGAAGTCCGCAAGCAAGAAGGTAGTTTTGGATTAGCACTAACTACACATGAAAAAAAATTCGAGAATAACATGGAGGAAGTGACGAGGTGGAGGGCAGCTTTATCTGAAGCAGCTAGTTTGTCTGGATGGCATTATGAGGATGGGTATTTATCTCATCACTAATCTTGTGTCTTTTTATAGCTTTCAAACCTCTAATGGTTTTGTTATGACCACTAAATACTAAATTACGAAAATATTTTATTATGATAATATTTGCTACTACTATCTACTTAGGCACTAAGAGCATTTCTACTACTAAGGCATTAAAGGCCAACACAAATAAAAGGTTTATTTTTATATTTTTACTTGATTGGTAATTTACAAACACATCTAATGTGCTTTCATCCGATGATTTTACCTTTCACCCACACTTGTGAGAGAAGGAAGTGTGATTTAAATCAAGGCTCATCAACTTATTAATTTGCAAATTTTCTTAATCATTTCATTTTCAGAGTATTTTAAATGGGCTAGTGACGAAGGATGAAGGGGCAGCAAGTGGCATGAGGAGAAGAACAAGAAGAAGGGGTAGTAGTGACATAGTGTTAGGAGAGGAGAGGAGAGAGAGAGAGAGAGAGAGAGAGAGAGAGGACTCAAAAGAAGAAAAAAATGCACATTTAAGTCTCAAATTAATTATCATCTTAAATCTATGACTATGAGTTACATGCACATTTACTTAATTTAAATAATGTGTCACTTGTAAGTCACACATCTAATAATCTTGAATTTAGTTCATTTTTGTATATATATTTCCAGCTAGTCTAACTATGTTTCCTGTGCTCTACAATTGGCAGTTGTCCTGAATATCAGTTTATCCAAGGAATTATTAAAGATGTATCAAGTACCAAATTAAATCGCACAAAGTTATTTGTTGCTAAATACCCAATTGGAGTAGTTTCTCGTGTAGAATTCGTAGAAAATCTTTTAGATATTAAGTCAAATGATGTTCGCATGGTTGGAATTCATGGCCTTGGGGGAATAGGAAAGACTACAATTGCAAAAGCTGTTTATAATAAAGTTGGTGATCAATTTGAAGGAAGTAGCTTCCTAATGAATGTCAGAGAAAATTCAAGAACAGATTGTAGCATAATCAAACTACAAGAGCAACTTCTTTCTGAGATCTTAGGGAGCAAAAAATTTAAGGTGCACAGTACATCTGAAGGAATCAATGTGATCAAAGAAAGACTTTCGTGTAAAAAGATACTTTTGATTCTTGATGATGTGGATAAATTGAGCCAAATAGAAAATTTTCTCGGAAAATGCGATTGGCTTGCTAATGGAAGTAGAGTTATAATAACCACAAGAGACAAACGTATGCTAACCAGTTTTGAAAATGATCCTTTAATCTACAAGGTTGTGGAATTGGATCGACATGAAGCTCTTCAACTCTTTAGTGAATATGCCTTCAACAAAAACGAACCTGAGGCAAATTGTTTACATCTTACAAATCAATTCATATGTTATGCCAATGGCCTTCCATTAGCTCTACAAATCATAGGTTCCGATTTACATGGAAGAAGCATTCACGAATGGGAAAGTGAATTAGAAAAGTATAAGAAAATTCCAAATAGAGAAATTCAAAATATATTAAAAGTAAGTTTTGAAGGATTGGACAAAAATGAACAGGATATTTTCCTCGATATCGCATGTTTCTTCAAAGGATTATCCAAAAATTATGTTGTGAATATCTTAGCTGCCTGCAATTTATATCCGGATTCTGGTATTACAAAACTTATTGATAAGTGTCTCATAAGTGTTGAAAAATTTAACAATTTATGGATGCATGACTTGCTACAACAAATGGGTAGAGATATTGTTCAAAAAGAATCAAATGTGCCTGGTAAACGTACAAGGCTATGGTGTTACGATGAAGCTTTAGAAGTTCTTACAGAAAATACGGTATAAGTTCTTTTTCTTCACTTTTTTTTTAAGCAAAAAATAAATCAATTATTTTTTTTTCTTTTTAATGTTAAGAAAAATATAAGTTTATCATTAACCCATTTTGTTTAAAATTTCAAATTGTTATGGTGTTGACAATTTCTATTGTGCAATGTGTTCCACCCAATGCTCTATCCAAACAGGGTTCAGATGAAATTCGAGGCATAATGTTGTGCTCCCATAAACCAACAACGGTGACATTGGTAGCTAACGCTTTCGAAAGGATGAGAAATCTCAAATTTCTTATAATTGATAATGTGCACATTTGTAAAGAACTTAAATATCTCCCCAGTGGATTAAGGTTGCTTCAATTGCCTAATTATCCTTTTCCCTTACCATCCAATTTTTGTCCTCAAAAACTTGTTACACTCAAGATGCCATGTAGTCACATTCAGATAGAGAAGTTATTTAAGCAGGTATGGTTTTCTTTAAAAATTTTGTTCAAAATTTAAATTTAGTGTGCATTTGGTTGCACTTAAAAATTAAAATTATTTCACTATTCAGCTTATTTTTTCTATTATTTCTGGGCCCCACTGCACTATTTAGCACTATTCATGGGCCCTACTGTACTATTTCAACTAACTTTTACCTTTATCTACAGTACTTTCAGTAATAATTTTTCAGTTTCAGCAAAATAAGCGGTATCCAAACACACCTTTAAAGTTTGTTGAACATTTTTTTTTTCTACAGGAGTTTCAATTCCAGAATTTGAAAAGTATCAACCTCAGTGGATGTGAGTCTATTACAAAATTACCTAATTTATGCGCCCCAAACTTAGAGACCTTGGACCTTTCATTTTGCAAAAATTTAGTTGAGTGTCATGAGTCCATTGGGTTTCTTGATAAGCTTAAAAAATTGTGTCTTATTAGTTGTAAAAAACTTCAAAATCTTCCAAGCCATCTCACGTGGAAAGCTCTCAAAACTTTGGATATTTCATCCTGCTTAAGTCTTGATTTTTTTTCTTTCTTATTTGCTGAATGGCATCTCACCCGGCCTAACAACATCATCTGGTTTCGTGGTTTATATAGCTATTGTTGTAAAAATGTTGTGGATCTTGAAGATATCATCTATAAATTACCACCGCCTGAGATATTATGTATATATACTGGCAAATCGAGACCTTTGTGTGAACTTAGTACTTTGGAAAAGTCATATGCGTTACTAGATCTAAGCAATGTTGAAAATCTAGATATGAGTAATGTTGGAAATCTAATTGAATTAGATTTTTTGATGAAGTCTGATTACTTTCCTGTATTGGAACGTCTATATTTAAATGAAATCAATATCATTACCATCCCGGAAAGCATCACTAAGTTTACTAGATTAGAGACACTCGTAATAAGATGTTGTAAGTATCTTCAGGAAATTCCAAGGCTTCCATCTTTAAGAAGACTGTATATACTAAACTCCCATTCGCTACATCTACAATCATCAGACAGATTGTTCAGTCAGGTGTTTCTCTCTCTCTTTCATTCAATGTTATATAGAAATGCACTTTTTACCTTCTCGAAAATACATTATTAAATTTGTTTGAATTTGATTGTTGCAAACAGTTTGGAGGATTTTGGCAACCACAACGAAATCCATTTCCTTTCAAGGATTATGAACTTATACTACCTGGATCAGAGATTCCAAAGTGGTTCAATCATCAAAGTGTTGGAAATAACATTTCATTCTGGTTCGGTCGTTATCTTCCAAAAATTTTGTGTTGTGTTGTTTTTGAACTGGATCCGAATGACCAGTATTTGTTTTTTAATCTTCAAGTCACCTTGAAATTAAATGGAATAAGGTTGAGGGATAGCTCTACTTCAGAATTCCAACGGCCTACGGATATGAATAGTAATCATATATGGTTTTTTCGGGTATTTGGTTATTCTAATTTAGAAGATTTAATTCTATTTGATCGGAATTATGCGGAGGTTGAATTTGATTGTAACGCATTTGAAGGGACATCTCCTATCCTAAGTTGTGGGATCCATGTTGAATGCATCTGTCCTCTTGTTCAAGAACTCTCCACCGACACTCTCCCACCTACTTCAATACCTGCCTTCCCCATTTGTTCAATTTCAAACACTATCACGCCTTCCCCCCACCTCTTAAACTCTTGTTTGGAGCTTTCAAATTCGAATTCAATGGAAACAACATATACTGATTCTGACTCACCTTCGGAGGGCTCTCATGATGATGAATGTGATTCGAGTTTGTCACTGTGCACTTCTCACATGGGAAGAAATTACCCACCTCCTCAGCCTCAAGCCACTGTCCTTGATGACGCTAGGCATATTTCTTTGCCATCTAGTATAGACCTTCCAAATAATATGATAGACATGTTCGAATTACGCTTGGGTCTGCCAAGTTCGGGAATTGGCTCAACTATTAGTGAGGGGTTTCATTTGGGTTCTTCTTCAATGCCCCAAAACTATGTCAGTGATGATGATTTTGACTTCAATTTGTATTCTCCATCGAAGAAAATGAGAAAATCTTGATCGAACTTGGAAGAAGAAATATGCCTTCATCTGAAAAAGAACCTTGAAACAATTTTCTTCTTCATGGTTCCCATTCCATTTCTTTAGCATTTAATGCCAAGGTATGTCTCTTTTTTTTTAGTTGCATTGTTTTATTTGCATCTTTGGATGCTCATTCATTGGATTGGGTACCAACATAATTTGAATAGAAACTAACCCAAAGAAAATGCAGAATAGATGAAAGAAATTATGAAAAACCTATTTCAATTTTTAGACATTATGAAAACAAGCAGTTATGTGTTCGTTGCATAATCTCTCTCTCTCTCTCTGATAATGAAGCTACTCATACTTCTTGATTTTTTAAAATTTTGAGTTTTATTCCATTTCTCCATTGTTAGCATAATATGCGAGTATTAGGATTTCTGTCTACTAGTCTGTTACTAGCCAGCACCAATTCTGAAAATTCAAACTTCAGTAGGCATGACCTTATATGCTAATGCCATCCTTAATTTCATAGAGCAAGAGGTTTTGAAATGGATTTTTGACTTTGCCAATAGTTGTAGTTTCAAGGTCCTTTGAACACACCATTACATATTAAATGCTTTCTTTTTAAAATTGTTGCTGATAGTATGTATTGTCTCAAATTTCATAATCTTGTAAAAATGTTGGGATTTATATGTGGATTTCTAATATTAGCTTGTTTTTTATGGATGATTTCCTCCTCCACTATGGTTGGTATTGATGTTACCTTCTAGGTTGATCCATTAGTGGATTTAGCACTTTTGGAATGAATTAGGGAGGTCTTTAATCTAGTGGCAATAACAATTTATATTGTTAAGACTTTTTCGTTATAACATTTTGGGTGATGCTCTTTGGTTTTTTCTCCTCACTTGGGCATGCTAG
This sequence comes from Quercus aquifolioides, assembly GCA_019022515.1. Classification (NCBI taxonomy): domain Eukaryota; kingdom Viridiplantae; phylum Streptophyta; class Magnoliopsida; order Fagales; family Fagaceae; genus Quercus; species Quercus aquifolioides. The sequence goes on from CM032332.1 coordinate 243,808, forward strand.
TTTATAGCTTTAACTATGTGTGAAATATGTCTTTGTTATTGATAGTTGGACTCTGAAGTGATGATTGAAAAACTGAATGTGTAGAACCGAGCTAAGTTGCTCTGTGAAATCCTACTAACAAGGTTTCGTTCTTTCAAATCAAGTTGTTCTTCAACCTAAGTAATAGAGGAATATTTTCTAGCTTGCAAAAGTATACCAATATTTTTTTTCCATAAATTAATGCAACACATTATGTTACAAAATTCAATTGGATTTGCTTGGTGCCTTTGGAAGTGGATTTATCTTTTTCTTTATTATAGTTCATAGCATTCATAAAAATTGACAACACACTTGAGAAATGAAATGAATCAACTAATAATGTATTCAAAACTAAAATTGACCCTATGATTTCAATATTTGCTGACAATATTAAGAAGTAAAGAAATTTGATCATGCATATCATGGAATTATCAGATCTGTTAGGTCTGACGTAGACATTATTGCAGGAACTGGAAAAAAAAATTTTGCTTTTGGGTGAGAGCTTTCCGGTTAACCAATTTGTGGAGTCAACGTTCCAATTGAAGAATTGCCTAGTTACTTATGTCTTTGGATCTGGAATCAGGGCACTCCTTTTGGTAGTTTCTTATGTCGTAAGCCATGTGATTATTCATTTTCGCTTTGTTATTGATGCATGTTTGCTTAATTTAATGTGCATTTGAAATGTCAATTGTTGGTGACTTCTTTTTTTTTTTTTTTTTTGGTGCTATTGAATTTTTATAGGTTTAAACTGCCATGTTTTACCCCCTATTTAGTGTTTTTTATCTATATCTTCCAACATTGAAATTAACTTCATGCAAAATACACCATAAACAGATTCAATTTATTTTTTATAAAAAAAATTACTTGGAAAAGGGAAGGATGAAAATGAAGAATAAAATGGAGTCCCTTAACATGTGTGAATACTGATTAGAGAAACAAATAACAAAACCAAGACATGTATAGCTTTCATTGCACTTCCCAGTGTCTACACAAGTTGTGAAATGACCAGAAGTGTATAGAACATCCTTCTTTCAATGCAATCCTACATCTAACTATAAGTAGTTGCATTTGGTTCTAGATGGATGTCATGACAATATAAATTGCCCAATTATGTACTGGTGTTTGAAGTAGAGAATAGGGAAATGTCTATCGATCCAAATTTGCTGTTAAAGTCACATTGGGATGTTTTGGTTTGAACCTTTCAAGTCTATGGAGTATTTATTTTTAATGTGCTAGATTGATATTGCATTAGGTTAATTGCTCATTTATGTCTTGTTGGCCAAAATTTAAGCTACTTTAATTCCCAAATGCCTTTGGTTGGGATTTGTAGAAGAAAATAATTCGTACTTATTTGTTGAAGAGTTTTTCCCATATAATATAAAATAAAAGGCTTTTATTTATTTGTTTCTTTTTATATTAATTGCTTATATTTGAATTAATTGGGATGACTAGGCCACAACTTCATCATGGTTAGAATTATAGTTGTAGCTGCTGGTGAAACTACTTCATCCTTATAAGTTTTGTTATTTTTGTGCCCAAAAATGATCACTCTGTTCTGTAGGATTCTCTGTTCTGGTATTTTGTACTAATGGGCTCCACACTTGATGCAACTGGGTATAGATGTAAGTCTTGTCTTTGGTATTTGACACCGTTATTTTATAGACATTAGAATGATCTCAATGCCCAAAAAGAGGTTTTATAGTTATGATCTCAATGTGTATAGATTATAGCTCTATACACATTTCATTTCTTACCGACTGACATATCTTTTGTAAATAAATTAATAGGATTACCTCCAATTGCATTTTGAACATAGTAATTTTCTACTGTTCTGTGGCACTTTTTTACTAATTTCACTTTGAGTTAAATGTTGAAAATAATATTTGAAATTACAAACTAGTATCACCTTGAATTCACCCTCTTATTGGAATACCATGCTGTAGAGAAAAGAGTAAACAATGTTCATGAGCTAATGATTATGATTTTATATCCGGTACAAAAAATATACTTATATACATGCTTTTTACTGTCTTATACATTAAAGTGTCAAGGAGAAGAGATCACTTATGTTTTATCCCCTTTTGTTAATTTTGCACTTATTGTAACCAACGAATATGGTAAAATCAAGTACAAACGAGGTTAATTTTATATGTTAATGTTCCCTCCCCGTTGAACATTCCCATTCATTTACTTAATCAGTCCAAGCGATTCCATGTTATTTGGACTATGATTTGTCAGTTAAGTTCCTTTTTAAAAAATTATTTATGCTATTTACAAACAACTTTCCTTTAAATGCCACGTTAAAATTTCTTAGCCAGAATTACTAGCCCATGGTTGCACAGCTGCACAACATAAGCACCAGTTTCTAGTAGGAAGACTTTCCATGCAAGGATGTGGTTTCTCTGTCAAGTTTGATTTTCCCTTGAATCTGCTCAACCATTTCTAGAATTTTTACTCAAGGGGTTTTCACCATGTGTTGCAACCCATGATGAATCTATGCAAGCACTATCCACTGTGATACAGAGCTTCAGCTAATAATTTTGAAATTTTCACTTTCTTGACCTCTTGCAATAGCAGTAAAACCTTACATCTAAATTACTCTTTTGTTTAAACAATAAAATTTCTGTTCAGGCGACTTTTGCTATCTGCAGTTAAACTTTTGAACTTGTTTAATATAGTTAAAACTTTTGAAATTGGGTTAATACTTCTCAAATTGGGTTTCCAGGAAGCTTGGGTGGACTTGATCATGGAGTGCATTACAACAGTTTCATATTCTATTCTTGTTAATGGTGAACCAAAGGGTATGATCACACCATCAAGGGGTTTGCGGCAGGGAGATCCCCTTTCTCCTTATTTATTCTTGTTTTGTGCGGAGGGCTTGAATGCTTTGTTATGTGATGCAGCAGTCCGGGGAGATATTCATGGGTTCTCTATTTGCAGGAATGGCCCTAAATTAACCCATTTATTTTTTGCCGATGATTGCCTGATTTTTTGCAGATCTACCTTGGAGGAATGCCATAAAATTCAAGAGTTGCTTGGTTACTATGAGGTGGCATCAGGTCAAATAATTAATAAGGAGAAAACGACTCTCTTTTTTAGTAAAAATACTGAGGAGTCCTTTCAAGTTGCTATCCAAGCTGCTTTACAGGTTCCGGCTATTCGACATTATGATAAGTATTTGGGGCTACCTTCTTTTGTTGGTCGGAATAGGACGGCGTGTTTCACTAAGCTCAAAGAAAGAATTTGGGCTCGAATGCAAGGATGGAAGGAGAAGTTGTTGTCTCAGGCGGGCAAGGAGGTCATGATTAAAGCTGTGGTTCAATCCATCCTAGTTTACTCTATGAATATCTTTAAATTACCGGTGGGTTTATGTAAGGATATTGAGGCAATGATTCGGAAGTTTTGGTGGGGTAATGGAGAGAATAAGAAGATTCATTGGGTTAAGTGGAGCTCTCTTTGTTCTTCAAAATCTATTGGCGGTATGGGGTTTCGGGACTTTCAAAAGTTTAATAATGCTATGTTGGCAAAGCAGGTTTGGCGCTTACTCCATGACAAAGATACTCTATTGTATAAAGTTTTTAGTGCCAAATATTTTCCTACAGGTACTATACTTGATGCTCCTGTCCATCCAAAGAGTTCTTACGCTTGGAAAAGTATCCTGCAGGCACGAGAGGTAGTTAATAAGGGTGCTATATGGAGGATTGGGGATGGCAAAACAATTAAGGTCTGGGACCATCAGTGGCTGCCTGAATCGGGGTGCAGTAGAATTATTTCTCCTAGAGCGGGTTCAGCTGTGGATAGGGTCAGTGAGTTGTTTTATCCAAATTCTAGAATCTGGGATCAGGGTAAGCTGGCTGCCTGTTTTTTACCTTGGGAAGCTGATAAGATTAGGGGGATTTATGTGGCTGAAGATGAGGCTGAGGATGTTTTGATCTGGCCGCTGTCCTCGTCGGGGAATTATAGTGTGCGAAGTGCATACCGTATGTTAATGGAAGCTGAGAATTCTGTTTTGCCAAGTTCATCTTCTCCTCTGTCTGAGCGTACGATTTGGAAGAACATTTGGAAACTCAAAGTTCCTAAGAAGGTCTGTCATTTCTTGTGGCGAGCAGCGAAAGATTCACTCCCTACCAAGCTAAATTTGAAACTTCGGCATATTCCACTTGATGATACATGTGAGGGTTGCAATGATCAATCGGAATCTATTTTGCATTGCTTATGGCTCTGTGATCAAGCTCGGTCTGTGTGGATGTCCGATCCTGGGTTTTTGTTTCTCACTCAGAAGAAGTATCGGTCTTTTTTGGAGGTCTTGGAGTCTCTGTTCAGTGCTGGTTCGAGTTTTCAGTGTGCTCAGTTTGCCATGACTGCTTGGTGTTTGTGGGAGCGTCGGAATCGCTTAAGAGTTCATCAACATACATGGCAGCTTCATGAAATTGGCGCTAGAGCTTTGAAACTGGTCCAGGAGTTCTGGGACGTTCACTGTAAGGAGACGTCGAGCAATGATCGCCCTCCTCGTGTGCGATGGACTCCGCCTTCGGATACATGTTATAAACTGAATTTTGATGCAGCACTTTTGGATGGTTTTCATCAAGTTGGGTTAGGTGTGGTGTGTAGGGACTCTCAGGGTCATGTGTTGGCTGCCTTGAGTCAGAGAGTGGGGCCGGTCCAGTCTGTGGAGATGGCAGAGGCGTTGGCTGCAAAACGAGCAGTTGTTTTTGCAAGAGAGTTGAGTTTTTTTGAAGTTTTAATTGAGGGTGATTGTCTTCGTATTGTTCAGGCTCTGCAAGCTTCTAATCGATGTCATACTCTCTATGGCCACATTATAGATGAGACAAAACGGTTAGCATGTCTGTTGCGGCGATGTCATTTTCAGCATGTTAAACGGGATGGGAATAGGTTGGCTCATGACCTTGCTAGACGAGCGGCTTTAGCTGCAGACACTGATGTATGGGTAGAAGATTTACCTAGTGATTTGGATGCTGTATTCCAATCGGATGTTACTTGATTTCCTTTGTTTTTTAATAATATTTCGCTTACATTTTGCTCAAAAAAAAAAAAAAAAACTTTTGAACTTTTTACTTTTGCTATCTGCAGTTAAACTTTTGAACTTGTTATTACAGTTATCTGTCATATGTAAATTCCAATCTTAGCCTACTTATACATATAAAGCCTGTTTTCAAATACATGAAAGTAAATATTCTTTGACTTATATGAGGTAAATATATTGGGTAAAAATGGAAATATTGACCATTATTGCCGTGTGAAGGGTGTCTATGGTTTCTTGGTTCTTGACATTGCTTTTCCTACATCCAGGCTAAGGTCATGGCTGGTGATAATGTAGTGAGGTAATTGCTTCAAAAGATGACACAATGTGCATGCAACGCATGTCTTGACATTTAGGAAAGGTATAAGTGAAGTCTTGGTTGAAATTTTAACATTAGATTATAGCATCATTGAGGTCTTCCCTAATTGTTCCTTTGACAGTTGACTTAATTATTAGCTTAATTGATCACAAATACGCAGATACATACCTAGTTCATTTTTTCCTTTTCTATCTGAGATAGAAATCCTACTCTAGCATAATCTAAGTGTATGTATGTGTACCCTCCCGATGCCATCGCACAAGAACTTGTACTTATGGAGTGACCATAATACTAAAGGTGTGTGATGGTATAAATACCTAGTTCATATTATTATCAATATGTGGTAGAACACAAACAGAAACAGAATAATGATTGTGTTGTGTAGGGGTGTCAAATGGGTGGGTTTGGGATGGGCATAATTGGGTTGGATATATAAAACTCATTTACCCATTAAAACCCATTTAACTAATTGCTTTTAACTCAAATCCAACCCAACCCAATTATTATGGGTAAACCCCAACTCACCCAATTACCCAATTATCAAAATTACCAAAATGCCATTAAAGTGAAAAACCTAACACTTCCACTCTCTCTAGTCTCCATTCTTGGGATTAAAAAGTTCCACATAAGCACATTCACATCAGCAATTATATTAAAAATCCAAATAAAAAAATATTTTCTTTTCTTTTCTATTTTCTCTCACTTTCTTGGCAACCAAACAGTGCAACAGATACCCACACTGAGCTCACCAACTACGGCTTCCCAGTCAAACTCTTACCCTCCTCAGTCCATGGCTACTCCATAAACAAGACCTCTGGCGACTTCTCCGTCGAGCTTGGCGGTGACTGCAAGATCACTCTCCCGCCGGACAACTACCTCGCCACCTATTCCAAGACAGTCAGGGGAATGATCGTTGAGCTCGACGGGATTCAGGTCCGTGCATTGTTCAAGTGGTGGTCCCATTACCGGGATCCAATCCACCGGCGAAGACTTGGTGTTCGAGGTCGGCATGGTCACCGTCAAGGCTCAGATCTGGGACACTGCTGGTCAAGAACAGTACCTTATCTAGTCTAGAAATTCATACTACTTTTGCTTGATTCGTAGGGTTTTGATTTCTATGATTGTTTGCTGAGAAAATAATCCCTAGGAAAAATATAAATTTATACTTTGATTATTCATATACTGCTTTTTCTTTTTTCTTTTTTCTTTTTTTTTTATTTATGTGAGGGGCTGGATTGAATTTGGGTATATTGTTTTTGGGTTAAATGGGTCTCAATGGGTTTTTAGTTAAAACCCAATAATCACTGGGTCTAATTGGGTTGATGCCTATTTAACCCAACTAATAATTGGATGGGTTTGGGTTTAATTAGAGTGGGTGGATTTGGGCGAGCAAATGGGTTTGGGCTTACTTTGCCACCCCTAGTGTTGTGTCGTATTTTCCCATGATCTGCCCATGTTAATGTGTTTGCAATGTCATAACCTTGGCCCTTCTTCTTGTTCATGCTACAGAAATTCAAAGTTGAAAAATAAGTGATAAGCCAAAAATGAATTGACCCCTTGTGATGAATTAATTGATTAATTAGCCAAGTTTAATTAATTAATCAAATTAACATGCAAACGTGTGGTAGCACAAACAAATCACCAATTAAACTAAGTATGCAGCGGAAAATAAATTGACACGATGATTTGTTTATGAATGGAGAAAAGCAACACGGCAAAAACCTCCACCGGGTGATTTTAAGGTCACCACTCCCGAAATTCTACTACTATCACAACAAGCGGTTACAAATAAAGGAATCCCAGTACCTTATACCAACCTACAGTTGAATCCTTACCCCAATACCCAATTGGACTTATTCTGTAGTGATAATTTCTCCTTTTGATGCACAGCTCCCAGTACGTGACTAACCAATTGTGCGGATCCCAGTACGCGACTTCAATCACCAACTAGAGAAGGTTGTTGGCTGTAAAGTTCTTCCATTCATCCAGACGATGAATATCAAGAAGATGCTTGGTTACAAAACCCTACGGTGCACAAACACAACAACTTCTTCACAAGAATGATGAACTAGGGAAAAACTCTGTCTCCAATCACAATTTGCTTGAACAAACTTTGCTCAACACTTGTGCAACTTGTGTCCTCTTTGATGGCCCTTAAAATAATCTTTTTATATGTCTAGGGTTGTGAGAAAAGAAAGCCCAAACACATAATCACGGATTAGAGTCAAAACAGATCTGAAATTCTATTTTTCATAAACCTCGATAGATAGCCAGATGTCGAGCAGCTGTCGAGCCACGATACTGGAACAGCTCTTAAAACTTGATAGATGGCTAGCTGTCAAGCTTTAATGACAGGCACTTTTCAGACTTGAATCTTGGACAGACTTGCATGGCTTCAACACTTGATCTTGAAACACAGTTTCTTGAAGTATTAAACTCATCCTAGATCCACCCAAATACAAGTAAAGTGTGTTTTATCAAAGAATTAGCCAATTGCATAAAATAGTGACATATGTTCCTAATAAGTGAATCACATATGTCCTAACAATCTCCCCCTTTGGCAATCCGTGACAAAACTACAACAAACAAATGAACATATGAAAGAGGTCATAAATCACTCAACTCATATTCACTTGTTAAATACAATAAAATCTATTCTAACACAAACTTTTGAAAAACTTTGCAAGAAGAGAGTTTATGGCAAGAAGACTTTGACAACCTGTATTTCTGAAACACTTTAAACAAAACTCATCAAGGCATCTTAATATGAAACAGAAATAATAAATTGCATACACGTAATAAGAAGCATGTGCATAAAGAGAGTAAAGAAACAACACATGTAAAGGTAGGTGAAAGAAACATGCATCAACATATAAAGAAGATAAGTACAATGTATGTCACTAATGGTCACAAGACCCAATGTACAAGAATAAATGTATCTAAAGTAGAGAAAAGAAAAAGATACAAATAATCCTCACTACATCCCCCAGATATCAACACTCCCCCTGACAAAAATGTCCTATACTAACTCTCCCCCTAAGTATGACTACTCTCATATCCAAAACTACTTCCCCTTTTTGTCACGAGTGACAAAGGGTAAGAGTGTCAAGTAGACATCTCATCGGTAGAGCTAACATCTCCAACATCGGAAGCATTATCGTCATCACGATCATCATCATCCTCAGCCTCAAAATCATAAGCCACTAAAGGAGGTGGAGGAGAAACCTCAGGAGCGAAGCCACCCATGATCGCCTGCCGCCGCGTAATACGGCCAACACGAACATTCACCTGATACAACTCAGTAGAGAGTGTATCACGGCAAGCATCCATGCGCTGAAGCTACGTCATGATGTCTCCTAGAGTCACATCGCTCGTAGAAGAGGAGGGAACGGATATGGATGGAGCAGATCGAGAGGGAGGAGCTGCTGACCCAAACTGCCTCGACCTAAACTGCGCTTCGCTACGTTTAACGATAGTGACATCTATGGCACAAATATGAATAAAATGGTTAGACACTAGAAAGGGAACAGAAAAATGGCGTAAGATCCTCATGATAGCCGAAGGAAAGATGAGCTTATCACGGGACGCCGTATCCCTATAGACATCTAAGATAGAAAGAATAAAGTGAGAAGGAAAATCTGTGGTAAGATGCTCAAGAAGGGACAACAAAAATCGAGCACGAGGCTCTGTGATAGAGTTATAGTGAGAGAGAGGGTGAAGAACAAAAGTCATAACCATGTTCAAAAACTGAGGACCTTTTGCAAAGTCCGAACAGTAAGTGAACTGGCACTCACCCCAATCAGAAGGGCACTCACAAAAAGCAGATTTAAGCTCATCTTTTGACATAGTCTTCAGACGCTCACAACCAAGGTAATCAGGAAACTCTACCCTAGGAACACGGAGCACATCCGCAACAAGTTGCGGTGTAAGAGCAATGCGCATACCTCGAACACGAGTATGAAAGAGAGGTACTGAAAAATCAAATCCATGCATGTTGGAGTAAAACTCCTGTATCAGCATGGATGGACATGTGACCGGGATGTCACACAGTGACTCCCAACCCCGACTATGAATGACATCGGGTAGGTCAGTGTCGGCGAAGTCCGCCAAAATGACTCGGCATTCCAAATGAATGCCTCGTCGAGAAAAGTTCTCCGAGAAGGCCTTACGAGCATCCTCATCATGGAACTAGATATGTAATGGAGTAGGATCAGAAGAAATGGATCCCCCGGAATAAAGAGGATTCTGGGACAAAACAGACTTACGTTTAGGTGCCATAGACACGACTAACGTAAATAGAAAAGAGAGGGAGAGAGAGAGACAATCAGAAAAGTCCCAACAGATTTCAAGTATAGCAAGTATATTGAAAATAGAGAACGTATGCATAAGAAATGCATGAACATGTGATATGCAATATAAAAAGCATCATGGGCTCAGTCCAATCCAATCCTACCAGCACACAATCAATTTGCACACATCTAAATGCATGATAATACTGTTATAATGCTTATGTGATGCAATACATGAGATTTTAAACTCATTTAAGCAAAAACCCAAATTTCAACAAAAACTCAACAATTTTGAAAAACCCCAAAATTTTTCAAAAACCTCGAAACCTAGGTTTCAAAACATGAAATGCATGTAAATGAGAGATTAGAAACGTACCAAGTGAAGAAAAAAAAAACTTGAGAAAGTTTGAAAATCGCTTGGAAAGAGGTTTTGAGTGAGAAAGAGTGTTTAGGGAGGTGAAAAGATAGATCTATCGAGAGAGAGATCGAGAAAAGTGAGAAGGAAATCGCGCTGAACCTTTATATAGAAGGTTAGTAAAGCTCGATAGATAGAGGTGTCGAGACAGGTGTCGAGCAAAATAGACGTCGACAGATGCAGCTGTCGAGGATCTGTCAAGGGACAAATCAATAAAAAGCTAAAAGGAAGCTCAATCGATCCACCAGGTGTCAAGAAGCTATCGAGGATCCAGAAACTTTCTCGATCGATCCACCTAGTTGTCGAGAAGGTATCGAGATTGCAATAAGAAACAGCTTAAGACGTCGACAGATGCAACTGTCGAGGATTTGTCGAGGGACAAATCAACAAAAAGCAAAAAGGAAGCTCGATCGATCCACCAGGTGTCAAGAAGCTATCGAGGATCCAGAAACTTTCTCGATCGATCCACCTTGTTGTCGAGAAGGTGTTGAGATTGCAATAAGAAACAACTTAAAATAGACGTCGACAAATGCAACTATCGAGGATTTGTCGAGGGACAAATCAACAAAAAGCGAAAAGGAAGCTCAATCGATCCACCAGGTGTCAAGAAGCTATCGAGGATCCAGAAACTTCCTCGATCGATCCACCTAGTTGTTGAGAAGGTGTCGAGATTGCAATAAGAAACAGCTTAAGACGTCGACAGATGCAACTGTCGAGGATTTGTCGAGGGACAAATCAACAAAAAGCGAAAAGGAAGCTCGATCGATCCACCAGGTGTCAAGAAGCTATCGAGGATCCAAAAACTTTCTCGATCGATCCACCTAGTTGTCAAGAAGGTGTCGAGATTGCAATAAGAAACAGCTTAAGAGCTCGACAGATAAGCCAGGTGTCGAGGATCTGTCAAGATTGCTAAAAACCAATTTTTCAAGAAGGGAAAAACACAGATATGAATGCAATCAAGCATGCAACTCAACCAATGATCCAATCAACATTTTAAGCTCTCAAAATCATCTCTCAACAATAAAATTGATAAGCAATTAAAGCCCAAAACACACACACACACACTAAACAAATCTAACCAATTTTATATTTCAAAAACAAGTTAAGACAGTTTAGTGAGCATAGATTAACACATGTAAAACCTTGTGATGGCCAAATCACATTGTACCTGCACATGTATCAAGAGTGGCAAAGAATATTGCGTGTTGTGTGTGAAAAACATCACAAGATTGCATAAGTGTATACATGTTATGACAATTTGAGATATGAGAAAATCACTTTAACTCACACACAATCATAACTGTTTGATGGGGACTATCACCTTCGAGGTACATTCTATCACTCCTACATCTCCTGGAATACATGCTTGCAATCATATATAAAGCATTTTTATTCTTTTTGCTTTTGATTTTTCTTTGCATATTTTTCTTTTTAAGCAAATCATGCATGGGCATAAAAGAGATAGAAAAGAAATATCCAATTATGTTAAGCATTTGACATTCCAATTTTGCTATGTCGAAGCATACAAATGTCATTGACATTGCACTTTTGCTATGCCGAAGCATACAAATGTCATTCATGATTGGCGGGCAACAGTGGTGAGATGGTTATTTATGCCTTTCTCTTAGGATTTTCTAGTCCTTCCCGTCAAAAAGAGTGATACGAGTGTTAAGTACAAGAGATTACTTAATCTTACTCATCACAAACAAGAGCCACAAAGCTCACTTACTTAGTTGTACATAGAGATGCTCATCTAAGCTACAAAAGATACAAAGTTTAGAAAACTTTGTTTCAATGGCCATCCAAGGTACACAAGTACCAATGTACACAAAACACATATTATTTTTGTATTTTTATGATTTTTCAAAACTTTTTTATATGAAAAACAAAATAAATAAAACTAAAAACAAATAAAAACATGTTAAACAATGCAAAGCATAAAAACTAGACTGACTCAAAACTTGAAAGCAAAACACACAAGTAATGCAAACAAAAACAAGAAGAAAGAGAGAGAAAAAGTGGTAGAATCACTTGCAGCCCTTTTCCTTCCACACCTTGGAAGAACCTTTCTGTCTAGCAAATCCTTGATCTAGTGGTGAGGGAGAAGAATTGAAACCGTTCAAGTTCGAAAGGAACATGAGGGCTTTGAGAAGATCTCTGAGGGGAGCAAGAGAGGATTGAAGTTGATTCTGGCTTCCAGATGCTATCATGTCGTTGCTCTGTTGAGTGGCTAACCACTTATAGCAATTTGGTCGAGTATGACCGGTAACTCCACAATGATAACAGAGATGCTGCTTCTTCTGTTTAGGCTTTTGAGAGTTAGCCTTCTTACCTTTAGGATTTTTGGCTTCTTTTTTATCCTGCTTAGGGGGTGCTCCTAAGATAGATTTGCCCTTGTCTATGTTCTCACTAGCTAAATCATTTTTAACATTAGTATTCTCAATTTCAACATTATTAACAGGAGGAACAAAAACAGTAGAACTTACTAGGAGAAGAGAAATCATACCCTAAACCAGTTCGATCTGAAGCAGATTTCTAAATGCTGAGCATCTCGTCAAGCTTCACACTTGAAGTCCTTTCCAGTTGAGCTCTGACTTGGAATAGGTCTGCCTCAAGTTTTTTAATCTTCTCAGCCAAAAAGTTGTTCTCAAACCTTAGTGCTCCAATAGTCTGATTAGATTCATCAAACTTTGTGGAAAGCTCTTCACGGTCAAGCTCCACATCACTGAGCTTCTTGGTGGTCAACCTATACAACTTCTCATGCTTTTCTGAGACCTTGTACAACTTTGCATAGGTTGTGTGGATGTCATCTTGTTCATCCATCTTCTCAAACTTGGACTCCACCAATTCCTCTTCTTCGTCCACATCTTCAACAATCCCATCAGTAGGATTGACAGTGGCAGTAAAGGCATTTAAAATTCCGTCATCCTCATTGTCGAAATCATCCTCAGGCTCGGTGTCGCCCAAAGTAGCAGCAAGTTCCTTGCTCTTCCCAATGCTCTTGAGATATGTAGGACACTCCTGTTTCATGTGACCAAAACCTTGACACCCAAAGCACTTAGATCCTGCGGGAACAGTATACTTGTTGGGAAATTTAGACCCCGATTAATAAAATTAACAAGTTTTAAACCTAATTTGTTAATTAGATTTATTATGAATAAAAATTGTTAAAACCAACAAACATTAATATCATGTCAAAATCATACAGCGGAAAAAAATAAATCAGACAAGATATGATGACCTAGGAAAACCAAAGAAACAAACTAGTTTCACAGTAAAAACCTGGGGAGAAACTTTTCCGAAAAGCAATCCACTACAGTAAAGAGAAATTTCATATCTAGTACAAAACCTTCGTCCCTAAACTCTACAATCCCCGTAGATGAACTTACAGCAGAAACCTTTTACCGCTTCAGAACCTCTAAACTCTTCAATATATGAACACCACCCTTTTTGATGCACGGATCCCATTACATGACTAACCAAAGATGCACGGCTCCCATATGTGACTAACACACCAACTTGAGGAAAACAAATGTTGGTTGCAAAGTTCTTCACTTCATCAACAATGAAGATTAAGAAGCACTTGGTTACAAAACCCTAAGGCGCAAAGACGCAGTAGCTTCTTTCAGAGAGAATAAGGCATCGGTCACCATTTTCATATGTTCTCCTTGTATTCTCTTATGTGACAGCCTCTAAGACAAGCTTTATACAGGTCTAAAGTTGTGAGAAAAGAAACCCTACACAAATACAAAAACATGGGCCGAAAATCAAATTTGAAAATTTGAATTCCCGTAACCTCGATAGATACCTCGAAAACTATCTGTGGAGCAGCTGTCGAGCTTTAATGAATCAGCACTTCTTCACTTGTTTCTTGGACAGACTTGCATGGCTTCAATACTAGACTTGAAACACAATTTCTTGAAGTATTAAACACATCCTAGATTTACTCAAATACAAGTAAAGTGCGTTTTGCCAAAGGATTAGCCAATTACATAAAATATGTCCTTAACAATCTCCTCCTTTGGCAATCCATGACAAAACCACAACAAACAAATGAACATATGAAAGAAGTCATAAATCACTCAACTCATATTCACTTATTGAATACAATAAAATCTATCTTAACACAAACTCTTGAAAAACTTCGCAAGAAGAGAGTTTATGGCAAGTACACTTTGACAACCTGTATTTCTGAAACACTTTAAACAAAACTCATCAAAGCAACTTAGTGTGAAACATAAATATAAGATTGCATACAAGTAATAAGAAGCATGTGTATAGAGATAGAAAAGAAACAACACATGTAAAGGTAGGTGAAGAAGACATACATCATCATAAATATATCAAAGATAAGTACAATGTATGTAAACATGGTCACAAGACCGGTGTACACGAAGAAGGAGGTAAGCACTCCCCCTAAAAAGATGAAACACATCTCCCCTTACAAAGGCATGTATTTCTCCCCCTAACATGTAGAATCTAAAAAAGAAACCACATATTCTCCACAATTTCTCCCCCTTTTTGTCATGATTGACAAAGGGTACAAGAAGCTAGAAAGTTTCACCAGAGAGACATAAAGATGATCAAAGGGCATAAAGAATCCATAAAAATGCATGAATGTAATGAAACAAGATGCTATGGATGACAAGATAAAAGAAAGATGCAAAACATGTGAAAAACAATGCATGCAAGAGGATCTCAATCGATTGAGAGGTGTCGAGATGCTATCGAGCTAACCTCGATGGATCGAACAGCTATCGAGAAGCTATCGAGGGGACAGAAGATTTCTCGATCGATCCACCTAGCTGTCGAGAAGTGTTGAGATTGCGATAAAAATCAGCTGAAAATCTCAATAGATAAGCTAGTTGTTGAGGAGGTGTCGAGAAGCTATCGAGATTGCTTAAAAACAGTTTTTCAAGAAGAGGAAAAACACAGATATGAATACAATCAAGCATGCAACTCAACCAATGATCCAATCAACATTTTAAGCTCTCAAAATCATCTCTCAACAACAATTTTAAGCACAAGGATCCCAAAAACACAAACACACACACACACTAAACAAATCTAAACAATTTTATATTTTTAAAATAAGTCAAGACAGCTTAATAAGCATACGTTAACACATGTAAAACCTTGTAATAGCCAAATTACATTGTACCTACACATGTATCAAGAGTAGCAAAGAATATTGCGTGTCATGTCTGAAAAATGTCGCAGGATTGCATAAGTGTATACATGTTATGACGATTTGAGATATAAGAAAATTACTTTAACTCACATACAATCATAACTGTTTGACGGGGACTATCACTTTCGAGGTACATCCTAAACTTTCACGTCTCTTATAATACATGCTTGCAATCATATATAAAGCATTTTTAATCTTTTTGCTTTTTATTTTTCTTTGCATATTTTTCTTTTTAAGCAAATCATGCATGGGCATATAAGAGATAGAAAAGAAATACCCAATTATGTTAAGCATTTGACATTCCAATTTTGCTATGCCGAAGCACACAAATGTCATTGACATTGCACTTTTACTATGTCGAAGCATACAGATGTCATTTCATGATTGGCGGGCAACAGTGGTGAGATGGTTATTTATGTTTCTCTCTTAGAATTTTATAGTCCTTCCCGTCAAAAAGAGTAATACGAGTGTTAAGTACAAGAGATTACTTAATCTTACTCATCACAAACACGAGCCACAAAACTCATTTGCTTAGTTGTGTATAAAAATGCTCATCTAAGCTGCAAGAGATACAAAGTTTAGAAAACTTTGTTTCAATAGCCATCCAAGGTACACAAGTACCAATGTACACAAACACACACTGTTTTTGTATTTTTCTGATTTGTCCTTTTTATTTTTATTTTGAAAACAAAACAAAATAAAAACTAAACAACGAAACAAAAACAAATAAACAACATGAAAGCATGACAGAAAGATGAATATGCATGAAAGCATGATTCCAAAAATGGATAAGAAATCAAGCAAGAAAAGTTCTACTTTAGATAGAAAGAATTAAAGTAGAGGAAAAATAGAAAAGACAATTAAGTCTTAGGCTCCTCTCTCACCCACACAGCACGAGTCTTTGGCCGTGAAGATGAAAAGGCACATGTTCTAGTATGTCTACTAAAGGACATAGAAGAATTAGAATTCTCATGAAATTGAGTTAAACAACTCAAAGTTTTTAATAACTCTCTAAACAAAGGTGTAGGTCCTTGAGAGGAAACCTGTGACCATTTGGACAATTGCTTATGAGGATACAACTTAAAGCAATTAGGACGAATGTGTCCAGAAACACTACAATAGTGACAAACATGAGGTCTAACAAAGGATTTAGAATTAGTCAAATCAGTTTTGGATTTCATACCTTTATTACCTTTCTTAGATTGTGGCACAAAGACAGTCCTTGATCCAAAAGTCGTGGAAGAGGAGGGGTTAGAGGAAATAGCATATCCTAAGTCAGTCTTATCAGAACTAGGCTTTTGAGCACTCAATATCTCATCAAGCTTTGCACTAGACATCCTCTCTATTTGAGTTCTAGCTTAACTAAGCTCAACCTCAAGATTCTTGACCTCCTCTTCTAATGAGGTGTTCTCCACAACAAGAGTCTCAACTAACCTTATAGTCTCATCTAGCTTGACTAACAGATCAGCTTTTTTTCAGTTTTTACCTCATTAAGCTCTTTTCTACAAAGATGAGAAGTCTTTTCAGATTTTATAAATTCAGTGCATAGCTTATCATAGGCTTCTTGAAGGGTCATCTTCTTGGGTACTTCATCATTAGAAGAATCCTCACTGTCACTAACACTTTCCATAATCACCTTATCGGTTGTGGCAGCAAAGGCCATAATGTGACTATATTCACCCACATACTCATCAGAAGAGTCATTCTCAGTATCACTCTAAGCAGCGACCAACCCTTTATCTTCTGACTCCTTGGTCCTTTCCTTCATGAGGTAGTTTGGACACTCTATCCTCATATGACCAAAACATTTGCACTCATGACATTGAATGAAGGGTTTCTCATTCTTGCCCTTCCTAAAGGATTTAGATTTTCTAAGAGGTTTGCCCTTATCCTTTTTCCTAAATTGAAAAAGCTTGATAATCTCATCAATTATGAAAGTTAGATCTTCATCCTTATCTTGATCTTCACTTTCATCTTCATCTTCAGAGTCCTCAATCTCTTCCTTTATACCCTTAAGAGCCAAATTTTTACTCTTTCCACCTTTTCCCATTGAGCCTAATCCCATCTCATAGGTTTGAAGGTTCCCTACAAGCTCAGTCAAAGGAATTTGATCAATGTCCTTTGCTTCTTCAATGGTAGTGATCTTGGCATGGAATCTTTCAGGAAAGGACCTAAGGATTTTCCTAACAATTTTGGGTTCTACAATAGATTCTCCAAGATTGAAGGCAGAATTCACAATATCCATGAGTATAGCATAGAACTCATCAAAGGTCTCATCCTCCTCCATCCTTATTTCTTCAAAACTGCTAGTGAGTCTTTGAAGCTTCACAGTCTTTACTGCCTTGGTACCTTCATAGGGGGTCTCAAGAATGGTCCATGCTTTATTGGGAACTTCCGTGGATGATATTCTCCTAAATTCTTCATTGGTCATTCCACAAAACAAAGCATTCAAGTTCCTACTGTTGAAATTTGCCGCAATGATCGTTGCATCATCCCAATCCACCGATGCTTCCTTTGGCTTAATCCAGCTAACTTCAATAGCTTGCCATACCTGTTCATCTAGAGCCTACAAAAAAACTTTCATACGAACTTTCCAGTACACATAATTAGTTCCATCAAATAAAAGAGGAATCAAAAGAGATTGTCCACGATCCATGACAACAGGGGTTAAGGATCACACTCAGGAAATTAATCCAATCAGAGTGTACCTGCTCTGATACCACTTGTTGGGAAATTTAGACCCCGATTAATAGAATTAACAAGTTTTAAACCCAAGTTGTTAATTAGATTTATTATGAATAAAACTTGTTAAAACCAACAAACATCAATATCATGTCAAAATCATGCAGCGGAAAAAAATAAATAAGACAAGATATGATGACCCAGGAAAATCAAAGAAACAAACTAGTTTCACAGTAAAAAACCTGAGGGGAAACCTTCCCGAAAAGCAATCTACTATAGTAAAGAGAAGTTTCAAATCTAGTACAAAACCTTTGTCCCTAGACTCTACAATCCTCGTAGATGAACTCATTGCAGAAACCTTCTACCGCTTCAAAACCTCTGAACTCTTCAATATATGAATGCCACCCTTTTTGATGCACGGATCCTAGTACGTGACTAACCAAAGATGCACGGCTCTAGTACGTGACTAACACACCAACTTGAGGAAGAAGAATGTTGGCTGCAAAGTTCTTCACTTCATCAACAATGAAGATCAAGAAGCACTTTGTTACAAAACTCTAAGGCGCAAAGACGCAGTAGCTTCTTTCAGAGAGAATAAGGCACCGGTCACCTTTTTCATATGTTCTCCTTGTATTCTCTTATATGATGGCCTCTAAAATAAGTCTTATATAGGTCTAGGGTTGTGAGAAAAGAAACCCTACACAAATACAAAAACATGGGCCAAAAATCAAATCTGAAAATTTGAATTCCCATAACCTCGATAGATACCTCAATAGCTATCTGTCGAGCAGCTATCGAGCTTTAATGAATCAGCACTTCTTCACTTGTTTCTTGGACAGACTTGCATGGCTTCAATACTAGAATTGAAACACAGTTTCTTGAAGTATTAAACACATCCTAGATCTACCCAAATACAAGTAAAGTGCGTTTTGTCAAAGGATTAGCCAATTACATAAAATATGTCCTTAACAATACTGACCGCCATCCCTAGCATCCTTCTTCCCTTTGTCTTAGCTCTTGAATTGAGAACTGGATTGCCTACGGTCCTTGTCGAAGCCTTTCCCATTGGCATTCTTCATGAACTTCTTGAATTGCATTGTAATGTAGGACTTTATCTTAGAATCCTCATCAGTGTCACTGCTCTTGGCCTTCAATGCCATGCTCTTGCCCTTACCCGACTTGCCAATTCTAGTTAACCCTAGTTCGTAGGTCTGCAGATTGCCAATCAGCTCTGTCAACAGGGGTCAATGGATCAACACAACAAAGATTAACCCTAATCAAAGTGTGCCTACTCTAATACCACTTGATAGGCCAAAAATGAATTGACCTCTTGTGATGATTTAATTGGTTAATTAGCTAAGTTTAATTAATTAATCAAATTAACATGCAAAAAGCACGTGGTAGCACAAACAAATCACCAATTAAACTAAGTATGCAGCGGAAAATAAATTGATACGGTGATTTGTTTACTAATGGGGAAAACCAACACGGCAAAAACCCCATCGGGTGATTTTAAGGTCACTACTCCCGAAATTCCACTATTATCACAACAAGCAATTACAAGTAAAGGAATCGCAGTACCTTATACCAACCTACAGTTGAACCCTTACCCCAATACCCAATTGGACTTGTTCTGTAGTGACAATTTCTCCTTTTGATGCACAGCTCCCAATACGTGACTAACCAATTGCGCGGATCCCAGTACGTGACTTTAATCACTAACTAGAAAAGGTTGTTGGCTGCAAAGTTCTTCAGTTTATCCAGACGATGAAGATTAAGAAGATGCATGGTTACAAAACCCTACAATGCACAAAGACAACAACTTCTTCACAAGAATGATGAACTAGGGCAAAACTTTGTCTCCAGTCACAATTTGCTTAAACAAACTTTGCTCAACACTTGTGCAACTTATGTCTTCTTTGACGGCCCTTAAAATAATCCTTTTATATGTCTAGAGTTGTGAGAAAAGAAAGCCCAAACACATAATCACGTATTAGAGTCAAAATAAATCTGCAATTCTATTTTTCATAAACCTCGACAGATAGCCATCTGTCGAGCAGCCGTCGAACCACGAGGCTGGAATAGCTCTTAAAGCTCGATAGATGACTAGCTATCGTGCTTTAATGACAGGGATTTTTCAGACTTAAATCTTGGATAGACTTGCATGGCTTCAACACTTGATCTTGAAATACAATTTCTTAAAGTATTAAACTCATCCTAGATCTACCCAAATACAAGTAAAGTGAGTTTTGTCAAAAGATTAGCCAATTACATAAAGTAGTGACATATGTTCCTAACAAGTAAATCACATATGTCCTAACAATAAGGTTTGGATATATTAGGTAAAAAAAAATGGTGTGAATTAAGTTGGTTTAAGTTTTCACATAGTCAATGACTAGGGCATTTTAGATATAATATATTTTTTAAGCGTTCTTGTATTGTTTTACACATTATAATTTTATTGATTCCATCTAAATATATTAATACATACTTTCAAGATCTTGAACATAATTAGCACATAATGCATAACAAACTTAAGACCGCATTATTGCGTAGAAGAGGTATGCTAAATAGGTTTCTTTTTCCTCTAGCAAAAATGAATTATGTAGGATTTGAATGTACGTATTCTAAGAAAAATTTGTATATACATGGTTCTTTTAGACAAATAAAGCTACGTATTGTCAAATAGTACAGTGTCAAATAGTATTGTCAAATATACATGGTTCTTCACAGACTCACTCCAATGGCCATTTTTTTTCATCTTCTTCATTCTTTTTCTTTCTTTTCTTCTTCACAGAAACACCAAATATACCTTATCAAAAAAAAAAAAAAAACACATGGGTACCGATTTCTCAAACCCAAAAAATCAAACCCATAAACACATGAGTTAGATCATACACACTAACACAGAAACACAAACCCACAAACTTTTCTCTCCTTAATCTTGTTTTTGTGTGCTTTCTTTTCAACCAAGCACCAACAGAGGTAACCACAAGCACCATAAAAAAAACAAAAAAAAAAAGAGCAATAAAGCGCAAGCAACAGAGACAAAGAAAGGGGCATGAACAACAACAGAAAAAACAGAGCACAAACAAAACAATACCCACAAAAAATCTTTACAAATTTCACCGATAAAACTTAAGGGATCTATGAAAAATCAAGCCTTGGGGTTTTCAAAAATCAACACTGATAAAACGTGGAGATTGGCGCTAGGTTGAGAAGGTGGGAGATCGGCACCGATCAACGCCGCTACACGTCGGAGGTGGGAAATTGGCACCGCTGCTGCACTGATCAACACCGATCGTCTTCTATCTTACCTGGGTTTGGGTTTGTGTTGGGAGAGTAACAGGGCAATGGTGACTGAAGGAGAAGAAAATGAAATGAAAAGAGTTGAGGGAGGCGGGTAGGCTAACTATACTCACTGACATTGTGCTCAGGCAGTGGGTCCCACAAACAGTAGAAATATTTGAGTGATGTGAAGTGAAAACAAAAACCAAACGGGTGGGTATTAGAAAATTGGGGTATTTTAAGTGCTGAGTGATGAGTGACGAAAATTAAGTGAGGAGTGATGAGTGATGAAAAAAAAATCCAAACAACCCCTTACTTTCTAGTGCTTTTGCTTCTTCTTCTTCTTTTTTTTCTTTTTTTTTTTTTTGTGTGCAGCATATTCAAACTGCTTTTATCTTTTTCTATGGAATAAAGACTTTAGTCTAAAACAAAAAGTTACTGTTATGCAAAAGTTAAACTCAAATATTATTTTTTATTTCCACTCTCATTAAAATAATATTTATTTCTTTCTTCTTTCTATTTCTTTTATTCCTCTGCCGTTCCACACTCATTCTCTCTCTCTCTCTCAAAAACAAACTCTCAGACTCCCATCGTCCCACTCCTCAGTGTCCTCACCCATCTTTCTATTTCTTTTATTCCTCTGCCGTTTCACCATCGCCGACCCGATTCATCGTCCTTCTCACCCATCTTTGACGCCCAGCTCCGTTCATCCATCATCCATCATCCTCACCGTCGACCCCACGCACCATCGCCGACCCGATTCCTCATCCTCCTCACCCATCTTTGAAGTCCAGCTCCGTTCATCCATCATCCTCACCAAAGCTCTCTGCTCAGCTCAATAAGCCATCGCCGACCCACGCCCCATCGCCGAGCTGTTACCGACCCAAGCTCCAGCGCTGATCTTTCTCCACTCTACAGGTACTTTCTTTCAGCTTTTCCCTTTTTCTCAATTTGCATTTGGGTCTGTGTGTGTTTGTTTATGTTGTTGTTGATTTAAAGGCTCTTTTTCAAGGCCTTCATTCCTATTCCCCTTCCTAATTGTTCATTCAACCTCAGCGTTCCATTCAAATTGCTCTTTGTCAAAAGACACTTTTTTTTTTTTTTTTTGGTGTGGTTTACTCATCCCTTGTACTTCTCATTTCATCTCATCTCTGATCTTTCCAATCTTCTTCTCATAGATCTTGATGGCGGCTTTCCCGACCGATGAGGGAGACTACTTCCTTCTTCCACTCTGAAGTGGGACTATGATGTCTTCTTGAGTTTTAGAGGTGAAGATACTCGCCATGGTTTTACTGGCCATTTATATCAGGCTTTGTGTGATAAAGGTTTCAAGACCTTTATTGATAATGAAGATCTTCAGAGAGGTGAAGAAATTTCAGCGGAACTTATCAAAGCCATTAAATCATCAATGATTTCAATTATCATATTCTCTCAAAACTATGCATTTTTCACTCGGCACCTTGAAGAACTTACCGAGATTCTTGAGTGTAAGAAAAATGGACAAAGAGTTTTACCAGTTTTTTACAAAGTGTATCCATCTGAAGTACGCAAGCAGGAAGGTAGCTTTGGATTAGCACTAACAACACATGAAAAAAAATTCAAGAATAACATAGAGAAAGTGCTGAGTTGGAGGGCAGCTTTATGTGAAGCAGCTAGTTTATCTGGATGGCATTATGAGGATGGGTATGTATCTAATCACTAATCTTGTGTCTTTTTATAGCTTTCAATCCTCTATTGGTTTTGTTATGACCACTAAATACCAAATTACGATAATATTTGCTACTACTATCTACTAAGGCACTAAGAGCATCTCCAATGGCTTCTTTAAAGCCAATTTTAGAGAGAAAACACCTCAGAAACCTACTCCAACAACTTCTCCGTCTCTATCTTTTAGAGATGGATTAGAATTGCTACAGTGCTTCTCTACAAGTGGAGAATACTATAGCAATTACTATAGCACATCTAAACAATATTCTCCCTTAAAATAATACTCGGTTGAATAAAAAAATAATTCTTTCTCTCTCACTCCTTTTTTCTTTCGTTCTTCACTCTCTCGTGCTTCTCTATCTCAACGGTTACAAACTAAAACATACCACAATCAAAACAAAAACACAAAACCCAATCGAAAGATTTGAAACACAGAAACAATCTTTCTCATAAGCCTAATGAAATCCGAACAATAAAAGCAAAAAACCGCATTTTTTCGGCGGTAGGGAGAAGGACAATCGGCTGTGGAGGTGAAGCGAATTGGTTGTGGAGAAAGAACCATCTAACAGCATGAACTAATCACTCATCATGCTCCTCATCCTCTTCCTCAGCCTCCTCTGGCACCTGATCTCCATGATTGTCTTCCTCTCTCTCTCTCTCTATTTTTTTTTTTTTTTCCTTTGCTAAAATCCTCTCTCTGTTTGAGTCTTTGAGTTTGAGTTTGAGTTTGAGATGAGATATTTTTTGTTCTTTAACTTTTGGTATGTGGTGGAGAATTGGGTGAACGATAATTACAAAATTTTTATGATCAGATATATTTTTTTTTAGGAATGCTATTTCTATAATATTTTCACAACATTTTTATAATAAATTCTAAATTGTAGGTTGTTATTGGTTGTTATGAATAGGCAAAAAAGTAATTTAAGTTGTGATTCAAATTAGAACCAATAACAACTTATCACATATGATTTGTTATGAAAATGTTGTAGATGTAGCACTTTTTTTTTCATTTTAGAAAAATTATAAAAATAAATATAAAAAAAAAAAGCTTGTGATAAAGTAGTGAATAATAATGAATAAATAAAAACTAACAACTCATGACTATATTATTTGTTATCTCAAATGCTTCAAGAGATCAATTGAAAATAAAAAATGACCAACCACAATTATAAATTTTCCCGATGAGAGTTATAAAATATAGTTAGGAATAAATAAAGAAAGATTAAAAAAAGATTAAAGAAAGATTAAAGAAAGAATAAAGAATGAATGAAGAAATAATATTTAAATGAGATGGAGAAAATGATAGAGAATCTGTTGGAAAGTGTATATGAAAAAGTAGGTAGGTAAAAGCTAAATATCATTGTTCACTGTCTAAACAGTACAAAAATTTAGATAAGCTGCTGGAGATGCTCTTAAAGGCCAGCACAAGTAGAAGGTTTATTTTTATATTTTTACTTGATTGGTGAATTACAAACACATCTAATGTGCTTTCATCCGATGATTTTACCTTTCACCCACACTTGTGAGAGAAGGAAGTGTGATTTAAATCAAGCCTCATCAACTTAATAATTTGCAAATTTTCTTAATCATTTCATTCTTAGAGTATTATAAATGGAATAGTGACGTAGGATGAAGGTGCGGCAAGTGGCATGAGGCGAAGAACAAGAAGAAGGGGTAGTGACACAGTGCTAGAAGGGGGAGAGAGAGAGAGAGAGAGAGAGAGAGAGAGAATCAGGACACGGAAGAAAAAAAATGCACATTTCAGTCTCAAATTAATTACGATCTTAAATATATGACTATGAGTTACATGAACATTTACTTAATTTAAAAAATGTGTCACTTGTAAGTCACACATCTAATCATCTTGAATTTAGTTCATTTTCATATTTATATTTCCAGCAAGTCTAACTATGTTTCCTATGCTCTACAATTGGCAGTTTTCCTGAATATCAGTTTATCCAATATATTATTAGAGAGGTATCGAGTACCAAATCAGAATGCACAAAGTTATTTGTTGCTAAATTCCCAATTGGAGTAGATTCTCATGTAGAAGTCGCAGAAAATCTTTTAGATATTAAGTCAAATGATATTCACGTGGTTGGAATTCATGGCCTTGGAGGAATAGGAAAGACTACAATTACAAAAGTTGTTTATAATTGATCGGTTATTTAGACCCCTAAAACAACCAAATTGCGTAGCCTAGATTAATTAGCCAAGTTGTTACTTAGTCAAATTAAGCAATTCTAGGTTAAAGCAATTCAACAATCATATCAAGAATAATAATGCAGCGGAAAATAAATAACACAAGATATGATCACCCAGGAAACCACACGGTAAAAACCTGGGGAGGATTTGACCCACCGATCCTCAAGGCATAACAGAATTCACTATGAAAGAATTGAAGTTCTTACAGAAGGACTACAAGCTCCCCGCTCGACTTCCTAATGCTACCCACCAGTACGAACTTCCTGACACGACCACGCGCAGGCTCCGAATCCACGGACTACTTCTTTCTTGAATTCTTCAATCAGCTACAAGCTCCCCGCTTGCTTTTCTTTTAAGTTCCAATGGTTGCAACTATGTTGATCATCAAGATATTGACAATCCTAAGTTTATGTGAAGGAAAGCTCCTCAAAGATCTCACAAGAGATTCACACCAACAGAAAATATGAGCAACATAACAATATGGACAACCTTCAAAAACGTGGCTAGGGTTTTGTTTATATACCTAGGGTAAAAACATAAAACCCTAAACGTTTAATGAAGTAGGGCTGAGTTGGAAATTCTGCAGAATAATCAACCTGTGCGATTTTCGATCGATCGAGTCTATTCTTCGATCGATCGAGCCAGGCCAAAGTCCCAAGTACTTCTGCAGCCACTCGATTCCAACTGTACAATAATAAACCAACTTTGAGCAAGCCTAAACAAGACTAAATACAATGTTTTGATCATGGTTTGCCAATATTACAAATTAGAGTTCTAAATACATAAAATCCTAAGACCTTAGAACCTAACAAACTCCCCCTTTGGCAATCCGTGACAAAACCATAATTAAAAGCTCAAAGTTTTACAAGTAAAAGCCATTTACAAAAGTAATGCTCATAAAATCAAATTCAGCCTAACTACTATCCATCAGTTGCAAGTGTAGACAGCAGCTTAGTTGAATCAACCTGTATATTCCTGAAATACTCAACAAACGCATAAACGCATGTGTGACAGAAAAGAGTAAAACAACAGGTATAACATTCTTGTAAGATTCACACAACACAAAATAAAGACATATATGAATGATCAACTCATAAATATAAATCAATAAGCAGTGAATCATAAAGCAACAAGAATCAACAAAAATAACATGTATATCAATCAATGTTACTCCCCCTAACATGAATATCCCCAAAAATGATATACAAAGTGAAGCACCTAGATACAATCTAAAAACTCCACAAGCTCCTCAAAACAAAAAGTCTTCCCCTAACTACAAAAACTCCTCAACAAGTCAAAAATACCACTCCCCCTTTTTGTGACGGAATGCCAAAGAGCAATCACAAGTCGCCATCAAAAGGAGGTGGTGAGGGTGAATGAAAACGCGCCAAGTCAGCTCGTAGAGCACGAAACTCATGTAGCAAGTCCACCAAAATCTGACCATGAGCCGCCTGAACGGTCATGACAGTCTCCAAAGTACGACGAACATCGAAGTCGGCCGAAGGAGGTGGAGGAACATCAGCAGCAGCAGCATCATCACCAACTGGATCAGGAACATCCTCACCAGCAAGACCTGCAGAAGAAGAAGGAGGAGGTGCGCTACTAGAGGGCTCAGACCTAGGGTGTTTAGAACCAGCTCGAAGATGAGCAGCCCTTTGTCTAAGAAAAGACGCACCGATAGGAGCAATAACATGAACGGGCTCAGAGGAAGGGAAGCCACCAAGATCAAGATGAAGGAGAATCCTATGAATGAAAATAGGATGAACAAGAGCATGAGCAGAAGATGAACTCCTATAAACATCGTTCAAAGAACGAAGAAAAAGATGGGAAAAACTAATAGGAGCATCAGTAACCAGAGCGTACAAAAATACACACCTCTCAAGAGGAATGGTGTGAACATGGGAAATGGGCCAGATAGAATGACACGCTATCCTAAAGAAAAGATAGTGTAACCCGGAGAGCTCAGCAGAGGTGATCCGAGGATCAGAACCCCACTGGACAGTAGTCCCAGTGATGTAAGACAAGACATCACTAATCTCGGGAGACACGTCATATGGATAGACAGGATGTCGAACCAATGGTACCCCTAGAGCATCAGCCACTACCTCAGGAGTAAGGGAGTACTCTACGCCTCGTATCCAACTCTTGACTAGAGTGTTGGAATCATAGATGCGGATAGAGATGTTCGAATAGAACTCTCTAATCAAGGCAGAAGGTGGAGGAGGATCAGAAACATCCACCAAGGGTAACCAGCCCCTACGCTCAAAGTTTGCCCTAATGGCAGGATCAAGTTCATCTAAGTGAACAGAACGCTCAGCCCAAATTTTTTCTCCTAACATTCAGCTTCTCATAAATCTCTTGGTTTTTCTCACTCGAAAACCTCTCACGATCATAGGATGGAGGGGGTGAAGGAGAAGGTGAGGGAACAGTCCTACGGGCTCTAGTTTTCCTAGGCATAGTGCTAAGGAAAGGACAGAGACACAAAGTGAAAAACCAAAAGAACAAGAGAAAACAGAACCAAGGGCAGACTGCAAATTAGCACAATAAAAAATATATAACAAAAATCTATATGATGCATGAACATTAATAATGTTGTGATGCATGATCTAATGAAGTAAACAAATAAGTTCAATTGAGATTGAATTGACAAAATTGGCTTGAACATGGAATTTTTATCAAAAAACCCAAAAATTGAAAACCACTTGTTGAAATTTTTTACCAAAAAGATGAATTGAGCATTACAAAACACATTACATAGATTATAATGCTTAATTACAACTACACAACAAGTCAATTTCATCAAAGTCATCCCAATTTAACAAAAGCCCCAATTCGGATCAAGAACAAGCCCTAGATTTTTCAATTTTTCACCAAACTCAAATTTGATCAAATTAACAGGTAATAATCATGTTAATGAAGTGTCCCCACAAAAACCCAATGATCAATTTCATAAAATAAGGCTTGAATCAACAGAAAATCCCAATTATTCAAATTCCGAAAATTACCCTCAAATGCATGAATATATGCATGAAAACATGAAAATAAATTCAAAAGGAAGGGCACAAGTGTCTTACCGACTTGAGGAGAGAGAGATTTTGCAAAAAGAACGGAGGAAAACGACAAAAATCTCTGATTTGAGCTTGCCAACGCGGAGAGAGGAAAAAGGTTTGAAAAGTTTTTGAAATAGGAACTTTGAAAAAGTCAGAAAAGTACCTTTTAAAAAACTTTTTCACGATGTTCGATCGATCGAAAATCAGATTCGATTGATCGAAACACACAGTCATTTTGAGACAAATGAAAGCACTTTTTCGATTGATCGAAAATCAGATTCGATTGATCGAAACACACAGTCATTTTGAGACAAATGAAAGCACTTTTTCGATTGATCGAAAAACAGGCTGGATTGATCGAAATGGGCAGAGGCTCACTAAATTTTGAGAAAAATCACAGTTTTGAAAGACAAACCAAATTTTGAAAAACAACTCCTCAAAGCATTAAATTACAGAAATAAAATGCATGAGTATGAGATGGAATGCTTTTTCAAAAACCCAAAATTTTAAACCCCAATTTTCTCAAAAACAAGTTTCAATCATTCCTCCTTTGAATATTCTCAAGCAACAAATATGTTGTACACAAATCTCAAGATAATTTCAAACTTGGTTGGTCAGACCAAAAACACACACACTAGCATGTACAGTGTTTAACAAAGAGTAACTTGTGTAGTGTGTGATACTAGCAAAAAACTTGAGATACATGTGAGGTGATATGTGAATAGCAATCAAACACAAAGTCTACACAATTCATCACATAGAATTTAAAAGAGACTATCACCTAAAGAGTTACATCCTATAACTCCCACATCTCCTAGAACAAAAGCTTGCAATCATGTAAGTTTCTTGTATTTTTGCCCCATTATTTAGGTGAAATTTGGCATAAAGCCTAATAGTACACACCAGATTAGATTATGTGAAATGGCATCAAGCCTAATAGTACACACCGGTTTGAATTAAGTGAATTGGCATCAAGCCTAATAGTACACACCAGTTTTAAGCATTAAGCATTTAAAGAGGCTACACCTTATGTTCTTTTTGTGCATGTGCTACACTTTCTCGAGCACAAAATCTTATGATATGCACTAAGGTGTTCATGATTGACTAGTGAACAGTGGTGAGATGGTTATTTATGCCTTTCTCAAAAGGATCAAGTCCGACAGTCAAATAACATGTGACTTCAAGATCAAGACAAAGTGATTAATAACCACAAACATCTTTCCCACACAACATGCACTACAAAGCTTTAACTAGTCAAGTGCAATATTTAAGCTCATCAATGTTAAACAAGGTACACAGAACATGACATGTGTCAAAAGATAGACCAACCTTGTTTTTCAAAGATCAAAAAAATAGTGTCTAACATAATTTTTGCTTTCTCCTTTTCCTTTTTTTTTTTTTTTTTTTTTTTTAAAAAAGAGAAAACAAATAAATCCTAGAATGAAATGCATGAATGTAATGCAATGCAAGTCCTAGAACAAAAACAATAAAAAGACACAAACCAAAGAACAATGGTCACCAAAGAATAGAGCAATTAAGCACAAGGACCATGTCAGAAAGACTCAGTTAGTTCGAGTCTTTTGCATCCAAAACTTTTTAGATGCACCACGAGCATTGGAGTTCTTATTCACATTCGAGTGATTCCCAACTCCATGATTGGAATAAAGGTTTAACACCTTTACCAATTCACCAATTAGTGCCATAGGATCATGTGCTTGAGGCACAGGCACTTTTGGTTTAGTTGCTCTCTTATCAGCTTGAAGCTTGTAACAGTTAGGACGAATGTGTCCAGACTTACCACAATAATGACAAACCCAAGCAGGTTTACCATGCATCTTGTCCTTAGATTTGGTAGGCTCCTTAGGTTTAGATTCTCTTAAATCTACCCTAATCTTCTTAGGTGGTGAAACTTCTACAGGTTTAACTATCTCACTCACAGGTGGTTTGACAGTTTCACTCACAACCTCACTCACAGAAGGTTCAGAAGAAGAGGAAGGAACAAAAGTAGTGGAATGTGGTCCAGAATCAAAAATGCTTTCAACATATCCTAACCCAGTTTTATCAACAGGAGACTTTTGAACATTCAGCATGTGATCAAGTTTAGAACTAGCAGATCTAGCAACAGATAAATCATGTTCCAAAGTTCTAACTTTATCAAGCAAAAGCATGTTCTCAGATTTAACATTATTCAAAAGCTCATTAGCATCAAACAGTTTAACAAGCAAATTTCTCTTTTCAAGCTCAAGAGAATCAATTTTCTTTAGGCCAAGTTCAACTTTCATAGCATCCTTTGCAGCAACTTTGCAAAGTTTGTTATAGGCCTCTTGAAGATCTGCATCTTCAGAGAGTTCCCCATCAGAAGGGTTCTCCTCAACAGATATGCTTTCATTGACTATAGCAGTAGCCGTGAAAGCAATGAAGTTTCCATCCTCGTCACCACCGGACTCATCATCAGAAACCTCATTATCACTAAGGGTTACAGCCATAGCTTTACCCTTATTTCTCAAGAATGTAGGACATTCAGATTTCACATTACCATACCCTTGACAGCCAAAACACTGAGGACCCAAAGAGTTATTAGAAGATTGACCAAAATTTTCTCTAGGTTTTTCAAAATTGTTAACCTTAATGGGATCATTCTTCCTAAAATTTCTAGGTTCAGCAGTGTAAGTACCTCTTGCCTTTCTATTTGTATTCCTCAGAAAGTTCTTAAAGTTTTTGGCAAGATAGGCAATCTCTGTGGCAGAGAGCTCATCATCAAATCCACCACCCTCAACATCATCAACTGACTTAAGAGCCATTGATTTGGATTTGTTCACTTTAGGTAGGTCAAACTCATAGGATTGAAGAGATCCTACAAGCTCATCAACAGGGATGGAGTCCACATCCTTGCTTTCAGTGATGGCAATCACTTTGGGTCTAAAGTCTTCAGTTAAAGATCTAAGAATCTTCCTAACAATTTTAGGTTGATCATAGATTTCACCCAAATTAAAAGCAGAATTGACAATATCATTTAATTTAGCATAGAATTCATCAAAAGATTCATCATCAGACATTCTAATGCTTTCAAATCTAGAAGTCAATTGTTGCAATTTATTAATCTTAACTGCCTTTGTGCCTTCATGCACAGTTTGGAGGATTTTCCAGGCAATGTGAGCAACCTCAACATTAGAGATCCTCTTAAATTCCTCCATAGAAACAGCATTAAAGATGGCATTCATAACTTTGCTATTGAAGCTTGCTGCTTCTTTTTCAGAAGTTTGCCACTCACTCACAGGAGTAGCAGGTTTCACCCATCCGTATTCAACGAAATTCCAAACCCTTTCATCAATGGATTTCAGGACTGCTTTCATCCTTACTTTCCAATAAGCATAGTTGTTCCCATCAAAATGAGGAGGAACAAACAAAGAGTGTCCATGCTCCATGACAACAGGGGTCAAGGATCAGCTCAGAGATTAAAAATCTCACACACAAAGAGCTACCCGCTCTGATACCACTTAATCGGTTATTTAGACCCCTAAAACAACCAAATTGCGTAGCCTAGATCAATTAGCCAAGTTGTTACTTAGTCAAATTAAGCAATTCTAGGTTAAAGCAATTCAACAATCATATCAAGAATAATAATGCAGCGGAAAATAAATAACACAAGATATGATCACCCAGGAAACCACACGGTAAAAAACCTGGGGAGGATTTGACCCACCGATCCTCAAGGCATAACAGAATTCACTATGAAAGAATTGAAGTTCTTACAGAAGGACTACAAGCTCCCCGCTCGACTTCCTAATGCTACCCACCAGTACGAACTTCCTGACACGACCACGCGCAGGCTCCGAATCCACGGACTACTTCTTTCTTGAATTCTTCAATCAACTACAAGCTCCCCGCTTGCTTTTCTTTTAAGTTCCAATGGTTGCAACTATGATGATCATCAAGATATTGACAATCCTAAGTTTATGTGAAGGAAAGCTCCTCAAAGATCTCACAAGAGATTCACACATACAGAAAATATGAGCAACATAACAATATGGACAACCTTCAAAAACGTGGCTAGGGTTTTGTTTATATACCTAGGGTAAAAACATAAAACCCTAAACGTTTAATGAAGTAGGGCTGAGTTGGAAATTCTGCAGAATAATCAACCTGTGCGATTTTTGATCGATCGAGTCTATTCTTCGATCGATCGAGCCAGGCCAAAAGTCCCAAGTACTTCTGCAGCCACTCGATTCCAACTGTACAATAATAAACCAACTTTGAGCAAGCCTAAACAAGACTAAATACAATGTTTTGATCATGGTTTGCCAACATTACAAATTAGAGTTCTAAATACATAAAATCCTAAGACCTTAGAACCTAACAATAATAGAGTTGCTGATCTATTTGAAGGAAGTAGCTTCCTAATGAATGTTAGAGAAAATTCAAGAACAGATTGTGGCATGATCAAACTACAAGAGCAACTTCTTTTTGATATCTTAGGGAGCAAAGAATTAATGGTGCACATTACATCCAGGGGAATCAATGTGATCAAAGAAAGACTTTCTCGTAAAAAAATTCTTCTGATTCTTGATGATGTGGATAAATTGGGCCAAGTAGAAAATTTTCTCGGAAAATGCGATTGGCTTGCTAGTGGAAGTAGAGTTATTATAACCACAAGAGACAGACATGTGCTAACCACTCTTGAAATTGATCCTTTAATCTACGAGGTTGTGCAATTGGATCGACATGAAGCTCTTCAACTCTTTAGTAAGTGTGCCTTCAACAAAGACAAACCTGAGGCAGATTATTTACAACTTGCAAATCAATTCATATGTTATACCAATGGCCTTCCATTAGCTCTACAAATCATAGGTTCTGGTTTACGTGGAAGAAACATTCGCCAATGGGAAAGTGAATTAGAAAAGTATAAGAATATTCCTAACAAAGAAATTCAAGAAAAACTAAAAGTAAGTTTTGAAGGATTGGACAAAAATGAACAGGATATTTTCCTCGATATCGCATGTTTCTTCAAAGGATTATCCAAAAATTATGTTGTGAATATCTTAGCTGCCTGCAATTTATATCCGGATTCTGGTATTACAAAACTTATTGATAAGTGTCTCATAAGTGTTGAAAAATTTAACAATTTATGGATGCATGACTTGCTACAACAAATGGGTAGAGATATTGTTCAAAAAGAATCAAATGTGCCTGGTAAACGTACAAGGCTATGGTGTTACGATGAAGCTTTAGAAGTTCTTACAGAAAATACGGTATAAGTTCTTTTTCTTCACTTTTTTTTTAAGCAAAAAAAAAAATCAATTTTTTTTTTCTTTCTAATGTTCAGAAAAATATAAGTTTATCATAATCAAATTTTTTTTTCTTTCTAATGTTCAGAAAAATTTAGTTGAGTGTCATGAGTCCATCGGATTTCTTGAAAAGCTTCGAGGATTGTGTCTTTTAGGTTGTGAAAAACTTCAAAATCTTCCAAGCCATCTCATGTGGAAATCTCTCGACTTTTTTTATCCTTCACCCTGCTCAAGTCTTGATTCTTCTCTAAGTCTTGATTTTTCTACTTACTTATCCGCCAGCCGTTTGCCTATGAACACCATCTTGGTTCATGGTTTATATACGTGCTGCTGTAAAAATGTTGTGGATCTTAAAGATATTATCTATAAATTACCACCACCTCAAATATTGGGTCCGTTTGGATTGAACCTATTGTTGCTGAAACTGAAAACTGAAAACTGAAAACACTGTAGCAAAATAATTTTTAAATGTGTAAATAATACCGTGGGACCCATTTTTAATATTTTTTAGTGCATGAACAATGCTGTAAAGTGCAAAACAGTACATGAACAGTGTTTTTTGTCCCCTGCACAGTAAAATCATGTGATTTTACTGTTCACTGGCAGGGGAAAAAAAAAAAAAAAAGGAAAAACGCAAACGTGGATTCAGCTTCAGCTGAATCCAAACGCCCTCATTATGTATATATACTAGCAAATCGAGACCCTGGTGGGAATTTAAGACTCCTCGAGAGTCATATGCGTTTCTAGATCTAAGCAATGTTCAAAATCTAGATCTAAGTAATGTTGGAAATATAATTGAATTAGATTTTTTGATGAAGTCATATTACTTTCCTGTATTGGAACATCTATATTTAGATGAAATCAATATTATTGCCATCCCAGAAAGCATCACTAAGTTTACTAGATTAGAGACACTCGGAATAAAATGTTGTAAGTATCTTCGGAAAATTCCAAGGCTTCCACAATCTATAAGAGGAGTGTATATACTAGACTCCCATTTGCTACATCCACAATCATTAAACAGATTGCTTAGTCAGGTGTTTCTCTCTCTTTCATTCAATGTTATATAGAAGCACTCTTTTTACCTTCTCAAAAATACATTATTAAATTTGTTTGAATTTGATTATTGCAAACAGTTTGGAGCATTTTGGCAACCACGACAAGATATAGTTGTTTGTCCATTTAATTTAGAGGGTTATGAACTTATACCACCTGGATCAGAGATTCCAAAGTGGTTCAATCATCAAAGTGTTGGAAATAACATTTCATTCTGGTTCGGTCGTTATCTTCCAAAAATTTTGTGTTGTGTTGTTTTTAAACCGGAACTGAATGAACAATTTAATCGTTCTCCTCGAGTCTCCTTGAAATTAAATGGAATAAGGTTGATGAGTGGCTCTGTTTCAAGAACCAGACTGCCTTCGGATATGAATTGTAATCATATATGGTTTTTTGAGGTATATTCTGATTTAGAAGATTTAATTCTATTTGATCGGAATTATGCGGAGGTTGAATTTGATTGTAACGCATTTGAAGGGACATCTCCTATCCTAAGTTGTGGGATCCACGCTGACTACTGTCCTCTTGTTCAACATCTCTCTTTGCCACCTACTTCAATACCTACCTTCCCCATTTGTTCAATTTCAAACACGGTCACACCTTCCCCCCACCTCTTAAACTCTTTGGAGGGCTCTCATGATGATGGATGTGATTTCAATTTGTCACTGTGCACTTCTCCCATGGAAGAAATTATCCGCCTCCTGAGCCTCAGGTCACTGTTCCTGATGACACTAGCCACATTTCTTTGCCATCTAGTATAGACCTTCCAAATAATATGATAGACATGTTCGAATTACGCTTGGGTCTGCCAAGTTCGGGAATTGGCTCAACTATTAGTGAGGGGTTTCATTTGGGTTCTTCTTCAATGGCCCATAACTTTGTCGGTGATGATGATTCTGACTTCAATTTGTATTCTCCATCGAAGAAAATGAGAAAATCTTGATCGAAGTTAGCAGAAGAAATAGCCTCCATCTGAAAAAGAACCTTGAAAACATTTTCTTCTTCATTGTTCCCATTCCATTTCTTTAGCATTTGATGCCAAGGTATGTCTCTTTTTTTTTTAGTTGCGTTGTTTCATTTGCATCTTTGGACATTCATTCATTGGATTGGGTACCAACATAATTTGATCATGCATATCATCGAATTATCAGATCTGTTAGGTCTGACCCAGACATTATTACAGGAACTGGAAAAAAATATTTTTACTTTTAGGTGAGAGCTTTCCGATTAACCAACTTGTTGAGTCAATGTTCCAATTGAAGAATGGCCTAGTTACTTATGTCTTTGGATTTGGAACCAGGGCACTCCTTTTGGTAGTTTCTGGTGTTGTAAGTCATGTGATTATTCATTTTCGGTTCGTTATTGATGCATGTTTGTTTAATTTAATGTGCAGTTGAAATGTCAATTGTTGGTGCCTTCTTTTTTTTTTTTTTTTTTGTTTTTTGTTTTTTTGTGCTGTTGAATTTTTATAGGTTTAAACGGCCATGTTTTTCTCCTTATTTAGATATTTTTTATCTATATCGTCCAAAATTGAAATTAACCTCATGCAAAATCCCAACCAAAGAACATCCTTCTTTCAATGCAATCCTACATCTAACTACTAAGCAGTTGCATTTGGTTCTGGGTGGATGTCATGACAATATAAATTGCTCAATTACGTACTGGTGTTTGAAGTAGAGAATAGGGAAATGTCTATCAATTCAAATTTGCTGATAAAGTCAAATTGGGATGTTTTGGTTTGAACCTTTCAAGTCTATGGAGTATTTATTTTTAATGTGCTGGAATGATACTGCATTAGGTTATTTGCTCATTTACGTCTTGCTAGCCAAAATTTAAGCTACTTTAATTCCCAAATGCCTTTAGTTAGGATTTGTAGAAGAAAATAATTCATACTTATTGGTCGAAGAGTTTTTCCAATATGATATAAAATAAAAGGCTTTTATTTGTATGTTTCTTTTTATATTAATTGCACATACTTGAATTAATTGGGATGACACAACTTCATCATTGTTGGAATAATAGTTGTAGCTGCTGGTGAAACTACTTCATCCTTATAAGTTTTGTTATTTTTGTGCCCAAAAATGATCACTCTGTTCTGTAGGATTCTCTGTTCTAGTATTTGGTACTAATGGGCTCCACACTTGATGCAATTGGGTATAGATGTAAGTCTTGTCTTTGGTATTTGACACTCTTATTTTGTAGACATTAGAGTGATCTCAATGCCCAAAAAAAGGTTTTATAGTTATCTTTAACTATGAGCAGGTCTCCTTTGAAGATTATAGCTCTATACACATTTCATTTCTTACCCACTGGCATATCTTTTGTAAATAAATTAATAGGATTACCTCCAATTGCAGTTTGCACATAGTAATATTCTACTGTTCTGTGGCACCTTCTTACTGATTTCACTTTTGAGTTAAATATTGAAAAGAATATTTTGAAATTACAAATTAGTATCACCTTGAATTCACCCTCTTATAGGAATACCTTGCTGTAGAGGAAGAGTAAACAATGTTCATGAGCTAATGGTTTTGAATTTATACCCGGTACAAAAAATATACATGCCTTTTACTGTCTTATGCATTAAAGTGTCAAGGAGAAGAGATCACTTATGTTGTATCCCCTTTTGTTAATTTTGCACTTATTGTAACCAACAAGTATGGTAAAATCATGTACATACGAGGTTAATTTTACATGTTAATGTTCCCTCCCTATTGAACATTCCCATTCATTTACTTTGTCAATCCAAGCAATTCCATGTTATTTGGACTATGATTTGTCAATTAAGTTCCTTTTTAAAAAATTATTTATGCTATTTACAAACAACTTTCCTTTAAAAGGCACTTCAAAATTTCTTAGTCTGAATTACTAGGCCATGGTTGCACAGCTGCACAGCATAGGCACCAGTTTCTAGTGGGAAGACTTTCCATGCAAGGATGTGGTTTCTCTGTCAAGTTTGATTTTTCCTTGAATCTGCACAACCATTTCTAGAATTTTTACTCAAGGGGTTTTCACCATGTGTTGCGGCCCATGATGAATCTATGCAAGCACTGTCCACAATGATACAGAGATTCAGCTAATAATTTTGAAATTTTCACTTTCTTGACCTCTTGCAATACCAGTAAAACCTTACATCTAAATTACTCTTTTGGTTAGACAATAAAATTTTTGTTCAGATTACTTTTCTATCTGCAGTTAAACCTTTGAGCTTGTTTAATACCGTTAAAACTCTTGAACTTTTGATTTTGCTATGTTAAACCTTTGAATTTGTTATTATAGTTATTTGTCATATTTAAATTCCAATCTTAGCCTACTTATACATATAAATCATGTTTTCAAATACGAGAAAGTAAATATTCTTTGTCTTATATAAGGT
Source organism: Quercus aquifolioides (assembly GCA_019022515.1). Lineage (NCBI taxonomy): Eukaryota > Viridiplantae > Streptophyta > Magnoliopsida > Fagales > Fagaceae > Quercus > Quercus aquifolioides. The sequence continues at coordinate 281,730 of CM032332.1, forward strand.
ACATATATTGGGTAAAAATGGAAATATTGACCATTATTGCCGCGTGAAGGATGTCTATGTTTTCTTGGTTCTTGACATTGCTTTTCTTACATCCAGGCTAAGGTCATGACTGGTGATAATGTAGCAAGGTTATTGCTTCAAAAATGACACAATGTGCATGCAATGCGTATCTTGACATTTAGGAAAGGTATAAGTGAAGTCATGGTTGAAATTTTAACATTAGATTATAGCATCATTAAGGTCTACCCTAATTGTGCCTTTGACAGTTGACTTAATTATTAGCTTAATTGATCACAAACACACACATACATACCTAGTTCATTTTTTCCTTTTCTATCTGAGATAGAAATCCTACTCTAGCATAATCTAAGTATATGTGTGTGTAGCCCCTCCCCCCGTGCCATTGCACAAGAACTTGTACTTATGAAGTGACCATAATACTAAGGGTGCGTGGTGGTATAAATACCTAGTTCATATTATTATCAATATGTGGTAGAACACACAAATAGAAACAAAATAATGTTTGTTTTGTGTCGTTTTTTCCCTTAGTGTGTTTGCAATGTCATAACGTAGGCCCTTCTTCTTGTTCATGCTGCAGAAATTCAAAGTTGAAAAATAAGGTTTGGATATATTAGGTAAAAAAAAAAATAGTGTGGATTAAGTTGGTTTAAGTTTTCACATAGTCAATCACTAGGGCATTTTAGATATAATATATTTTTTAAGCATTCTTGTATTATTTTACACATTATAATTTTATTGATTCCATCTCATTCTTTTTCTAGCTTTAACAAAATTTTGGTGGGTCTATGGAGTGAATAATGATCCTTACGGTAAATTTTTCATTGCAAAGATCTAATCTTTTCAGAAGGTATATATGTTGCCTACATTTATAATAATTATGAGTTCTTCAAATCTGTTTTTAGATGCTTACAATACATTAATGTTTTATAGGAGAGCCTACTGAGGATTATGATTCCAAGTATTGAAGGCAAATGTACATCCTTGAGGATAGGACTCCTAGCTTCCGTACAAGTATTGCTGGAACAAGTTGGAGAACTGAAGAAATTCTAGATGACATGAAAAAAAGGTAGCCACAGTGTTCAGGTTTGGTTATCATTATGCACTCACAATATAGACTACTAGTTTTACTTAAAGAATAATAATAATAAAAAAATAACCTTGCAGTCTTCTACAATTCTGTCTTTGCTGGATCCTTACTTGAAGATAACCGTATAAGAATATTCAAAATTAATAAGCTTTGGCTTGACAAATCATTACCTTGAGTACATAAAAGGTGCTAATGAACATTTTCCTAAATATATTAATACATACTCTCAAGATCTTGAACACAATTAGCACATAATGCATAACAAACTTAAAATTGCAAAATGCGTAGAAGAGGTATACTAAATAAGTTTCTTTTTCCTCTAGCAAAAAGGATTTATGTAGGATTTGAATGTTCGAATTCTAAGAAAAAGTTGTATATACTCAGTTCTTTTAGACAAATAAATCTGCGTAGTGTCAAATATTATGGTGTGTCTTTGTGTGTTGGGAATGACTAATTCTTGATGTGTATCTTTTTTTTGAAACACATTATCCAGCACCATTATGTTTTCCTGGATGATTGTCTCGGGGAATATTTGCTTCTTTTTCCTAAATTATTGAAGTTTAGTACTATTTTTTATCAGCAAAGCTCTAGTGAAACTCTTGTTTCATTGTGAATTAATAAGTAAGATGATTGATGAATATTATGCATTTATAACTACTTATCCTCATGTTTGGCCCCTGAAAATTTGCAAAGAGCACATATCAAAGTTAAGGAGTTGTAGTGTAACTATACATTATTGCAGTCAGACAAAGAAGACAAAGAGTTGAAAGCACAAATGAGTTGAAGCAAGGGCATGGTCATAATCAACAAGGTTTGTTACTCAGTATCATCATTTTTGTGTCTTCAGTTTTAAACCATATAATTTAATTACTTTATGCAAAATCTTATTTTGCATGCATGTATTTAGTCATTCCTCCAAATGTATTGTTATATTTCAATCATTTCACCTTATCATATTTTTTTGAAAATTGTTAAAATTTTTAGTACTATCATTTACACCATCTATCACGAATACAACAACAATATCAACAAAACCTTATACTCTGTTTGGTTTGGAGATAGAAAGGTGGAGGGATAGAAAATGGTGAATAAAATATACTATATTTAGCTTTCCTTTATGTGTGTTTGGTTGGGAGAATGGAAAAGTGAAGGGATGGAAAAATCTTTTGTTTGGTTGAGAAGAAATATTAAAGGATAGAAAATGTAATTTATATAAATTTAATTTCATACCCCTCTTACATAAAACAATTTTTTTAATAGTTTAGAAGAAGTAATTTTTTTAAAATTATTATAAACTTACATGCTAATACAACTAATAAAACATCTAGCAAAAGAAAAAAAAGAAAAACCTGTCGTTCAATATTTAAATAAATAAAAAAAAAAAGACCACACACAAAACAACATACACAGTACATCTAGGCAAATAATAATAATAATAAAAAGAACATGCCATATGATTTTTTTTTTTTTCTTTTTAAGAAAAAACACACATATCTCAAAAAAAAAAAAAAAAACGCGCACACACACACAACTACAAAACACATAGTACATTTAACAACAACAACAAAAAACCAACCAACTTACATTTATACTATTTATAAGAGGATTCCCCTCTTTAGACTAGACTTTTATGTAGTTTATAAATATCCCTAAACCTTAGATTTAATGCAAAAAAAACTTGAGGACAACCTGATAAAAATATATTTCCAACTCCACTTAATAATAGTCTTGGTCGCAAAAAGAAAAAAGACCAGACCACACCAATTCTATATCCATATATATATATATATATATATATATTAAAACAAAACCCTAATGACCTAACTCTACCATTCTCTCTTCTCATTCTATTTTAATACAATTGAACATTTTTTGGGTGTTTTGAATCAATTAATCCACAATTATTTGCGAAAACCCATAATATTAGAGCGCAACAATGCATGGGAAGGATCGAAATCCGGATTGGACTAACGAGATTCGATTGGACTTAGACTAATTGAGACTAGTCACTTGTACTGGCAAGTTAGATCCAAGCTTTTATGGGATTGACAAACTTTTCTAGTCCCAAAAAATGCAAAAATCGAACTAGATTGGACCATTTACACCTATGTATGAAAGGTGGCTGATCAGTTAATTTCCATCTACTCTCATTTTCTCCCTAAATTTTGTTGGATTGGGTTTTGGTGGTGCCGGTGAGGGCACATGGGTCCCACTAAAATCTCCTCCCATTTTCTATGATGAATCAATGTAAATTGTTTTCTTTTTTTAATTTTTTTATTCCACATCGCAACACACGTGTCTTTTGATGTGGCATAAAAATAATTTTTTATTTTGGTTGTTAGCTCGATCAATATTTCTTTACTTTACTTAATGACATGGATTGTTTTGACACGCTACAAAATGGTTAGAAACTAAACCGAAAAATTTGAAACATTATTAATCAAATTGACCAATCTAAAGCTTCGTTTGGATTGTGCAAACGCATTTTTGGCTTTTTTTTTTTTTTTTTTTAATTCTAGCGCTTGGTGCACTGTTCATGGGACATGAACAGTGCATCAAGGCAAATGCACAGTAATTTCATTTACGAACAGTAACCGAAAAATCATTTTTTATTATTTTCAGTTTTCAGCAAAATCATTTTTTAATTTTTTATTCCACATCACAGTAAATTTGTCTTTTGATGTGGCATAAAAATAATTTTTTATTTTGGTTGTTAGCTCGATCAATATTTTCCTTAAATTACTTAATGATATAGACTATTTTGACACACTACAAAATGGTTAGAAACTAAACCGAAAAATTTGAAACATTATTAATCAAATTGACCAATCTAAAGCTTCGTTTGGATTGTGCAGATGCTTTTTTTTTTTTTTTTTTTATTCCAGTGCCTGGTGCACTGTTCATGGGACATGAACAGTGCATCAAGACAAATGCACAGTAATTTCATTTATGAACAGTAACCGAAAAATCATTCTTTATTGTTTTCAGTTTTCAGCAAAATAAGCGGTATCCAAACGCACACTAAATCTCACACCAAATGGATAATTTACCCTTAACTCTATAAATAAATAAAAAAAATAAAAAAAACACACGAAGTAAAAACTGTTACCCACATCATTTCCTTTCCCTCTCCAGTGTTTAAAATCTTTCCGCCCATTTCTACTATACCAAACACACTGAATATACTCTTCAATTCTCTCCTTTTCAATCATATTTCTTTCTGTAAATTTAATAAAGCATTTTGACTGAGCCATGTTTGGATTTGGTTGGTCAAGTAAAGCTCTTTTTTTTCTTCTTTTTTCTTTTTCCTTTTTTCTTTTTTTTCTCTTTTTTTTCCAATAAAGCTTTCTAGACTTGACTTATTAATTTGATTTCTGGTTTTTTGTTTTTGTGGGATTTGAGAGTAGACCTAGAAATAGCTACATCATCCTCAATTTCAACGAGGAACTTGCCTTCGTTTCAGGGGTTTCAACTATCAACAGTCAAAGTTAGTCCTTCGGTGGAGCATTTGGGAGTAGGGAGTGGTCTCTCTCAGAGGGCATTTAGGGGCCTAGTTGCTTCCAAGGTAGTTTTTTCATCACCCATTTTTGTTTCTCCAAATTTATCAGTGTTTTTTTATTGAAGTTTGTTGTATTGTAGTATGTGGAGATTTTGATTGTTGTGAATTATGTGTTGGTATGTGGCTGGTTTGGGTATTTTGGGATGGGTTTCTCTATAGTCTATACGATGGTATTGGTTTGAAATGTGTGATTAAAGGGTTTAAGTTGATGCAATGTTAAAAAAGCAAGGTGGTGCTACCCAAAAAAATTATAAGGAAAGCTAGAACAAAAAGTAAAAAGTTTTTAAAAAAAATTTACAGCAAAGAATTTAGTGAAAGCTCTAGGACAGAAGACAGGAGAAGTCAAAAGTTCATTCATATAAGGTCTTAAAAAATAACTGTTTCAGCTTTACCACACATAACTATTACTCCTCAATAAAAGTGCTTTCTTTTCTCTTCAAAATTACACATTGAGCACAAAGGAACAACTTTACAAATCCCCCAATTACAGCTTTAGACAAAACATCTCTTCCAACATGATAACACCTACATAACAGGTTAAGGAGTTACTACATCATAGGATAGGGTGTTACCTAGGAGACACCAAACAAGCAGAAGATCATAGATCACAATTCTCATGCCACCCTACTTATCAAAAATAAAAAGTAATTCTCATGCCACCCTAAGCCACCACACAAGAAATGATTCACATTATCTTCATGGATTCTACACATGAAATTACCAATCCATAATAATTAACCTTGCTTAAATTATCTATTATGAAAATCCTCCCTACTGCCATACAAAACAAGAAGAAAGCTACTTTTGAGTTGGTGGTACACAAACTTTCCGATGCTTTGCCAAGGAAAAGTTGTTCCTTATTCTGTCAATGTTTTATAGTAGCTCTTCAATTGGAAGTCTTTTTATTTTTATTTTTTTTAATACATAAATCATAATATATATATATATATATATATATATGTTCTAATAAATGTGACATAGATTCTGTAGGGTCAATTTTTGTAGCCCAAGCCCACGAGATAGTGAATATGAGCTCTATGAACCCAAGACAATGAATTTGTAGAGCGTGAGTGAAAGAACTGAGCCGGATATGAATTAAACAAGAGTTGATTATGGTATTTGTAAATAATCTAACATACAATCACGTGAAAACAAAGGCAGACCTAATGTCCGAAGAGGCTTTTTATTGAATGAAGTTAGATTACAAGTCTTAGAGCTACAGTAAGATTGTTTTCGTTCTTCTCTCTCTCTCTGGATCCCCCCCTCTATCAGGGGCTCTTCTTCTTTATATAGCCTCTTCCCTAATCATCCCAATCGTCCACTTGTCCTCCATCTGCTTACATACTTGAGTATAGGTCACATCAAGCATCTTCTCTAGCTTTTTGGGAGTGGCGGTAGCTGAGGTTGCACTATTCAGGGGTCTTCTCCACATAAATGCGGCCAGAAAAGTTGCTGCAGGGCATTAAATACGGTGGTAGTAGCTTTTCCTTGAGATATTTCTTCATCCTTATCACCCCCAGACATGCCCAGAGCTTATCTTTGTCATTAAAATCGCTAGGAAGGTCATTCGAACCTTCGGTACGTTTATTTGATCGAGACTATTTGTATCCGAGGAGTAAAACCTCTTCGGACAAAGGGTGACCTCTTCGGATTGTACTCTTTCGCCACCTCTGGGTTTGTTGCCCCCAGGTGAACCCGACCCCAACCCGTTATTACTTTTCGGATATAAAGTAATCCCAAAAACAGGGCCCCAGGCCCAATTGGTAGATCTGGGCTTTTACCCCCCACAATAGCCCCTCAAAATCTTAATTTTTCCCTCGCATCCGAGGAGAAAAAGTGGGATTTTGACTTGTCACGGAGTAAAAAGTTTAAGAATAACTACATGTCTGAACTGGCACGTGTGTAGGCATAGATATAAGCGCTTCATCATTGCCGCTGCTGTTTTCATATTTCCAAGGCGCTGCATTAATTGTTCCAGGTGGCGTCTTGTCCTTTGTATCCAACGGTGAATGGTTGATCTGACGGACGTGGTTCTTCCCCGGGGTTTGGGCGAAATAACTTCCGCCCTTTCATGTGACCCGGTATAAATCCTCAGAAGAAGTTACTTCTTCATCACTTTGCAAACTTTCGGACGATCTAGCAAGAACAATCACGCGACTCCGTCCCACTCTCTCAGTCACCGATTCTAGTCTTCCCCAGAGTTTTCAAGAATCCTTCTGCGAGTTTGAAGATCACACTCTGGTCTAGTTCCTGTAAGTTGTCATCTGTTCGATCCTTTAGTCTTCTCTTCGACCAGCTGTATTTCCATTTAAGTGCTATGGGTAAACTCCAGTATTTGGTGGATAGCCCTGATCAGTTGGAGGCATTTAGGGCCGTATATCGCATACCTCCAAATGTGGGTGTGAGATATTGCTCTCCAGAAAAAATATTAACAGATCGCAAGACGGGCGAAGTTGTTATCCCCCTCATTGCCTTTCTAGAAGGAAGGATGACCATCCCTATGGGTCCCATCACCAGTAATTATCTTAGGAACCATAGGCTTAGTCCTGATCAATGTGCGCCCAACATGTTTAGGATCCTAGGAGCAATTGAGGATCTGAACCGCTATTTAGGGTTGGGCCTCACCTGGCTTGATGTGGTGCACATGTATGAGTGCCACAGCCAACAAGGGGCGGGATATTATCTCAAATCTCGGTCCGACGAAGTTAGACTCATTTCCTGCCTCCCCAAATCCAACAAAGGGATGAAAGACGATTATACGATCGTCTCGGGCGCATGGCACAACGGTCCCCATTGCCCAACCAAGCCAGGTGGGACATGCTAGATTTAGGCTCACTAACAGTAGACTTAGGATCCCCGCCTTTTAACAATTTTTAATTCTCTTTGTGTTGTTAGTTTCGAGTCTCTGATAAAGCTCTGCTGTGATTTTTAACAGATAGGAGACACATCTCCCCTCGGCTCAGCCTTACCAACACCGCCGCACTCAATTACCTACTAAGATCAGAGATCTTTATAAGCAAGGACGGACAGCTCCGGTCGGCTCCTCTTATTCTCGGCTACCAGGCGAAACCGAAAGATTTTCAGCCGGTCGGCAACGCAATAACACAGGGGGATCATCGTCTTAATCGTATAGACGTTGCTCGAAAAGGCTTTCTAGCGCCCCACGATCTTGCGCCCGTGCCACATCCTAATCCACAGGGTGTACCCCTACTTGTTCAGCCAGTTGCCCAAGTCCCCCTTGAACCGGTGGTCGCAAGTGAAAGGGTTGGTTCTTCGACCTCCTCGCTAGAAGAGCAGATAGACAGATTTCAATTCGGGGGAGAAGTTTCAGGAGGGGTCCAAGTGATACCGTCCTCAGACTCCGAAGAGGAGATTGATAGGCAATCTGATGTACATCCTCATGTTCCAACAGTTGCTCTTCTAAAAGACTCTTCGGACGAGGGAGATATGGCAGACTTAAGGAGTTTAATGAGGAATAGGGGCAAAAAAGCTGAACCTAAAGGGACCAGTACGTCCCAACCGCCCATGAGCCTTCCTCCAGCACCTCCTCAGGCTCCAGATCTCGGCTTGAAGCCTCTGCCGGACTTAAAAAAGAAAAGGCCCCACGTCCCTACGGACGAAAAGAAAGAGGTAACGCCCCCAAGGGGAACTAAACAACAGAAGGTGGTGAAGGACCACCGGAGCAAGAGGGCCTCGTCCACGGAAAGCAGAGATAAGGTTGTGGCTGATGTCCGCCGAGGAGGACCTCGCATCTGGTCTCCGAGGTTGGAGTTGGATGGCGCTTCGATCCCTTGGGACACCTCCCTTAGGAATTACGACGGGGGAAGGGCAGGTTATGTTGCTGAGGCCTTGGAGCAGCCACTCCTCCTCCCACATGACATGGAGTCCTACAGGCGTTTCAACCAGCAGGAGCTCTTCCTGTCCCTTAAGAGGGATATAGCCATGGTAAGTGAACCTAGTCTGTTTAGTTAAATCGTTGAGCCTTTTTACTTTTTCCCTTTTTCTATGCCTTACATTCGAAATTTCCATTATGTAGGTTACCCAGCAAATCTTTGTGGCTGAAGAGTGGAATAAAAAGTCCTACCTCGAGGCCCAAGCGGCGATCTACTCTCGGTCTGAGGCGGAGAAGTCTCTGGGCAACTTGAAGGAGGAGTATGCTCATCTGTCCGAGGAATTCAAGAATATGACCACCCAGAGTAATAGCCTTGACGCTGGCCTCAAGACCGTTGAAAAACAGGCCGAAGAGCAACGTAAACAACTGAACATGGCCGAAATCAATCTGGCGACAGAGAGAGAGGTGGTGAAGGGTCTTAAGGCTGAGCTCCAGAAAGTAAGGGAGAAAGTCCGGCTGGCCGAACAGAGCGCTCAGCTGGCTAAGGAGGCAATTGAAGCTGAAAGGAAAGCAGCATATGAGTTGGGGGTGGATGAGACTCAGATCAGCCTCACTGAGCAGTTTGCCTCGGTCAGCCGCGACTATTGCGACATAACCTGGGGAAAGGCACTGGATGCTGCTGGGGTACCTGCGGACTCGGATCTAAGACTGCCTGGGAGCATATATTATGACCCTGAGATCCGAGAACTCCCAGGGTCTGATCCTCCCCCACAGGTTCCAGAGGCCTCGGAGCAACCCCTAGTCGGCCAAGTCCTCCCTACCAGCCTTGAGGCTTCCAAGGGGTCTGGTCAGCCTGGAGAGCAGAGCAAGATAGCTGAGGTGCCCGAAGATAAAAAGTAAGGACCTGGGCGAAAAGAAGACCCTCCCAGGATCTAAAGACCAACCTCCAGAGACTATTGCGGCTCAGTCCAGTCAGGCCGCTGGTCCTCAGGCTCCCCAAGAGAAGTCTTAGGCATAGGGGCTTTTGTTTTGTACTTGAATTTATTTTGTTTTCCTATAAGGAATTGTAAACCACTTTCTTTTGATTAATGAAACAGTTTCTCTTTTGTTTCTACTGTTTTTGTTACATGTCTTATGATTTATCATTGCTGTATATAACTATACTTTGTAATTACATCAGTGCGAGTAAGCTTGACTACCATATCATACTGATGATACGAATAATTGAAGTTGGTACTGAGTGGAACAGTTTATATAAGAGTTACTAGTAAGCAGCGAGTAATTATAGAAGTCTCACATGTCTTGTCAAAAATACGAAGTGTTATTACCCCTCGGCTTTGAGTTAAACATAACTAAAGAAGCTAATCGTAAGTTATGGTCGATTTAAACACAATCAAGAATTTCAAGCATGGCACATTTTCGCACTAAGCCCCAATGATAAAAACTGTGTGGGGATGTTGACTAACCCGTGTCATTTGGTTCGAGGATTAAAGGAATGAACGTTTTTGAGTTTAAACATCTAAGAAAGCCGTATTCTGGTCCGAGGGCCACAGACGTGGTTGGATTTAATGTTTAAACACTTAGAGAACAGTAACAGTGTTAACTAACCCAAATCATCTGGTCCGAAGACTACAGGCATGATTGGATTTAAGTTTAAACACTTAGAGAATAGTAACAGTGTTAACTAACCCAAATCATCTGGTCTGAGGACTACAGGCATGATTGGATTTAAGTTTAAACACTTAGAGAACCGTAACAGTGTTAACTAACCCAAATCATCTGGTCCGAGGACTACAGGCATTATTGGATTTAAGTTTAAACACTTAGAGAACAGTAACAGTGTTAACTAACCCAAATCATCTGGTCCGAGGACTATAGGCATGATTGGATTTAAGTTTAAACACTTAGAGAACAGTAACAGTATTAACTAACCCAAATCATCTGGTCCGAGGACTACAGGCATGATTGAATTTAAGTTTAAACACTTAGAGAACTGTACATATACAGAATCAGCATATTAATTGAAGAGAACGTTCGATTAATTATAGTACCTTTTGAGGTTATTTACATTCCATGGGCGTGGTATTACATGACTATCCAGATCTTCTAAGAAATACGCCCCAATGCCAGCCCCTGAAGTAATACGATATGGCCCTTCCCAATTGGGTCCTAACTTTCCCCAAGCTGGGTTTTTTGCAGTACCCACAACTTTCCTCAGCACCAGATCACCGGGTTCTAAAGGCCTTAGCCTTACATTAGCATCGTAGCCCTGCCTGAGCTTTTGTTGGTAATGTGCCAGCTGAACCATTGCACTTTCCCTCATTTCATCAATCAGGTCTAAACTCCTCTCTAGCTACTCATTGTTGCTGGTCGGACTGAATGAACTGGTCCTCAATGTTGGGAATCCCGTTTCCAGAGGTATGACAGCTTCAGCTCCATAGGTCATTGAAAAGGGGGTCTCTCCAGTAGATCTGCGAGGCGTAGTTCTGTAGGCCCAAAGTACGTGTGGCAGTTCTTCCACCCATTTGCCCTTCGCGTCGCCAAGTCTTTTCTTTAGGCCATTTACTATGACTTTGTTGACAGCCTCTGCTTGCCCATTACCCTGGGGATAAGCAAGGGTGGAGTATCTGTTTATAATTCCTAGCTCACTACAATAGTTCCTGAATGTCTTGCTATCGAATTGCAGGCCATTGTCCGAGATTAGAGCATGAGGAATCCCAAACCGAGTGACAATATTTTTTCATACAAACTTTTGCACATCCACATCTCTGATGTTGGCCAGAGGTTCAGCTTCGACCCACTTGGTGAAATAATCTGTTCCGACCAGGAGGTATTTCCTGTTTCCTGCAGCTTTAGAGAATGGTCCCACGATATCTAAGCCCCATTGGGCAAAAGGCCATGGGCTGGATAGTGGATTAAGAGTTCCACCCGGTTGATGAATGTTTGGGGCGAATCTCTAACACTGATCGCACTTTTTAACATACTCGAGGGCTTCTTTTGCATGTTCGGCCACCAATAGCCTTGAGTAATAGCCCGATGAGCCAAAGACCTTCCTCTCGTATGGCTTCCACATATTCCTTCATGTAATTCTTCTAGCAGTAACTCGGCCGCTTCAGGCTACATGCATAATAAATATGGTCCTGAATAGGAGCGTTTATACAATCTCTGGTCTTCGGATAGCCAGAATCTGGTCGCCTTCCTCCGAATTTTGTTAGCTTCCTCTCTTTCTTCAGGCAAGATGTCTTCTTTCAAGAATTTAATTATAGGGTCTATCCAGCAGGGTCCGGTCCTAACTTGGTGAACCTGAACTACATCCTTTTTTGTCTCTGTAGGTCCATGCAAGTCCTCAACGAGGATGACTCTGGGCAAATTTTGCGCCGAGGAGGTAGCAAGCGTAGCCAAAGAGTCAGCATATGCGTTACCATTTTTGGGGATGTGCAGCAAACTAAAAGAGTCGAACTCCGATTGCAGACATTTAACTCGACTCAGGTACCCCTGCATTCTTTCATCTTTCGCCTCGAACTCTCCTTGTACTTGACCCACGACTAACCTTGAGTCCGAGAACAATTCCACAGACTTACCTCCCATCTTTCGGACCATAGCCATTCTCGTCAGCAGGGCTTCATACTCTGCCTCATTATTTGTTGCCAAAAAGTCTAGCCTCAAGGACTTTTCGATAATGATTCTTTCAGGGGATATCAACACTAGCCCCACTCCAGAACCTTTTTGATTTGCAGCACCGCCTACGTACACTTCCCAATAGGAGGGTTCATGCTGAGAAATCATGCCAACTGATTTTTCATCCATGTCCGACGTAGGTATTACTTCTTCTAGTTGGGGCTCCGTGAACTCAGCCACTAAATCCGCAAGGACCTGGCCCTTAACTGATGTGCGAGGCATATATTTGATATCGAAAGCCCCCAAGATCATACCCCACTTAGCAATTCTCCCCATATAGTCAGCACTTCGGAGTATAGCCCTGAGTGGGAGCTGAGTAAGAACAATGACCGTATGTGCCTTGAAATATTGAGGTAGCTTTCGTATACCAAGCATCACTGCTAGGATAGCCTTCTCTAGTGGCAAATAATGGATCTCAGCCTCATGAAGCGACTTGCTCACGTAATAAACCGGTCTTTGCACACCACAATCTGATCGTATCAGCACCAAGCTCACCGCGCAGGGAGCTACAGCAATGTAAGCAAATAATACTTCATCTTGCTTAGGACTAGACATAATTGGTGGCCGAGCTAGATAATCTTTAAGTTGCTGAAAGGCCAGAGCACATTCTTCGGTCCACTCGAATCCCCTCCACTTGTTAAGCAGAGAGAAAAAGGGGCGACACCTGTCTGCTGATCGAGAGATAAATCGATTCAGGGTAGCAGTCATTCCAGTCAGTTTCTGAACTTCCTTGGGGTTCCGAGGAGCTTGTAAATCGTTGATGGCTTTAATCTGATTGGGGTTAACCTCAATTCCCCTATGAGTTACCATGTGTCCCAAAAACTTGCCAGACCCCACGCCAAATGAGCACTTGGAAGCGTTTATGCGCAACTTGTACTTTCTAAGAACTTCAAAGGTATTCTCAAGGTCTTTCATATGCTCAGCAACAATCTTACTTTTCACCACCATGTCGTCTATATAGATCTCGATATTTTTGCCCAGATATGGTTTAAACATCCTCGTCATCATTCTTTGATAAGTAGACCCCGCGTTTTTCAAGCCAAACGGCATTATTTTGTAGTGGTAATTACCAACTGGGGTGACAAAAGCAGTCTTCTCCTGATCATCCAGAGCCAGTGGTATCTGGTGGTAGCCTTGAAAAGCATCCAGGAAGCTCATCCGAGGGTGGCCGACAGTGGCATCCACAAGCTGATCAATTTTTGGCATAGGGAATGGATCCTTAGGACAAGCCTTATTCAAGTCAGTGAAGTCTACACAGACTCGCCATTTCCCATTTTTCTTCTTCACTACAACAGTATTCGCTAACCACTCTAGGTAGAAAACTTCTTTAATAGCTCCAGCTTGTTTGAGCTTAGCCACCTCTTCTTTCACTACTTCTGCATGTTCTTTAGATGGGCGCCGAGGAGGCTGCTTCTTAGGAATAATCAATGGGTTGACTTTGAGATGGTGGCAAATGAATTGGGGATCCACCCCTAGGGCTTCGTAAGCATCCCAGGCAAACACGTCAAGATTCCTCTTCAGTAATTCTATTAGCTCTTCTTTCTCTTGAAGAGGCAGCTGAGATCCGACCTGAAAGAACTTTTCAGGATCGTCCCCAATGACAACTTTCACTAAATCCTCGCATCGAGCACCCTCGTTTGAATCTTCACTAGGTAATTCCCGAGACTTTAACTGCTATAAATCCCTTTCGGCCCTGGACGAGGGCTCGGCTTCAGGCTCGTGTTGGATGGCAACCACTAAGCACTGTCTAGCTACAGACTGATCTCCTCGGATCTCAGAAACCTGCCCTTCAGCTGGGTACTTGACTTTCTGATGCAAAGTAGAGGAGACAGCCCCTAGTGTATGAAGCCAAGGTCTGGCTACAATTGCTGTAGAGGGTGAGTACACGTCCACAACTATAAAATCCACCTCTACTATTTCAGAGCCGATCTACACAGGCAAGCGTATCTGGCCTTTCGGGGTGACAACCCTTCCTTCAAAACTCACGAGGGGGGAACTATATGGTGTTAAATCTTGAGGTTTTAGACCTAGGCCCTTGTAGATATCGGGGTACATTATCTCCACAGCACTGCCCTGGTCCACCATCACCCTCTTTACATCATATCCTCCAATTCTGAGGGTGATTACTAAAGCATCATCATGGGGCTGAATGGTCCCTATCTTGCCCTCGTCCGAGAATCCTATAATCAATGGGGCATCCGATTTAGATCTCTTCGGACCATGGCCGAAATGCCCTGCCGGCAATTGGACTATTGACATAACCTTCGATGGCCAAGACCCTGTTCTCCCTGGTGCAGCGAATACGACATTAATAGTTCCCAATGGCGGTTTTGAGGAATCATCTCTTCGGGGCTCTGAACTGATCTGCCCTCCTTGGCTGCTGGAATGGTGCAGGAGGTGTCTTAGTTTACCCTCGCCGATCAGTTGGTCTAAATGATCCCACAGGCTCCTGCAATCGTCTGTGCTATGCCCGTGGTCTTGATGATACTGGCAATAAAGATTATGATTACGCCTCTCAAGGTTTCCTACCATCTTATTCGGCCACCTGAAAAATGGCTTGTTTTTAATCTTTTCCAAAACTTGGTGCACCGGCTCTTTAAATACAGTATTGACCGCTTGAGGGTTGGTCGATCCTGATTGCCCAACAAAATCTCTATGCGGTTTACTGCTATTGTAACGATCCGACCGGAAATCCCTCCTCTCCTGGGGGGTAGCTTTGTCCTTTCCCTTCCCTTGCTGCTGATCTTCCTCAACTCTTTTAAATTTTTCTATACGGTCCATAAGTTGACGCATGTTAGTGACTGGTTTGCCAGATAAGGAGGTCCTTAGACCGTGGTTAGTAGGGAGGCCGAGCTTGAATGTGCTGAGGGCCATTGCATTGGAGTTGCCCTCCATATCGTTAAACATCTCCCAGTACCTATCCGAATACGCCTTCAAAGTCTCGCCCTCTTGCATGCTCAAGGACAATAGTGAAGACAGGGGCCTGGCTACTCTTCGGCATGTGACAAAGCGTGAACCAAATGCCTGAGTGAGCTCTTTGAAGGAATTAATAGAGTCTGCCTTCAAGCTGTCAAACCACCTTATTGCCACTGGCCCTAGACTGGAGGGGAAAACCTTACACATCAAGGCTTCGTCTCTGGAGTAGACAGCCATCCTTTGGTTAAAGTGGCTCACGTGTTCCACCGGGTCTGTTTTACCGTTGTAGATGGTAAACGTTGGCTGGTTAAAATGCCGAGGGAGTCTTGCCTCCTCAATTCTGCGAGTAAATGGTGACCGAGAGATCTGATTCAAGGCCCTACTCATAGCATCATTCCCTACGCCTCTGCGTGATGGACTTCTAGATGCTTCTTGCGATGAGGCTCTTCTTCGTAGGAAAAGGATTCACTGGCCGGTATTTGAGATTTCTACTGATAAGTGACATCTTGCTTGTTGTCAGAATCTTCATCAGAATACGAGGAAATCCGTTTCCTCTTTGCATGGCGCAACTCCCTTTTCAGTTTTTTAACTTCTAATTGCAAGTCCCGGTTCTTCTCTGCATGGGACACGTGACTTCCGCCATGTGACTGGCTTTGACCAGTATGCAGAGTGTGCACACTACCCTCACGATCTTGCCTTCTTTCCAAGTTAAGAAAAGGGTCAGCATGTTGGGATGCCCTAGATTCTGCTTGTTGTTGACTTCGTTCTGCCATTACCAATGGTTGTTTTCACCCCTGTACAAGCTTTCCCCACAGACGGCGCCAATTGTAGGGTCAATTTTTGTAGCCCAAGCCCACGAGATACGGAGTATAAGCCCTATGAACCCAAGACAATGAATTTATAGAGCGTGGGTGAAAGAACTGGGCAGGATATCAATTAAACAAGAGTTTGTTACGGTATATATGAATAAACTAACATGCAATCACGTGAAAACAAAGGTATACCTAATGTCCGAAGAGATATTTTATTGAATGAAGTTAGGTTATAGGTCTTGGAGCTACAGTAAAGTTGTTTTCGTTCTTCTTTTCTCCCCCTCTCTATCAGGGGTTCTTCTTCTTTATATAGCCTCTTCCCTAATCATCTCCATCGTCCACTTGTCCTCTATTTGCTTACATACTTGAGTACAGATCACACCAAGCATCTTCTCTAGCTTTTTGAGAGTGGCGGTAGCTGAGGTTGCACTGTTCAGGGGTCTTCTCCACATAAATGCGGCCAGAAAAGTTGCTGCAGGGCATTAAATACGGTGGTGGCAGCTTTTCCTTGAGATATTTCTTCATCCTTATCATCCCCAGGTATGCCCAAAGCTTATCTTTGCCACTAAAATTGCCAGGAATGGCATTCGGGCCTTCTGTACGTTTATTTGATCAGAACTATTTGTATCCGAGGAGTAAAACCTCCTCGGATAAATGGTGATCTCTTCGAATTGTACTCTTTTGCCACCTCCGGGTTTGCTGCCCCCAGGTGAACCTGACCCCAACCCGTTATTGCTCTTCGGACATAAAGTAGCCCCAAAAACAGGGCCCCAGGCCCAATTGGTAGATCTGGACTTTTAACCCCCACAGATTCTATTTCCCAGTCATGCACCGTTCAAATGAATAAAGGGTTCCATTTAAAACGACCATTTCCAAACTTTATATAGTTTTCCACTCTATCTTCTCTATCTGTTGCAATTAGAAAAATATCAGGCTGTCTCTCCTTTATAGTAGAATCAAGTATTTGTCTACCTTCAATAAATGCATTAGGCGAATCAAACACAATATCCACTAATAACCCCTTTCAATCTCTTTGCTTTTTTTAGGAATTAAAACCCCAAAGGTAGCGTTTAAATATTATTCAAACACACATTTGTTAGAACTTGATGCATTGTGATTTTTTGTTTTGTTGTTGTGCTTTTTTTTTTTTTTTTTTTTTTTTTTTTTAATAAGTAAATGAACTTTATTAAAAACTCAAATCAAGTACATGATGAGAGAGCAAAAAAAGAAAGAATAAATAAAACAGGAAACAAACAGAGTGATTATCTAGCTCTCAAGGAGTCCACAAACTCTAAGAACTCCTCAATCAAGAACATCATAGGGGATGTCATCCACTCATATAAGGTTTTTAAAAACTGAAACTTTAATTTCATCATGCTATTTTATGTGCCTTCAAAACACCTTGTATTTTATTCCTGCCATAAGCACTACATAAGACATAGCAGGACTACTAATCAACTACGATTATTACCTCTTCTCCCAAATCGCCTCAACTAGCTCAAGAGAATATCTTTTTCTGAATATGGCATCGCCCAAGAAATACCAAATAAGTAGAAATACCAAATAATTTGTTGATTTTTGTTTGGAAAACATGATTGACGACTGTTATTGTTATTTGTTGTAATTCAGTTTAATTTCAAATAGAGAATCTATCCTTGCTTGTATACCTCTCAATTTTAGAAGGATAAAACTTTTTAATTGTAAGGTTGTTTGCCAATGAAACAGCGAAATAGTATTTTGGGGCCTACGAGAGAAAAAAGAAAACTGCTTTGTGGGTCATTTTTTTGTTAGAAAGTTCAGAACCAGGTCACTTTGTGGTTTTTAAGTATGCTCTGTTATACATGTCATATATGGGAACTTATGCGTTCAATACTTCTCTGTTTCTATGTAGCAATTCTGCTGTCTATTTCCTAGGCTTGGTTCTGATTTAAAATTAGAAGACATTTGTATTATGGTCAAATGAAAATATATACAGCATAGCTATGGATTTACATTTACTGAAATTCTGATACAGTTCATGTTATGCGTGTCTTTTCTGACAAGGTAGCATTTTGTTCCCATTTCTGTGGTACACCGACATTAAGCCTTTGGGTGATAGAGTGTTGGTCAAGATCAAAATAGCTGAGGAAAAGACGGATGGTGGAATTTTGGTCCCCACAACTGCTCAAACTAAGCCTCAAGGAGGTGAGGTGGTTGCAACTGGAGAGGGTAAGACAGTTGGGAAGAACAAAGTAGACATCAGTGTGAAGGTAACTTTTGCCTACTCATCTTTCTGGCTTCCAATTCTCCATTGTTTGTTCCTTTCAATAATTGCTTTTCTTTGAACAAATTGGCACCCAAATTGTGTATTCCAAGTATGTAGGGACTGAATTGGAGTTCAGTGGTTCAAAGCATCTTATTTCAAAGGATGATGATATAGTTGGTATTCTTGAAACAGATGATGCCAAGGAACTTAAGCCCCTGAATGATAGAGTTTTAATCAAGGTTTGTTATATTTTTAAAGTTCATTACCCTTGCATGTATTTTCATGAAATGTGTGTAGTGGGGTATAGCCAAGGATAAATAATAATGTCAATGTAAAGGTCTCATCCGGGGGTTGTAGTCAATGAACTGTTTTTGGTTTACTGCAAAATAATTATGTAGTTGTGCATGATATATCATGTCTGATCTTGCATTATGCTTTATTTATGTCTTTTCTTGGTTTATCATGTGAGCCACTGAGAACCTGAAGTAATATTTGGTATTATACCTTGTACATTTGAACTCAAGTGCAGGTTGCTGAGGCTGAGGAAAAGACTGTTGGGGGTTTGTTGCTGACAAAGGTGACCAAGGAGAAACCTTCCATTGGGACGGTGAGGACTAGAGCATCTTCAGCTTTATGCTCTCCCAAGCATTAGCTGAATACTTGTTTTAGGATTGTAAGATGGGATTTCAGTGTTTGGGCAGATTGATTTTTATTTTGCATTAGATGTTACTGGTGATTGCGGTTGGGCCTAGTCCTTTGGATGAAGAAGGCTACAAGAAACCATTATCCCTCACCCCAGGGAGCATAGTCAAGTACTCCAATTATGTTGGGATTGACTTTAAGGGCAAAGACGGTTACGATTACATTGCTTTGAGGGTTTCAGATGTTATGGTTGTTCTTTCTTAGTTGTCAATTAAATGCTCTTAGTATGTACCTCCAAAATTTTATGCAGAAGTGCCTCAAGACATGGATTTTGAATATAGTTGCACTTTAGTCTTTAGAGTATGTTGATTGCAGCTTTGTGTCAGATTCTAGTATTTTCAGTTCTCTGCATAGTTAACAATTAATACTAGTTCATTGAAACATCCCAAGTTCATTTGATAATGAATGGGTGTATTCCGTATTTTATTAAAATCTTCATTTTAAATGGATCCATTTCGTTGTTTAGATTAAATTTTAACAATCCAACTAGATGGAGAATTAGAGAAAAAAAAAAGTCTTCCAACATTGTCAGATTTGGTGAAGCCAATCACTGCAAATGCCTCTGCAAGGCTTAGTTCCTCTAGTATTAGTAACTGTTTTTTTTTTTCATAACCTGCGGCCTGTGGTGGAGGATTTTATAGCCTTCGATTAAGACTGCAAATCTTGTAATAGACTTTTAACTATTTATAGTTTTCTTCCCCCCCCCCCCCCCCCCCCCCCCCACCCCACCAATTTTTTTTTTTTTCAAAGTAACTTTTGTTTAGAGAGTTGAAGGCTTTCAGCCCAATTGCAACAATAATTTTTCTAATAATAAAATTAAAAACTATAAGTGGGTGCTTCCCTTTGGCATGTCATACTCATAACTCATAACCAGTTTTATTTATTTTTAGTTTGGTAAAAAAATTTGTGGATAGTCAATATTATTGTAGTGGATTGGTGCACAGCCTCCGTATGTACTTTAAAGTGTGGAAAACATGACTAAGAAAATAATAATAATCAAATGGTCATACTGTGATTAGGGATGTGGCTCTTTTCAATAATTGAAGTTTTTTTTCCTTCGTTATTTTTGTAATTTTTAAGTGTATGATTTTATTTCCATCTCTTTTATTTGTGGAACATAAAGTGGTAAGAGAAAAATGAGACAAAAGATTTGGACTCTACTTAGATATACAACTTGAGCAAAAAAGAACTCTCATTTTCTTTTCACTTTGTGCTCTCTTCCTCACTGTATCTCTCACAATTTTCTCTTACTCTCTCTATTTTTCTCTTCTCTTTTGCTTGCTCTCAGTCACGCATTTCTTCAAGACTGCAACATCCTCGGTCTCACTCGCTAGGACTTGTCCTCTTCACCCTTCTCCAAATGGCCGAATGGCCTTACTTTATATTTCTTCATCTTTTCCTTCTTTTCTTCCTTTCACACTCTTGACATCAAATCACAATAAATGCAGCACACTTGCCTTGACTTTGCCTTAGCCAATTTCTTTTTCTTCAGCTCTCCCCTAAATGCCGAATAGCCTTAATACATCAAGCCATTTCTTTTCTTCTTTTTCTCCTCAGCGTGTCCAACACGCCTAAGTCACTGCCCAAGAAGGAAATAGGCTGTCTTTTGTGGCTTGTCCAACAACCTCTTTAACGAGGTGTTTTATCAAGTGTGGGCTGTACCCATGGTGCTATGATGCACCCAACAAAATTGACCATGTGTTAGATGTCATTTCGAATTAATAATATCTCAAATGATTTTTTTATTTTATTAAAAAATAACAAAATCTCCAAACTCTTATCATAATGTGTGATTAAATTTATATCAACTAATTTATATTAACAATTGTTCTTCAAATTTATTGATTTTAAATATTCAAAACCAAACACAACTGTAAATCAGTTATGAAAGGTTCCTAAAGACCAAGGATGGCTCCACGTTGAAGGTAGGTGGTCACAAGACCACCCTGACTTGGAAAAGTAATAATAATTATAAAATTTTGTTTACTGTGTTGTTTTAAAACCGAATGAATGGAATGAGGATGTTTTCGTCTCATGGGATAAAGTCCAATAATTTGAAACTTGCAAGGTTCATAACATGCATACCGATGGAGGAAATGACGTGTAATCATGTATGTTTTTTTAAAATAAATGCCAGTCTTTGGTCAAAGCAGTGCTTAAATCCATTTGAGCGGAATCGTTGGGAGGTTGAATTTGAATGTAAATCATATCGACGTGTATCTCATATCCTAAGGTGTATCCCATCATCATGAAATTTCAGATGTGATTTGAGTTTGTCACTGTGCACTTCTCCCATGGGAAGAAATTATCCGCCTCCTCAGCCTCAGGACACTGTCCTTGATGACGCTAGCCACATTTATTTGCCATCTAGTATAGACCTTCCTAATAATATGACAGACATGTTCGAATTACGCTTGGGTCTACTAGGTTTGGGAATTGGCTCAACTATTAGTGAGAAATTTCATTTGGGCTCTTCTTCAGTGGCCCATAACTTTGTCAGTGATGATGATTCTGACTTCAATTTGTATTCTCCATCGAAGAAAATGAGAAAATCTTGATCGAACTTGGAAGAAGAAATATGCCTCCATCTGAAAAAGAACCTTGAAACAATTTTCTTCTTCATGGTTCCCATTCCATTTCTTTAGCATTTGAAGCCAAGGTACGTCTCTTTTTTTTTTAGTTGCATTGTTTCATTTGCATCTTTGGATGCTCATTCATTGGACTGGGTACCAACATAATTTGAATAGAAACTAACCCAAAGAAAATGCAGAATAGATGAAAGAAATTATGAAAAACCTATTTCAATTTTTAGTCAAATTATGAAAACAAGCAGTTACGTGTTCATCGCATAATCTCTCTCTCTCTCTCTCTCTGATAATGACGCTACTCATACTTCTTGATTTATTAAAATTTTGAATTTTATTCCATTTCTCCATTGTTAGCATAATATACGAGTATTAGGATTTTTGTCTATTAGTCTGTTACTAGTCAGCGCCAATTCTGAAAATTCAAACTTTAGTAGGCATGACTTCATATGCTTATGCCATCCTTAATTTCATAGAGCAGGAGGTTTTGAAATGGATTTGACTTTGCCAATAGTCGTAATTTCAAGGTCCTTTGAACACACCATTACATTTTAAATGCTTTCTTTTTAAAATTGTTGCTGATATTATATATAGTCTCAAATTTCATAATCCTGTAAAAATATTGGGAATTATATGTGGATTTCTGATATTAGCTTGTTTGTTATTGATAATTTCCTCCTCCACTATGGTTGGTATTGATGTTACCTTCTAGGTTGATCCATTCTTCTGGAATGAATTAGGGAAGTCTTTAATCTGGTGCCAATAAAAATTTATATTGTTAAGATTTTTTCGTTATAACGTTTTGGGTGACGCTCTTTGGTTTTTTCTCCTCACTTGGGCATGCTATTTTATAGCTTTAACTGATTGTTGGACTCTGAAGTGATGATTGAAAAACTGAATGTGTAGAACCGAGCTAAGTTGCTCTGTGAAATCCTACTAACAAGGTTTTGTTCTTTCACATCAAGTTGTTCTTCAACCTATGTAATAGAGGAATATTTTTTTGCTTCCGAGGATGAAACAACATAATTTTTGGGGGATTGGTAGGGTTCTTTGGGTTGGTGTCGGATAATTTATTGAAATTTGATCTCAATTTTAGCAATTATTCACTACTTTTGGTCTGGTTCTTTGGAATCAAGTGTGAATTAACCAAAAAATGAAATTTGTGATAAATAGGATTTTAAATCATGGGAGTTTAAATTCCTTCATTTTTTTAATTTCCATGTAAGTAGCAAAGTTTCATCAAAGGCAAAATATCTATTTCTATTCCATGTTAATTAACCAAATATGCTTTTGATTTTGTGTCAAAAGAAATTCTTGAACCTGATTTGATGGTTGAAGACCCAACTACAAAAGATAAAAGCTAAGCACCCTGGAGAAGAGTATGTGCCACAATGCACTGAACATCTAGTTAGGAGCCATTATCTATTTCTTCTATAAATAATACTACAAGTACTTTGGTTTTGTTACTTTGTTTGTAAGCTAAGGACTTTTTGAATTTTAGGGGAGAAGGGCATAAAATTAGATAGGTGGCATGAGCTGCTTCTCTTTGTAGTTTTTTATTTTCCCATCTCTGCATAGTACATATTTTGAGTGAAAAGTACGAGGAATAGCAACTGGTTATGTGAGATTCATTTGTGACATATTCATCATTTGAGGGTTTATGTAAGTTTTTTCTTTAACCCAATGTTTAATTGGTATCTATATTATTGGGGCGAATTTCAGGGGAGAAAATACTTTCATTAAAAAATGAACCTGGGATACTTAGTCATAATGGTGGTTTTGTTTATGTTTCAGTGTGGTGAAAGCATGAGATTCAAAATCAATCTGTACAGTGGCTCAGTGCCTAGAGTTTCATACTTTTTTTCCCCTCATTTTCTATGTTGTGTTGGCTTGATAAGGAGTGTGCGGCAGTTCGACCTGAGCAAAGTACAAGTCAATTTGTTTCAAGCAACAGTGCCAACACAGAAAATTTAAGCAGCACAAGTAGGCCAGGGTTGATTGAAAATGAGGACAGGCTTCCTGGAGCTGTGCTGCTTGCAAGGGCTAGGCTTCTGGAGAGGTTGAGAGGGGTGCCTCTTTCTGTAAACAGGTCAGTTCTTACTGTGATATACAATTTGGAATTTTCCAAGGGTGAGTCTGGACATTACATGAAAATTATTATCTATTTTATGTCATCAATAATATGTTTATGCCAAAATTGTCATGATACGTCTGTGCAATACCAAGATTGACTGCCACCAAAGCTTTTGATGGTAAAGTTAAGAAAGTATTGAATTGATCAATCTGATACCATATTTTCAGGTCTGATGATGGATCCATTTTTCTTTTCTGACTCCACTTTTAGATGGACCTCTATGTGTAAAATCTGGGTTACAGTGACCCATTTAATTCTTATTTTTTTAATGGCCAGAAAAATCTTCAACTTTCTTGCAATAAATTATCCTCTTCATGATGTCCATAATTTAAATTTCTTATGGCAAAAGTATACATGACTGGAGGAATTGCATAGTGTGTGTGTGTGTATGTTGGATTGTATTGACAGCCCTATACTGTTAAGGGATGTTTAGCATATCACAAAACTAGGCCAACCAAGAACAACTTAACTGGATTTAATTTTTTTAGTTCGAAGAACTGGTTCAAAATGTGACGCAATATGTTCCTTTAGAAAACTAGTTTTAACTTTGGTTCTTTCAAATATACATTCTCTCCAAAATCAAGTTCTGAAAATTTTGATGTTTTCATATGCATATTCTCACCATAATCTAGTTTTAAATTAGGAAATTTTGCATACCTATTAAGTAAAACAGGTTTTGATATGATTCTAGACAGACTCGAAATAAAATAAACTAGTTCAGTTTTGTTTTTGGTTCCGCTTGTATTAGAACTGAACTGGTTCCATTGTTTGCCAAGCATCCCTTATTGTCTGAATTGGGTAGGTGGTTTAATGGGATGATCAAAGGGGTAGCTCCATCTGATCATGCCTGTTGGATTTGTGACAGACAATTGAGGTTGTGGCACATCATTTGAAAGGGTTTAATACTTTTTTCTTTTAATTAGATATGATTTTTTTTTTTTATGTGAGATTGATGTGACATGGTGACAACTGTCCAAATCCATGGAATTCCCTTTGGAATCTCCAGAGATCCACACTTGAGCTCTTTTGTCATGATTACCGATACTGTCTTTATGAAATTTTAAATTGAAATCAAAGTGCAATTAGGCATCATTTGTGATCCTAATTTTGGGGACTGACTAGAATTTGGCTTTGGTTTCCCCTTTGGAGGAATTGAACTTGGTTTAGTAATTGCAATGGCTAATTATACTGATTCTCACCACTGGGTTCTATTATGAAGCTCAGTAAACATGTTGCCCATTTACCAGAGAGATTAGTATATTCCTTCAATCTCATTTTATGACTTAATATTAATATGGCAGCAATTCTGGCTGTTGGGGCAAGACACTGTAATTTATTGTGACAAAATTCTCCTAATATATTTTATTTCTTTTAACAAGTGCTGAACTCTATGCTATGTATTCATCAAACGTGCAACAATATCCATTATGGGAATTTAAAATATTCACAAATTATTGGTGAATATCTCTTGTTCCACCAATGTCTTTGAAACGGTTGGACTTATTTTAATGGATGGCTTCTTCAATCATTGTGTTTCTCGTTCAATTTTGATTTTTGTCAAATTTTTCTTGGGCTTCCGTTATCTTTATGATTTTTTCAGTATCTTGAACCTCTTAAGTATTTTCATATCATTATCTGTCATTTGCTGTGAATTTCTGCTGCTGATACTACTAACATCATCCTCACTATTGTCATTGCTGCTTGTGCTACTATAGATATCGTTTGTTGCAACTTGCACATGGTATTATGGTCTAGACCAGCTGTCAAAATATTCTGAATGGGAAGATCTTTCTTCCCTTGTCCTTGAATCAAAATAATAGTCTCTTGTTTGGTTTTGCTTTTTAATTTAGGGGAAGTGGGAAACCTTTGTAAGACTGCCCTGAATTAACGCTTGAAGATGACCTAAGAGAGCTTGTTGATGATCGAGACTTGGGTACTCAAGTATCAGCAGGTCAGTCAGCTGGAGGCTCAAGCATTAGTAGCCTGACCTCTCGAATCAAGAGGCTACAATTATTGTTAAAACCAAAGAAGAAGCCACTTGGTCTCAGTCAGGAGGCTCTAGATTGTTTGCACCTGGAGGTTTTCTGCAGCAAGGTTGAAGTGGCGGTATCAAGAGCTTCACAGGATTGTAGTATATGTCTGGAGATATTCGTAGAGGGAGACGCGCCTATATGCTTGCCATGTTCCCATAGCTTCCACTCTGCCTGCTTGGATCCCTGGCTTCAAAATTGTGGTGATTGCCCATATTGTTGCAGAACTATAACTATAGTAACAAGTCACAACAAAGCATCAAAGAGTTAGATTTTTTTACTAGAAATGTTTTTGTAATCTGGGTTTTCCTACCCGTGTGAAAGTTTTGGCACTGACCAAAATTTTTTTTTTTTTTTAATTTGTAACTGTGTGCATATGTAATTATTGTATCTCCTGCTCTGTAGTACACACGAGAAAATCTGGTCTCATTGTATTTCTTGATTGCTATTTTGAAATTTGTTGAATACATGTTTTCTGTGTTTTATTGTTTTAGATTACCTTTTGATCTCTCTCCTCTATTCGGGAAATTTAGAAGGCATTGACATTTTAAGTCCACAAAGCCTAAGAATGATGTTGGAAAGACCCAACAAGTAGTACTGTGGCCCAAAGCTTGCACACCAATATAATGTATATATATATATATATATTTGAAAATAAAATAACATAAATTAAAAATACTTTTAATTTTTTAGTTTTTGATAAAGTAAAAAAATGATTTTAACATGAACATAATAAGAATAGACTAATCGAATGAAAGGAGAAGAGAGCAATTATTAAACTTATGCTTTGGTCCTTGTTCGATTTTTCATTTTAAGTATATGTTTGGATTGGGCTTATTTCCTGCGCGTCTGCGTTTTCAGCGTTTCCTTTTTCTTTTTTTTCCCTTTTTTTTTTTTGACGTGCTCATTTCATATGGAGTGTCTGTCAGTGGGTCCCGTGCACTGTGCACAAGACCCACCACCTCTTTCACCAACAAGCATTTTACGTGGGAATTGGTTTGTCAGTGAGTCCCGTGCACTGTTCATGGGACCCACAAATCTCTTTTTTAGCAACTTTTTTATTAAAAATGGGTCTCACGGTACTATTCACACATTTAAAAATTATTTTACTACAATATTTTCAGTTTTCAATTTTCAACAAAATAAGCGATATCTAAACGGACCTTAATTATTGCCAAAACAATAGTATAAACTAGAGAAATAATTTTTAAGTATAGTTATTTCAGGTTTCAGGGAAAAGCTCAATTTGGAGTGTCAATTGGTCCTTAGTAAGGACGTCATAGTGTGGTTAAATGGCTTCTGTAAAAAATTTAAAATTTGATTTTGGATTGATGATTGTGGTTAAAAGGTTCCTGTTAGGAATTTAAAATTTGATTTTAGATCAATGATTTTAGGCAGAATTTGAACATAAATCCTTTATTTGAGAAAAAAAAAAAACTTTATCATTTAAGTAAATTAGAACCCAAAAATTCATTTGAATTGATTATAAAAATAAGAAATTCACCAATTACCTAGCATCATTTTTTGGCTACTTTTTATTTGGTTAAATTTTAGTATAATAATAATAATGAACAAAGTTTCTTTGTAAACTAGTTTAGAGACAAAATTTTCAAACTTCTCATATATATATTGTGAATTTTCAAAATTTAATTGTTGAATTTCATGTTCTTTATATTCTTAATGTGCATATTAAATTTCATTTAATTAAGATGTTATTTATTATTCGATTAATAAACTTATTTTTTATACACAATTTTAGATCACAAAAACTTGAAATTTTAACTTTTTTTAAATGACATAACAATTAATTTTTTATTTTATTGAAATTTTGCAAGCATAGAGGATATAATAAGCACATGTAATCCAGATGTTAGATTTTTAAAATTTACACTTAATATAAAGATAAATATAAAAAATTTGAAGAGTTTTTTTCCAAATTAAATTTAAGAGAAACTTTGTTAAAAAATAATTGACACTATAAAAAAATAAAAAATAAAAAATAAAAGAGACTAGAATCATTGACAATTGATACTTTATTTCTATATATTTGTTAATATGAATAATACTATAGTTACAAATTATTTTACAAAAAAAAATTTATAACTTGCTGATGTGGTGATTGATTATTGGTAAATGAAAAAGTGATATTAATGGTGGGCCTATATAAAAACCAATAAGAGGTTGGCCACATCAACATTTTGTAAAAATATTATAAAATAGTTTGTGGGTTTATTGGAAATAAAAAAATCAATTAATAATTATGTCAAAAATTTTCAATCTTAACACAACTAATTTATCTCACCTTTCAAGTTTCCAATAAGAATCTTCATACATGTGGAGAGCAGTGTTATTATACCCGGCCTGGCCGATCGAACCTGTGATTCGGCGCATTGACTGGGCCGAGTGATCAATTGGATCGGAAAAGTATGTGACCTGGTTAAAATCGGTGCAACTCAATGGGTTTCAAACAACCCATGTAACTCGGTTGGGTTTTATTAACCTAGCCAAGTTTGTGCATTGTGTAAAATTACATTAATAGATCCACTTTGTTATGCTTTGAAGTCTAAATAGATGTACTTGACCAACAATTAGCATGTAAGTATGACCATATAACTCTATGCCACCAACTATCTTCTTTTGTTTAGGTTTTTTTTTTTAATTTTTAATTTTTGTTATACTTTATTTATTGATTGCTTTTTAGTTTAAGCATCTTTGGTTTTTTTTTTTTTTTGGTACAGTGTGAGTGTGTGGCATTATTTCTTCTTTGAGATTTGACTATTTTGTTGCTTTGAATTTGTTTGTTGCTTTAGGTTTTAGCTGGCCTTAACTTTACTGAAAATTATAAATTAATTTGTTTGTTTCTTCTAATGCTATTGCTTATGAAGTATTGATTTTGAATTATAATGGCAAGTTTAATTTAGGCATATGTCTTTTTCTTTTTCTTTTTTTCTTTTTTAAATTTACATATTCAGGTTATGCTTTCTCAAACTTAATTTTATATATATTTAATTTTTAAATTTTTTTTTATTTGACCCTGCGGTTTTACTGATGACCCACTGGTTGAACTAGTGACCCAGCTCATAAATCGGGTTAACGTCCGGTCCGAATTTAATAACTACGCGTGAGAGTGAAATGTGATGGAACAAATCAACTTTAAATTGTTGGAAGGAAAGCTGAAACCGTGTGGGATCGTTGGTTAGATAGATTGCACCACAAAAACTTTGAGGAAGAGGGATTTCTTACTTTCTAGGAATTTATGTTATTTCCCTTTCAGATATATATATATATACATACATATATATATATATATATATATATTTGTGAATTTTAAAATTTCAATTTTTGAATTTTATGTTCTTTATGTTCTTAATATGCATATTAAATTTCATTCAAATCAGATGTTATTTATTATTCGATTAATAAACTTATTTTTTAATACACAATTTTAGATCACAAATACTTGAAATTTTAACTTTTTTAATGACATAACAATTAATTTTTTATTTTATTAAAATTTTGCAACTTGGAGGATATAATAAGCACGTGTAATCCAGATGTAGATTTCTAAAATTCACACTTAATATAAAGACATAAAAAATTTGAAGGGTTTATTTCCAAACTAGTTTTGAGAGAAACTTTGTTAAAAAAATAATTGATACTCTCTCTCTATATATATATATATATATATATATATAAAGACTAGAATCATTGACAATTGATACTCTGTCTTCTATATATTCGTTAACATGAACAATATTAAAGATACAAACTCTTTTACAAAAAAATTTACAAACTACTAATGTAGTGATTGATTATTGGTAAATAAAAAAGTGATATTAATGATAAGTCTAGACAAAACTAATAAGAGGTTAGTCACATCAACATTTTATAAAAATATTGTAAAAGAGTTTGTGGTTATAGCATTACTCTTGTTAATATTATTGGAAATGAAAAATCAATTAATAATTATATCAAAACTGTTCGATCTTAACACAACTAATTTATCTCACCTTTCCTTTCTCCAAAAAAAAAAAAAAAAAAATTATCTCACCTTTCAAGTTTCCTATAAGAATCTTCGTACACGTGAAAGTGAAATGTGATGGAACAAATCAACTTTAACTTGTTGGAAGGAAAGCTGAAACCGTGTGGGACCGTTGGTTGGAAAGATTGCACCGGGGAAACCTCGAGGAAGAGGGATTTCTTACTTTTTAGGGATTTATATTATTTTACTTTCAGATATATATATATATATATATATATTGTGAATTTTGAAAATTTAATTGTTAAATTCATGTTCTTTATGTTCTTAATATGCATATTAAATTTTATTCAAATAAGATGTTATTTATTATTCGATCAATAAACTTATTTTTTAATACACAATTTTAGATCACAAAAACTTGAAATTTTAACTTTTTTTAAATGACATAACAATTAATTTTTTATTTTATTGAAATTTTGCAAGCATAGAGGATATAATAAGCACATGTAATCCAGATGTTAGATTTTTAAAATTTACACTTAATATAATGACATATAAAAAATTTGAAGGATTTCTTTTCAAACTAGTTTCAAGAGAAACTTTGTTAAAAAATAATTTATACTATAAAAAAATAAAAAATAAAAAATAAAAGAGACTAGAATCATTGACAATTGATACTTTATTTCTATATATTTGTTAATATGAATAATACTATAGTTACAAATTATTTTACAAAAAAAAATTTATAACTTGCTGATGTGGTGATTGATTATTGGTAAATGAAAAAGTGATATTAATAGTGGGTTTAGATGAAAACTAATTAGAGGTTGACAATATCAACATTTTGTAAAAATATTGTAAAATAGTTTGTGATTGTAACATTACTCTCTTTAATATTATTGGAAATGAAAAATCAATTAATAACTATGTCAAATCTTTTCAATCTTTTTTTTGAGGACATAGGAGAATTTCACTCAGATTAGTTGCATATCGCAGAACATACTATACAACACTCCTCACTATTAATTAAACTCCTACAAGTAACTGACTCTACCTGCCAAAACTAGTTACTAGACAATCTAGAGGCTTTTCACCCGGGTTAAGCAGTTTAGCTTCAATCTTAACCCCTCTAATTTATCTCACCTTCCAAGTTCCCAATCAGAATCTTCGTACACGCGAGAGTGAAATGTGATGGAGCAAATCAACTTTAACTTGTCGGAAGGAAAGCTGAAACTGCGTGGGACTGTTGGTTGGAAAGATTGCACCACGGAAACTTCGAGGAAGAGGGATTTCTTACTTTATAGTTTATAGTGCTTTTGTTTTGTTTTGTTTTTTTTTTTTTTGGTGGCATATTCAAACTGCTTTTTTCTTTTTCTATGGAATAAAGACTGAGTCTAAAACAAAAAGTCACTGTTTTGCAATTTCTACTTAACTTCTTAGGAAAACTGGAGACATGTGGGAATTTCTCAGCTTTAAAGGCTCTTTTTCAAAGCCTTCATTCCTATTCCCCTTCCTAATGATTCTTCATCTTTTATTTAGTAGTGGAATTGATTCGAAAATCATATTAGATATAACTTTATATTTTGCTACTCGAAGCTGTAAATCTAATTTGACATATGGTGCTCAATTTATATCCTCATTGTGACAATGTGACATAAATGTAAATAGTACACCATGAATATAACGGTGGGGAATCAACAATGGTAGCTCTAGGAAATTTTTTCAGAGTAGTCACTAAAAAAATTAAATTATACAAAATCTAATAAAGAGACAACTTGAATATATCAACGTCACAAAAAAAATCACACAAATACATGAAATATTACAATTTTTTTGTACTAACAAAGTGAAAGAAAAAAAAAAAAAAGACTAATAAGAAATAAAGCAGAAATTGAAAATTGAAAATGCTGAAATGAGAACAATAAAGTAACCACAGCATTTTCATAACAAATCTTATGCAACAAACTGTTATTGGTAGGTTAAATATGTCAATGTTGAGCCTAAATTAGAATTAGTAACAGCTTACCACATAATATTTATTGTGAAAATATTATGGACGTAACATTACTCTTATTTTTGTTAAACTCAAATTCTTGTAATTCTCAGGTCAGAGTGTTTAACATTTTTATTAGGGTAGTCAAAATAGGTAAATTTAGTGTACAACATTTTTTTTGTAAGTATATATATACATTCTTTTTTCAAGTCAGGGTAGTTATAGAACAAATTAGTTTAAACTAATTATTTATATAATTTTTTTTTTTTTGCTAAGTATAAAAAAAAAAAAAAAAAAAAAAAATTGGCAAGATCCATTACTTACATATAAAAGAAATGTACTTTATCAAGATCCATTACTTACATGTAATAATTGCAATTTGCTTCCAACAGCCTTGGAAGCGTGTAGGCATGATTGTTGTAATGTGTTCATTTCTTAATGAAATTGCAATTTAAAAAAAGAATCCATTACTTACATATGTCCATCTTGAATGTATAATCCATTATAGTGTACTTGTCCAAGGAATGTGAATATTGTAAATAATTTTTAATATAATTTTTAATTTTATTTTACCTTTATTTTTGAGTTGTTGGAAATTGATACTACGAATTACTCTTTTACGTTATTTACACTAATATGTAGCCCCGTGCTACAGCACGGGAATTGATATATTATTAATCATGAGTTTATTCATATTTAAAAGGCTCAGTTAAGTCTAAATTCATATTATTAACCAGAAAATTTCATTAACAAAACTTAGCAGTATATATATTTTACACAGAAAGATGAACCTTAGTGACAATGTTTATCCAAAAGATCCATTCACGCTTTTGAATCTTCAATCTCTATTGGTGATTGAAATTTTCGTAGCTTAAAAAATTTTAAATTTAAAAAAAAAAAAAAAAAAAAAAAACCCTTAGAGTTGTACTCATTTGTAGTTTTACGATGGGTCGTTTTGTAACATGATGGGCATTTGTGTGAAGAAAAAACCTCTGAAGTTCCATGGCTGATAAAAGAAATTCTCTCCAATCTCTTTTTACAGAGAGATAGGTTTGTGCATGTTTTTATACATCCTTCATAGTTGTATTATCACGAAGCAAGTCCAATAGATTTAGATTGGTACCACCGATTCCCAAAGCATGAGTGTTTAATGTGTTATTAATTTCATCTCATTGGCTTCTACACATGACAGCAAAATTAAAAATAATTAGATTGTACACGTGTATAGTAAAATTGGACTTTAATTTCAGATTTTAATTGAACAATTGGAATGATAATATATGATAGTAACAACAATAGGAAAATTCAAATAAAATTTCGGATTAAATTGTAACAATTTGAGTAAAAAATTCCAGTAGAAAGACAGGGTGGAGTGATCCATTCCAAGAAGGCGACCAAACTTGCGTAAATATAGAATAATAAATCTTTCTCCGAAAAATTTACATTGTTCATAACCTTTACTTTCACTGAAAATTTTAAAAACATAGTAACTCACATCTGCCATCCAGACATCTACAGCTGGGTCCTCTCCAATTCGCGTGAGATTCCATTGATCACTAAGTTCCTTTGCAGCCTGCAAAAAGTATCATCCATCGGTCCGCAGCAGTGCTTTCTTCATTGTTATAGGTGTCAAACCTGAACAAAAAGTCAAATATAAGGATAGTGAATTTTAGGCATAATGTGCATCTAATCACATGTTAGCAATTTATAACAAATGTAAAGATGCAAACTTTGTAAGTGAATAGTAAACAAAACTCAGTGTCAGAACCAAGAAGAAAGCACTTTAATTTGAAACTCAGTGCAAATGTAAAGATGCAAACTTTGTAAGCAATTTATAACAAAGATGCAAACTCGGGGTTTGCTATCTTTTTGAAAATTATGCAATGTACCCAAACCAAGTTCTTATCATTGATATTAATCTCTTTGGTTTTCACGTTTGACTGCAAAATCAAGAAAAAACTTAATTAGCACAGTAATTCACTTGACCCGATACATAGAAGTGGTTTTAATGAGAATGAGCCCACATACATTTAGCCACATGATGAGTTCTTATCACCGATATTAATCTCTTTGGTTCTCACGTTTGACTGCAAAATCAAGAAAAAACTTAATTAGTGCAGTAACTCACTTGACCCGATACATAGAAGTGGTTTTAATGAGAATGAGCCCACATACATTTAGTCACATGATGCAAAATTCAACTTCAATTTCAGATTCTAGACACATGGCACAAAATTAGAGTTCTAATTTGCTATCAAGAAATTATGCAATGTACCCAAACCAAGTTCTTATCATTGATATTAATCTCTTTGGTTTTCACGTTTGACTGCAAAATCAAGAAAAAACTTAATTAGCACAGTAATTTACTTGACCCGATACATAGAAGTGGTTTTAATGAGAATGAGCCCACATACATTTAGCCACATGATGAGTTCTTATCACCGATATTAATCTCTTTGGTTCTCACGTTTGACTGCAAAATCAAGAAAAAACTTAATTAGTACAGTAACTCACTTGACCCGATACATAGAAATGGTTTTAATGAGAATGAGTCCACATACATTTAGCCACATGATGCAAAATTCAACTTCAATTTCAGATTCTAGACACATGGCACAAAATTAGAGTCCTAATTTGGAATTTAATTTTAGATTCTAGACACATAACACAAAATTAGAGTCCTAATTTGGAATTCAATTTCACACTCTCTCTGCTTCACTTATTATTATATATATAGATTTGTTATTACTATTTTTTTTTTTTTCAATTTCAAGATTCCTCATTTTGTTAATTTCAAGTTTCCTCAGTGTTTTTATGAAACTCTCTCAGTTGGGTACATCA
This sequence comes from Quercus aquifolioides, assembly GCA_019022515.1. Classification (NCBI taxonomy): domain Eukaryota; kingdom Viridiplantae; phylum Streptophyta; class Magnoliopsida; order Fagales; family Fagaceae; genus Quercus; species Quercus aquifolioides. The sequence continues at coordinate 316,147 of CM032332.1, forward strand.
GCTTTTCCAGGCCAAGACATTATTGCCAATCTGTTGGGCAAATGAACCGAATGAGACTTACCAATGAGCAAAACGCAATGAGCGTGACCAAACAAGCCAATATTTTTTTTTTGATGAACAAACAAGCCAGTACATGATTCTATCTGTTTGTGTCCATCTTATCACAAAATATGTTTCAAATTTGTTAAATGGTAGAAATAAACGTTCTTTTCGGAGCTTTCTAAATAGACCTCTTCAATTTCTTCATCTTTTTCTTCTTTTCTTCCTTTCACACTCGTCATCAAATCACAATAAATGCAACTCATTTGCCTTGACTTTGCTTTAGCCCATTTCTTTTTTCTTCAGCTCTCCCCTAAATGCCGAATTTCCTTAATGCATCAACCCATTCTTTCTTCTTTTTCTCCTCAGCGTGTCCAACACGTCTAAGTCACTGCCCAAGAAGAAAATAGGCTGACTTTTGTGGCTTGTCCAACAACCTCTTGAATGTGGTGTTTTATCAAGTGTGGGCTGACCTACAATGCTATGATGCACCCAACAAAAATGACCATGTGTTAGATGTCCTTTCGAATTTATAATATCTCAAATGATTTTTTTTGTATTAAAAAATAACAAAATATCCAAACTCTTATCATAATGCGTGATTAAATTCATATCAAATAATTTATATTAACAATTGTTGTTCAAATTTATTGATTTTAAATATTCAAATCCAAACACAACTGTGAATCAGTTATGAAAAGTTTCTAAAGACCAAGGATGGCTCCACATTGAAGGTAGGGTGGTCACAAAATCACCCTGACTTGAAAAAGTAATAATAATTATATATATAAATTTTAAAAATTTTATGAGTTGTCTATCCTTAAAAAAAAGTTGTGATCACCCTAAATTTTTTTAGGTCCAACAAAATTAAACTTTGGTCATCTTAATAATATATTAGGCCTTTTCAAATAGAAAGAAAAAACCTTAAAAAAAAAAAATAGCTAAAATTTGAAGGAGATGTAGTTTGTAATATTGATAATAAAACTAATGCAATAATTTCAAAATATGAAAACTCATAGAAGGAAATTATAAAATTTTATGTATTTGCGTTTTTTTTTCTTTCAATATATGAAATTATCCTTTTATTAGATTTTTTAATAATTAAGTTTATTAATGACCACTCAAAAAAAATTCTTAAAGCCGCCTCCGCTTAAGACCACTACACTTGCATCACTCTATTTATTATTATTTTTTTTTTACATAGCCAAACATAAGGTGAATGCTTAGTGACCTCTCTTTAGGAGGCAGATTTTCTTGATGGAAACTAAATGGGGGAGAAAAAGTAAAAGAGAGCCAAAGAGTTATAATTGTTTTACAGTTAATGAGGATGTAAAATAGGGGAGAATGGGACATGGGTCAAAATTGTTATACAGATATAAAGTGAGCTGATGAGTCCTTTTCATGATGTTAAAACATCGTTCACTACAAAGTAAGAAGATGGTGACCAACATCTTCCTTCAAACAAGCTCTCTCTTCATCAAAAAACAAAAACAAAAACAAGCTCTCTCTTATAACCCACGATGGTACTTTGTAGTTTGTACAATGACTGTCTTTTAACGTGTGAACATATGAAATAGCTTTTGCTTTCCTGCCCATGACTTGCCATTGTCACATTATATGTTACACCTTTTATTTATTATTATTGTGGGGGGCAAAAGCCCAGATCTACCAATTGGGCCTGGGGCCCTGTTTTTGAGATTACTTTATATCCGAAGAGTAATAACGGGTTGGGATAGAGTTCACCTGAGGGCAACGAACCCAGAGATGGCAGAAGAGTACAATCCGAAGAGGTCAACCTTTGTCCGAGGAGGTTTTACTCCTCGGATACAAATAGTTCTGATCAAATAAACGTACAGAAGGCCCGAATGCCCTTCCTGGCAATTTTAGTGGCAAAGATAAGCTCTGAGCATACCTGGGGATGATAAGGATGAAGAAATATCTCAAGGAAAAGCCACCACCACCGTATTTAATGCCCTGCAGCAACTTTTCTGGCTGCATTTATGTGGAGAAGACCCTTGAACAATGTAACCTCAGCTACTGCCACTCCCAAAAAGCTAGAGAAGATGCTTGATGTGACCTGTACTCAAGTATGTAAGCAAATGGAGGACAAGTGGACGATGTGGATGATTAGGGAAGAGGCTATATAAAGAAGAAGAACCCCTGATAGAGAGGGGGAGAAAAGAAGAACGAAAACAACTTTACTGTAGCTCTAAGACCTGTAACCTAACTTCATTCAATAAAATATCTCTTCGGATATTAGGTCTACCTTTGTTTTCACGTGATTGCATGTTAGTTTATTCATATATACCATAACCAACTCTTGTTTAATTGATATCCGGCCCAGTTCTTTCACCCACGCTCTACAAATTCATTATCTTGGGTTCATAGGGCTCATACTCCGTATCTCGTGGGCTTGGGCTACAAAAATTGACCCTACAATTATTATTATTATTTTTTTTGTGATAAGATTATATGTTACACCTTATAACATAGAATAATGGTTTTCTTCCTTCTTTTTTTTTTCTTTCTTTGCTAAAATAATTAGCAAACTTTGGTTCCATGGTGTTTGAAGAACTTATTGAGTGATCTCCATAATAGACTATGGCCATTGAGGTACTAACCTCCCTTCTTAAGTTCTTACATCCTACTACTATTTTGTTTTTCATGTTTTTATATTACATATTTAATATATTACAAACACACTCAATTTTACACCTAATTTCATAACCTATTGAAATAGTCGATTAGAGTAGTGAAAAAAAGAAGTAGTGAGTCTATGCAAAAAATTGTGAGCACAAAGTATCCATTACTCACAATTAACTACGTTAACATGTTGTGAAATTAAGCGTGTTCCTAAATTTATTCTTTAACATAAAATATTGGCACTTTAAAATGTTATTGTTAGTTTTTTTTTTTTTTTTAATTTGTGACTGTTAATCAAGCCTTGATCTCCTACGATTTGTGTTAGGTGCCTTCTTTCTGCATGTAACCTCAATGTTTAGGCTGGTCATTTGCCTTTTAATACTAGTGCATAATAGAAGAAAATGATTCAATATACTTGGTGTATAAGATGATGCTGAGAATCATTTTGCTAGAAATAATATCATTTTTAGAACCAATTATATCATTTCAAACGTCAAATAACTTTGTTTAGGGCTGTGGGGCCTGAGGGCCTGGTGACCTCGGCCCACTTTACGTTCGGCCCGTGGCCCATTCCGAGGAAGAAGACCCGTCCGAGGAAGATGCGTGGGAGCATACTCTTCCCAACCCCCCCCCCCCCCCCCCCCCCGCCGAGGATAACCCTATCCTCGGCAGACCGAGACTAACTACAGATGGGGAAACGGGCCCAGGACAGGTTGTCACCTCCGCACTAAATGCGCTCACCTAACCCTCTGGTTGCACTAATGAAGATGTGACTCTTGGACAGGGCGACCTTGATTATTGTGAATCACTTGAGTACTGATAGTGTTGCTGATGGGACGGAGATTCAGAGGGAAAATGCATGGATGATCAACAGATGGAAGGGAGAGATGGAAAGATAGGACTATATAAGAAGGACCAATAGAACAGCAAAAAAGGAAGATAGGGGGGGGGGGGGGGGGTGGGGGAAAGAAGGGAAGCTCCTCGGACCAAGGCCAAGAAGCAATCCTGAGAAGAGATTTAAGGGCACTAGCCTTCAATGGTAATGGGTTCATGGTTGGGTTCCGTTTGCCTGCAAGGGCCAATTTCTTCAAACCCACTCTCTAAAAATGTATTGTTTGGGGCCTTACAAATTGAGTCCCTACAAGGGCAATTTAACCATTACTGAGAGAAAGCTGTAAAAGAAAAATTAGTAGAAGTGTGAGAAAAACTTTTTTTTTTTTTTTTTGAGAATGAAGTGTGAGAAAAACTTAAATATATAGCCACAGAAGACCACACATCAAAATAAATATAATTAAATAACTTAATTATATAGTTAATGGCTATTCAAACTTTTCATATAGATATCGCTTTAGAAAGAGTGTTGATGCAAACTTTTGAAAGGTCAGAAGTTCTCCAATTAGAGGCACACAAAAGATGCCCCCATTGTGCTTAGGAAGCAATTCTGTAATAATATCACTGACATTATTATGAAAATAAACAAATATATATCATTGAGATGTTTAGTTGTAATATCACCAATTAAACATTTAGGGCACATGCATGATACTATCAAATGAACAAGGGAGATTATGAAGTGTCTTACTTCTTAGATCCACCAAAAAATAACCCAAAAAGAAAATGAATTTTAGGGGCAGTTTGGTATAGCATTTTAAGTAACAGTTTTTAGTTTTTAAATAACATTGCATGTATTTCCACACACTTTTTCATTTACATGTATTTTCAAAAAATACCAACAACGTTACCAAACAGGCCTTAATTTTTTTTTTCTTTCTTAAAAGTAGAGGACCATTGTGATTGATATATATATATATATATATATATATGTATATGTAAGTGTTGTGAACAGCACTGCAAGTCTTAATTTTGCAGACACTGACAATGCAAAAGTCAGGTGGCTATGTACTTGAATTTGTTCAGAGGAAAGTAACAGTGGGGTGGAAGTGATAGCTCATAGCTCATCCTTCCTTCCTTCCATTTTGGGTACTGTGTTTCTTGCATTGCGTTTTCTACCTTTTTTTTTTTTTTTTTTTTTTCCCTGGACGTGCGCCAGGTACTGTTCATTGTCCATGAACAGTAATTTTAGGCTTATGAACCATACCAAACGTGTGAATAGTAACTTTTTATTATTTTTTTAATTATTTTCAGTTTTTAATTTGCAGCAAAATAAGTGGTATCCAAACGGATCCTTAGAAAACAAACATTATTATTTCCTACTCATTTGACTATTCCAGAACCGGAGAACCTCATTTCATTTGATAAAAATCTTATTATTCCCTCGGTGACCTTTGCTATAAGCATTAGATCAATACACGCATGTCACCACCTTGTTATTGAACTAAGCTAATAAGCATCATTTTGCTTGCCCTTGTCAATGATCAATTATGTATAAGAACATGTGCAATGATCATCTAAATTAGTGCTACCTAGCTACCATTTTGACTGTTAGTATAACTAAAGACAAAGTTTTCTGCGAATCAGATTGAAGGAGTCTCTTTCAATCTGTTATATGACGATGCAGATAATTTGATGTAAATGACTTAAGCCATTTAGTAAACCACATAATTTTTAGAATTACACACGAATACTAGTTAAAGTCACCAAGTAACAAAATAGAAGAAGAAAATTTTGTCCAATAACTAATAACTAATACTTTCAACTTTATAATGGAGTCTATCTTGACATTCAATATCTTTTGGGTCAGCAGAGTAATAATTTCATTTCTTCGTAGTTCATTTACAGAGGCATGAAAATTATCTTATGTACTATTGTTCTATAAAATTTGTTGAGGAATGCTAAAGATACTACAAATTTTATTATATAAACCTTTAAACTGATATGTCGCTAATAAAACATAATTTAGGGTCTGTTTGGATACCGCTTATTTTGCTGAAAACTGAAAATACTGTAACAAAATAATTTTTAAATGTGTGAATAGTATTGTGAGACCCAGTTTTAAAGTTTTTTTTTTTTTTTCCTGAATAAAGTACTTATGGGTCCTGTAAATAGTGCACGAAACCCACTGAATAGTACATAATAATGTGAAATGCTCTTCTCAAAAAAAAAAAAAAAAAAAAAAAGCCAAAACGCAGATGCTGGGGATTTTCATCAGTACCCAAATGGGTACTTAGATATATATTTTTTTATGTTATTAAATTTCACTACATAAACCTTAAAACTGATGTATTACTACTAAAATAAATTCAGACATTTATTTATTATATTATTTAAATAATACCAATCATATTTATTGTCAAGTCAACTTATAAGTATTTATAGTAAAATTAGTAGTAGTTCTAATATATTTATTAAATTTGTTTGTAATATGACACAACACCTTGAATTAATGCAATAAATAATTAGCATTCAAACTTGAACTTATGAGTGAAATCCACCTTCAAGTAGTGACGAAGTCAAGATTTGAATTTAGAGAGGTACAAAGTTGCTGCTGATGTTTCTCTTTTTTCTTTTTCTTTTTCTTTTTTAATAAAAATTATGAGTAAAAATTATCACATACACATATACATGCAACATAACACACTAAAATTAACAATATTAATATATAGAAAATAAAAGAACTATTTCAATCAACTTATAATTTGGTAAATTAAATTTAATTGCTTACCCACAAATTTTCAGAAAAAAATAACAAGTTATTGCCAACAAAATTGTTTTTTTTTTTAATTAATTTTTAGAGGTAATAGTAATATTTTTTCCTTCTCTTTAATTGAAATTATTGCTTCCTTATTTTATTTTTCTCTTACCCTTACTTCCCTTTGGTTTTGAATGCTAAAGTTATTGATGAAATATATATATATATGTGTGTATATATATATATATTTTTTTTGGTTATGTTTTCTTAAAAATGTATAGGGGAAAGCGATTAATACATCGACAAGAAATAGTGAGATCATCCAAATTGAGGGAAACCAAAAAAGCATAGAAAAATACCCAAAATAACATTAGTAGAAATAATAAAAAAAGGACTTGAAAATTATGGAAGTAATAGAAAATATGACTTCTGATAGAATATAATGAAGGAAAAGAATACATGTGACCGACACATATTAATATGTTGAGGATCTATAAGTGACCCAAAAACATTTGCATTTAAGGCTTTTTTTAGTTTTCTTAATAACGTTTGACAAAAAAAAAAAAAAAAAGAAGATAATCATCAATTACTTTTTCTATAAAATATGTCAACAAGAAATACATATAAGAGAAACAATTATATCTGTATAAAAATACACTAAGACAAAAGATGAGGAAAAATCAACTATGCTAATAAGTGGTTTTTTTTTTTTTAATTGAGAGAAGGATGACGTTTTCTTATGCAGGATGCATATTTTGGTTTTTATTGAGGGGACCTGCCACCTCAAAACATAGTGCGCATTTAGGTAAGGATGAAAAATTAAAATTATTTTACTATTTATTTTATTTTTGCTACTATTTATGACTTCATTGCACTTTTTAATACTATTTATGAACTCTACTGTACTATTTCAACTAACTTTTACTTTTATTTACAGTACTTTCAGTAATAATTTTTTAATTTTAGTAAAATAAACGGTATTTAAGCACACCAATAATATTCAAAATGTGGGCACAAGAACGCGGAGAAGGATATCTTCTGTGCTTTTGCATTTTATGTTTGGCATATTCAACTGCTTTTTTTCTTTATCCATGGAATAAATGAGAGACTGTGAGTCTAAAACAAAAAGTCAATGTTTTGCAATTTCTACTTAACTTCTTATGAAAGTGTAAAACAAAAAGTCATTCTTTTGCATTGTTTCTTAAGTTTTATTGAAATTTTGCACGCATGAGATATAATAAGCACATGTAATTTAGAAGCTAGATTTTTAAAATTCATTTTAAACTAGTTTTGAGATAAATTTTTTAATACTCTATAAAAAAAAAAGAAAAAAAAAAGACTAGAATCATTGACAATTGATACTCTATCTTCTATATATTTGTTAATATAAATGATACTAGAGATATAAACTATTTTACAAAAAAAATTTACAAATTACTGATGTGATGATTGATTATTGATAAATAAAAAAAATGATATTAATAGTGGATTTAGATAAAAACTAATAAGAAATTGATCATGTTAATATTTTGTAAAAATATTATAAAATAATTTATAACTGTAACATTATTCTTATTAATATTATTGAAAATAAAAAACCAATTAATAATTATCTCTAAACTTTTCAATCTTAACCCAACTAATTTATCTCACCTTCCAAGTTTCCAATCAGAATCTTCGTACACGTGAGAGTGAAATGTGATGGAACAAATCAACTTTAGCTTGTTGGAAGGAAAGTTGAAACCACGTGGGACCGTTGGTTGGAAAGATTGCAGCATGGAAACTTCGAGGAAGAGGTACTCTAAAACTACTTTTTTTTTTCTTTTTCTATGGAATGAAGACGGTGAGTCAAAAACAAAAAGACACTGGTTTGCAATTTCTACTTAACTTCTTAGGAAAACTGAAGACGCGTAGGAATTTCTCTGCTATAAAGGCTCTTTTTCAAGGCCTTTCCTATTCCCCTTCCTAATTGTTCATTCAACTCAGCGTTCCATTCAAATTGCTCTTTTTCAGCATCGCCGACCCGATTCATCGTCCTTCTCACCCATCTTCGAAGCCCAGCTCCGTTCATCCATCATCCATCATCCTCACCGTCGACCCCACGCACCATCGCCGACCCGATTCATCGTCCTTCTCACCCATCTTCGAAGTCCAGCTCCGTTCATCCATCATCCTCACGGAAGCTCTCTGCTCAGCTCAATAAGCCATCGACGACCCACGCAAGCCACGCCCCATCGCCGAGCTGTTACCGACCCAAGCTCCAGCGCTGATCTTTCTCCACTCTACAGGTACTTTCTTTCAGCTTTTCCCTTTTTCTCAATTTGCATTTGGGTCTGTGTGTGTTTGTTTATGTTGTTGTTGATTTAAAGGCTCTTTTTCAAGGCCTTCATTCCTATTCCCCTTCCTAATTGTTCATTCAACCTCAGCGTTCCATTCAAATTGCTCTTTGTCAAAAGACACTTTTTTTTTTGGTGTGGTTTACTCATCTCTTGTACTTCTCATTTCATCACATCTCTGATCTTTCCAATCTTCTTCTCATAGATCTTGATGGCGGCTTTCCCGACCGCTGAGGGAGACTCTTTTTCTTCTTCCACTCACAAGTGGGACTATGATGTCTTCTTGAGTTTTAGAGGTGAAGATACTCGCCATGGTTTTACTGGCCATTTATATCAGGCTTTGTGTGATAAAGGTTTCAAGACCTTTATTGATAATGAAGATCTTCAGAGAGGTGAAGAAATTTCAGCGGAACTTATCAAAGCCATTAAATCATCAATGATTTCAATTATCATATTCTCTCAAAACTATGCATTTTTCACTTGGTGCCTCGAAGAACTTACAGAGATTATTGTGTGTAAGAAAAATGGACAAAGAGTTTTACCAGTTTTTTACAAAGTGGATCCATCTGAAGTACGCAAACACAAAGGTAGTTTTGGATTAGCACTAGCTACACATGAAAAAAAATTTCGAGAATAACAGAGAGAAAGTGCTGAGGTGGAGGGAAGCTTTATATGAAGCAGCTAATTTGTCTGGATGGCATTATGAAGATCGGTATGTATCTAATCACTAATCTTGTGTCTTTTTATAGCTTTCAAACCTCCGATGGTTTTGTTATGACCACTAAATACCAAATTACGAAAATATTTGCTACTACTATCTACTAAGGCACTAAGAGCACTGCTACTACTAAGACATTAAAGGCCAGCACGAATAGAAGTTTATTTTTATATTTTTACTTGATTGGTAATTTACAAACACATCTAATGTGCTTTCATCCGATGATTTTACCTTTCACCCACACTTGTGAGAGAAGGAAGTGTGATTTAAATCAAGGCTCATCAACTTATTAATTTGCAAATTTTCTTAATCATTTCATTTTCAGAGTATTATAAATGGGTTAGTGATGTAGGATGAAGGGGCGGCAATTGGCATGAAGCGAAGAACAAGAAGAAGGGGTAGTGACACAGTGTTAGGTAGTGACAGAGAGAGAGAATGAGGACTTAAAAGAAAAAAAAAATGCACATTTAAATCTCAAATTAATTATCGTCTTAAATCTATTACTATGAGTTACATGCACATTTACTTAATTTAAAAAATGTGTCCCTTGTAAGTCACACATCTAACCATCTTGAATTTAGTTCATTTTTGTAGTTATATTTCCAGCTATTCTAACTATGTTTCCTATGCTCTACAATTGGCAGTTCTCCTGAATATAAGTGTATCCAAGGAATTATTAGAGTGGTATCAAGTACCAAATTAAACTGCACAAAGTTATATGTTGCTAAATACCCAATTGGAGTAGATTCTCATGCAGGAGTCGTAGAAAATCTTTTAGATATTAAGTCAAATGATGTTCGCGTGGTTGGAATTCATGGCCTTGGAGGAATAGGAAAGACTACAATTGCAAAAGCTGTTTATAATAGAGTTACTGATCATTTTGAAGGAAGTAGCTTCCTAATGAATGTCAGAGAAAATTCAAGAACAGATTGTAGCATAATCAAACTACAAGAGCAACTTCTTTCTGAGATCTTAGGGAGCGAAGAATTTAAGGTGCACAGTACATCCAAAGGAATCAATGTGATCAAAGAAAGACTTTTGTGTAAAAAGATTCTTTTGATTCTTGATGATGTGGATAAATTGGGCCAAGTAGAAATTTTTCTCGGAAAATGCGATTGGCTTGCTAATGGAAGTAGAGTTATTATAACCACAAGAGACAAACATGTGCTAACCACTCTTGAAATTGATCCTTTATTTTACGAGGTTGTGCAATTGGATCGACATGAAGCTCTTCAACTCTTTAGTAAGTGCGCCTTCAAAAAAGACAATCCTGAGGCAGATTATTTACAGCTTACAAATCAATTCATAAGTTATGCCAATGGCCTTCCATTAGCTCTACATATTATAGGTTCTGATTTACGCGGAAGAAGCATTCGCCAATGGGAAAGTGAATTAGAAAAGTATAAGGATATTCCAAACAAAGAAATTCAAAATATACTAAAAGTAAGTTTTGAAGGATTGGACGAAATTGAAAAGGATATCTTCCTCGATATTGCATGTTTCTTCAAAGGATGGTCCAAAAATTATGTTGTGGATATCTTAGTTGCTTGCGATTTACATCTGGATATTGGTATTCCAAAACTTATTGATAAGGGTCTCATAAGTGTTGAATTTGACAAGTTATGGATGCATGACTTGATGCAACAAATGGGTAGAGAAATTGTTCAACAAGAATCAAAAGTGCCTGGAAAACGTACAAGGCTATGGCGTTATGATGATGCTTTAGTAGTTCTTACAGAAAATACGGTATAACTTCTTTTTCTTCACTTCTTTTTTAAGCAAAAAAAAAAAAAATTATTTTTTTTCTTTTTAATGTTTAGAAAAATATAAGTTTATCACTAACCTATTTTGTTTAAAATTTAAAATTGTTATGATGTTGACAATTTCTATTGTGCAATGTGTTCCACCCAATGCTCTATCCAAACAGGGTTCAGATAAAATTCGAGGCATAACTTTGTGCTCCGATGAACCAACAAAGGTGACATTGGCAGCTAACGCTTTCAAAAGGATGGGAAGTCTCAAATTTCTTATAGTTCATAATGTGCACATTTGTAAAAAACTTCAATATCTTCCGAACGGATTAAGGTTTCTTGATTGGCCTAATTATCCTTTTCGATTACCATACAATTTTTGTCCTCAAAATCTTTTTGAACTCAATATGCCATGTAGTCGAATTCGATTAGAGACGTTATTTAAGCAGGTATGGTTTTCTTTAAAAATTATGTTCAAAATTTCTTAATTTAAAGTTTGTTGAACATAATTTTTCTTTTTCTTTTTTCTACAGGGGTTTGAATTCCCGTATTTGAAAAGAATCAACCTCAGTGAATGTGGGTTTATTATAAAACTACCTAATTTAATCACCCCAAACTTAGAGGAATTGGACCTTGCATATTGTCAAAATTTAGTTGAATGTCATGAGTCCATTGGATTTCTTGATAAGCTTCAAAAATTGCATCTTTTAGGTTGTGAAAAACTTCAAAATCTTCCAAGCCATCTCATGTGGAAATCTCTCGACACTTTGGCAATTTCATTATGCAGTCTTGAATCTTTTCATTTCCTAATGTCCAAAGAGGATATTTCCAAAGAGGATCCCAGTTGTAATTATGGCATCACCTACTTTCATGGTTTATATAGCTATTGCTGTAAAAATGTTGTGGATCTTGAAGATATCATCTATAAATTACCACCGACTAAGATATTATGTATATATACTGGCAAATCGAGACCTTTGTGTGAACTTAGTACTTCTGCCAAGTCATATGCGTTACTAGATCTAAGCAATGTTCAAAATCTAGATCTGAGTAATGTTCAAAATCTAATTGAATTAGATTTTTTGATGAAGTCTGATTACTTTCCTGTATTGGAACATTTATACTTAAATGAAATCAATATTATTACCATTCCGGAAAGCATCACTAAGTTTACTAGATTAAAGACAATTGGAATAAAATGTTGTAAGTATCTTCGGGAAATTCCAAGGCTTCCACAATCTATAAGAAGAGTGTATATACTGAACTCCCATTCGCTACATCCACAATCATCAAACAGATTGTTGAGTCAGGTGTTTCTCTCTCTTTCATTCAATGTTATATAGAAACACTCTTTTTACCTTCTCGAAAATACATTATTAAATTTGTTTGAATTTGATTATTACAAACAGTTTGGAGAATTTTGGCAACCACGACAAAATCCATTTGCTTTCGAGGATTATGAACTTATACTACCTGGATCAGAGATTCCAAAGTGGTTCAATCATCAAAGTGTTGGAAATAACATTTCATTCTGGTTCGGTCGTTATCTTCCAAAAATTTTGTGTTGTGTTGTTTTTAAACCGGATCTGTATTTTGAACCGGATCTGTTTGAAGGGTGTTGGGGTTTTAATGTTCAAGTCTCCTTGAAACGAAATGGAAAATGGTGGAAGGACAGCTCTACTTCAGAAATCGACCGGTTTATGGATATGAATTGTAATCATATATGGTTTTTTACGGTATTTGATTATGCGGAGGTTGATTTAGAAGATTTAATTCTATTTGATCGGAATTATGCGGAGGTTGAATTTGATTGTAACGCATTTGAAGGGACATCTCCTATCCTAAGTTGTGGGATCCATGTTGAATGCATCTGTCCTCTTGTTCAAGAACTCTCCACCGACACTCTCCCACCTACTTCAATACCTGCCTTCCCCATTTGTTCAATTTCAAACACTATCACGCCTTCCCCCCACCTCTTAAACTTGAATTCAATGGAAACAACAGATAATGATTTTGACCCTCCTTTGGAGGGCTCTCATGATGATGAATGTGATTTGAGTTTGTCACTGTGCACTTCTCCCATGGATAGAAATTATCCGCCTCCTCAGCCTCAGGTCACTGTTCCTGATGACACTAGCCACATTTCTTTGCCATCTAGTATAGACCTTCCAAATAATATGATAGACATGTTCGAATTACGCTTGGGTCTGCCAAGTTCGGGAATTGGCTCAACTATTAGTGAGGGGTTTCATTTGGGTTCTTCTTCAATGCCCCAAAACTATGTCAGTGATGATGATTTTGACTTCAATTTGTATTCTCCATCGAAGAAAATGAGAAAATCTTGATCGAACTTGGAAGAAGAAATATGCCTCCATCTGAAAAAGAACCTTGAAACAATTTTCTTATTCATTGTTCCCATTCCATTTCTTTAGCATTTGATGCCAAGGTACGTCTCTTTTTTTTTAGTTGCATTGTTTCATTTGCATCTTTGGATGCTCATTCATTGGATTGGGTACCAACATAATTTGAATAGAAACTAACCCAAAGAAAATGCAGAATAGATGAAAGAAACTATGAAAAACCTATTTCAATTTTTAGACAAATTATGAAAACAAGCAGTTACGTGTTCATCACTTAATCTCTCTCTCTGATAATGAAGCTACTCATACTTCTTGATTTATTAAAATTGAGTTTTATTCCATTTCTCCATTGTTAGCATTATACGCAAGTATTAGGATTTTTGTCTATTAGTCTGTTAACTAGCCAGCACCAATTCTGAAAATTCAAACATCAGTAGGCATGACCTTATATGCTTATGCCATCCTTAATTTCATAGAGCAGGAGGTTTTGAAATGGATCTGACTTTGCCAATTGTCAGTTTCAAGGTCCTTTGAACACACCATTACATTTTAAATGCTTTCTTTTTAAAATTGTTGCTGATAGTATATATTGTCTCAAATTTCATAATCTTGTTAAATGTTGGGAATTATATGTGGATTTCTGATATTAGCTTGTTTGTTATTGATGATTTCCTCCTCCACTATGGTTGGTATTGATGTTACCTTCTAGGTTGATCCATTAGTGGATTTAGCACTTCTGGAATGAATTAGGGAGGTCTTTAATTTGGTGGCAATAACAATTTATATTGTTAAGTCTTTTTTGTTATAACGTTTTGGGTGACGCTCTTTGGTTTTTCTCCTCACTTGGGCATGCTATTTTATAGCTTTAACTATGAGTGAAATGTGTCTTTGTTATTGATTGTTGAACTCTGAAGTGATGATTGAAAAACTGAATGTGTAGAACCGAGCTAAGATGCTGTGTGAAATCCTACTAACAAGGTTTTGTTCTTTCACATCAAGTTGTTCTTCGACCTATGTAATAGTGGAATATTTTCTAGCTTGCAAAAGTATGCCAATATTTTTTCCCATAAATTAATGCAACTCATTATGTTATAAAATTCAATTGGATTTGCTTGGTGTCTTTGGAAGTGTTTTAGCACTGCTACTACTAAGGCATTAAGACTAGCACAAATAGAAGGTTTATTTTTATATTTATACTTGATTGGTAAATTACAAACACATCTAATGTGCTTTCATCTGATGATTTTACCTTTCACCCACACTTGTGAGAGAAGGAAGTGTAATTTAAATCAAGGCTCATCAACTTATTGCCCGTTTGGTCCGTATGTTTAAACAACAGTTTTCAGTTTTTTTGGAAATACATGCAATGCGTAGATAGTTTGTTGATTTTGGTCAAGTGTTGCCTAGAGTAAAATGGGTACTTTTTATATTTATGTTTATCTGCCATCAAGGGTGGATTGATGGATGTGAACTGGCGTGATAAAAGTTGACGTTGCCCGGAATAAATTTAGACGGATGGAAGTGAAAAGTTGGTACATTTTATGTTTTTTGGGATGAAAGTTTGTAACTTCCTAACTTTGGGGTATAAATGGTGTGTTTTTGCTTTTGATTTGGGAAGTGATTGCATGTTACATACTGATTGTAACTTGTGCTGGGAAAATAGAATAGGTTTCTATTCTACTGTGTATAGTTTTTGTTTCTAAGATTGGACTTTGTTGGTGTGGTTTGTTGTAGTAGTGTCTATGAACTCTTAGGTGAAAATGTTGCAATTGGTTCTTCCTTTGTATGTGTGGGGATTGGATTTTTGCTCCTAGAGTTATTGGATTATGTTGCCAAGGTTTGTTGTATGAGATGCAGAACTGTAGAAACTCTGGAAATATGAATTTTAGGAGCAGCATATGGTTTAATTTAGTTCCCATTGTTGGAATATCTTGTTGAATATAGAAATTCTTGTAACGCAATTGGGTATCAGAATTGGGGCTCATATGTGGAGGAATTTTCATTTTTTGTCAAAAATGTTCTGTTTTCTGAATTTTGTGAATCTTTGGAGGATTCTTACTCATAATCAAATATGGCGGTTAAAACATTGAAGTTTCTGGCAATAGAGAATAGTTTGAGACAGAAAATGGACACTGAGGAAGCATTGCAAATAATGAGCTTTTTATTTGTTTAATCCTCGTGTCCTAAAGCAATTGGGTGATGAACAATCCTCTCCACTAAGGAGGAAGGGGGCTACAGTCGGCCTTATATTCTTTGTCGTTATTATGAAATTATTATAGTGGTTTCTGTTAGGACATGAGATGTGGCAAGAGTGTAGATATCTATTAAGTGATTTGTGACTTCATGGTATCTGTGTTTGTAGTGTACTGGTAATGTTGTAGGGATATGCTTTAACATCTCTTGCATGTGCTTCATTTAGTTGCCAACGATGATTTTCATTAGGTAAGCTGATTATGTGCCTGTTTGGTTTGGCAGTTTAAATTTGCACTTTTAGATGTACAATTTTAAAACCCCTACTTTTTTTTTTCCTCTAGGTACAGCCTTTTTAAAGCATCCTTTAAAAAAATAGGCCATACCAAATGGCCACTACAGCTGGAGAATATCTGGCTATTTCTCTTGAACAGTAGCTGTAGTTATCAAGATCACTACATATTCATTCCGCAGTTAAAGAAATTCTTTTGAGAATCTTGATTTATATTGCAGCTAGCTTTTATGGAAAAGAAGACTCTAGAAATGTGAAGTTACCTGTTAAAACTGATCGAGACACCCTAAGGGAGGGATATCGGTATGTTCATTGTGTTATTCCATACCGTATATCTACTGGTTGCGGATGCCTCAGTAGACTTATTTTGTTCATATTGATGTATAAAGTTTTAAATTCCCCGCTTCAATTCAGATTATATTCCTGAATGTTTTCTCCCCCACTCTCTGGACTTTGCTTTAGGCAGTTTTTATAATAATATTTTCTTTAAATGATCAAAAATAATAATCTTCTCTTTTATTTACAAAGGTTCATACGTACTGAGGAAGATGATATGGATCCATCATGGGAGCAAAGGCTGGTGAAGCGTTATTATGATAAGCTTTTTAAAGAGTATCCTTTGCAAGCAGATACTATTTTGCTTTCATTCTTTTTAATTTTTAAATGTGGCTTATTAAGGCTTAAGATGATTTAAAAATTGATGGTGATTCTGGTTCCTGGTAACCTTAGTTAATAGAAGGATGCACACAATAATTATGTTCTTGGTAGGCATGTAGTCATTACAGAATCAAATGGATCCTAGTACAAGTTTCTGTGTAGTAGAAATCATTTGTCCAGACAAGGGAAGAATGAAATTGCCTTTCATTTGCCCATACAAAAGCTTGCCTATTGCTCATTTCAAGGGCTGTGATCTATTATGCTAAAGGGAGCCAGACCTTTATATCATTACCCTATATGAGCTCCACATGCTGTTCCTGACATGACCCATAGCAAATCCTCTTACTCAAAAACAGAAAAGAAAAATGACCTGCCTAGAGAACATCACTGCCACAAGTGAGCCTGACTCATTGCCAGTGGATTCACATACCTGTCCTCATGCAAATGCATACTTGCTCACTTCATATTAGCTATTCCTTGCTTTCCTCTATCCTCCGTTTTCTGTCATTTCACTCCATTGATCCATAAAACAACTGAGTAGCATGTGAGGTAACAATTATATGGTAACTGCAATTCATGAGCATACCTCTGATAACTTTAGGTGAACGTACTTTGACCATGAGGTATATTGGTTAAGGTCTAATGTTCTGCAATGGAAAGAACAAATTAAATGGACATGCTTTTAGTATCCTTTTTGCTTGCCTGCTGGGATATTTCTTATACTTGTTTTGATTTTTTAAATTTGAGAGCCTGTTCTCTAAGTGTTTGATTGCTACTACCATATTATACGTAGAAACTGTTTTTTGTTCCTTCACTACCTTTAACTCATTGAAGATGTTGCATTGTGGACATGTCACATTACAAAACTGGCAAGGTGATTGCTTACTCAGTATATATATTTGTAATCTTCCCTACTTTGAAGTTTAACTGAACTGATGAACCTTCACTTTGATGCTTTTAAAATTTTAGTCTCTTTAGAAGAACTTTCTTTTATTTATATATGAGTGTGCTTACAGCGGATAGTTTGTCTGTGATGGTTCCATCGCCATATTAGGAAGCCTATTTCTGGTGATTATAACCTTTTTAAATTTGATTTATTATTTAGATGTATTTGGACTAAAGCTTGTAATAGCCCAATTTAGAGTTTCTGAAGCTCGTCTTTAGTGAATTTTCAAGTCATACAAACAAAGTGAGAAGTAGGTTAGCTTCCTATGTTTCCTTTTGTTTCATTCTACTTTTCTTCCCTGTAAGTTTGAATTCCAATATGCTTGCCTAGTTATTGTAGATTAGTGGTAGAGCTGTCTTTAGTACATGTAACTATCCTTAAAGGGACAAGATGCACGCACCAGTCATGGCTTGCCTTTTTGGTTCATATATCTGAATCCTATATGATCTGTGTTAGTATAACTGCACCTTTTTAAGAGGAGGGTAAAAAATGTTTTTATTAATAAAAAGGAAATCGAAATAAGCTGTGTTATCATTTTACTTATCAACAGGAAAAAAAGGCTATATTATCTTACAGGGGAAATCAACCAGACTTTTTTTTTTTTTAATAATTTTTTGCTAGATAGCACTGGGTGTATGTTAGGATTTTGTCTTAGGTTTTTTCTAAAAAAAGAAAAAAAAAAAAAAAACTCTCATTCCAAAAAAAAAAAAAAGTTAACTTTTATCTTTTTGCCTCAAATTTAGCAAATAAGCTACAGGAAACTATGGGAAGTCAAAGAAAGTGGAAGTGATTTTTCTTTAGTTGGGATTTAAAAAATGATTTTGGGTATCCCATATAACCTGAACTACTTTGTTGTATCTTGCTTAGTATTTGGACATTTAAATTGGAGACACTATAAGCTTTACTATATAGGTTACTGTTCAGGGAAAAAAGGGACTTGTTTAATTGCTGTTTGATACATTCATACCTAGTAAAAATTTTTCTATGAGGTTAGAGTAGTCTAATTTAACTTTCAAATGATGTTTAGCGGGGAAGAGAATAAACATTCTCTAGTTTTGTGATAGTTCCCCATTTGTGCTATAAAAATTGTGCTTTAGTGTTTAAATTCATACAATAAGTTTTTGACTTATTATCTAAAATTATCTGTCTAGATTGGTCTGAGATGGAGGGCAGAGAAGGAAGTCATATCTGGGAAAGGTATTTTATTCCCCCTTGTTATTTTAGTAATGATGTTTTTTCATTTTTGTCTGTTAATGATTCCTTGGGGGGATTTTATGTTCTAACCCGTTAGCCTGCTAATAGAGAGCACCCCTGTAGACTGTAGTCCAACCCACCTGGCCCAGCTTTTCCCAACTCCCAGCCATATTTCGATTACCGATTTGAATATTTTAGGTTTGACCAAATATTTTGATTACTAATCTTAACACCTCCTGAAAACTTAGTCTTCCTCCTTTGCTTGATTAAATTATTGCATTGTGGTATTATCAAGTTTATTCATTCTTTTCGTTATATTTTAAAATAAATCTTGTAGTTGGGTATGGATTTGAGTTTAGAATTGATTTTTTACCCTTTTTGTCAGGGCAGTTCATATGTGGTAACAAACACTGTGATGAAAAAGATGACTTGGCTAGCTATGAGGCAAGTGTTTTAGTAACATCATTGATCTCTATAGCATTTTATGGGTATGAAATTTTTTTTGTTGGTTTATGACAATTTCTCTTACGGCTTTGGATGAATTTAAATCTCATTTATTTATGTTTTTGTGAATGAGTCCTCACTCAAATGATACTTCCTCCTTTCAGAAGTATGAGTGGAGAGTGAGGTTATGGGTTCACAACCTACTAAGTGCATGTGTAAGTTATCAATAAAAAATAGTGAAGTGTAGTTATCGTTCTGGCAATGCTAGGTAACAGCTGTGAGTCTTTTGACCATGCATGTGCAACTTTAATAACCAATACTGAAATTTTTTGTGAGATTATTTTTTAAAGGGATTTTCTCTATTTTACAATTAATATATTCAATTAGTTATTACCAGTTCATTTCTTCATGGAATATTGGTTTTGAGGGAGGTAAGAGGGTGGGTAAGTAAGAAGAGAGACCACTTCTGATCATGTGTATAGTTGCAATGAGCAGTTTATTTGGTGACAGGTCTTGTAATGCAATTTTACTGAATTTCACACTGTTTACACACCAACCAATATGGGGGTGAGGATCTAAAGAATTTAAATGGTGTTATCTTCATGGTGGAATGAAAAGATAAAAAAATCGTCACTTTTATAATTTACTATCATCCTCTTTAGACATTGTTATCAATTTATTAGTGTTTCCATTCTTTGTTCAAATTTGCTGTCGTGCTTGGTCATTGCATGAATGGGATTAGACTTGGAGGTCTAACTTTTGGCAGTTACAATGGAAAATATTATTGTCAAATTCTATGTATAATAAAATCTTTCTGTTTGTGCATATCGATATTGTCAGAGGCCTCGTCATGCTTTCATTGTTTTCTCATTTTTTATTAGCAGCAGCAATTTTGAGTACTTTGACCATGCCTTTCAAGGCTTTAGTCATATATGATTCATGGTGTAACAATCCCACCCACCTCTAAATGATTAATTGGTAAAAGATTAATTTACTTGACTCCTTTGTGGCTGAACTCATTGGGATTAATTTCTACATAAAGGAAGCATGTTGCCATTGTTATATTTTGTAACTCTTTTGAGACCTATGAAGTTTTATAAAATATTAAGTGCTTGTTTCTGGTGCATGTATGTATATACATTGGTGTGGATGTTAAGCATCACTCATACAATTAGAAGGTAAACTTGTCTATACTGCTATCTTACTGGTTCTAAAGTCTACTTTAAGCACATATGGGATGAGTGATACTGATCTCTTTTCATCTTTCCTTATGCTTAGAAGATTGAGATAAAAGAGGAAGATAATATTTATTGTTAATTTTTCCCCATAGATGCACCTCTGTACAAGCATCCAGCTATATTATCAACAGTATCTAAAATTATCCATTTAAGTTTTGAATCTTATCTTACTTGATTGTTACATTGCAGGTCAACTCTAGTTATTCTGAAGCTGGAGAAAACAAACAAGCACTTGTGAAATTGGTAACTTGTGAGAGTTGAGTTGGCTTTTTCTGATTCTATTAGTCTACTTATGAATTTGTGATGACAACATAATTTAAGATGTATAAACATGTTATAATGTTTTTTATTTTATTTTTATTGATCGTTCTCAATAGATGTGCAGATAAGCTTCATTACAAAAGGCAGAAAGAGAAGGAGCAATCAGAAAAAAAGAGAATGAGAAGAAAACAAAAGAAAGAGGTGCCAATTCAAGCCAAGAGCCTTTTTTTGTGCTTGTGCCTATTTACTGCTGATTAAAATTCCATTTACTTACTCAGTCTATTTCCAGGAATCGGTCAAGGAGTATTGATGAAACAGATAATGACTGTGAAGGGAGCAAGGAGAGAAGTAAAGGTCTGAACATTCCTCTGGTTATACTCCATTTTTTGCATGATGAGACGTTCTTGTGCTTATATTCAGTTCACATTTGTATATATGATTTTATTTTGTGTGTCAAAATCTTTTAGTCTGTTGTCAGATCATGGATAGCCATGGAATTGATTGGTGCGCCAAATCCAATTTTCAAAATCTGCTGTTTGGATGTGCACTAGTTCCATGGAATAAATGAAATGATGTGCACTAGTTCCATTGGACAGATTTTTGTTTTCTGCAGATTGGGAGGATAAGTTTCCATCTGTCTCTCAACAACGTTTGCCTAGGCTGTTATCTGATCACTTCCCGATTCTTCTGGAGGGTGGTTCCTTTCAGAGAGGTAGGAGGCCGTTTAGGTTTGAGAACATGTGGCTTAAAGATGAAGGTTTTGTGGAGAGGGTGCGATCTTGGTGGGAATCTTATAATGTGGTAGGAGCTCCGAGTTTTGTTTTGGCCAATAAATTGAAGCTCTTGAAAAATGATTTGAAGCAATGGAATGTGGAGGTTTTTGGAAATGTTGAAGATCGGGTGAGAAAATTGTGGCAAGAGCTTAGTGATTTGGAAATGATTGCGGATAGTCGAGCTTTATTGGAGGAGGAAAGGCTGGAGTTGGAGAGAGTTCGAGGTGAATTAGAAAAAGTGACATTGATGGAGGAAATCTGTTGGAGGCAGAAGTCTAGAGTACTTTGTATTAGAGAAGGGGACAGGAATACCAGATTCTTTCATCGTATAGCTAACTCTCACAGAAGATTTAATTCCATTGATAGGCTTATGGTGGATGGAGAATTGTCTTCAGATCCAGAGGCTATAGCAAGTTGTATCTCTCATTTTTATAGGCAGCTATATGCTGAAACTGTTGCTCATAGACCTTTATTAGATGATGTGGAGTTCTCTTGTATCTCAGAGGAAGATGCACTTTGGCTAGATAGACCATTTGATGAGGAAGAGGTGTTTGGGGTGATAAGTGACTTTAAGGGTGATAAGGCTCCTGGCCCGGATGGATTTTCTATGGCATTTTTTCAGTCTTGCTGGTGTATTTTGAAGGCTGAAATTATGGCAGTGTTTCAAAATTTTCATAATCAGGCTGTGTTTGAGAAGAGTCTTAATGCTTCTTTCCTTGCTCTTATTCCCAAGAAGGTGGATGCTGTGGAGATCAAGGATTTTCGACCTATTAGCTTAGTTGGTGGGATTTATAAGATTATCTCTAAGGTGTTGGCCAATCGTCTTAGAAGGGTGGCTCATGGGCTTATTTCAGATTCTCAGAATGCATTTGTGAAAGGTAGACAGATTTTGGACTCTTTTCTAATTGCTTCTGAATGTATTGATAGTAGATTGAAGTCAGGTGTTCCAGGAGTGTTGTGTAAGTTGGATGTGGAGAAGGCTTATGATCATGTGAGTTGGGGTTTCTTAATGTATATGCTTCAGCGCTGTGGGTTTTCAGAGAAATGGCGAAAATGGATAATGTATTGCATCTCCACTGTGAAATTCTCCATTCTGATCAATGGTAGTCCTTCTGATTTTTTTGGTAGTTCTAGGGGGATTCGACAAGGGGACCCCTTGTCTCCGTTGTTATTTGATATTGTTATGGAGGGTTTAAGTCGTATGTTGGATGTGGCTGCTACTACTAGTCAGTTTTCAGGCTTCTCTGTAGGTATTACGGCTGGTAATTTAGTGATGGTGTCTCATCTTTTATTTGCTGATGACACTCTTATTTTTTGTGATGCTGATCCTACGCAAATAGCTTGTCTGAGAGCTATTTTGGCTAGATTTGAGGAGGTCTCAGGTTTAAGGATAAATTTGGGGAAATCGGAGTTGGTTCCTATAGGGGTGGTGCACAATATGGATGATCTGGTGGGAATGTTGGGTTGTAGGCAATCCTCTCTTCCATTGAGATATTTGGGGTTACCTTTAGGAGCTAAATTTAAGGAGTTGTCCATTTGGAATCCTATTTTGGAGAAGATGGAAAGGAGATTAGCAGGGTGGAAGAGGTTGTATCTATCTAAGGGGGGTAAGGTAACTCTTATTAAAAGTACTCTTTCCTCCTTACCTACATACTTCCTTTCCCTTATGCCTTTACCTGGGAAGGTGGCAAATCGTATGGAGAAGTTACAACGAGATTTTCTGTGGAGCGGTATTAATGGTGACTCTAAATTACACTTAGTCAGTTGGGCTCAGGTTTGTAAGCCACTGCAGGTTGGAGGTTTGGGCATTAGACGATTGAGGAGTTTTAATTCTGCATTGTTAGGAAAATGGTTATGGAGATATGGCATGGAGACCGATGCTTTATGGAGGAGGGTTATTGAGGTGAAATATGGGAATGATTGGGGTGGTTGGTGCACGAAAAAGGTGACCAGTGCTTATGGTGTTAGTTTGTGGAGACATATTAGGAGTGGTTGGATGAGTTTTTCTAAACTTCTTCTGTATGATGTGGGGGATGGTACTAGAGTGAAGTTTTGGAAGCATGTGTGGTGTGGAGATTGTACTCTCCAAGAGGCTTTTCCGGAACTGTATTGTATTAGTAGAACAAAGGACTCTTCAGTAGCGGAGGTTATGTGTTGGTCGGGTGGGAGGATTCATTGGGATGCTAAATTTCGTCGCCCTCCTCAAGATTGGGAACAAGAATCCTTTGATCTGTTTATGGATATGGTCTACTCTTCGACGGTACGGGGATTAGGTCCAGATCGGGTGTGTTGGAAGCCAGCAAGGAGTAGAGGTTTTGAGGTTAGAGGCTTCTATATTTCTTTCTACCCTCCAACCATCTTATCCTTTCCTTGGAAGATGATTTGGAAATCGAAGGTTCCTCCAAGGGTAGCTTTCTTTTCTTGGTCTGCTTCTTTAGGTAAGATTTTAACAACAGACAACCTTCGCAAACGACGTGTGCTAGTTCTTGATTGGTGCTATATGTGTAAGAGTTGTGGGGAGTCCGTGGATCATCTTCTTCTTCACTGCCCCATTGCTTGTGAGTTGTGGTCGTTGGTGTTTTGTTTGTTTGGAATTCATTGGGTTATGCCTCAGAAGGTTATTGAGTTGTTTGAGTCTTGGCAAGGTAAGTTTGGACATCATAGAAATATAGAGTTGTGGAGAATGGTGCCTCATTGCTTGTTATGGTGTATTTGGCGCGAAAGGAATGCTAGAAGTTTTGAGGGATGTGAACGCTCTTTGTTAGAGATTAAGTCTTTTTTTTTACACACTCTACTTGAGTGGAGTGTTGTCTTTTGTCATTTTTCCTGTTCTTCCCTTCCTGTTTTACTTGATCATTGTAATCTTGGTTATTGATTTATGCCCCCATAGTACATTCCCAATGTACTCGGGTTGGCTATTTTTCGTTTCTTAATAAAATTTTCGTTACTTATCAAAAAAAAAAACTGTTAAGAGGGATTTGATTTCCAAAATTGATAAATTAGCCCCCCATTTGTTGGACTGATCATGTCTTAAATTTTGATGATTGCTTAATTATTAGTTTATCACATGTTTAATTTAAACACCTAGATGGATTTGTATATTGGTATTGGGTAAGATAGGTGGTTAATGATTTAAAGGAAAACTTTTGGCATAGGTTGCTTAGAAGTTTTTCCCCAGTTGCTACGTTGAACTCACCCAGGGAAACATGGGTGAGGAGTTTTTCATGAATGTTCCTCCAGGTTTCACATGTTTTGCTGGAAGAGCTGAAGTAGATGTGCAAATATTCCCTATTGGTTTAGAGTTTTGGGATTTGTTGGTTATTTATTTTCTTCTACCATAATTTTCTTTCGTCTGGGGCTGGTGTTGAGAAAGAAGGCAAGGGCATTTTTAAATATCTGTGGATCTTTAGTCTCCGCCACTGGGAAGCTTTTGACTTTCCCATTCTTACCAACTAATCAGCAATCATCTTTACCTAAAATCACTATTCTAGGTCCAGGAGGTTGCCCATTATCTCTAGGACATGCTCAATGTTGCATGTTCGGGCTGTCCAGTGCTTTGACAATTTCTCATTCTTATAACAGCCATGTAGCTTGTAGAGTTGAGATTTTCTTTGCTTCCAAATTAGAAGTAGAAATGGGTTTAAGATTTTATGCAAGTCAAGTGCATCCTAGCTTTAGTTTCCTTCATTTGTCTAAGCAAGTCTTCTATTCATAGGTCTGCCAATAGTTGTGATTATTACAATAGAGTGAACGGATAGCTTATGGAAATTTGCAGTTGTACACTCCTATCTTTTTTAAAAAATATATTTGCTATGACCTGGCTTTCTACTGTTTTTTATTTTTTTATTTTTTTTAGTTAGATGAGGCATTCTACTTCTCTTGTGAGCTGACATTTTTTTTAAAATTGTTCTTTGCAGGAAAAAAGGCTTCAATTTCAACTGATGATCATAAAGTTGATGATGATGATAACTTTGATGAGTTTCTTGAGGGGATGTTTCCATGACCGACTGCTGCCATATTTAGATGGATAGCTGCTTGCCAACATTGACAACATGATAGCAAAATGCTGAAGTTCCAAAATAGAATGAACCTTGGTGTTTCATAGTTCCAAACATTTCTTTACCCTTTAAATTCCATTAAACCGTTGTCTGTGTATCCATTAGGAACAGAAATTAACATGTAACCTAGGGAAGCAAATAGAATGTATAAAACCGAATAAGAAGCCACCTGGTCTCAGTCAGGAGGCTCTAGTCTAGATTGTTTGCACCTGGAGGTTTTCAGCAGCAAGGTTGAAGGGGCGGTATCAAGAGCTTCACAGGATTGTAGTATATGTCTGGGGACATTCGTAGAGGGAGACGCGCTTATACACTTGCCATGTTCCCATAGCTTCCACTCTGCCTGCTTGGATCCCTGGCTTCGAACTTGTGGTGACTGCCCATATTGTTGCAGAACTATAACTATTGTAACAAGTCACAACAAAGCATCAAAGACTTAGATTTTTTTTTTTTTACTAGAAATGTTTTTGTAATCTGGGTTTTCCTACACGTGTGAAAGTTTTGGCACTGACCAAATTATTATTTTTTTAATTTTTAATTGTGTGCATATGTAATTATTGTATCTCCTGCTCTGTTGTACACACGAGAAAATCTGGTCTCATTGTATTTCTTGATTGCTATTTTGAAATTTGTTGAATACGTGTTTTCTGTGTTTTGCTGTTTTAGATTAACTTTTGATCTCTATCCTCTATTCAGGAAATTTAGAAGGTATTGACAGTCAAAACCCACAAAGCCAATGAATGATGTTGGAAAGACCCAACAAGTAGTACTGCGGCCCAAAGCCTGCACACCTCTATATATATATTATATAATTGACTAATCGAATGAAAGGAGAAGAGAGCAATTATTAAACTTATGCTTTGGTCCCTGTTCTATTTTTCATTTTAATTATGGCCAAAACAATATTATAAACTAGAGACATAATTTTTAAATATAGTTATTTCAAGTTTCAAGGAAAAACTCAATTTGGAGTGTCAATTAGTCCTTAGTAAGGACGTCATAGTCACTACAAAAAAGTGAACCTGTTTCAACCTTTATTTTTCGAGGGTTTATTAAAATTTGTCCAAATAAATACTAAATATAACACGCCAGGGACTTTTACTAGACTTACTAAGAAACTTCAAAATAAATCAACATATAACCCTTGAAATAAGTGCTGAAAAAAATGGCGGGTGACTATTACTAGGCTTATTGAGAACCTTCAAAATAAGTCGACATATAACCCTTGAAATAAGTCCTAAAAAAAATGGCGGGCACACTAGCGTGAGTTTTCGCTCTAAAATTTGTAGATTTCCCAGTACCCGTCTAAAAAATACTGTAAAACATAAAGACTGATTTATTTCTAAGCAAGACTGAAAATTTTTGTATGAAAATTTCAGAGTATTTAGGTCCTCCCTGTCTTATTCTCTTTCATTTATTTTTCCTCTTTTTCCTTTGATTGCTCTTTCTCTCTCTCGCGCTCGCTCTCGAAGTAGATCTCATTTTCTCTATGTGCAAAGATGAATCACCAGAATGTGAGGAATCTCTGATCGGAGGAAGGAACTTTCCGACGAGGACAGCAGTGCTGAAAAGAACTGTCATACTCTCTCCGTTACCACCTCCGGCGAATCTTCTGATGGTATTATTTTTTTTTTTTGGTAAAAATTAAGTTTGTATCTTGATCATACATAACGCAATCGTAGTGATTGAATATTGTGCATTGCTCTGTGCCTCAATCTTTGTTTTTATTGATTGACAATGGAAATTAGGGTTCAATTTTGGTGTGTGATTTACTGATTTAGGGTTCAATTTTGGTGTGTGATTTTAAACTTTGCTTTTGTAGTTGAGTATTTTTACAATTCAACGTTTCAACCAGCTATAGATGGAGTACTGATGTTATTGTTACAATTCAATTCAACATCTCAATCATTTCATATAGGTTAGTAAAAATTCTAAGTCTTTTAGCAAATTTTTATTATAAATTAGTCTTTTTGTAATTCTATATTCAGTTAATTTAGCAGGCTGATGCGAAAGGAATTAATAAAATTGGCTTGGCCAAGCTAGGATTGATTTTGGTTTTAGATTTGTGATTAATCGGGCTCTCTTGTGGTTGAGATTCATTCAATAGATATAGTGGCCAAGGAAATTGCAAGAACTTGTTTCTTTTGGTTTATATTGTATTTATTTATATTACATTGGTTGCCTTCTTATGATATGATTGCCCTGCTCAAATGTTTATCATAAAATACTTTAGTTGAAAGATAGTGGGTTTAATCTTTTCCCTTTATTTATGATTTCTTTTTGTTAACCTTTTTCCGAATCCATTTATTAGAACTTATATTAATTGTAAAACTTTCTATAATGTTACAAAAGTGTTAGCTCAAACAATTTCAATGGAACATTACCTATGCAGCTTGGAATGTTGACCTCCTTACAACAGCTGTGAGTTATATATATATATATATGTATGTATATTTGTTAAACACACTTGTCCACTGTCCAGTTGATGATTGCCATTCTAGCTATTGAAGAAACGACCACTTGACCCTGCATCTGCATCTTCTTTAGCACAAAGAAAACTGTGGCCATGAAGTTTCTTTTCAAGGTAACATGCATGACATGAATAGGGTGTGGAATGGTTTGCAGATTTGCATCAAAACTGCAAAAGCATGAGAAATCACATAGCAAGTTGCTTTGCTTCTAGATATCCTTAGTTGGTATTGTAGATGATCTGCTAACATTGTTCTTAAAAAAAAAAAAAAAAAAACTGTCTTAAATTTTTGAAATGTTATCTATTGCAAACTCTGACAAGTGTAGTTAAACTAGATTCAGTGGGGGTACTTTGCTGCGGACCGGATTGTATGTATGATATTGTTAATGAACATTGATCAATGCCTTAAGGCTCACATCCAGTCCAGCCACCAACATGTTACTTGTGAGATATGTTCGACCAAGTAGTCAAAAAGGAACATAAGCAACACCTATGAAGAATGAAATGCTCTTATGAGTGTTTTCTTCACACATTTTCAACTGTAAGATACTGCACTTTTAAGAATTTTCATTGAATAAAGATCCCCTTAGACATGCTTATTATAAGTTTTTCTTTTTTGATTAAGACATGCTTATTATAAGCTATTAGTGCCATTCGTGTGATGAGTAATATCTGACACTAGACAGTAAGTCTCCTCAAGCTCTCTGGTTGGAGGACTGGACTCTGGGCAGCCTTTATATGAGTGACCATGAAAGTGTGGCATTTCCTTAGGTATTGATTCAGAGTTGAGTTTCCAGACCTCAAGATAGAAGACTATGGTACAAGGCCCCATGCCTTGTGGGGTTGAATGTCTCTCTGTTTGGAGGACTGGGCAGCCTTTATTTAGTGGACCATGAAAGTACTAGTGTGGCATGTCCTTAGGTATTGATTCAGAGTTGAGGTTCCGGACTTGTTTTTTCTACCCCAACTTATGCTCCTCGGAGGTCTGTTTCCAAGAGCCAAGAGCAACCAGTAATTGCTGGACCTCCTCCTCCTCCTCTGGTGTTTGAGACACTGATTTCCAGCACAAAGGCTAATGAAAACAGCAGTAATAAGGATTATGAAGGTGTGCAGTTTGTTATTGTTGACTTTTAATATAAGTAGAACCTTTAAAGGATTTTTTTCATAAAAGGTTTGATGCAATTGGGTTTTGGTTTTGTCAAATAACTCAAGTAAGTATTTTTTTCACTATTTTGATTCTATTACCTATTTGGAAATTATGTATGGGACAAAGTCATTAAGCTTCTTCTTCTTCTTTTTTTTTTTGAGAAGTCATATAGCTACTTGTTGATCAATTTACTTATACTGAGATCTAGCTCGTGGACCATTAGAAGAAGCTGATGTGGGTAATTTTTTTTTTGGTTTAATATACCTAAGCAAAGATTGTTAATGATTGTGACCCCTGCTCTGGGTTTTGGAGTATGGATGTTAAATTTGCTTGCTTGGTTCTCCCCTCACTACTGATATTTGGTAGGACAGGTAATATTAGTTTCCATGCAACATTGATTCTTTCTGATGTCTTTAGTTTGGTTTCAATCAAGTTGAAATTTAGGCTTTATTATTTTGTGTACTTTGCCTATTTAGAGTGGTTAACTTCTTTTCTGCTTATTTCCTTATAATTTGGCCTTCCCAGTCATGCAGATTGGGCTCCCCACTTGTTGCTGATATTTGGTAGACATATTTTCAAGAATCAACTATGTTGAAACAATCACCTAGTAGAAATCAGAGGTCAAAAGGCTTCAAGGTGAAGCATGCAATACATATATGTCTTTTGCTTGCCGTTTGCATCTGGTTGCTTTACCAAGTCAGATACTCCCATGAAAGGTGTGTAGATATATTTGCTTGGAAATTGACCAACTTTTGATATCATTCTCTCTTTTTCAGAAACTTGAGGGCATCCATAATGGCTGAAATGTTCAATTGTACTAGTTGAAAACTTCTTGCTTTGGAGATGATGATGATGAAGAATAAAATGTATCAAAACTTTTTAACTCTTGGACAGATTTGGTCTTTGTACAAAGTGTGGTTGTTGATATCTTCTCTTAAACAATAATTGACAATAATTTGTAGGTTTGAGTTTAGAGATCAAAGAAAGTGTAATTGTAGCAATATACCACTTTTGCTATACATCAATATCATAGCATAGCATCTCAACAATTGTGAATTTTTGTGTATATGTATATATATATATATATATATATATATATAGTGCATGATTGTGGGTTTTTTTTTTTTTTTTTTAAATAAAATAAAATCTTATTTTGAGGGTCTAGAGACCCCTTAAATAACCTTATTTATCAAGGGTTGTAAATATAAATCTTTTAAACCTTGGTAAAAGGTTATTTAAGGGTCTCTTGACCCTCAAAATAAGATTAGAACACTTGTTTTGAGGGCCACGAAGGCCTTCAAAATTTCCTTTTTGACGGTATATGTTTCGAAAGTTATCAAGGGTCAATTGGACTCTTAAAATAATTTTTTTCAAAGTTTTTTAATACTTTTTTTAAGGGTTTTGACCCTTGAAAAAATTCATATTTGTTGTAGTGAGTGTGCTTAAATGGCTCCTGTAAAAAAATTTAAATTTGATTTTGGATCAATGATTGTGGTTAAAAGGTTCCCAAAAGACATTTAAAATTTGATTTAAGATCAATGATTTTAGGCAAAATTTGAACATAAATCCTTTATTTGAGGGAAAAAAACTTTATCATTTAAGTAAATTAGAACCCACAAATTAATTTGAATTGATTATAAAAATAAGAAATTCACCAATTCCCTAGCATCATTTTTTGGGTACCTTTTGTTTGGTTAAATTTTAGTATAATAATTATAATGAACAAAGTTTATTTGTAAACTAGTTTGGAGAAAAATTATTTAAACTTCTTGTGTATATAATATTTTTTTTTTGTGAATTTTGAAAATTTAATTGTTGAATTTCATGTTTTTTATGTTCTTAATATGCATATTAAATTTCATTCAAATCAGATATTATTTATTATTCGATTAATAAACTTATTTTTTTATACACAATTTTAGATCACAAAAATTTAAAATTTAAACTTTTTTTTAATGACATAATAATTGATTTTTTATTTTATTAAAATTTTGCAAGCACGGAAGATATAATAAGCACATGTAATCCAGATGCTAGATTTTTAAAATTCACAGTTAATATAAAGACATATAAAAAATTTGAAGAGTTTCTTTCCAAATTTGTTTTGAGAGAAATTTTGTTAAAAAATAATTGATACTCTATAAAAAAAAAAAAAAAAGAATCATCGACAATTGATACTCTTGTCTTCTATATATTTGTTAATATAAATAATACTAGAGATACAAACTATTTTACAAACTGTTGATGTGGTGATTGATTATTGATAAATGAAAATGTGATATTAATGGTGGAAGCTATGGGAAGTCAAAGAAAGTGGAAGTGATTTTTCTTTAGTTGAGATTTAAAAAATGATTTTGGGTATCCCATATAACCTGAACTACTTTGTTGTATCTTGCTTAGTATTTGGACATTTAAATTGGAGACATTATCAGCTTTACTATATAGGTTACTGTTCTGGGAAAAAAGGGACTTGTTTAATTGCTGTTTGATACATTCATACCTAGTAAAAAAATTTCTATGAGGTTAGAGTAGTCTAATTTAACTTTCAAATGATGTTTAGCGGGGAAGAGAATAAACACTCTCTAGTTTTGTGATAGTTCCCCATTTGTGCTATAAAAATTGTGCTTTAGTGTTTAAATACATACAATAAGTTTTTGACTTATTATCTAAAATTTTCTGTCTAGATTGGTCTGAGATGGAGGGCAGAGAAGGAAGTCATATCTGGGAATGGTATTTTATTTCCCCTTGTTATTTTAGTAATGATGTTTTTTCATTTTTGTCTGTTAATGATTCCTTGGGGGGATTTTATGCTCTAACCCCTTAGCCTGCTAATAGAGAGCACCCCTGTAGTCCAACCCACCTGGCCCAGCTTTTCCCAACTCCCAGCCATATTTCGATTACCGATTTGAATATTTTAGGTTTGACCAAATATTTTGATTACTAATCTTAACACCTCCTGAAAACTTAGTCTTCCTCCCTTGCTTGAGTAAATTATTGCATTGTGGTATTATCAAGTTTATTCATTCTTTCGTTATATTTTAAAATAAATCTTGTAGTTGGGTATGGACTTGAGTTTAGAATTGATTTTTTACCCTTTTTGTCAGGGCAGTTCATATGTGGTAACAAACACTGTGATGAAAAAGATGACTTGGCTAGCTATGAGGCAAGTGTTTTAGTAGCATCATTGATCTCTATAGCATTTTATGGGTATGGAAATTTTTTTGTTGGTTTATGACAATTTGTCTTACGGCTTTGGATGAATTTAAATCTCATTTATTTATGTTTTTGTGAATGAGTCCTCACTCAAATGATACTTCCTCCTCTTAGAATTATGGGTGGAGAGTGAGGTTTTGGGTTCACAATCTACTAAGTGTGTGTGTAAGTTATCAATAAAAAATAGTGAAGTGTATTTATCGTTCTAGCAATGCTAGGTAACAGCTGAGTCTTTTGACCATGCATGTGCAACTTTAAGAACCAATACTGAAATTTCTTGTGAGATTATTTTTTAAAGGGATTTTCTCTATTTTACAATTAATATATTCAATTAGTTATTACCAGTTCATTTCTTTATGGAATATTGGTTATGAGGGAGGTAAGAGGGTGGGTAAGGAGAGAGACCACTTCTGATCATGTGTATAGTTGCAATGAGCAGTTTATTTGGTGACAGGTCTTGTAATGCAATTTTACTGAATTTCCCACTGTTTACACACCAACCAATATGGGGGTGAGGATCTAAAGAATTTAAATGGTGTTATCTTCATGGTGAATGAAAAGATAAAAAAATCTTCACTTTTATAATTTACTATCATCCTCTTTAGACATTGTTATCAATTTATTAGTGTTTCCATTCTTTGTTCAAATTTGCTGTCGTGCTTGGTCATTGCATGAATGGGATTAGACTTGGAGGTCTAACTTTTGGCAGTTACAATGGAAAATATTATTGTCAAATTTTATGTATAATAAAATCTTTCTGTTTGTGCATATCGATATTGTCAGAGACCTCGTCATGCTTTCACTGTTTTCTCATTTTTTATTAGCAGCTGCAATTTTGAGTCCTTTGACCATGCCTATCAAGGCTTTAGTCATATATGATTCATGGTGTAACAATCCCACCCACCTCTAAATGATTAATTGGTAAAAGATTAATTTACTTGACTCCTTTGTGGCTGAACTCATTGGGATTAATTTCTACATAAAGGAAGCATGTTGCCATTGTTATATTTTGTAACTCTTTTGAGACCTATGAAGTTTTATAAAATATTAAGTGCTTGTTTCTGGTGCATGTATGTATATACATTGGTGTGGATGTTAAGCATCATTCATACAATGAGAAGGTAAACTTGTCTAT
This sequence comes from Quercus aquifolioides, assembly GCA_019022515.1. Lineage (NCBI taxonomy): Eukaryota > Viridiplantae > Streptophyta > Magnoliopsida > Fagales > Fagaceae > Quercus > Quercus aquifolioides. The sequence goes on from CM032332.1 coordinate 349,598, forward strand.
ACTCTTGTTGGAATTTCATTATGCATCTAGGCAGTTTGGCACATTCTGTATTAATGTCCGTGTTATGCTATGCATCATACTGCTATCTTACTGGTTCTAAAGTCTACTTTAAGCACATATGGGATAAAAGAGGAAGATAATATTTATTGTTAATTTTTCCCCATATATGCGCCTCTGTACAAGCATCCAGCTATATTATCAACAGTATCTAAAATTATCCATTTAAGTTTTGTATCTTATCTTACTTGATTGTTACATTGCAGGTCAACTTTAGTTATTCTGAAGCTGGAGAAAACAAACAAGCACTTGTGAAATTGGTAACTTGTGAGAGGTGAGTTGGCTTTTGCTGATTCTATTAGTCTACTTATGAATTTGTGATGACAACATAATTTAAGATGTATAAACATGTTATAATGTTTTTTTTTTTTTTTTATTGATCGTTCTCAATAGATGTGCGGATAAGCTTCATTACAAAAGGCAGAAAGAGAAGGAGCAATCAGAAAAAAGAGAACGAGAAGAAAACAAAAGAAAGAGGTGCCAATTCAAGCCAAGAGCCTTTTTTTGTGCTCGTGCCTATTTACTGCTGATTAAAATTCCATGTACTTACTCAGTCTATTTCCAGGAATCCGTCAAGGAGTATTGATGAAACAGATAATGACTGCGAAGGGAGCAAGGAGAGAAGAAAAGGTCTGAACATTCCTCTGGTTATACTCCATTTTTTGCATGATGAGACGTTCTTGTGCTTATATTCAGTTCACATTTGTATATATGATTTTATTTTGTGTGTCAAAATCTTTTAGTCTGTTGTCGGATCATGGATAGCCATGGAATTGATTGGTGGGCCAAATCCAATTTTCAAAACCTGCTGTTTGGATGTGCAGTAGTTCCATGGAATAAATCAAATGATGTATAGATGAGTATCTTAATTCTATGACATTATTAACTATTAAAAGGGATTTGATTTCCAAAATTGATAATTTAGCCCCCCATTTGTTTGACTGATCATGTCTTAAATTTTGATGATTGCTTAATTATTAGTTTATCACAAGTTTAATTTAAACACCTAGATGGATCTGTATATTGGTATTGGGTATGATAGGTGGTTAATGATTTAAAGGAAAACTTTTGGCATAGGTTGCTTAGAAGTTTTTCCCCAGTTGCTACGTTGAACTCACCCAGGGAAACATGGGTGAGGAATTTTTCATGAATGTTCCTCCAGGTTTCACATGTTTTGCTGGAAGAGCTGAAGTAGATGTGCAAATATTCCCAATTGGTTTAGAGTTTTGGGATTTGTTGGTTATTTATTTTCTTCTACCATAATTTTCTTTCGTCTGGGGCTGGTGTTGAGAAAGAAGGCAAGGACATTTTTAAATATCTATGGATCTTTTGGCTTTCCCATTCTTACCAACTAAATAGCAATCATCTTTACCTAAAATCACCATTCTAGGTCCAGGAGATTGCCCATTATCTCTAGGACATGCTCAATGTTGCATGTTTGGGCTGTCCAGTGCTTTGACAATTTCTCATTCTTATAACAGCCATGTAGCTTGTAGAGTTGAGATTTTTTTTGCTTCCAAATTAGAAGTAGAAATTGGTTTAAGATATTATGCAAGTTAAGTGCATCCTAGCTTTAGTTTCCTTCATTTGGCTAAGCAAGTCTTCTATTCATAGGTCTGCCAATAGTTGTGATTATTACAATAGAGTGAATGGATAGCTTATGGAAATTTGCACTTGTACACTCTTTATCTTTTTTTAAAAATATATTTGCTATGACCTGGCTTTCTACTGTTTTTTATTTTATTTTATTTATTTTTGTTATTATTATTTAGATGAGGAATTCTACTGGTCTTGTGAGCTGACATTTTTTAAAATTGTTCTTTGCAGGAAACAAGGCTTCAATTTCAACTGATGATCATAAAGTTGATGATGATGATGATAACTTTGATGAGTTTCTTGAGGGGATGTTTCCATGACCGACTGCTGCCATATTTAGATGGATAGTTGCTTGCAAACATTGACAACATGATAGCAAAATGCTGAAGTTTCAAAATAGAATGAACCTTGGTGTTTCATAGTTCCAAACATTTCTTTACCCTTTAAATTCCATTAAACCGTTATCTGTGTATCCATTAGGAACAGAAATTAACATGTACCCTAGGGAAGCAAATAGAATGTATAAAACCGAAGAAGAAGTCACCTGGTCTCAGTCAGGAGGCTCTAGATTGTTTGCACCTGGAGCTTTTCAGCAGCAAGGTTGAAGGGGCGGTATCAAGAGCTTCACAGGATTGTTGTACATGTCTGGAGACATTCGTAGAGGGAGACGTGCTTATACGCTTGCCATGTTCCCATAGCTTCCACTCTGCCTGCTTGGATCCCTGGCTTCGAACTTGTGGTGACTGCCCATATTGTTGCAGAACTATAACTATAGTAACAAGTCACAACAAAGCATCAAAGAGTTAGATTTTTTTTTTTTTTTTTTACTAGATGTTTTTGTAATCTGGGTTTTCCTTCACGTGTGAAAGTTTTGGCACTGACCAAATTATTTATTTTGATTTGTAATTGTGTGCATATGTAATTATTGTATCTCCTGCTCTGTTGTACACACGAGAAAATCTGGTCTCATTGTATTTCTTGATTGCTATTTTGAAATTTGTTGAATACGTGTTTTCTGTGTTTTACTGTTTTAGATTACCTTTTGATCTCTCTCCTCTATTCAGGAAATTTAGAAGGTATTGACAGTCAAAGCCCACAAAGCCTATGAATGATGTTGGAAAGACCCAACAAGTAGTACTGCGGCCCAAAGCTTGCACACCTATATATATATATATATATATATATGAAAATAAAATAACATAAATTAAAAATGCTTTTAATTTTTTAGTTTTTGATAAAGTAAAAAAATGATTTTAACTTGAACATAATAGAATAGACTAATCGAATGAAAGGAGAAGAGAGCAATTATTAAACTTATGCTTTGGTCCTTGTTCTATTTTTCATTTTAATTATTGCCAAAACAATAGTATAAACTAGAGAAATAATTTTTAAATATAGTTATTTCAGGTTTCAGGGAAAAGCTCAATTTGGAGTGTCAATTGGTCCTTAGTAAGGACGTCATAGTGTGGTTAAATGGCTTTTGTAAAAAATTTAAAATTTGATTTTGGATCAATGAGTGTGGTTAAAAGGTTCCCGAAAGAAATTTAAAATTTGATTTTAGATCAATGATTTTAGGCAGAATTTGAACATAAATCCTTTATTTGAGAAAAAAAGTTATCATTTAAGTAAATTAGAACCCACAAATTAATTTGAATTGATTATAAAAATAAGAAATTCACCAATTACCTAGCATCATTTTTTGGGTATGTTTTGTTTGGATAAATTTTAATATAATAATAATAGTGAACAAAGTTTCTTTGTAAACTAGTTTGGAGAAAAATTATTTAAATTTCTCATATATATAATATTTTTTTTGTGAATTTTGAAAATTTAATTGTTGAATTTTATGTTTTTTATATTCTTAATATGCATATTAAATTTCATTCAAATCAGATGTTATTTATTATTCGATCAATAAACTTATTTTTTTATACACAATTTTATATCACAAAAATTTGAAATTTTAACTTTTTTTTTAATGACATAACAATTGATTTTTGATTTTATTAAAATTTTGCAAGCACAGAAGATATAATAAGCACATGTAATCCAGATACTAGATTCTTAAAATTCACACTTAATATAAAGACATATAAAAAATTTGAAGGGTTTCTTTCCAAATTAGTTTTGAGATAAATTTTGTTAAAAAATAATTGATACTCTATAAAAAAAAAAAAAAAAAAAAAAAACTAGAATCATTGACAATTGATACTCTATCTTTTATGTATTTGTTAATATGAATAATACTAGAAATATAAATTATTTTAGAAAAAAAATTATAAACTATTGATGTGGTGATTAATTATTGATAAATGAAAAAGTGATATTAATGGTGGGCCTAGATGAAAACCAATAAGGGGTTGGCCACATCAACATTTTGTAAAAATGTTGTAAAATAGTTTGTGGTTTTATTGGAAATGAAAAATCAATTAATAATTATGTCAAAAATTTTCAATCTTAACGCAACTAATTTATCTCACCTTTCAAGTTTCCAATAAGAATCTTCGTACATGTGAGAGCAGTGTTATTAAACCCGGCCTGGCCGGTCGAACCAGTGACCCGACGCATTGACCGAGCCGGGTGATCAATTGGATCGAAAAAGCATGTGACCTGTTTAAAATTGGTGCAACCCGGTGGGTTTTAAACAACCCATGTGACCCGTTTGGGTTTTATTAACCTAGCCAAGTTTGTGAATTGTGTAAAATTAATTTTTTATGACATATGAAAATTTTGCAAGCACAAGGATATAATAAGCACATGTAATCCAGATGCTAAATTTTTAAAATCCACACTTAATATAAAGACATATGAAAATTTTGAAGGGTTTATTTCCAAACTAATTTTAAGAAAAATCTTTGATAAAAAACAATGATCCTCTATTAAAAAAAAAAAATTTAAAAACTAGAATCATTGACAATTGATACTCTATCTTCTATATATTTGTTAATATGAATAATACTGGAGATATAAATTATTTTACAAAAAAATTTATAAACTACTGATGTGGTGATTGATTATTGATAAATGAAAAAGTGATATTAATGGTGGACCTAGATGTGGGTTCCAGCTAACTCAACTGTAAAGTCTCTGATGGTTGAATAAGAGATCTGGGGTTCAATCCCCGCCTACACCAAAAACTGATTGGTGTCTTTAAGGGTGTCCAGGAGACCCGTGGACCCGCTCAACCCCCCCGAGACCGACCCGCCGCCACCCGACCCGATGACTCCGGCGGTCGGACGCGGGTTCCGAACTGTCAAACCCGACCTCCGGCGGGTCGGTTGGCGGTTTTGAATTTCAAAACCCGTGAAACTCGACCCGAACCGATACTTTTGGCGTTTCCGGCGAAATATTAAGCAACCCAGACCAAATCTCCAATACCTTTAACGTTTCCGGCGAAATATTCATCATACCAGACCAAATCCGGCGAGATCTCGCCGTTATCCGACGAAATCTAGGCCAGATCTCGACGGATCCGGCCAGATTTCGTCGGATCTGGCCAGATTTCGGCTAGATCTCGCCGGATCCGGCCAAAATCGGCCCCCGAAATGAAACCCGAAACCGACCCGATACAACCCGAAACCGACAAGACCCGAACCGAAAAATCCAGCCAGTCGTCCGGGTCGGTTTCGGGTCAAATTTTAATCCACCCGATTAAGTCGGGTCGGGTCCGGGTTGGGCACAAACCCGACCCGGCCCGACCCGTGGACACCCCTAGGTGTCTTGGTCTGATGATAAAGAGCTATCATCAGGAACAGACGCCATAGGTTGAAACTCTATCTCAAAAAAAAATTGATGGGCCTAGATGAAAACCAATAAGAAGTTGGCCACATCAACATTTTGTAAAAATGTTGTACAATAGTTTGTGGTTTTATTGGAAATGAAAATTCAATTAATAATTATGTCAAAAATTTTCAATCTTAACGCAACTAATTTATCTCACCTTTCAAGTTTCCAATAAGAATCTTCATACATGTGAGAGTAGTGTTATTAAACCTGGCCTGGCCGGTCGAACCAGTGACCCAGCACATTGACCGGGTCGGGTGATCAATTGGATCGAAAAAGCATGTGACTCGGTTAAAATCGGTGCAAACCGGTGGGTTTTAAACAACCCATGTGACCCGGTTGGGTTTTATTAACCTAGCCAAGTTTGTGAATTGTGTAAAATTAATTTTTTATGACATATGAAAATTTTGCAAGCACAAGGATATAATAAGCACATGTAATCCAGATGCTAGATTTTTAAAATTCATACTTAATATAAAGACATATGAAAAATTTGAAGGGTTTCTTTCCAAATTAGTTTTGAGAAAATCTTTGTTAAAAAACAATTAATCCTCTTAAAAAAAAAAAAGAATCATTGACAATTGATACTCTATCTTCTATATATTTGTTAATATGAATAATACTAGAGATATAAATTATTTTACAAAAAAATTTATAAACTACTGATATGGTGATTGATTATTGATAAATGAAAAAAATGATATTAATGATGGGCCTAGATGAAAACCAATAAGAGGTTGGCCACATCAACATTTTGTAAAAATGTTGTAAAATAGTTTGTTGTTTTATTGGAAATGAAAAATCAATTAATAATTATGTCAAAAATTTTCAATCTTAACAAAACTAATTTATCTCACCTTTCAAGTTTCCAATAAGAATCTTCGTACATGTGAGAGCAGTGTTATTAAACCCGGCCTGGCCAGTCGAACCAGTGACCCAGCGCATTGGCCAGGCTGGGTGATCAATTGGATCGATTGACCCGGTTAAAATCGGTGCAACCCGGTGGGTTTTAAACAACCCATGTGACCTGGTTGGGTTTTATTAACCAAGCCAAGTTTGTGAATTGTGTAAAATTATATTAATAAATCCACTTTATTAACTCTTTTATTATTTAAACGAGTGATAATATGGTAATATAAATAAGAGAAAACTTAAAAAATTCAAAAAAAAGCATTGTTCCCTGCACCCTACCCTGCGGATTCACACTTTGTACTTTGTATTTGTACCATCACTTTTCAGTTTTCACAATTCTCAAAATTTACTGCTACAGGCTACTATTGTGCATAATTTTTTTTATGCTTTGAAGTCTAAACAGATGTACTTGGCCAACAATTAGCATGTAAGTATGTCCATATAACTCTATGCCACCAACTATCTTCTTTTGTTTAGGTTTATTTTATACTTTATTTATTGATTGCTTTTTAGTTTAAGCATCTTTGGTTTAATTTTTTTATTTATTGTGTACATTGTGAGTGTGTGGCATTGTTTCTTCTTTGAGTTTTGACTATTTTGTTGGTTTGAATTTGTTTGTTGCTTTAGGTTTTAGCAGACCTTAACTTTACTGACAATTATAAATTAATTTGTTGGTTCTTCTAATGCTATTGCTTATGAAATATTGATTTTGAATTATAATGGCGAGTTTAATTTACGCATATGCCTTTTTAAAAAAAAAAAATTACATATTCAGGTTATGCTTTCTCAAACTTAATTTTATATATATTTAATTTTTAAATTTTTTTTTATTTGATCCTATGGTTTGACAGTTTACCCACTTGTTGAATTAGTGACCCAACACATAAATCGGGTCAACGTTCGGTCCGAATTTAATAACTATGCGTGAGAGTGAAATGTGATTAAAACAAATCAACTTTAAATTGTTGGAAGGAAAGCTGAAACCGCGTGGGACTATTGGTTAGAAAGATTGCACCACGAAAAACTTTGAGGAAGAGGGATTTCTTACTTTCTAGGAATTTATGTTATTTCACTTTTAGATATATATTTGTGAATTTTAAAATTTTAATTATTGAATTTCATATTCTTTATGTACTCTTAATATGCATATTAAATTTCATTCAAATAAGATGTTATTTATTATTCGATCAATAAACTTATTTTTTTATATACAATTTTAGATCACAAAAATTTGAAATTTGAACTTTTTTTAATGACATAACAATTAATTTTTTTTATTTTATTAAAATTTTGTAAGCACAGAGGATATAATAAGCACATGTAATCCAGATGCTAGATTTTTAAAATTCACACTTAATATAAAGACATAAAAAAAATTTGAAGGGTTTCTTTCTAAACTAGTTTTGAGAAAAATTTTGTTAAAAATAATTGATACTCTATTAAAAAAAGAAGAAAAAGAAGAAGAAGAAGAAGACTAGAATCATTGGCAATTGATACTCTATCTTCTATATATTTGTTAACATGAATAATACTAGAAATACAAACTCTTTTACAAAAAAATTTATAAACCAATAATGTGGTGATTGATTATTGGTAAATAAAAAAGTGATATTTATGATAGGTCTAGACAAAACCAATAAGAAGTTGGCCACATCAACATTTTATAAAATAGTTTGTGACTGTAGCATTACTTTTGTTAATATTGATAAGTTCTAAGGGATCAGTGGGCTGAAAAGTCTTCGGATGCTGCTGATTTTGAAGGCCAAGTCCTGAAAACACCAAATTTAATCAGAGAAAGACCGGTGGAGGCCGGTCTAGGGTCCTCCGATGGTAAAGTCAGTGATTTGAAGAAGTAGAAAGAAGAGACTTCAAAGACTTCAATAATTTTTAATCTAGAATTCTAAAAGAGAGAAAAAGTCCCCCTTACCTCTGCGTGGAAGGGTCTTTATATAGTGTTAGGAATCAGTTATTTCTCTAATCGTCGCAGAGCTTGGAGGATTCAGAGGGTAACTTCCATAACTGCCAGGGGAGTCACCTCATCGGGACCTGTGTTGAGATCCGAACAGTATGACTCTTCAACATGATTCTTGGTTGGAAGTGTGTTGAAACTTGCTCGTCCCTCTTCAATGACGGACGAGGTTCACTGTTTGCTCGTCCTCCCATGGACGAGCGAATGGAGGATGAAGGTAGATGGTTAAGGACGAGTGTACCAAACACTCGTTCTTCGTTTTGTACATGCTATGGACGGCACTATGGACGAGTAATTGACTTGGTGTTTTTCTTGCACCATCAGTTGCCCCCTTGTCCATGTGTCGTCCAAGGAAATATAGTAATTTACTCCTCTGGATGGACGAGCTTTTCTAACGATCAAAGATGCCACGTGTCGGTATCTCATTGGCGACAAGTCTCGTCGATTCAGTTTTTCGAGGTAGGTGCCACGTGTCAGCCTCGTATTGGTGGCGTCGTTTCAAATGCCCAGGTTAATTGCCTATAAATAGGGGAATTCCTCCGATACCCTTCACATTTCTGCAATTTTCCTCCTTGTCCTTCCTCGTCCTAGATCTTCGTCTAGAAGCTTCTCGCGTCCATAGCTTCCCTTCGTCCTAGATCCAGGTATTTCTCTTCTTCTCGTCCTTAGTTTTTCTGTTAAGATGGCTGAGGTTGTTATTTCCTCGTCTAGTGATAGTGTAGATAAGGCCATAGACGAGCATAATGACGAGAGTAGCTACTGCAGTTCTAGTAGCAGTAGTGACAGTAGTGGGGGGAATACCACGGACGAGGAGTATGTCTCTGGCGTCCCTGGGCTTCCTATAGAGGTTGTACAGGAACAGCTTAGGAAGGCCTCAGGGTCTCAAGCTGGTACCTCGTCCACTGTCCCCCCTTCTGGTCCCTTGGACGAGGAAGAGGTCACTGTTTACAGTTGTGCAGTAGATATCCCTTCTAGGACAGACGAGCAAAGACTAAAAAATCTTAGGGAGTGGTACCAAATCCCAGACGAGTTTAACCCTAGGTTGCCCGTCCGAGAAGAATGGTGTTGCAGCCCTCACTTTGGGATAGGCGTCTATGAGGCTTATCTTTTGGGGGGTTTAAGATTCCCTTTAAATGCTTTTACTAGGGAATTGTTGATTAAGTTAGGTTTAGGAGTATGCCAGTTCAACTCAAATGCATTGAGATTAATCATCTCAATGCAGATTTTGTGGGGTGAAGTATTTGGAAAGGACCGTCCTCTTACTGTGGACGAGTTCCTTTATTGTTACAAACCTTCAGAGATACATCAATCCCTTGGCTTTCATCAATTCACAGCCAGGGGTAGAGATTGTAGATTGATCAAGTCCCTGGCCTCGTCTGACAGAAAATGGAAGACGGAATTTTTCTTCGTCTCCGGCTTCTGGGCTGGGAATCCTGTAGACGTTGGCCGGGACACGTTTGGTCGTTTTACTGGGGACCTAGGAAACCTTCGTCCTGAGGGTAAGTTGCTCCCCTTTTTCTTTTGATTTTCCCTCTTTTTTTTTTTTTAACATTAACGATTAATTAATTAAAATTTTCTTGTTTCATTTTCAGCTGTTAAACGACCGTCTTTGAGCAAATTCCACCGTGACCGCGTCCATAGGGCTCGTCTACACGCGGATAGGGACTTCCATTCCTTGGTCTCGCTTAGACGACTTGCCAAGTGGGGATTGGGCCCTAACCCATCTGACGAAGCAATTGCACACGAAGTCACAGTAAGGAGAAGTAAGTCTCAAGTTCCAAACGTCCATGCACATTGTTTACTTTGTTTCAACTCAAAGTATTCTTACTTACCTTTTTTTTTTTTTTTTTTTTTTTTTTAAGGAATGGCAACAATGAAAGGGAACAAGGGAAAAGATGTGGCTGCTGAGGGGGATCGTCCTGAGCCTGAAACTCAAGCTCGTCCTGCGACTGGGGAGAAGAGGAAGACGCTGTCAAAAGGCTTGGATTTGGGAAATCTCCCCAGTCGAAGAGGCAAAAAGGCCAAGTCTAACTCGTCCCAGGTAGTCAAGCCTACCCTTCCCTCGTCCCAGCAGCCTGTGCATATAGTCGATGTAGACTCGTCCATTCCAATTGAGACCACTCCGTCCAAGACCACTCCGTCCAAGTCTATGTCAACCCCGTCTCAGCCTTCTCAAAAGGTCCCTTCAAATATTATTGAAAATGAGGACCTGGCCTGGGAACGTTTCAAAAAGGTTGTGACCGACGAAGATATAAACGTTTGCTATGATATGTCCCTTAAGGATTTTGAGCACTCTGGTGTTCATGACCTTTTCAAGGTAACACTCATACCTCGTCTTGACCAAAGATTTTCATTTTCCTTCTTCGTCTCTCTCTCCTTAACTTTTATTTGTTTTGTTTTGTTTTTTTTTTTTGTAGGGCATGTCAAAGTTTATAGCGGCGTCTAGGCAGGCCACAGGGTTGGACAAGATGAGGATCCTATTAGAGACGAGGATTGAGGATTTGAAGAAGGAGGCGAAACAATGGGCTGAAGTGGCCGCCAAAACTACGGAAAAGGTGAAGGAGTTGAAGACTTTGGTTGAGGAGTCGAAAGCCAGTGCTGCGGAGAAGGACACTCGTCTTAAGGAGCTGAAGAAAAAGAATGATGAATATGGCACTCTCCTCTCCAAAGTGAAGGAAGACGCAGTGGCTGAATTTAAGGTGTCCAAACAATATACTGATGTTTTGGACACTAATTACGCAGCAGGGTTTGAAGATTTCAGAATGGAGGCTATGGAAAAGTTCCCTAGCGTAGACTTCAGCCCCATTTTACTTAATCTGAATGCTGCTGCCACTAGTTCTCTCCTTCAGACTGGCTCCGATGACGTCAATGTTGAAGACGATGCTACAACCCTGCCTCCTTAGGACGCCTCCAATGTCGCTCCCTCTACTTAAGATTTTTTTCAATGTATTTTGATTTGGTCCGTTTTGAGACCTTTTATGTAATTTCAATACATTTACTTCGTCCAAGGTTTTAGGACGAGGTTTTAAACAATCATTTCAGTTTATTTACCAAGGGTTTTTTGGACGTATGATATCCACCCTTGGCTTAATGAATGTCATTTTTCTTTTGTATATGTACGGACGGGTTTTATTTATTTATTATTATTATTTTTTTTTTTTTTAAACTTCGTCCATATTTTACATATATTCATCTACCATTTTCATTTGCATTTCAAATGTAATTAGTCTATGTAAAATGGTAATAATCAACATTACTTGTCCAAGAACCTGTTGAGAAATGATAAAGATTAGCATTACTCGTCCATGGACTCGTTGAGAAATGATAAAGATTAGCATTACTCGTCCATGGACTTGGCTGATCTTTATGCTTATGAAGTCAAGGCCTTACATTTTGCTCGTCCATGGACTGGATTGTTTTAATAAAGGCCTTAAAAGATTGAAATACAGCCATACATTTCTTCGTCCATGGGTTAACATGCACTCGTCTATGCACTTTCTCGTCCATGGTATGATTAGGTATAATGTTTTACCTTGCCCATCCTATGGACGAGAATGCCTTGGACTTTGCAACTTGCTCTTAGGCATTAGCTTTACCCCGTCCTTCGATTTGGACGAGTGTGCCTTGATTTCGCTTTCTAGGAAAGCTTGAGATTACGTCTCCGCGTCCAAAAAATTTTCTCGTCTTAAGCTTTTAAGCTTTTTTCGTCTTGAGCTTTTAAGCTTTTTTCGTCTTGAGCTTTTAAGCTTTTTCAAGAGTCAATATGAACAAATATCGATGGAAAACATAAATTTACACAACATTATGTACATTCCACAAACATAGTTCATAACATAGATATTGTTCATAGACGAGGCATGCACTTTAGAGGCTAATGCCTTTATTAGAACAAATACAAACCAAACCATAATTTCGTCCATACGTTTAACATAACAAAACCACACTGAAAACATATAAATAAACAAGTTTTTATGTAATCCCTGGGCTCGTCCAGAGTCATGCTCCCCTAGGCTGGCAATTTACTGATAGTATCTCCTCAAGTGCTCCACATTCCAAGGATGCTCCAGCTTCCTCCCATCAAGGGCTTCCAAGTAATAGGATCCCTGTCTTTTGAAGTTTATAACTCTATAGAGGCCTTCCCAGTTAGGTCCTAACTTCCCATGAGCTGGGTTCTTTGTTGCTAAGGAAACCCTTTTCAGGACGAGGTCCCCTATGTTGAATCGCCTTGGCTTTACCATTGCGTCATATTGCCTAGCCATCAGGTTTTTATACCTCGCCATCCTTTGTTCAGCGTCCGTCCTTACCTCGTCTATTAAATCGAGGTTCACACGGAGTTGCTCCTCATTAGCTTCATCCTGATAGGTTGCCACCCTGTGACTGGCCATGTGCACTTCCGCAGGTATGACTGCTTCAGTTCCATAGGCTAGTTTAAAAGGAGTCTCTCCTGTGGGGGTTCTCGCTGTGGTCCTATATGCCCAAAGAACATCTGGCCATACTCCCTTTGCCCCCTCAAGCCGAGTCTTGATTATCTTTAACAAGGATCGGTTTGCAACTTCAGCCTGTCCATTAGCTTGTGGGTGGGCTGGCGAGGAGTAATGATTTTGAATCCCAAAGTGTAGGCAAAAATCTTTGAACAATGCATTGTCAAATTGTCGTCCGTTGTCAGATATCAGCACCCTGGGCACCCCAAACCTGCACACAATGTTCTTCCATACGAAGTTTTTAACATTTTGTTGTGTGATGTTAGCTAAGGGTTCTGCTTCTACCCACTTGGTAAAATAATCAATTCCAACAACGAGGAACTTCATTTGCCTTACACCTAGTGGAAAAGGACCCAGGATGTCTAGCCCCCACTGCGCAAAAGGCCATGGGGCCGTCATTGGAGTTAAGTACTCTGATGGTTGCCTGGGGACGTTGCTAAACCTTTGGCATTGGTCGCAGACCTTGACATAGGCCTTAGCATCAGCTTACATGTTTGGCCAATAATATCCTGCACGGACGACTTTGTGGATGAGTGACCTGGCTCCTGAGTGGTTTCCACAGGCTCCTTCATGAATTTCTCTCAATATATAGTTTGCTTCATCTGGAGCCAAACACCTAAGATATGGCTGGGAAAAACCTCGTTTGTAGAGAACCTCGTCCAAAAGAACGTACCTGGCTGCTCTTACTCTCAACTTCCTTGCCTCATCTTTTTCTCCTGGAAGTCGTCCGTCTCTTAAGTATGACACGATTGGGGCCATCCAATTTCCTCTACTTTCCACCTGCTGTACTTCTGGGATGTCTATACTCGGTATGAATTGAATCTCATCGAACTTATCCACGGCTTCATTCGCTGAGGCTTCTTTTGCCAAGGTGTCAGCTTCCACGTTCTCCTTCCTTGGGATTTGAACAAAGTTGGCGTCCTCAAACTTTTTTATAAGGCGCGTTACCCTGTTAAGGTACTTCCTCATTCGTTCTTCCTTAGCCTCATACATCCCATTCACTTGGCCCATGATTAATTGGGAATCTCCCAAGACGAGGAGTGACTTCGCTTCTACAGACTTAGCCAATTCCAGCCCTTTGAGAAGAGCTTCGTACTCAACTTCGTTATTAGTTGTCTGGTACTGCAAACGAACTTTGTGTCTCAGTTTGTCCCCCTCTGGAGATTGTAAAACCACGCCTATTCCTCCTGCGTACAGTGTAGACGAGCCATCCACATGGACGACCCATTTCTTGCTCTTTTCCACTTCACCTTCATCATCACAGCTTAATGTAAACTCAGCAATGAAATCTGCCAGAGCTTGAGCTTTTATGGCATGTCTTGGTTGGTACTTTATATCAAACTCACTGAGCTCGACGGCCCATTGAATCAAACATCCTGCAGCCTCTAATTTGTTCATTGCCTTCTTGAGTGGGTGATCTGTCATGACGTTAATGACGTGAGCTTGAAAATAATGCCTTAGTTTTCTGGAGACTGTTATCAATGCAAAAGCCAATTTCTCCATTAACGGGTATCGTCCCTCTGCTCCCCTCAATGCTTTGCTGGTATAGTATACAGGTCTTTGTACCTTGCCCTCTTCCCTCACTAGAGCTGAACTCACTGCGTGTGGGGTGACTGCCAAATATAAGTACAACTCTTCTTCTTGCACGGACGGGCTTAACAACGGGGCTTTGGTGAGATATATCTTCAAGTCTTCAAAAGCTTTCTGACATTCGTCAGTCCATTCAAATGCTTTTTTAAGAACCTTAAAAAATGGCAAACATTTGTCAGTAGCTTTAGAAACAAACCTGTTGAGGGCGGCAACTCGTCCGGTGAGGGACTGGACTTCTTTAACATTGCTCGGAGGCTTCATATCCAATATTGCTCGAATTTTATCAGGGTTTGCTTCGATTCCTCTGTAGGAGACCATAAATCCTAAAAATTTCCCTGATGATACTCCAAAAGCACATTTGTTAGGGTTCAACTTCATATGGTACTGCCTCAGTGTGTCGAATGTTTCCTGCAAGTCGTCCAACATATCATCTATGTAGACTTTCATATTCTGCCCGATCTGTGGACGAAACATGTGATTGACCAGTCGTTGGTATGTTGCTCCAGCATTTTTCAAACCAAAAGGCATCACTTCATAACAAAATAGTCCCTGGCTGGTGATGAAGGACGTCTTCTCTTGGTCTGCTTCATCCATCCTAATCTGATTATAACCAGAGAAAGCATCCAGGAAACTGAGCAACTTGTGGCCGGCAGTAGAATCTACCAATTGATCAATGCGCGGCAACGGGTAACTGTCCTTGGGGCAAGCTTTGTTTAAGTCAGTGAAATCAACACACATTCTCCATTTGCCGTTCGCCTTCTTGACCATGACCACATTGGCTAACCAGTCAGGATAGTATACCTCTCGAATGAACTTCGCCACAATTAACTTCTGAACTTCCTCCTTAACAGCATTATCTCTCTCAGGGGCGAACACCCTCTTCTTTTGTCGCACTGGCTTGGAGGAAGGGCAAACACTCAGACGGTGGGTAATGACGCTAGGATCTATACCCGGCATGTCTTCGTGACTCCAAGCAAACACATCCCTGTTTCTTTTTAAAAAACAAGTGAGGTCCTTCTTAATCTTCGCTTCCAGATCTGCTCCAACCCTGGTACACCTCTCAGGGTTATTTTCATCTAAGGAAATATCTTCCAATGCTTCTATGGGCTCTGCCACAACTCTCCCTTCTTCGATATTCATTGCTTGAACTTGCTCATCTGTAGCCAACATGGCCAGATAACACTCTCTTGCTGCTAGTTGGTCTCCCTGTACTTGCCCTACCCCATGCTCCGTCGGGAACTTCACTGACAGGTGGTATGTAGACGTAACTGCCTTCCACCTATTTAGGGTCGGCCTTCCAATTATGGCATTGTAAGAGGACGAGCAATCTACTACTAGGAAATTCACATCGGTAGTCAACTGTCGTGGGTATGCTCCCACCACCACTGGCAATGTAACCGTACCTACAGGCTGTACCTTCATTCCTCTAAAACCTACTAAAGGCGAGTGTACTGGACGAAGCTGATCTCGTCCAACCCTCATCTGCTGAAAGGCAAGATAATACAGAATGTCTGCTGAACTTCCATTGTCTACCAGCACTCTTCTGGTTGTGTAATCAGCAATAAGCAAGGTGATAACAATAGTGTCATCGTGAGGATGGTGGATTCTCTCAGCTTCCTCGTCTGTGAAGGTCATCGCCTGCTCGTCCATGGGCTTAGCCCTCGGTAACCGTCCAGAAAATTGGACGCTCTGCACTTCCTTCAGGTATGCCTTCTTTGTTTTAGACGATTGTCCAGTTATACTTCCCCCCATGATGACTCTTATTTCTCTGAGCGGCGGTCGCGATGATTCCTCTACCTTCCCCTTCAATTTCTCATCCTTATAATCTCGTCCAAGGAAATTTCTCAGCTTCCCTTGCCTAATAAGATTCTCTATCTGCTGCTTCAAATCAAAGCACTCGTCCGTATCATGGCTATGGTCTTTATGGAAGCGACAATACTTGTTCCTATTGCGCTTGTTGGGATCTCCCTTCATCTTCTCCGGCCACTTCAAGGAAGGCTCGTCCTTGATTTGCATAAGGACTTGCTCGAGTGGCACATTCAAAGGGGTGTACTGTTGATTCCGCGCTAAAGGACCTGCCTTCTTCTCTCGGTCTTTCTTATCTTCTGTTCGTCCCTTCTTAGGACGAGGACCTTGTTCCGACTGGCGCATTGGGTTGGCTTCCACTCTCTCAACTCTCTTCCTCTTCTTGGCTATGATAGCATCCTCCGCGTTCATAAAGTTCTGGGCTGAATGAACGAGTTCAGCCATGGTCTGAGGCGCCTGTTCATATAACTTGTGAATAAACAGGTCAGAATGAACCCCATTGTGGAATGCCGCCAGAAGGAGCTTATCATCCACCTCGTCCACTGCCAAGGCGTCCCTGTTGAACCGCGTGATGAAGGACCGCAAACTCTCATTTTCTCCTTGCTCTATGGCTAGCAAGCTAGACGAAGAGCGTTTATGCCTCTGCCCTCCAATAAAATTATTGACGAACAACTTGCTTAACTCCTCGAAGGACGTCACTGTATTGGGAGGTATTTTGCTAAACCACACTCGTGCGGATCCCTTGAGGGTGGTGGGGAAGGCTCTACACATTATCTCATCAGGAACTCCTTGAAGGTGCATGGTAGTCTTGAAAGTGGCAATGTGGTCAAAAGGGTCTCGTGTTCCATCATACGAGTCCAAGGAAGGCATCCTGAATTTCGGAGGCAAGGGATGGCCATTGATAGAGGCTGTAAAGGGAGAGTCTGTTCGGTGAACTAGGTCTTCCACGGGGTTAGTCCTCCTCATGTTCTCCCTCATCTCATCCATAACTTTCCTTATCTGATCCACTTCCTTTTCCAAGTGTGGTACCCTTCTAGGAATGGTACCCCTTGATTGGCTCTCCAGTTCTGCATGTCTCCCATCCCCTTGACTCTGTCCGGGGTCCTCTCCATAGGCCTCATGTTGTTGCCTTTTAAAGGTAATCTCTCTCCTCAATTCTTGGTTCTGGCGAGTCAACTCAGCCATAGCGGCGGCCATTGCTTGGACGTGTTGGCTAGAAGGGGGTTGCATGGCTGGTGCAGATTGTTGAGGGCGATGAGGATTGCTGGAAGCGTCTCTACTCTCTTGAGGGTCCGGACTGGTAGCCCTTGATCTGGTCCGAACCATTTCAGCCCTTAGTCGGAGAAAGAAAACACGGAATTCAACAAGTGAAGTCCAAGCGTGAAATAATTTTTTTTTTCCCCACAGACGGCGCCAACTGATAAGTTCTAAAGGATTAGTGGGCTGAAAAGTCTTCGGATGCTGCTGATTTTGAAGGCCAAGTCCTGAAAACACCAAATTTAATCAGAGAAAGACCGGTGGAGGCCGGTCTAGGGTCCTCCGATGGTAAAGTCAGTGATTTGAAGAAGTAGAAAGAAGAGACTTCAAAGACTTCAATAATTTTTAATCTAGAATTCTAAAAGAGAGAAAAAGTCCCCCTTACCTCTGCGTGGAAGGGTCTTTATATAGTGTTAGGAATCAGTTATTTCTCTAATCGTCGCAGAGCTTGGAGGATTCAGAGGGTAACTTCCATAACTGCCAGGGGAGTCACCTCATCGGGACCTGTGTTGAGATCCGAACAGTATGACTCTTCAACATGACTCTTGGTTGGAAGTGTGTAAATATAAGCACAACTCTTGGTGAACCTTGCTCGTCCCTCTTCAATGACGGACGAGGTACACTGCTTGCTCGTCCTCCCATGGACGAGTGAATGGAGGATGAAAGTAGACGGTTAAGGACGAGTGTACCAAACACTCGTTCTCCGTTTTGTACATGCTATGGACGGCACTATGGACGAGTAATTGACTTGGTATTTTTCTTGCACCATCAAATATTATTGAAAATGAAAAATCAATTAATAATTATGTCAAAACTATTTGATCTTCACGCAACTAATTTATCTCACCTTTCTTTTAAAAAAAAAAAAATTATCTCACCTTTCAAGTTTCCAATAAGAATCTTCGTACACGTGAAAGTGAAATGTGATGGAATAAATCAACTTTAACTTGTTGGAAGTAAAGCTGAAACCGTGTGGAGCCGTTGATTGGAAAGATTGCACCAGGGAAACTTTGAGGAAGAGGAATTTCTTTTTTTTTAGGGATTTATGTTATTTTACTTTCAGATATATATATATATATATATATATATATATATATTGTGAATTTTGAAAATTTAATTGTTGAATTTCATGTTCTTTATGTTCTTAATATGCATATTAAATTTTATTTAAATAAGATGTTTTTTATTATTCAATCAATAAACTTTTTTTTATACACAATTTTAGATCACAAAAATTTGAAATTTTAACTTTTTTTTAATGACATAACAATTAATTTTTTATTTTATTGAAATTTTGTAAGTACGAAGTATATAATAAGCACATGTAATCCAGGTGCTAGAATTTTAAAATTCACACTTAATATAAAGACATATAAAAAATTTGAAGGGTTTATTTCCAAACTAGTTTTGAGAGAAACTTTGTTAAAAAATAATTGATACTATATATATATATATATATATATATATATAAGAAGACTAGAATCATTGACAATTGATACTCTATCTTCTATATATTTGTTAATATGAATAATACTAGAGATACAAACTATTTTATAAAAAAATTTATAAACAGTTAATGTGGTGATTGATTATTAGTAAATGAAAAAATAATATTAATAGTAGGTCTAGACGAAAACTAATAAGAGATTGACAAAATTAACATTTTGTAAAAATATTATAAAATAAATTTGACTATAACATTGCTCTTGTTAATATTATTACAAATGAATAATTAATTAATAATTATGTCAAAACCTTTTCAATCTTAACCCAACTAATTTATCTCACTTTCCAAGTTTCCAATCAGAATCTTCGTACACGTGAGAGTGAAATCTGATGGAACAAATCAACTTTAACTTGTTGGAAGGAAAGCTGAAACTGTGTGGGACTGTTGGTTGGACAGATTGCACCACGAAACTTCGAGGAAGAGGGATTTCTTACTTTTTAGTGCTTTTGTTTTGTTTTGTTTTTTTGGTGGCATATTCAAACTGCTTTTTTCTTTTTCTATGGAATAAAGACGGTTTAGTCTAAAACAAAAAGTCACGATTTTGCAATTTCTACTTAACTTCTTAGGAAAACTGGAGATGTGTAGGAATTTTTTAGCTTTAGGGTCTATTTGGATACTGCTTATTTTGCTAAAACTAAAAATTTATTGCTGAAAGTCCTATAAATAAAGATAAAAATTAGTTGAAATAATACAATGAGACTTATGAATAATATCAAAAAGTGCAGTGAGACCCATAAATAGTACTAAAAATAAGCTGAATAGTGAAATAGTTTTTATTTTTAAGTAATATCCAAATGAAGCTTAAAGGCTCTTTTTCAAAGCCTTCATTCATATTCCCCTTCCTAATGATTCTCCAGCTTTTATTTAGTAGTGGAATTGATTCGAAAATCATATTAGATATAACTTTACATTTTGCTAATCGAAGCTGTAAATGTAGTTTGACATATGGTGCTCAATTTATATCCTCATTGTGACAATATGACATAAATGTCACTAGTACACCATGAATATAATGGGGGGGAACCAATAGTGGTAGCTCTAAGGATTTTTTTTAAAGTGGTCACTAAGAAATTTAAATTATACAAAATATAATAAAGAGACAACTTGAATATATCAATGTCACAAAAAATCACACAAATACATGAAATATTACAATTTTTTTGTACTAACAAAGTGAAAGAAAAAAAATAGACTAATAAGAAATAAAGTGGAAATTGAATATTTAAAAATGCTGAAATGAGAACAATAAAGTGACCACAATATTTTCATAACAAATCTTATGCAATAAACTGTTATTGGTAGGTAAAACATGTTAATGTTGAGCCCAAATTAGAATTAGTAACAACTTACCAAATAATATTTATTGTGAAAGTATTATGGATGTAGCATTACTCTTATTTTTTTTTTTTTTTGAATTCAAATTCTTGTGATTCTCAGGTTAGGGTGTTTAACATTTTTATTAAGGTAGTCAAAGTAGGTAAATTTAGTGTATAATATTGTTTTTGTAAGTATATATATATATATATATATATATATATTTTCCCAAGTCAGGTAGTTACAGAACAGATTAGTTTAAACTAATTATTTATATAATTTTTTTTGCTAAGTATAAAATTTTTTTTTGGCAAGATCCATTACTTACATATAAAAGAAATTTACTACCTGGACGTGCAGGTGGGGCGGTGTGATCAGGGACCATGATGAGAAATGGTTGAAAGGCTATGCTTAACTTAGATGGGTCTGCTCTAGGTAATCCTGGACATGCAGGTGGGGCGGTGTGATCAGGGACCATGATGGGAAATGGTTGAAAGGCTATGCTCAGCCTCTTGGGAGCACCAATAGTTGTATGGCTGAATTGTGGGCTCTTAGAGATGGTCTTTTATAAGTAAAGGAAATGGGGCTGAACAACCTCATCATTGAGTTGGATGCTTTAAGTGTAGTTTTACTTATGAACAATAATACTACCAACTTGACATTGGAACTTTTGCTTAATGATTACAGGAACCTGGTGAGGGAGATTCCCAACAAGCAGATAAAGCACATCTTTAGGGAGGCCAATCAATGTGCTAATGCAATGGCCAAAATAGGTGCAAGTAATGTAATTTCGTATGTTGTCTTTTTTTATCCACCACCTTTGGTGGAAAGAATTCTAGCTGATGATAAAGCTAGTTTGTGCTATAACAGACTTACTAATTCCTAGTCTTATGCTATTTCCCTGCTGACCAAAAAAGAAAAAAAAGAAAAAAAGAAAAAGAAATGTACTTTATCAAGATCCATTACTTACATATAATAATTGCAATTTGCTTCCAACAGCCTTTGAAGCGTGTAGGCGTGATTGTTGTAATGTGTTCGTTTCTTAATGAAATTGCAATTTTAAAAAAAAAAAAAATTTAAAATCCATTACTTACATATGTCCATCTTGAATGTATAAGCCATTATAGTGTACTTGTCCAAGGAATGTGCATATTGTAAATAATTTTTAATTTGATTTTACCTTTATTTTTGAGTTGTTGGAAATTGATACTATGAATTACTCTTTTACGTTATTTACGTTTGTTATTATTATAATTTTTTTTTTTTTCAATTTTAAGATTCCTCATTTTGTTAATTTTCCCTTTGCCATTGTTCCACCTTGTGATTTCAGTATTTTTATGAAACTCTCGCAGTTGGGTACATCAGCTTTTCCAAGCCAAGACATTATTGCCAATCTGTAGGGCAAATGGACCGAATGAGACTTATCAATGAGCAAAACACAATGAGCGTGACCAAACAAGCCTATGTATGATTCTATCTGTTTGTGTCCATCTCATCACAATATGTTTCAAATTTGTTAAATCGTAGAAATAAACGTTCTTTTTGGAGCTTTCTAAAGGGACATCTTCAATTCCTTTTTATCAGAATGATACATATACACAGGAATGTAGGTTAGATGACAAATAACATTCGAACAGAGAGTGTGACAAAAAATGGCATCAACTTGTGATGATTAGTAGCTATTGCATCCCCACTTTACTCCACATCTCTGTGTTACAATGCATAGGGGATCATAAGTGATTAAAAATTGAATCCATTCTAGGCCATAGATTAGTCTTAATCAAGAAATTAGGGCTATGATTATGAAAAGTTTGTGGCACAATTTGTTTTTGAGTAATCTTATTGACTCGTGTAGAAGACTTGCTGAAATACTATGATATATAATTACCCCATCTTGTGACTTTCTTTGCATAGTGAATAGGATTGGGTTATGTACTATGATTTTCAAAGTACCAACTTATTCTAAATCTGAATCTCGAATCTCATTCAAATTTAAAGCAAGTTTGGTAATAAGGTAGCTAGAGCTGGAACCTAGAACAAGCTGAAAGCAATCATTGCTTGAACCCAAAGCTTCGATACCAACAGATATGGTGGGTGAAGTGTTAGCAGTAACACCTTTAAATGTCACAAGATTGGTACTTTTCTAGTAAAACTCTTTCAGCTAATACAAAGATACAAAAAGAGAGTTCTATCAAAGGAAAACGGACAAAAAAAATATGTCTTAAAGACAAGGATTTGAATTTCAATCTTTAGTTTTAACGACTAGAATAAAGTATGAAATGATAACTTTTTTTTTTTTTTTTTTTTAAGTTTTGAAAAGATTTGAGATTTATTAGTGTCCGTTTGGGATCTATTTATTTTGAAGAAACTAAAATATTTTTTCTGAAAATACTGTAAATAAAGGTAAAAGTTAGCTGAATAGTGCAATGAAACCTATGAATAATACCAAAAAGTACAGTGGGACTCATGAATAGTAGCAAAAATAAGCTGAATAGTAAAATAAGTTAACAAAAATAATCTATGCCAAACACACACTTATTATGGGTATGTTTAGGATCCGTTTATTTTGTTAAAATTGAAAATCTTTTACTAAAAGTATTGTAGATAAAAGTAAAAGTTAACTAAAATAGTACAGTGAGACCTATGAATAGTAGCAAAAATAAGTTGAATAGTAAGATAAGTTGACAATGGAACTTATGAATAATACCAAAAAGCGCAATGTGACCCACGAATAGTAGCAAAAATAAGTTGAATAGTAAAATAAGTTGGCAAAAATAATCCATGCCAAACGCACACTTATTATGGGTTTGTTTGAGATATGTTTATTTTGCTAAAATTCAAAACTTTTTGCTGAAAGTACTGTAGATAAAAGTAAAAATTAATTGAAATAATACAGTAGGACCCATGAATAGTACCAAAAAGTGCAGTAAAGCTCATGAATTTTAGTAAAAATAAGCTGATTTTTTAAGCTAGAGCCAAACGCACACTTATTATATATGGATTTAAAATTGTTGGGAAAAATTATATATAACTGTGAATGAATTTCAGTAAGCACGTGTAAACCCTTTCTACTTGAATAAAAAATTACGGGACAAACTCCGAATAATTTCACTATATTAAATAGAAATTACAACACTGAGAGATACAACTTAAGCAAAAGCAAAAAAAAAAAAAAAAAAAAAAAAAAAACTCTTTTTCTTTTCACTCACTAGTCACTGCTCTCTTCTTCACTGTGTATCTGTCACAATTTTCTCTTTCTCTCTCTATTTTTTTCTTCTCTTTTGCTTGCTCTCAGCCACGCAGTTCTTCAAGACTGCATCGTCCTCAGTCTCACTTGCTTGAGAAATTATACAGTCATCCGATGGACCACGTCATTTGTCCACTATTTCACTAAAAGACCCCCATTTATTTAAAATTGCTGAGTCAGTAATAAGTTTCTGTTTTTAAAAAATTCTAACTCAACAATTTTAAGTAAGTAGGAATTTTTTAGTGGAATGGTAGATTACGTCACTTGTCCATTATAATAACCTTATAATTTCTCTAGTAGCTGGAGAAATTATAACGTCTTCTGGTGGACCACGTCACTTATCCACCATTCTACTAAAAGACTCTCACTTATTTAAAATTACTGAATCAGTAATCAATTTTTATATAAAAATAAATTTCAAACTCAATAATTTTAAATACGTTAAATTTTTTTAATAAAATGATAGACTACATCCTTGTACACGCGATTACTTTATAATGATCGCTGGGACTTGTCCTCTTTACCCTGCTTTGGCCGAATGGCCTTACTTTATATTTCATCATCTTTTTCTTCTTTTCTTCCTTTCACACTCTTGATATCAAATCACAATAAATGCATCTAACTTTCCTTCTTTTCTTCTTTTTCTCCTCAGCGTGTCCAACACGCCTAAGTCACTGCAAAGAAGAAAATAGGCTGACTTTTTTTTTTTTTTTTTAAATAGGCTTACTTTTGTGGCTTGTCCAACAACCTCTTTAATGAGGTGTTTTATCAAGTGTGGGCTGGACCCATGGTGCTATGATGCACCCAACAAAAATGACCATGTGTTAGATGCCATTTTGAATTCATAATATCTCAAATGATTTTTTTAAATTAAAAAATAACAAAATCTCCAAACTCTTATCATAATGTGTGATTAAATTTATATCAAATAATTTACATTAACAATTGTTCTTCAAATTTATTCATTTTAAATATTCAAAACCAAAAACAACCATGAATCAGTTATGAAAGGTCCTCCCTAAAGACCAAGGATGGCTCCATGTTGAAGGTAGGGTGGTCACAAGACCACCCTGACTTGGAAAAGTAATAATAATTATATATATATATATATATATATAAATTTTAAAAATTTTATGAGTTGTCTATCCTTAAAAAAAAAGTTGTGACCACCTTAAATTTTTTTAAGTCCAATAAAATTAAACTTTGGTCATCTTAATAATATATTAGATCCTTTCAAACAGAAAGAAAAAACCTAAAAAAAAAATATTTAACTAAAATTTGAAGGAGATCTAATTTGTAGCATTAATAATAAAACTAATGCAATAATTTTAAAATATAAAAACTCATAAAAGAAAATTTTAAAATTTTATGTATTTGCATATTTTTTTCCTTTCAATATATGAAATTATCTTTTTATTAGATTTTTTTTTTTTATAATTAAGTTCATTAATGACCACTCAAAAAAAAAAAAAAAAAAAAAAAATTGAAGCGGCCTCTGCTTAAGACCACTACACTTGCATCACTTTATTTATTTTTTTTTTTTTTACATAGCCAAACATAAGGTGAATGCTTAGAGACCTTTCTTTAGGAGGCAGATTTTCTTGATGGAAACTAAAAAGGGGAGAAAAAGTAAATGAGAGCCAAAGAGTTATTATTGTTTTACAGTTAATGAGGATGTAAAATAGGGGAGAATGGGACACGGGTCAAAATTGTTATACAGATATAAAGTGACCTGATGAGCCCTTTTCATGTAATATTCAAAACGTCGGCACCAGAATGCGGAGAAAGATCATCTTCTGTGCTTTTGCTTTTTATGTTTGGCATATCCATGGAATAAATTAAAGACCGCGAGTCTAAAACAAAAAGTCATTGTTTTGCATGGTTTCTTTTAAGTTTTATTGAAATTTTACAAGTATAAGAATATAATAAGCACAAGTAATTAGATGTTAGATTTTTAAAATTTACACTTAATATAAAGTGTAGGGACCGGTTTTGGGCACTTCTACGGGTTGAGAGAATGGACCCAAGCCCAGCTAACCATTACAATGAATTTATAGAGAATGGGTTCAAGAACTAGGCCCTAGTGAGGAATGCAGCGGCCATGCATGGTTATACGTGAGTGCTTAATAACTTAAACGTTAGCTGGGATGCACAATAATGCTCCTCAGACGTGCCTTACAGAGCTTGGAGCTCTTATTATTTCTTTGAAGAAAGGTTACAAGGTTTCAGAGAATACCAGCTGCTATAGTATTTCTTCCCTCTGGTTTTTCCCTCCGTCCCCCCTTCAAGAGGGACTTCTTACATTATATACCTCTCTCTCAGTTGATCCTAGCCCTACATTTGTTGATCAGCCAGACCACCACTTGAGAGCCTGTCCCATCAGCCGCATTCCTATCCCTCCTGTGGGTTGCAGCGCCCAAGACAGCACTGTTCAGGGGTCCTATCCTCATTAATGCGGCCAGGGCATTAGTTGATGGCATTTAATGTGGAGTGACAGTTCATCTGGGACCTGCTCCTCCACCATGCTTCCATGTCCAATGCTTGGTACTTGCTATTTGCCCTTTGGATGCTCGGGGAGGCTCACCTTGATGGTGTGCTGCTTGCTCACTTTCTGATCTCGGAAGTCCGAGGAAGTAATCATCCTCGGCAATGCTTCCTGGGCAATTGGGCTTTACACTTTCGTCCTCGGACCTTGGACGCCTCCTCGGCACGGGCCTTTGGGCCTGGTTCGAAGTGGGCCGGGGTTGCCTGACTCTTTCTGGCCCCATAATAGCCCCTCAAAATCTTGCTGTCCGCATCCTCGGGCGGAAAGGAGGATTTTGACATCCTCGGACCTGCTCCGTGTCCAATCGAGTCTTGTCCCTCGTCAGCGTTGGAGCCTTTTCATCTGCCCAAGGTGCGTTACTGGCGCTTCGGTGCGCGTAACGTGTCCTGCATTAAATTCGGGCGGCTCTGTGCTCCCCACGTTCAACGGGCAGATGACAATCTAACGGTGGGGATGCGCCTAGCATTTATGGGCGGGAAAACTCGCGCGGCTCTTCGATCTGGGGTATAAATACCCATTCGAACCGCTTTCCCCTTTTTTAATTGACAATCAAGAGCTCTTGCGCCTTCATTCTGAGTCCAGCCAAATTTCCACCTACATCTTCAGCATAAAAAGCCTGTCCGAGGAACTTCTCCTCACTTCTGTAAGTCGCTCTATCCCTCTCTGAGCTTTCTTCCTCTCTACTCCTCCTTCTCTTTTATTTGCTCTTTCTTTAGCTCTCTTAGGCGTCATTTGGGATGGGTAGGCTTAAGAAGTACGTCTACACTGAGGAGGCGATGGATATAAGATACCGGCCAACGTGGGCTTGAGGTATTGTGAGGAAGGGGAGTGGCTCCTTCGAAGGCAGGAGGGCGAAGTGGTGATTCCCATCATCGCCTTCCTCGAAGGTGGCATGAGAATCCCCATGAGGCCGGTGACAAGGGGTTACCTTACATACTTCCGGTTAACCCCCACCCAGTGCGCCTCCAACATCTTCAGAATTCTGGGTTGTGTGGACGCTCTGAATGAGAAGATGGGGCTAAGGTTGACCCATCACGACGTGAACTACTGTTACAACCTTCAACACCTGAAGAACAAGTCGTACTACATGAGGACGAGGGACGACAGGGTCCGGCTTATCCAGTGCCTCCCTGAGTCCAACAAGGGGCTGAACGAGGATTTTCTCATCGTGTCCGAAGGGTGGCATGATGGCCTTCACTGCCCGACGACAGAGGGGACACCAGGTGGGGCAGTGGGAGTAGGAGGGGGTTCAAAGATTCTAACTTGTTTCAAGCGTCATTTCTTTTTTGCACTGTTGGGTTACTAACGTGAATATGTTTTCTTTCTGCAGATCCGCACGCCTTCACGCGCCACTTCAACCTGATCAACAGGGAGGATTTGCAGAAGGTGCTCAAGTCGGCGGTTTTCGAAAACGAAGCTGACCATCAAGTTAGAGCCGCTCACAAAATCTTGGGGTACACCCCGCTCCAAAAATCGTTCGCGGCCCCAAAGCACGTGATCAGAGCAAAGGATCCTCGGCTGCGGAAAATAACTGTGACCGAGGACGGGTTCGAGTTTCTCGAGGATCCCTCCACTTCAGAAGGCGTCACATTAGCAGTCCCCTCTTCCTCCCACACATTCTCAGAGGCCGTGGAAGAGAACTTAGAGAGGGAAGGGGAAGTTGCAGATTTTGGTCCTGCCGAGGACGATTTTGACGTGTTTGAACAAGCCCACCAGTCCGAGGACCCTTCTGAAGACTTGGGTGATCCTCGTCTGACCTAAGCAGACCTCCTAGCGTCAGAGACATCTTCTCGGCTTGAGATGGGTTACAAGAAGAAGCCCCAAGCTAGTCTGCTCGACCTAATAGAAGGGCAACCGGGGAAGTCCAAGCCAAAGCTTCCTCCTCCTTCTTCGAAGACTCGTCCTGCCCAGACCAGGTCGGCCTCTACTCAATCTAGGCCTCCTCCTCCTCCGCCTCAGACGAACCCGCCGTCCAGGCACGAGCCTGCTGATCCTAAGCAGAAGAAGGATAAGGGCAAGAGGCCCATCGAGGACAAATCTGGGCCCACGCGGGAGGGGGATGACACTCGGCGGCCCTCAAAGCAGCTGAGGATAGGCTCCAAAGCCAAGGACAAACAGGTCGATGCCCAGCCTGAGGTTCAGGCTTGGCTCCTCGCCCCAATGCTTCGTGGGGCACCTTTGAGGGATGACTCTTCCCTCAGGGATTTTAGAGAGGGTGAAGGCGCGTACGTGGCCGACGCGGTGGAGAGATGCCTGCTACTTCCTGCGGACATGGCGCAGCTGGGGACCATGAGGAGTAAGGAGGTCTTCCTCAGCCTCAAGCGATACTTGGGGACGGTAAGACCCTCAACACTTGTGTTTTTTCTGACTTCAGTTTTTTTTTTTTTTTTTTTTTTTTTTTTTTTTTTTTTTGCCTTCCTTTCTTTTTTGAGCTCGGTTTATTTTGTGTCCGTTTTGTTTGGCAGGCTGTCCAGGCCACCTATAGGCTGGAGGAGGCGGCCATGACCATGGAAAGGCCATGGATGCAGAGCGCGAGAAGCGCTTGGAGGCCACTCGGACCCTCAAGACCTCCGAGGACGACCTTGCCAAGGCTAGGGAGGAGCTGAAGGCAATGACCAGGGCTCGGGACAGCGCTGTGTCAGGCCTTGAGGGTGCCCAGAAGCAGGCCGAAGCTCAGACGAAGCGTCTGAGTGAGGTAGAGGAGCAGCTGAAGATCGCCGAGGAGCTGATAGCTGGCTTGACGAAGAAGATGGCTGATGCTGAGGAGGCCAAGAAGGTGGCTAAATGGGCCAAAGAGGAAGCTGTGAGGGCCAAATTTGAGGCAGACCAAGGTAGGGAGCAGGCCTGGGCCTCTGAGGAGGAAGCTGAGGAGGCAGCCTATGCTGCCGGGGCAACTGAGACAGCAGCTGCCTACAAATCCCAAGTCCCTAAGTTATGCAGGCGCTACTGCTCCCAGACTTGGGGTGAAGCCCTCAGACAGGCTGGGGTGGAGGCCTCTTCTGACCTGTGGAAGGAGGAGAGTGTGTACTACCCCCTGCCATCCGAGAGGCTGCCCCAGATGGCTCTGAGGCCGAGGAGGCCGCTGTGGAAACTGCTGCTACTCCAGGTGAGGGGGCCTCGGACGCTGGACCCACTGGTGAGCCAGTTCAAGGGAGTGATCCTCCCGTGGTGGTTGAATTGAGTGAAGGCTCTAACGAGGAAGCGCCTCAGCAGGTTGCAAAGTTCTCCCCTGATGCCCAGGTTTCTTCTGCTGAGGGGGCAACTATTCCTGCCGTGCCTCTGCAGGCCATCCCACTCAGTCAGAGCTCAGAGGACCCTGAGGCTACTATGGGCCAGCCACCCACCGGAGCGGGTAATTAAGTGGAAGGAGTAGGCTTGTTAGCGCCTCTGCTTTACCCCCTTTTGGACATCGCAAGGACGCATCTGCCCTGTCTTTGCTTTTGTTTTGCTATTCATTTTGTTCTTGTTTTTTTTTTTTTTTTGAACGGTGTAGTGTGACTCTTACCATGTAATTTCTTTGGACTTAATGAAATGCGAGCTTTATTTCTCTATTCTGACTTATGCTGGCTGTTTGTTCATTTGCGCGTTATCCACTCTTCCTTTTTTTTTACTTGCATAACTTTAACTTCAATTGTATCTCGGCCAATCGTGGCATCAATTATTATAACGAGAGGGCATGTAAACTCAGGTGGACCTTTCGTGTCCTAAGGACCAGGTAGAATTTCTTCGAGTAGACACTTAGGATCCCTTCGAAGTAGTTAGTTTTCCCATAGGCCTGAGTCCGAGGACCATGCAGAGCCTTGGTTCTGTCTAACACTTGGTCTTCTAAAGTAGTTAGTTTCCCCATAGGCCTGAGTCCGAGGACCATGCAGAGCCTTGGTTCTGTCTAACACTTGGTCTTCTGAAGTAGTTAGTTTCCCCATAGGCCTGAGTCCGAGGACCATGCAGTGCCTTGGTTCAGTCTAACACTTGGTCTTCTGAAGTAGTTAGTTTTCCCATAGGCCTGAGTCCGAGGACCATGCAGTGCCTTGGTTCTGTCTAACACTTAGTCTTCTGAAGTAGTTAGTTTTCCCATAGGCCTGAGTCCGAGGACCATGCAGTGCCTTGGTTCTGTCTAACACTTAGGTATATTTGAGTGGTTAGTTTCCCCATAGGTTTGAGTCCGAGGACCATGCAAGACCTTGGTTCTGTCTAACGCTTCTGTTCTTCTGTAAGTAACTAGTTTTCCCATAGGTTTGAGTCCGTGGACCATGCAAGACCTTGGTTCTGTCTAGTACCCAGGTATATTTGAGTGGTTAGTTTCCCCATAGGTTTGAGTCCGAGGACCATGCAAGACCTTGGTTCTGTCTAACGCTTCAGTTCTTTTGTAAGTAACTAGTTTTCCCATAGGTTTGAGTCCGTGGACCATGCAAGACCTTGGTTCTGTCTAGTACCCAGGTATATTTGAGTGGTTAGTTTCCCCATAGGTTTGAGTCCGAGGACCATGCAAGACCTTGGTTCTGTCTAACGCTTCAGTTCTTCTGTAAGTAACTAGTTTTCCCATAGGTTTAAGTCCGTGGACCATGCAAGACCTTGGTTCTGTCTAGTACCCAGGTATATTTGAGTGGTTAGTTTCCCCATAGGTTTGAGTCCGAGGACCATGCAAGACCTTGGTTCTGTCTAACGCTTCAGTTCTTCTGTAAGTAACTAGTTTTCCCATAGGTTTGAGTCCGTGGACCATGCAAGACCTTGGTTCTGTCTAGTACCCAGGGATATTTGCCGTTGGGACGCGAGACATGTAATCATGATAGGCAGAACATCTGAATCAAAAGAGACTTCTTCATTAATAGTAATACCTTTTCAGGTTATTTACATTCCATGGACGAGGTACAGGTTTGTCATCTAAATCTTCTAAATAGTATGCTCCTACCCCTGCTACTGAGGTAATTCGGTAGGGCCCCTCCCAGTTGGGTCCGAGCTTTCCCCAAGAAGGGTTCTTGGCAGCTCCTACGACTTTTCTCAGCACCAGGTCCCCCGGTGCTAGTGGTCTGAGCTTTACATTGGCGTCATATCCTTGCTTGAGCTTTTGCTGGTAATAGGCCAGCTGGATCATTGCTTGCTCTCTTCGTTCGTCTACCAGGTCCAGGCTCCGCCCTAGCAGTTCATCATTGCTGCCTGGAGTGAAGGAGCTCGTCCTTAGTGTCGGGAAGTTTGTTTCCAGGGGGATCACCGCCTCGGCGCCATAAGTCATGGCAAAAGGTGTTTCCCCCGTTGATCGCCGAGGCGTAGTCCGGTACGTCCAGAGGACGTGGGGCAGCTCCTCTACCCATCTCCCATTGGCATCATCCAGTCTCTTCTTAAGCCCATTGACGATGACCTTGTTGACAGCCTCGGCCTGTCCGTTTCCCTAAGGGTAGGCTGGCGTTGAGTACCTGTTTGTGATCCCAAGTTCACAACAGTACCTCCTGAAGGCTTTGCTATCGAATTGGAGCCCATTATCCGAGATGAGGGTATGAGGGACCCCGAATCGTGTAACTATGTTCCTCCAAAGGAATTTCTTTACGTCTACGTCCCTGATGTTGGCCAGTGGCTCGGCCTCGACCCACTTGGTGAAGTAGTCCGTGGCCACCAACAGATACTTCTTATTCCCTGGTGCTCTGGGGAAAGGTCCCACAATGTCCAAGCCCCATTGGGCGAACGACCATGGACTGGACAAAGGATTGAGAACCCCTCCTGGCTGATGGATGTTTGGGGCGAACCTTTGGCACTGGTCACACTTCTTGACATACTCCTGGGCCTCTTGCTGCATTCCCGGCCACCAGTATCCTTGTGTGACGGCTCGGTGAGCCAGGGATCTCCCACCTGTGTGGCTCCCACAGATTCCTTCGTGCAGCTCTTCGAGCAAGAATTCTGCCGCTTCGGGGTCGACGCACAGCAGATATGGCCCAGAGTAGGAGCACCTGTATAGTTTGTGATCCTCGGACAGCCAGAACCGAGGAGCTTTCCTTCGTATCTTTTCTGCCTCTGACCTCTCCTCAGGCAGGACATCATCTTTGAGGAATCTCACTATGGGGTCCATCCAGCTGGGACCCATCTCAACCTGATGGACGGGGATCACTCCCTTTGGCACTTCACTCGCCCTCTCCAGGTGCTCCACAAGTATGATCCGAGGTAGAGCCTCTGCCGAGGAGGTTGCGAGTGTGGCTAGTGAATCGGCATGGCTGTTCCCACTCCTAGGAATATGGGACAAGCTGAAGAGGCCAAACTCCAACTGCAAGCGCTTGACTTGGCTCAGGTATTCTTGCATTCTCGAATCTCTGGCCTCCATCTCCCCCTTTACCTGTCCTACCACCAACCTCGAGTCTGAGAACATCTCTATCGACTTTCCTCTCATCTTTTGCACCATGACCATCCCTTGCAGTAATGCTTCATATTCGGCCTCGTTGTTTGTGGCCGTGAATCTGAGCCTCAGGGACTTCTCTATGACATGATCTTCAGGGGATACTAGGACCAGCCCCACTCCGGACCCCCTTTGGTTTGCCGCGCCATCAACATATACCTTCCAACATGGTGACTCCGGGAGGGAGATTACCCCAACTGATTTCTCATCACAGCTTTTCTCCTCGGCTGTCACTTCTACGACTGGTTCAGTGAACTCGGCCTTCAAATCTACCAGAACCTGGCCTTTTATGGAGGTCCGAGGCATGTACTTGACGTAGAAAGCCCCCAGAATTGTGTTCCACTTCGCGATTCTTCCTGTGTAGTCAGCGGTCCGGAGTACAGACTTCAAGGGCAATCGGGTTAGGACAACCACCGTGTGAGCTTGGAAGTAATGGGGGAGCTTTCTCGTGGCGTGGACCACAGCCAGTATGGCTTTCTCTAAGGGTAGGTATTTGACCTCCGCTTCGTGCAGCGACTTACTGACGTAGTGAACTGGCTTTTGAACGCCATTGTCTTCCCGTACCAGTACTAGGCTCACTGCGTGGGGCGCCACAGCAAGGTATGCATATAGGACCTCGTCGGCCTCAGGATTGGACATGATAGGCGGCCGGGATAGATACTCCTTGAGTTGCTGGAAAGCTACGGCACAATCCTCGGACCACTCAAATCCATTCCACTTGTTGATCAGGAGGTAGAAGGGCCTGCACCTATCAGCCGACCTGGAAATGAATCGGTTCAGCGCCGCGATCATCCCAGAAAGCTTTTAGACCTCTTTGGGGTTCTGCGGAGGCTTCAAATTATGAATGGCCTTGATTTGGTCAGGGTCGACTTCGATCCCACGGTGGGTGATCATGTATCCCAAAAACTTGCCAGAGCCTACGCCAAACGAGCATTTTGAGGCATTAAGGCGGAGCTTGTGCTTTCTCAGGACGTCAAATGTGCGGCCGAGGTCCCCCAAGTGTTCGGACACCAGTTTGCTCTTCACCACCATATCGTCAACATAGACCTCGATGCTCTTGCCTAACATTGGCTCAAACATTCTCGTCATCATCCTCTGGTAGGTGGATCCGGCGTTTTTCAGGCCAAATGGCATAACCTTGTAGTGGTAGTTCCCAATAGGCGTCACAAAGACTGTCTTCTCTTGGTCCTCCAAAGCTAGTGGGATTTGATGATAGCCCTGAAAGGCATCTAGGAAGCTCATCCGAGGATGGCCTGCCGTCGCATCTACTAGCTGGTCTATTCGTGGCATTGGGAAGGGGTCTTTTGGTGTTCAGGTCTGTGAAGTCTACACAAACCCTCCACTTCCCACTTTTCTTCTTAACCACCATAGTGTTGGCCAACCATTCGGGGTAAAAGACTTCTTTGATCACCCCTGCACGCTTAAGCTTATTGACCTCTTCCCTCATTGCGTCAGCATGCTCCTTTGATGGGCGCCGGGGTGGCTGCTTCTTGGGGATCACGGATGGGTTGACGTTAAGGTGGTGACAGATGAAGGATGGATCAATCCCAGGGGCATCGCAGGGGTCCCATGCGAACACGTCAAGGTTCCTTTTGAGGAACTCAAGTAACTCTTCCTTCTCCTGGGGAGGCAGCTGGGCCCCGACCTGGAAGAACTTCTCCGAGTCATCGTCAATTACCACATTCTCCAAGTTCTCACATTTGGCATCCTCGACAGCTGTATCAGGAGGTGTCACCAGGGTCTTTGATTGCTATAAACCTTCCTCGGCGGGGGCCGAGGGCTGTGCACCAAGCTGATAGGATATGGCAACCACCGTGCACTGCCTCGCTGTAGGCTGGCAACCTCGGATCTCTAAAACCTAATCCCCTGATGGGAATTTCACCTTCTGGTGCAAGGAGGAGGCAACGCCCCCCAAGGTGTGTAGCCGGGATCTTCCTACGATGGCCGTGTAGGGGGAGTATGTGTCTACCACTACAAAGTTCACCTCCACCACCTCTGGGCCTGTCTGTATGGGCAGCCTGATCATGCCCTTTGGGGTGACGAGCTTTCCATCGAAGCTCATTAGAGGGGAGCTATAAGGTGTGAGGTCCTCCGGTTTTAGCCCCAGCCCCTTGTAGAGGTCTGGATACATGACCTCGGCTGCGCTGCCACCATCCACCATCACTCTTTTCACGTCGTAGCCCCCGATTCTGAGGGTAACGATTAGAGCGTCATCGTGGGGCTGGGTTGTCCCAATCTTGTCCTCCTCCGAGAAACTCAAGGCTGGGGGAAAACTCCTCCTGGCTCTCTTCGGCCCTGTCCGGGAGCCCTCGACAGGCAGTTGGGCCACAGACAACACTCGCGAAGGGCGTGTGCCTGTTCTTCCTGGTGCCGCCAAGATTACATTGATCGTCCCACCGGGTTGCCCCATGGCAGCGTCCCTCCGAGGCTCTTGGTAGGTCTGGACTTGCTGGCCGCTGGAATGGTGCAGAAGGTGCTTCAGCTTTCCCTCTCGGACTAGCTGGTCCAGGTGGTTCCAGAAGTTCCTGTAGTCCTCCGTGGCGTGTCCGTGGTCCTGGTGGTATTGGCAGTAACGATTCTGGTTGCGCTTATCAGGTTCTCCAAACATCTTAGTCGGCCACCTGAAGTATGGCTCGTTCTTTATCTTTTCTAGCACCCTGTGTACGGGTTCTCGGAATACGGCGCCGATAGTCTGGGCATTGGTCGCCTCGGATTGCCCACCGAAATCCCTCCTCGGGCAAGCGTTGCTATATAGGTCCGACCTGAAATCCCTCCTCTCCTGAGGGATAACCTTCTCCTTCCCCTTGCCCTGTAGCATGTCTTCCTCTACCCACTTGTACTTATCGATCTGATCCATCAATTGTCGCACGCTGGTGGCGAGCTTACCGGTTAAGGACTTACTCAGGCCGTGCCCCATTGGTAGTCCATTCTGGAATGTATTGATGGCGACAGCGTCGTACTTGCCGTCCAGCTCGTTGTAAATCTCCCAGTACTTGTCTGAGTAAGCCTTGAGGGTCTCCCCGTCGCGCATGGATAGGGACAGTAACGCGCTCATGGGCTGAGGAGGCCTGCTGTTCGTAACAAAGCGGGAACCAAAAGCCTGGGTCAACTGCCTGTACGAGTCTATGGAGTTCGTCCTTAGACCGTTGAACCACCTCATTGCCACAGGTCCCAAGCAGGATGGGAAGACTTTGCACATCAGCACCTCGTTCTTAGGGTGGACAGCCATCCTCTGGTTGAACTGGCTCACATGCTCCACGAGATTCGTTTTGCCGTTGTAAGCAGTGAAGGTTGGTTGCTGGAACCGCCGAGGAAGCACTGCCTCCTCTATACGACGCGTGAAGGGTGACTTGGAGAACTGATCCAGCGCCTTGCTCATGGCGTCACCCCCTAAGCCCCTGGAGTTGGGTTGGCACGCCTACGCCTCTGGTAGCGCTCTTCCTCGTGGGAGAAAGTCTCGCTGGGGGGTGTTCTTGACCTTTGCCTGTACTCGTCATCACTTTCGTCGTCAGAGGGCAGGTCAGGGCTGGGTTCGGACCGTCTTCGCTGCGCACGACGCATCTTCCTCTTCAGATCATCTATCTCG
Source organism: Quercus aquifolioides (assembly GCA_019022515.1). NCBI lineage: Eukaryota > Viridiplantae > Streptophyta > Magnoliopsida > Fagales > Fagaceae > Quercus > Quercus aquifolioides. The sequence continues at coordinate 385,627 of CM032332.1, forward strand.
CGCTGCATGGCCACCTTATCATCCTTTCTCTGGGAAGCGTGGCTATGGGCCTCTTCCGATCGCGTGGCGTGGCCATTGTCGCGCTTCTGGGGAACGTGCCCGTCCTGGCGGGTTTGGCTTCTACTCACTGTTGAGGTATGCACGCTTCCTTCTCGAAATTGTCCGTTCTCATTCTGACCGCCCCCGGGGTCGCCATAGTTACCCTGGTGCCGGGATTTAGCCAGTTCAAGTCGATAGGGATTTCCCTGGTGAGGGCCTGATCCTATCATGCTTAGCTGTTGTCCTTACTAACGCACAAGTTCTTCCCACAGACGGCGCCAATTGTAAGGACCGGTTTTGGGCACTTCTACGGGTTGAGAGAGTGGACCCAAGCCCAGCTAACCTTGCAATGAATTTATAGAGAATGGGTTCAAGAACTAGGCCCTAGTGAGAAATGCAACGGCCATGCATGGTTATACGTGAGTATTTAATAACTTAAACGTTAACTGGGATGCACAATAATGCTCCTCGGACTGGCCTTTTAGAGCTTGGAGTTCTTATTACTTCTTTGAAGAAAGGTTACAAGGTTTGAGAGAATACCAGCTGCTATAGTATTTCTTCCCTCTGGTTTTTCCCTCTGTCCCCCCTTCAAGAGGGACTTCTTACATTATATACCTTTCTCTCAGTTGATCCTAGCCCTACATTTGTTGATCAGCCAGGCCACCACTTGAGGGCCTTTCCCATCAGCCGTATTCCCATCCCTCCTGTGGGTTGCAGCGCCCAAGACAGCACTGTTCAGGGTCCTATCCTCATTAATGCGGTCAGGGCGTTAGTTGAGGGCATTTAATGTGGAGGTGACAGTTCATCTGGGACCTGCTCCTCCACCATGCTTCCATGTCCGGCGCTTGATACTTGCTATTTGCCCTTTGGATGCCCGGGGAGGCTCACCTTGATGGTGTGCTGCTTGCTCACTTTCTGACCTCGGAAGTCCGAGGAAGTAATCATCCTCGGCAATGCTTCCTGGGCAATTGGGCTTTACACTTTCGTCCTCGGACCTTGGATGCCTCCTCGGCATGGGCCTTTGGGCCTGGTTCGAAATGGGCCGGGGTTGCCTGACTCTTTCTGGCCCCACATAAAGATATATAAAAATTTTGAAGAATTTCTTTTCAAACTAATTTTGAGAGAATTTTTGTTAAAAAATAATTGATATTCTATAAAAAGAAAAAAAAAGACTAGAATCATTGACAATTGATACTCTATTTTCTATATATTTGTTAATATGAATAATACTAGAGATATAAGCTATTTTATAATAAAATTTACAAATTTATTGATGTGGTGATTAATTATTGGTAAATAAAAAGTGATATTAATGATAGACCTAGACAAAAACTAATAAGAAATTGACCATATTAATATTTTATAAAATAATTTGTAATTTTAACATTATTCTTATTAATATTATTAAAAATAAAAAATTAATTAATAATTATATTAAAACTTTTCAATCTTAACCCCACTAATTTATCTCACCTCCCAAGTTTCCAATCAGAACCTTCGTACACGGAGAGCGAAATGTGATGGATCAAATCAACTTTAACTTGTTGGAACTTGGAAGGAAAGTTGAAACCGCATGGGACCGTTGGTTGGAAAGATTTCACCACGGAAACCTCGAGGAAGAGGTACTCTAAAACTACTTTTTTTTTTCTTTTTCTATGGAATAAGCACGGTGAGTCAAAAACAAAAAGACACTGGTTTGCAATTTCTACTTAACTTCTTAGGAAAACTGAAGACGCGTAGGAATTTCTCTGCTATAAAGGCTCTTTTTCAAGGCCTTTCCTATTCCCCTTCCTAATTGTTCATTCAATCTGTGCGGTCCATTCAAATTGCTCTTTTTCGCCATCGCCGACCGATTCATCGTCCTTCTCATCCATCTTCGAAGCCCAGCTCCGTTCATCCATCATCCATCATCCATCATCCTCACCGTCGACCCCACGCACCATCGCCGACCCGATTCCTCATCCTTCTCACCCATCTTCGAAGTCCAGCTCTGTTCATCCATCATCCTCATCGAAGCTCTCTACTCAGCTCAATAAGCCATCGTTGACCCACGCAAGCCACGCCCCATCGCCGAGCTGTTACCAACCCAAGCCCTAGCGCCTATCTTTCTCCACTCTACAGGTACTTTCTCTCAGCTTTTCCCTTTTTCTCAATTTGCATTTGGGTCTTTGTTTATGTTGTTGTTGATTTAAAGGATCCTTTTCAAGGCCTTCATTCCTATTCCCCTTCCTAATTTTTCATTCAACCTTAGCGTTCCATTCAAATTGCTCTTTGTCAAAAGACATTTTTTTTTTTGGTTTGGGTGTGGTTTACTCATCTCTTGTACTTCTCATTTCATCACATATCTGATCTTTCCAATCTTTCCCTCATAGATCTTGATGGCTGCTTTCCCGACCGATGAGGGAGACTCCTTTTCTTCTTCCACTCAGAAGTGGGACTATGATGTCTTCTTGAGTTTTGGAGGTGAAGATACTCGCCATGGTTTTACTGGCCATTTATATCAGGCTTTGTGTGACAAAGGTTTCAACACCTTCATTGATAATAAAGATCTCCAAAGAGGTGAAAATATTTCAGTTGAACTTATCAAAGCCATTAAATCATCAATGATTTCAATTATCATATTCTCTCAAAACTATGCATTTTCCACTTGGTGCCTCGAAGAACTTACCGAGATTATTGAGTGTAAGAAAAATGGACAAAGAGTTTTACTAGTTTTTTACAAAGTGGATCTATCTGAAGTACGCAAGCAAGAAGGTAGTTTTGGATTAGCACTAACTACACATGAAAATAAATTCGAGAACAACATAGAGAAAGTGCTGAGCTGGAGGGCAGTTTTATGTGAAGCAGCTAGTTTGTTTGGATGGCATTATAAGGATGGGTATGTATCTAACACTAATCTTGTTCTTTTTATAGCTTTCAAACCTTTGATGGTTTTGTTATGACCACTAAATACCAAATTACGAAAATATTTGCTACTACTATCTACTAAAGGCACTAAGAGCACTGCTACTACTAAGGCTTTAAAGGCCAACACAAATAGAAGGTTTATTTTTATATTTTTACTTGGTTGGTAAATTACAAACACATCTAATGTGCTTTCATCCGATGATTTTACCTTTCACCCACACTTGTGAGAGAAGGAAGTGTGATTTAAATCAAGGCTCATCAACTTATTAATTTGCAAATTTTCTTAATCATTTCATTTTCAGTGACACAGTGTTAGGAGAGAGAGAGAGAGAGAGAGATAGAGAATGAGGACTCAAAAGAAGAAAAAAAAACACATTTAAGTCTCAAATTAATTATCGTCTTAAATCTATGACTATGAGTTACATGCACATTTACTTAATTTAAAAAATGTGTCCCTTGTAAGTCACATCTAACCATCTTGAATTTAATTAATTTTTGTATTTATATTTCTAGCTATTCTAACTGTGTTTCCTATGCTCTACAATTGGCAGTTCTCTTGAATATAAGTGTATCCAAGGAATTATTAGAGTGGTATCAAGTACCAAATTAAAACGCACAAAGTTATTTGTTGCTAAATACCCAATTGGAGTAGATTCTCGCGCAGAAGTCGTAGAAAATCTTTTAGATATCAAGTTAAATGATGTTCTTGCGGTTGGAATTCATGGCCTTGGAGGAATAGGAAAGACTACCATTGCAAAAGTTGTTTATAATAGAGTTGCTGATCTATTTGATGGAAGTAGCTTCCTAATGAATGTTAGAGAAAAGTCAGGAACAGATCGTAGCATAATTGAACTACAAGAGCAACTTCTTTCTGAGATCTTAGGGAGCAAAAAATTTAAGGTGCACAGTACATCCCAAGGAATCAATGTGATCGAAGAAAGACTTTCGCGTAAAAAGATTCTTTTGATTCTTGATGATGTGGATGAATTGGGCCAAGTAGAAAATTTTCTTGGAAAATGTGACTGGCTTGCTAATGGAAGTAGAGTTATTATAACCACAAGAGACAGACATGTGATAACCACTCTTGAAATTGATCATTTAATCTACGAGGTGGACCAATTGGATCAACAAGAAGCTCTTCAACTCTTTAGTAAGTGCGCCTTCAAAAAAGACGAACCTGAGGCAGATTATTTACTTCTTACAAATCAATTCATATGTTATGCCAATGGCCTTCCATTGGCTCTACAAATCATAGGTTCCGATTTGTGTGGAAGAAGCATTCATGAATGGAAAAGTGAATTAGAAAAGTATAAAAATATTCCGAACAAAAAAATTCAAAATATACTAGAAGTAAGTTTTGAAGGATTGGACGAAAATGTACGGGATATTTTCCTCGATATTGCATGTTTCTTCCAAGGATGGCCCAAAAATTACGTTGTGGATATCTTAGCTGCTTGCGATTTATATCCGGATTCTAGTATTTCAATACTTATTGATAAGAGTCTCATAAGTGTTGAATTTGATGAGTTCTGGATGCATGAATTGCTACTGATGCATGGCTTGCTACAACAAATGGGTAGAGAAATTGGTAAACGTACAAGAATATGGAGTTATGATGATGCTTTAGAAGTTCTTACAGAAAATACGGTATAACTTCTTTTTCTTCACTTCTTTTTTAAGCAAAAAAAAAAAAATCAATTATTTTTTTTTTCATTTTAATGTTAAGAAAAATATTAGTTTATCCTTAACCTATTTTGTTTAAAATTTAAAATTGTTATGATGTTGACAATTTCTATTGTGCAATGTGTTCCACCCAATGCTCTATCCAAACAGGGTTCAGATAAAATTCGAGGCATAATGTTGTGCTCCCATAAATTAATAACGGTGACATTGGCAACTGAAGCTTTCGAAAGGATGAGATATCTCAAATTTCTTATAGTTGATAATGTGCTCATTTGTGAAGAACTTAAATATCTCCCCAACGGATTAAGGTTGCTTCATTTGCCTAATTATCCTTTTCCCTTACCATCCAAATTTTGTCCTCAAAAACTTGTTACACTCAAGATGCCATGTAGTTGCATTCGGTTAGAGAAGTTATTTAAGCAGGTATGGTTTTCTTAAAAAATTATGTTCAAAATTTTAATTTATAGTTTGTTGAACATTTTTTTTTTTTCTACAGGAGTTTCAATTCCGGAATTTGAAAAGTATCAACCTCAGTGGATGTGAGTCTATTACAAAATTACCTAATTTATGCGCCCCAAACTTAGAGTACTTGAACCTTTCATCTTGTAAAAATTTAGTTGAGTGTCATGAGTCCATTGGTTTTCTTGATAAGCTTCAAAAATTGCTTCTTTATAGTTGTGAAAAACTTCAAAAACTTCCAAGCCATCTCTCGTGGAAATCTCTCGACACTTTGGAAATTTTTGATTGCTCTCCTGATCTTTTTTCTTTCATAACCAACGCATGGTGTGACACCTGGCCTCGTTATGCAAATTGGATTTATGGTTTATATAGATATTGCTGTGAAAATGTTGTGGATCTTGAAGATATCAACTATAAATTACCACCTTCTGAGATATTATGTATATCTACTGGCAAATCGAGATTCTGGCTTGAATGTAATTCTAGAGAGAAGTCATATGCGTTTCTAGATCTAAGCAATGTTAAAAATCTAGATCTGAATAATGTTGGAAATCTAATTGAATTAGATTTTTTGATGAAGTCTGATTACTTTCTTGTATTGGAATGTCTATATTTAAATGAAATCAATATTATTACCATCCCAGAAAGCATCACTAAGTTTACTAGATTAGAGACACTCGGAATAAGATGTTGTAAGTATCTTTGGGAAATTCCAAGGCTTCCACGATCTATAAGAAGAGTGAATATACTAAACTCCCATTCGCTAGATCCACAATCATCAAACAAATTGTTCAGTCAGGTGCTTCTCTCTCTCTCTCTCTCCCTTTCATTCAATGTTATATAGAAACACTATTTTTACCTTCTCGAAAATACGTTATTAAATTTGTTTGAATTTGATTATTGCAAACAGCTTGGAGAACCACGACAAAATCCATTTGATACCTATTATGAACTTATACTACCTGGATTAGAGATTCCAAAGTGGTTCAATCATCAAAGTGTTGGAAATTCCATTTCATTATGGGTCGGGGTCGGTTGCGATTTTTCAAAATTTCTTTGCTGTGTTGTTTTTCAACCGAACTATATTTGGGATGTATTTGACATCTCCTTGAAATTGAATGGGGAATATTTGACTGGTGAACATAGTCCTGTAGCAAGCGTATGGTCTATGAATATGACATGTAATCATGTACTGTTTTTAATGGGGCTCGGTCTTCCTCGGTTAGAAGACTTAAATCTATTTGATCGGAATCTTGTGGAGGTTAAATTTCGTTGTAATTCTCATTTGTCAAGGTGTGATGATGAATTGCATTCTACTTTTCCAATTCTAAGGTGTGGGATCCATGCTGAATGCATTTGTCCTCTTGTTCAACATCTCTCCACCGACTCTGTCCCACTTACTTCAATACCTGCCTTCCCCATTTGTTTGGAGCTTTCAAAATCGAATTCTATGGAAACAACATATAATGATTTTGACTCTCATGATGATGGATGGGATTTGAGTTTGTCACCGTGCACTTCTTCCATGGGAAGAAATTATCCGCCTCCTCAGCCTCAGGTCACTGTCCCTGATGACACTAGCCACATTTCTTTGCCATCTACTATAGACCTTCCAAATAATATGACAGACATGTTCGAATTACGCTTGGGTCTGCCAGGTTTGGGAATTGGCTCAACTGCTAGTGAGGGGTTTCATTTGGGTACTTCTTCAATGGCCCATAACTTTGTCAGCGATGATGATTCTGACTTCAATTCGTCTTCTCCATCAAAGAAAATGAGAAAATCTTGATCGAACTTGGAAGAAGAAATATGCCTTCATCTGAAAAAGAACCTTGAAACAATTTTCTTCTTCATGGTTCCCATTCCATTTCTTTAGCATTTAATGCCAAGGTATGTCTCTTTTTTTTTAGTTGCATTGTTTTATTTGCATCTTTGGATGCTCATTCATTGGATTGGGTACCAACATAATTTGAATAGAAACTAACCCAAAGAAAATGCAGAATAGATGAAAGAAATTATGAAAAACCTATTTCAATTTTTAGACATTATGAAAACAAGCAGTTACATGTTCATCACATAATCTCTCTCTCTGATAATGAAGCTACTCGTACTTCTTGATTTATTAAAATTTTGAGTTTTATTCTATTTCTGAATTGTTAGCATAGTATGCGAGTATTAGGATTTTTGTCTATTAGTCTGCTACTAGGCAGCACCAATTTTGAAAATTCAAACCTCAGTAGGCATGACCTTATATGCTTATGCAATCGTTAATTTCATAGAGCAGGAGGTTTTGAAATGGATTTGTCTTTGCCAATAGGCTTAGTTTCAAGGTTCTTTGAACACACCATTACATTTTAAATGCTTTCTTTTAAAATTTTTGTTGATAGTATATATTGTCTCAAATTTCATAATCTTGTAAAAATGTTGGGAATTATATGTGGATTTCTGATATTAGCTTGTTTGTTATTGATGTTACCTTCCAGGTTGATCCATTAGTGGATTTAGCACTTCTGGAATGAATTAGGGAGGTCTTTAATTTGGTGGCAATAACAATTTATATTGTTAAGTCTTTTTTGTTATAACGTTTTGGGTGACGCTCTTTGGTTTTTCTCCTCACTTGGGCATGCTATTTTATAGCTTTAACTATGAGTGAAATGTGTCTTTGTTATTGATTGTTGAACTCTGAAGTGATGATTGAAAAACTGAATGTGTAGAACCGAGCTAAGATGCTGTGTGAAATCCTACTAACAAGGTTTTGTTCTTTCACATCAAGTTGTTCTTCGACCTATGTAATAGTGGAATATTTTCTAGCTTGCAAAAGTATGCCAATATTTTTTCCCATAAATTAATGCAACTCATTATGTTATAAAATTCAATTGGATTTGCTTGGTGTCTTTGGAAGTGGATTTAATCGTTTTCTTTATTAAAGATCATAGCATTTCATAAAAATTGATAATATGCTTGAGAAAATAAATGAATCAACTAATAATGTATTGAAACCTAAAATTGACCCTATGATTTCAATATTTTCTGACAATATTAAGAAGTAATGTTGAAATGCTATTGAAATATTTTTTTTTATCTATCTTTTAACATTGAAATTAACCTCATGCAAAATACACCATAAACGGATCCAATTTTTTTAAAAAAAAATTACTTGGAAAATGGAAGAATGACAATGAAGAATAAAATGGAGTCCCTCAACATGTGTGAATACTGATCAGAGAAACAAATAACAAAACCAAGACATGTATAACTTTCATTGCACTTCCCGATGGCTACACAAGTTGTGAAATGACCATAAGTGTATAGAACATCCTTCTTTCAATGCAATCCTACATCTAACTACTAAGCAGTTGCATTTGGTTTTGGATGGATGTCATGACAATATAAATTGCTCAATTGTGTACTTGTGTTTGAAGTAGAGAACAGGGAAATGTCTATCAATCCAAATTTGCTGTTAAAGTGACATTGGGATGTTTTGGTTTGAACCTTTCAAGTCTATGGAGTATTTATTTTTAATGTGCTGGGATGATATGCATTAGGTTATTTGCTCATTTACGTCTTGCTGGCCAAAATTTAAGCTACTTTAATTCCCAAATGCCTTTGGTTGGGATTTGTAGAAGAAAATAATTCATACTTATTGGTCGAAGAGTTTTTCCAATATAATATAAAATAAAAGGCTTTTATTTGTATGTTTCTTTTTATATTAATTGCACATACTTGAATTAATTGGGATGACAGGGCCACAACTGCATCATTGTTGGAATAATAGTTGTAGCTGCTGGTGAAACTACTTCATCCTTATAAGTTTTGTTATTTTTGTGCCCAAAAATGATCACTCTGTTCTGTAGGATTCTCTGTTCTAGTATTTGGTACTAATGGGCTCCACACTTGATGCAATTGGGTATAGATGTAAGTCTTGTCTTTGGTATTTGACACTCTTATTTTGTAGACATTAGAGTGATCTCAATGCCCAAAAAAAGGTTTTATAGTTATCTTTAACTATGAGCAGGTCTTCTATCCCTTTGAAGATTATAGCTCTATACACATTTCATTTCTTACCCACTGGCATATCTTTTGTAAATAAGTTAATAGGATTACCTCCAATTGCAGTTTGAACATAGTAATTTTCTACTGTTCTGTGGCACCTTCTTACTAATTTCACTTTGAGTTAAATGCTGAAAAGAATATTTTGAAATTACATATTAGTATCACCTTGAATTCACCCTCTTATAGGAATACCTTGCTGTAGAGAAAAAGAGTAAACAATGTTCATGAGCTAATGGTTATGATTTTATATCCGGTACAAAAAATAGACTTATATACATGCTTTTTACTGTCTTATACATTAAAGTGTCAAGGAGAAGAGATCACTTATGTTGTATCCCCTTTTGTTAATTTTGCACTTATTGTAACCAACGAGTGTGGTAAAATCAAGTACATACGATGTTAATTTTACATGTTAATGTTCCCTCACCATTGAACATTCCCATTTGTTTACTTGATCAGTCCAAGCAATTCCATGTTATTTGGACTATGATTTGTCAGTGAAGTTCCTTTTAAAAAAATTATTTATGCTATTTACAAACGACTTTCCTTTAAATGCCACTTCAAAATTTCTTAGCCAGAATTACTAGGCCATGGTTGCACAGCTGCACAGCATAGGACCAGTTTCTAGTGGGAAGACTTTCCATGCAAGGATGTGGTTTCTCTGTCAAGTTTGATTTTTCCATGAATCTGCTCAACCATTTCTAGAATTTTTACTCAAGGGGTTTTCACCATGTGTTGCAGCCCATGATGAATCTATGCAAGCACTTTCCACTGTGATACAGAGCTTCAGCTAATAATTTTGAAATTTTCACTTTATTGACCTCTTGCAGTACTAGTAAAACCTTACATCTAAATTACTCTTTTGTTTAAACAATAAATTTTTTGTTCAGATGACTTTTGCTACCTGCAGTTAAACTTTTGAACTTGTTTAATACAGTTAAAACTTTTGAACATTTGACTTTTGCTATCTGCGGTTAAACTTTTGAACTTGTTATTACAATTATTTGTCATATGTAAATTCCAATCTTTGCCTACTTATACATATAAAGCCTGTTTTCAAATACGTGAAAGTAAATATTCTTTGACTTATATAAGGTACATATATTGGGTAAAAATGGAAATATTGACCATTATCGCCGTGTGAAGGGTGTCTATGTTTTCTTGGTTCTTGACATTACTTTTCCTACATCCAGGCTAAGGTCATGACTGGTGATAATGTAGCAAGGTAATTGCTTTAAAAGATGGCACAATGAGCATGCAACACGTGTCTTGACATTTAGGAAAGGTATAAGTGAAGTCTTGGTTGAAATTTTAACATTAGATTATAGCATCATTGAGGTCTTCCCTAATTGTTCCTTTGACAGTTGACTTAATTATTAGCTTAATTGATCACAAATACGCAGATACATACCTAGTTCATTTTTTCCTTTTCTATCTGAGATAGAAATCCTACTCTAGCATAATCTAAGTGTATGTATGTGTACCCTCCCGATGCCATCGCACAAGAACTTGTACTTATGGAGTGACCATAATACTAAAGGTGTGTGATGGTATAAATACCTAGTTCATATTATTATCAATATGTGGTAGAACACAAACAGAAACAGAATAATGTTTGTGTTGTGTCATATTTTCCCATGACCTGCCCATGTTAGTATGTTTGCAGTGTCATAACCTTGGCTCTTCTTCTTGTTCATGCTGCAGAAATTCAAAGTTGAAAAATAAGGTTTGGATATATTAGGTAAAAAAAAAAAAAATAGTGTGGATTAAGTTGGTTTAAGTTTTCACATAGTCAATGACTAGGGAATTTTAGATATAATATATATTTTTAAGCATTCTTGTATTTACACATTATAATTTTATTGATTCCACCTAATTCTTTTTCCTGCTTTAATAAAATTTTGGTGGGTCTATGGAGTGATTAATGATCCTTACGCTGGATGACATGAAAAAAAGTGGCCACGATGTTCAGGTTTGGTTATCATTATGCACTCACAATATAGACTACTAGTTTTATTTAAAGAAAAATAATAATAAAAAAGAACCTTGCAGTCTTCTACAATTCTGTCTTTGATTGGATTCTTACTTGAAGATAACTGTATATGAATATTCAAAATTAATAAGCTTTGGCTTGACAAATCATTACCTTGAGTATATAAAAGGTGCTAATGATTTTGAAATTAATGAGCTCTAAATCATATCTGACCTGCTAAAAGTATCTTATCATGCTAGTGAAGATCATAATTCTAATGTTAATATGAATTCATTTAGTTTTTACATTACTTATATGTCCAAAATTTGTCATAAAATTTAAAATACCAAGTGCAACAACATTTTCCTAAATATATTAATACATACTCTCAAGATCTTGAACACAATTAGCACATAATGCATAACAAACTTAAAATTGCAAAATGCGTAGAAGAGGTATACTAAATAAGTTTCTTTTTCCTCTAGCAAAAAGGATTTATGTAGGATTTGAATGTACAAATTCTAAGAAAAAGTTGTATATACACAGTTCTTTTAGACAAATAAATCTGCGTAGTGTCAAATATTATGGTGTGTCTTTGTGTGTTGGGAATGACTAATTCTTGATGTGTATCTTTTTTTTGAAACACATTATCCAGCACCATTATGTTTTCCTGGATGATTGTCTCGGGGAATATTTGCTTCTTTTTCCTAAATTATTGAAGTTTAGTACTATTTTTTATCAGCAAAGCTTGAGTGAAACTCTTGTTTCATTTTGAATTAGCAGGTAAGATGATTGATGAATATTATGCATTTATAACTACTTATCCTCATGTTTGGCCCCTAAAAATTTGCGAAGAGCACATATCAAAGTTAAGGAGTTGTAGTGTAAAAGAAATCATACTGTACATTATTGCAGTCAGACAAAGAAGACAATGAGTTGAAAGCACAAATGAGTTGAAGCAAGGGAATGATCATAATCAACAAGGTTTGTTACTCAGTCTCATTATTTTTGTTTGTCTTCATTTTTAAACCATATAAGTTAATTACTTTGTGCAAACTCTTATTATGCATGCATGTATTTAGTCATTCCTCCAAATTATTGTTATATTTCAATCATTTCACCTTATCATATTTCTTTGGAAATTGTTAACATTTTTAGCAGTATCATTTACACCATCTATCACGAATACAACACAATTACAGCTTTTAACAAAACATCTCTTCCAACATGATAACACCTACATAATAGGTTAAGGAGTTACTACATCATAGGATAAGGTGTTACCTAGGAGACACCAAACAAGCAGAAGATCATAGATCACCATTTTCATGCCACCCTGCTTATCAAAAATAAAAAAAGCAATTCTCATGCCACCCTAAGCCACCACACATTGTAAGAAGAAATGATTCACATTATCTTCATGGTTTTTACAAATGAAATTACCAATCCATAATAATTAACCTTGCTTAAATTCTTTGTTATCAAAATCTTCCCTACTGCCATACAACACTAGAAGAAAGCTACCCTTGAGTTAGCAGTGCACAAACTTTCTGATGCTTTGCCAAGGAAAAGTTGTTCCTCATTCTCTCAATGTTTTATAGTAGCTCTTCAATTGGAAATCTTTTTTTTTTTTTAATATAGAAATCATAATATATATCTTCTAATAAATGTGCCATAGATTCTATTTCCCAGTCATGCACCGTTCAAATGAATATAGGATTCCATTTAAAATGACTATTTCCAAACTTTATATAGTTTTCCACTCTATCTTCTCTATCTGTTGCAATTAGAAATATATCAGGTTGTCTCTCCTTTATAGTAGACTCAAAATTCCACAAATTTAGCCAAAAAAAAAAAAATCAGGTTGTCTCTATAGTAGAATCAAGTATTTGTCTACCTTCAATAAATGCATTAGGCGAATCAGACACTATCTCCCCTAATACCCCTTTTCAATCTACTTGCCTTTTTTAGGAATTAAAACCCCAAAGGTAGCGTTTAGAAATTATTCAAACACACATTTGTCAGAACTTGATGCATTGTGATTTTTTTTTTTTTTTTTTTTGTGATAAGTAAATGAACTTTACTGAAAACTCAAATCAAGAACATGATGAGAGAGCAAAAAAAGAAAGAAAAAAAATAAAACAGGAAACAAACAGAGTGATTATCTAGCTCCCAAGGAGTCCACAAATTCTAAGAACTCCTCAATCAAGAACATCATAGGGGATGTCATCCACTCATATAAGGTTTTCAAAAATTGAAACTTCAATTTCATCATGCTAGTTTATGTGCCTTCAAAACACCTTGTATTTCGTTCCTGTCATATGCACTACATAAGACATAGCAGGACTACTAATCAACTGCACTTATTACCTCTTCTCCCAAATCACCTCAACTAGCTCAAGAGAATATCTTTTTCCGAATATGGCATCACTCAAGAAATACCAAATAAGTGGAAATACCAAATAATTTGTTGAATTTTAGGGTCCGGTTGGATATAGTTGAAAACTGAAAAACACTGTAGCAAAATAATTTTTAAATATGTGAATATTATTGTGGGACCCATTTTTAATGAAAAATTTGTTAAAAAGTGAAATTTGTGGGTCCGTGAACAGTGTACATTGTGCACTGTTCACGGGAAAAGTCAAATATTTCGGCTCAAAAGGATTAAAAAAAAAAAAAACTGAAGAAACGCAAAACATGCGTTTGGGAAGTGCAAACGCGCTTCCCAAACACACACTTAGTTTGGAAAACATGATTGACGACTGTTATTGTTATTTGTTGTAATTCAGTTTAGTTTCAAATAGAGAATCTTACCCTCTCCAGTTGCTTTGTGGGTCATTTTTTTGTTAGAAAGTTCAGAACCAGGTCACTCTGTGGTTTTTAAGTATGCTCTGTTATACATGTCATATAGGGAACTTATGCGTTCAATACTTCTCTGTTTCTATGTAGCAATTCTGCCGTTTATTTCCTAGGCTTGGTTCTGATTTAAAATTAGAAGACATTTGTATTATGGTCAAACGAAAATATATACACCATAGCTGTGGATTTACATTTACTGAAATTCTGGTACAGTTAATGTTATGCTTGTCTTTTCTGACAAGGTAGCATTTTGTTCCCATTTCTGTAGTACACCGACATTAAGCCTTTGGGTGATAGTGTTGGTCAAGATCAAAACAACTGAGGAAAAGACAGATGGTGGACTTTTGGTCCCAACAACTGCTCAAACTAAGCCTCAAGGAGGTGAGGTGGTTGCAACTGGAGAGGGTAAGATAGTTGGGAAGAGCAAAGTAGACATCAGTGTGAAGGTAACTTTTGCTTACTCATCTTTCTGGCTTCCAATTCTCCGTTGGTTGTTCCTTTCACTAATTGCTTTTCTTTGTACAGATTGGCAACCAAATTGTGTATTCCAAGTATACTGGGACTGAGGTGGAGTTCAATGGTTCAAAGCATCTTATTTTGAAGAATGATGATATAGTTGGTATTCTTGAATCGGATGATGCCAAGGAACTTTAGCCCCTGAATGATAGAGTTTTAATCAAGGTTTGTTATATTTTTAAAGTTCATTACCCTTGCATGTATTTTCATGAAATGTGTATTGTGAAGTATAGCCAAGGATAAATAATAATGTTAATGTAAAGGTCTCATCCTGGGGTTGTAGTTAGTGAATTGCCTTTGGTTTACTGCAAAATAATTATGTAGCTGTGCATGATATATCATGTCTGATCTTGCATTATGCTTTGTCTTTTCTTGGTTTATCATGAAGTAATATTAGGTATTATACCTTGTACGTTTGAACTCAAGTGCAGGTTGTTGAGGCTGAGGAAAAGACTACTTGGGGTTTGTTGCTGACAGAGGCGACCGAGGAGAAAACTTCCATTGGGACCGGTGAGGACTAGAGCATCTTCAACTTTATGCTCTCCCAAGCATTTGCTGAATACTTGTTTTAGGATTGTAAGATGGGGTTTTGGCATTTGGGCAGATTAATGTTTGATGTTTATTCTGCATTGGATGTGACAGGTGATTGCGGTTAGGCCTGGTCCTCTAGATGAAGAAGGCAATAGGAAACCATTATCCCTCGCCCCAGGGAGCATAGTAATGTACTCCAATTATGCTAGGAATGAATTTAAGGGCAAAGATGGTTACGATTACATTGCTTTGAGGGTTTTAGATGTTATGGCTGTTCTTTCTTAGTTGTCACTAGCCACCTTAATACCTATAAATTTAATGGTAAATTCAAGTTCACCTAAGCTGCTAGCAAGTCCAAGATTCTATTCCTTTTCCCCTTGTTCCCATCACTTTGCTTTTTATTATTGCATTGTGTTAACGGATATCCTTAAGGTTATTGTTTATAAACCATAATAGAAAAATTTTGACACCATTTTCATGAGAAATATAAAAGCTGTTAATAACATTTATTATTTTATTATTCTTCTAATAAAATATTTTTAAAAATGGTTCCTAAACCAATGCGCTTAGGGTATTGGTTAACATTTTCCTTATTATGTGGTTATACTTGAAGCAGAGGAGAGGAGGGGTTTTGTTTACTTTTTTGACTTTTGAGTTTTGTCATGCGGTGATTGCCGGTTGCAAAAGGATGAAAATGGTCCCATTCAAGATAAAACTCTTTTCTACTTGCCTATTTTTGTCTCTCTTTTTTTTTAATTGTATTGGCATATCCTTTATTCTGTACTATAAACTATAAAGGAATTGATTATCGTTTTGTTAGTGGCATAAACTTTATCTGCTTGCATTAGTTCTGCTTGAATTAAATTGTACAGCTAGACAGGAATAAAGAAAGAAAATGGAATGGTAGGGAAGATTATCAAAATGATTTCCTCGTTTCCCTGCTTTCAGGCAAAAAATACAGATCCTTTTGTCCAACACCGAAGCAATTTTTCTGCTTCCCATATCTTTAAACTATGTCACTGTGGAACACCTCGGATAGCAATACTGTGTTGTTGAAAGAAAACCATAATTGCATTTTGATTTTCTTCCTTGATGATGAAATCGCTTGCAACAATCATCAGTTTAGAAAGAGAGCATGAACTGGTTACAAAACTTAGAAATGGCACCAAAAGGTGCATCATTTCATATCTGCTCGAGAGTCATACTCTTACAACAACTATTACTTCACATTCTGTTGCATATCTGTCTCTATCTTAGCATATACAAATAGCCATGAAATTGAATGTCAAATTAATAGGTTAAGGACTATATCATACACCACCTACTTTTTCCTAATGCATCTTGCTAAAAAAAAAAGTGCCCATTTGGGCTAACAGGCAACAGCAGCTACAAACGTGGCTGCAATGATCAAAAGTAAAATAAATGTTGCTACATTGAGCTCTAGGCTACCCAGTACCACTTCGTTTAAAACAAATTCCCCAGTTGAATTTGGTGTTTTGTTTATGGGAGGAGGATCAATAACATTTTCGTTTCTCTGCTGTCATGATTCACAATATATCCCCAGCTACCAAACAACTACTTCTAGTAGGAAAGAGGGAGGTGATGGAGGCTCCTTTGACATCTTCCATTAGAGCTGGAAGAAGCCAACTAGGTTCTCGAAAGGATTAAAGAATCTAAACCTGCACCTGAAAACCAGTTCATCCCCAATTATGGAACTTTATCGATTAAATGATGCAGCAGAATTATCCTCATATGGTCTCCATGCATTACCACTGTTAGTCCCACGACAAGCTTGGTTGGGCACTGGAACATGACCCAGATCTCCATCCAAGCTCATCTGCTGTACTTCAGCAGACGATAATATCTTTATGCTCTAAACACAGCTTACAAATTCCCTGAGAGCAGTTAGAGAATGATAATTAAGAAACAAATAAACGGAATGATCAAAATACTGTAAATAAAGTAAACTTGGAGGACTGGACATACTCCCATGGGTCATCCCCAACAAGAAGAATATCATTCTCATGATCCACATAAATAAGTTTCCAGTCTGTATGTTGAGGATCTTCTAGCTGCCCTTCAATTCCAAACATGCGGGCAAGATCATGCCTGAGCTCATCATACTCTTTGTTACGGGTAACATCAATGCATCTTCCCACAGAGCCACGCTTTTGAACCTTCAAGAGTATGGAGCAGTGTAAGAGCATTCGCATCAGTGCCTTTAAAATCATGTAAAATTATGTAAAACACAGTTTTTACACATTTTTGCTCAAAAATGCTCTCCATCAGTTCTTCTATAATTGTATAAAAATGTGTATTTCTTTACACAAGCTACAGTAACCGTGTAAATATACACGGTTACTGTAGCTCGTGTAAAGATTATTTTATAATTTCCGTTCGCTCGTTTTTTTCTCTCTCTTCTCCAACTCAACAAACTCAGTAAACTAACTTCTCATCTTCTTCTTTTTCCTAAGATGCACACAATCACATCCACACACAAACACATCCACATAAACAAATCAACAGAGATACACTTGCTTAAAAAAAAAAAAAAAACACAGAGATACACAAACACGGAGATCGGAGATCGGCTAAGATTTGGTGGTGGATCGGAGCGGTGGTTCGGAGCTGCGGCGTTTGGTGGCGTAGATCAGCTGGGAGATTGGATCGGAGCGTAGATCGGAGATCGGTTTCAGCCTGGTGGATCGGAGCTCGGAGATCGGCTGAGATTTGGTGGTGGATCGGAGCGGTGGTTCGGAGCTGCGGCGTTTGGTGGCGTAGATCAGCTGGGAGCTGTGGCGTTTGGTGGATCGGAGCGGAGCGTAGATCGAAGATGTGGCGTTTGGTGGATCGGAGCGGAGCTGTGGATCGGATGCGGAGCGGTGGATCGGATGCGGATGCGGAGCTGTGGCGTTTGGTGGATCGGAGCTGTGGCGGATGGGTTTTGTGATTTGGAAGAGGAAGGCCAGAGAGATGGGTGTAGAGAGAGAGAGAGAGAGAGAGAGGGTGCGTATTTAAGAGAGGTAGTGGGAGAGAAATAATAAAAAAATAAAGTATAATGTATATTTTATTGAAATATCTTGTAAAATAGATGAATTGATGTGGGTGTTTTGTAAAAGTGAATGTGTAAAATAGAAAAAGTAGGTTTTTAGTGTAAAAATGGATGTGTAAAATACACATGCTGATGTGAATGCTCTAAGTCATTTGAGAATGTCATAGAAAAAAAAAGTGAAAACACCCAATGTATTTCAAGTTCTAATCCAAATCACTCATTTCGATGCAAAATATTTAATGTAATATTTGTTAATGGACAATAAAGTGCAATTGCGTAAGATGTTTTAACTATACATGAAAGTAAAACCCCACCTTCAATCTAGAATTCCATTTAAACTCAACTTACAGAAATTTCCAAATCTATTTTATTATGCAGTGCATCTAGAGGAAGATTAAAAAAAAAAAAAATACATGAGAAAAAGGATTGTTGAGTAGGAATAAAATTTTTGCTTAGGTAGTCAATTAGCCATGCATAAGAACTCCACTGTAGCATAAGATTTCATTATTTCATGGTAGGTTTTTCAAACAGTGGAGATTTGTACGTTCTCTCATACAGTGTGCCATAATGAAGCATGCACAGATCAACTTTGAAGGTCAGTGCAGTTGGCAGTTGGGTTTCAAAAAAATCTCCTTCTGGTAATAAGGCTTTGCTGACTTGCAAAATACATTGATGTACCTAATTCATGTTAAATTTAGAGAAAAATCGACCTACCAATGCAAAGCATTTCTAAGACAAGAGAAGGTAGATCAACAAACCTTTGTATATGTTTGCATACGTTGAGTCTGGTTAGCCCACAATCCGTTGCTCAAAACTCCAGCATCATTGATAGCAACATCACTTGAACATCCAGGCTTGAAAGGTATGTTTGGCACCCCAAATGACTGAGAGCTGATTGCAGCAGTGGATAACTCTGTCTCAATATCTCTTGGAGTACCACCATAATTAGAAAGCAAGTTCTGAAGATCTTTTTGAGAATCATACCCCCTTGACAACAAAGTGTCAGGTGCCAACCCATCAATATTAGTTGCAAAAGGAAGATTGTTTCGAGGATGTGATTGAACATCACCCTCTAAACCAAAGGTTGGGATTGGGAAGTTTTGCGGGATGCTAGCATCTAGACAATATGATGTCCCTGAAGAGGATGCTTCCAACTGATCAGTGATGGTACTTTTATATTTTATTTGGTCTGGTCCTTTTGAGCTGGGCAACTCATGTTTAATCCGTATATCGGACTTGCTCTGCAGCTCCTGAATCAGATTACTCGGAGGCTCGATTAACGAATCCCCCATCAACATGGCTGATCCTTGTTGGTTTCTATTCAGAAGGTTGGATGGGGAAACCTGGCAATTATTAGTGGAAGGTGAGGTTGAACATGAAGGAGCATCTCCTTCTGTAAGACTAGAATGAGCTCTGATTGCTGTAAGTGGCTTGTGCTGGCTTTGGGGCTGGTTCACAGGAATCTGTTGTGATTGCATCAGTGCAGAAATTGAGAAGCTATTCTGTTGAGAAGCTAGTGCTGCTCAGCTGTTGATGTTGTTGTTGCTGATGTTGAGACAAAGGAATCTGTTGTACTTGCTGGTTTTGCTGATTGGGCTGCTGTTGCTGTAGCAGCTGAGGCTGCAAAATTGGGCTTGCTGGGGAAAGCAATTGCTGATGCTGTTGCTGTTGCATTTTCTGTAGCAGCTGAAATTGAAGCTGCTGCTCTGAAAGACTTTGTTGTGACAACTGTTGCATTTGTGGCTGCTGCTGTGCTCGCTGTGACAGGCTTTGTTGCAACAACTGTAACTGTGCCTGCGGCTGGTGCCTTTGTAAGAGATTTGCTTGCGGTTCAATTTGTTGTTGAAACTGTGAGTCTAGTGGTAGGGATGTCATGTGCAATGAACTTTTACTATTAGAGTTGATACTCTGCTGTGGTTGGGCATTGCTTGTGAGTATTTGTTGTTGTTGAAGCTGAGAGTATGCAACTGGTTGCTGCAAGCTTTGATTTGGGATCTGGTTAGGGGCAACTACACCATTGTTTACAAGAGCTGGATGACATATCTGCTGCTGCTGTTGCTGCAGTTGTCATTGTTGCTGTTGTGGCTGCTGTTGCTGTACTTGCTGCTGCTGGGATAGCTGATGTAGTTCTTGATGTTGCATCTGCCGCTTCTGCTGCTGTTGGCTATTAGGATTCTGCAATAATTGCTGCAGATGCTGCTGTTGGGGCCATGCAACAGTTGACTGTTGCAATTGGCTAACCTGGTTTTGTGGATTTGCTTTGTTAAACTGGAGATTTGACGCAGACATCGCAGGGGCTTGAAAACTCAATAATTTAGATGGATCATCAGCATTAAGGTTATTATGCAAGCCATTTGAAGAAACCATTGATGGGAAAAGTCCAGATTGAGCAGCTGAAAACTGATTATTTTGCTGCATGCTCATCCACTGTACTAAACTCAAACCAGGAAGGATTGAGCTAGGGGCATCCTTCACACCAAACTCATCTCCAAGCCAGGGCATGGCTCTCTTGAAAGCATTCTCTATGTCAGACTCATCATCTGTAAAAATACTTACAAAGATCACAATTAAGGAACATATCATACATGGCAGGGGAGGTTTTGCAAATAGATTTCGCCAGATGCTAGTCTTGAGTTCACAGAACCCTCCCCCCCACACCACCACCCACACAATAGACACCATTTTTTATTAAGTTGCATGCGAAAAACAGCATGAGGAGATACTGAGATAGAGAGAGTATTTCATACTATTACTTTAATTAAGTGCCAAATTCACCACCTAAAAAATTAGGTTACTAATTCACAATAGATTGATTCAACAAAATGATGGATAAGCAACACAAATTGGTTCTTAAAAAGCTCTCATATCCAAGGCAAAACTCATCCTTTTCATTATGTTAGATCCATAATGATCCAAGTCTCTTTAAACCATTTCTTTACTAAAACTTGTTTGTTGACACAATTTATGTATTAGGCATGAAAAATTGAAAATCATACTTCTTTCGAAGGCAAACCTATTTTTCCACACACACCATAATGGCACATTTAGAGGAAGAGAGAGGGAGGTTGCTCTTTCAGAACATAATAGAGAATCTAGCTAAATGGTAAATATGGTTACCTAGCATCCCTGGTTGCCTTTGAAACTTGGGTCTGAAAAATGGAGGTGGACATATGTAGAAAGGAGTAACAACAGGTTCAATTTCCCAGATTGACACTCAGCTTGGCCATTCACCAGCTGTTGATTCATCCCATCCGACCTATCAAAAATGCAAATGTTTGATCAGCTATGTAAGCTAATACAGAAGTTAACAACATCAGAAATTTTGGATTCAACACATATCAACTAAGAGCTATTTCAATAGCATGGATGGATACACCCCTAGATGAGCCCTTAAAGAATAAAACAGGTATGTACAACAGAAATGCCTTACCCTTGAGGGGTCTAAAATTAAATAGCATAACTAAATACAAATTAACCACCCAACAATAGCATATATTTAGAGAATTAGGCCAGGTAGAGAAATTGCCATGTTCTCAAGCCCTTATATTCTAGAAATTTTCAGAATGCAATACAGGTCTTATCTATGCTAACCAGTTGCATCCTGCAACCATGAAGCTTATTTCTAAGAGCAGAAGTAATGCACAAAAGACCCTATAAGTCACAACATACTGACATACTAACTGCTTGTTAACCAATGCCATGGATTTTACCGAATCCAAATCATCATCCACTCATATGCACATAGAAAAACAAAAAAGGCCATACCCAGTGCACAAGGCCAAAGAATACCTGATGGTTACGCCACTGAGAATTTTTCCATCGCACAGTGTCTAAATCACTGATACCAGTAATTGTACCCATGTATCTCCGTACTCCTGACTCCTCAGTCTCAAACATCATTCTAAATCGCATGCCAAGAGAAACTTGAGTATACATTGCTTTGTTATACTTGGCTAAGGGAATCACAAACTCAGACGGGCTAGCCCTATTATAATTAAATGTGTTTTGTCAGAGCCTGTCACAGAAACTTATTGGATTGTCTGCATCACATAATAGTAATGACAACTTGAACATCTTACAGCTGTACCTTGGATTGTAAAATATAGTAAATGGACTGTTATTTGCAGCAGCATGAGCTGCAGCTGCAAGAATTCCAATGTGCATGCTATCACTAGATATGACTGATGAAGAGAGAGCTGGCTGCTGTCTATTAGCACGCCTTATACCCAAGAGAAGCTGGGATTTTTCATCTCTACACCGAATCAGATTATTTCAGATTAGCTACAAGAAAGGAAAATAATCTAGCTGAAATTTTTCATTTGATCAAATATCTATTTCATACCTTATAAAAAGAACAGAATCTCCAGCGAAGAGCCTTTTTGTGCTAACAAAGACACTTGAAATTACAAATCAAAATTCCAAAAATTGATACACACAAGAGGTGGAAAGATCTTCTCAGCTGCTAAATCCCATGCTTCAACTTGCCACAATCCTATACTCCAAGGGCTTTTCAATCGCCATAGCACACCCTCAATTCAACACTCCCAACCATGAAAACCATCCTGGATTTCACTTTGTTTCAATACCATATGGCTTGTCTAAAACCAATTTCTCACCTTCCAATTTCATGGCCGCGTTATTGGCTCTTAATAGTAATGGTGAAGCTCCATTTCAGCAATACATGGAGGAGATGATGAAAGTAGAGGATCCACATGATCGGGTTGCCGGTGTTGTTTATGATGGGTTCATGCACTTTGCTCAAGCTGTGGCTAACAATTTGAAACTTCCCGGGATTAATGTGCGTACAAGTGCAGCTGCCACCTTGCTTTTGTTTGCAGTCTTTCCTGATGCTCATCATTGTATTTCTTGACTGCTATTTTGAAATTTGAATACGGGTTTTCTGTGTTTTTCAGATTACCTATTGACAGTCAAAGCCCACAAAGCCTATGAATGATGTTGGAAAGACCCAACAAGTAGTACTGCGGCCCAAAGCTAGCACACCTATATATATATATATATATATATGAAAATAAAATAACATAAATTAAAAATGATTTTAACTTGAACATAATAGAATAGACTAATCAAATGAAAGGAGAAGAGAGAAATTATTAAACTTATGCTTTGGTCCTTGTTCTATTTTTCATTTTAATTATTGACAAAACAATATTATAAACTAGATAAATAATTTTTTAATATAGTTATTTCAGGTTTTAGGGAAAAGCTTAAATTGGAGTGTCAATTAGTCCTTAGTAAGGACGTCATAGTGTTGTTAAATGGCTCTTGTAAAAAATTTAAAATTTGATTTTGGATCAATGATTGTGGTTAAACTGTTCCATAAGAAATTTAAAATTTGATTTTAGATCAATGATTTTAGACAGAATTTGAACATAAATACTTTATTTGAGAAAAAAAAAATTATCATTTAAGTAAATTAGAACCCACAAATTAATTTGAATTGATTATAAAAATAAAAAATTCACCAATTACCTAGCATCATTTTTTGGGTACTTTTGTTTGGTTAAATTTTAGTATAATAATAATAATGAACAAAATTTTTCTGTAAATTAGTTTGGAGAAAAATTCTTCAAACTTCTCATATATATATATATATATATATAGTGAATTTTGAAAATTTAATTGTTAAATTTCATGTTCTTTATGTTCTTAATATGCATATTAAATTTCATTCAAATCAAATGTTATTTATTATTCAATCAATAAACTAATTTTTTAATACACAATTTTAGATCACAAAAACTTGAAATTTTAACTTTTTTTAATGACATAACAATTAATTTTTGATTTTATTGAAATTTTGCAAGCACAGAGAATATAATAAGCACATGTAATCCAGATGCTAGATTTTTAAAATTTACACTCAATATAAAGACATATAAAAAAAATTTGAAAAGTTTCTTTCCAAACTAGTTTTAAGAAAAACTTTGTTAAAAAATAATTGACACTATAAAAAAAAAAAAAAAAGGGAGCAAAAAATTTAAGGTGCACAGTACATCCAGAGGAATCAATGTGATCAAATAAAGACTTTCGTGTAAAAAGATTCTTTTGATTCTTGATGATGTGAATAAATTGGGCCAAATAGAAAATTTCTTGGAGAATGTGATTGGCTTGCTAATGGAAGTAGAGTTATTATAACCACAAGAGACAAACATGTGCTAACCTCTTTTGAAAATGATCCTTTAATCTACGAGGTTGTGTCATTGGATCAATATGAAGCTCTTCAACTCTTTAGTAAGTATGCCTTCAACAAAAACAAACATGAGGCAGATTATTTTCAACTTACAAGTCAATTCATATTTTATGCCAATGGCCTTCCATTAGCTCTACAAATTATAGGTTCTGATTTACGTGGAAGAAACATTCGCCAATGGGAAAGTGAATTAGAAAAGTATAAGAATATTCCTAACAAAGAAATTCAAAAAATACTAAAAGTAAGTTTTGAAGGATTGGACAAAAATGAACAGGATATTTTCCTCGATATTGCATGTTTCTTCCAAGGATTTTTCAAAAATGACGATGTGGATATCTTAGCTGCTTGCAATTTATATTCGGATTCTGGTATTTCAAAACTTATTGATAAGTGTCTCATAAGGGTTGAATTCAACCACTTACGGATGCATGACTTGTTACAACAAATGGGTAGAGAAATTGTTCAACAAGAATCAAATGTGCCTGGAAAACGTACAAGGCTATGGTGTTATGATGATGCTTTAGAAGTTCTTACAGAAAATAAGGTATAACTTCTTTTTCTTCACTTCTTTTTTAAGCAAAAAAAAAAATCAATTATATTTTTTCTTTTTTAATGTTTAGAAAAATATAAGTTTATCATTAACCTATTTTGTTTAAAATTTCAAATTGTTATGATGTTGACAAATTCTAGCGTGCAATGTGTTCCACCCAATGCTCTATCTAAACAGGGTTCAAATAAAATTCGAGGCATAATGTGTGCTCCCATAAACCAACAACGGTGACATTGGCAGCTAACACTTTCAAAAGGATGGGAAATCTCAAATTTCTTATAGTTCATAATGCACACATTTGTACAAAACTTAAACATCTCCCCAACGGATTAAGGTTTCTTGATTTGCCTAATTATCCTTTTCCATTACCATCCAATTTTTATCCTCAAAAACTTGTTGAACTCAAGATGCCATGTAGTCGCATTCGGTTAGAGAAGTTATTTAAGACACAAACACTCACTAAACAACATACATAGTACATCTAGGCAAATAATAATAACAATAACAATAATAATAATAATAATAATAAAAGAACATGCCATTTGATTTTATTTTTTTCTTAAGAAAAAACACACAGACATCAACAAAAACGTACATAGTACATTTAACAACAACAAAAAAAAAGGAAAAATGAAAACCAACCAACTTACATTTATACTATTTATAATAAGATTCCCTTTTTTCGATTGGACTTTTATGTAGTTCATAAATATTCCTAAACCTTAGGTTTAACGAAAAAAAAAACTTAAGAACAACCCAGTAAAAATATATCTCCAACTCCACTTAATAATAGTCTTGGTCCAACACTTAAAAAAAACAAAATCAAGTTTTAGTCCTGGTCCGGATTTTGCAAAAAGAAAAAAAGAAAAAAAAAAAAACCCTAATAACCAAACTCTACCATTCTCTCCTCTCATTCTACTCTAATACAATTGAAAATATTTTTGGGTGTTTTGAATCAATTAATCCAAAATTATTTGCAAAAACCCAAAATATTAGAGCCCAACAGAGCATGCCAAGGATCGAAGTTCAGACCGGACTGACTAGGAACATTTGGACTTGGACTAATTGAGACTAGTCCCTTGTACTGTCAAGTGTCAAGTTAGATCCAAGCTTTTATGGGATCAACGAACTTGTCTAGTCCCAAAAAATGCAAAAATCAAACTAGACCGGACCGTTGACACCTATGCATGAAAGGTGGTGATGAGTTCATTTCCATCTACTCTTATTTTCTCCCTAAATTAGGGAGATTAGTTTTTGGTGGTCCCGATGAGGACACATGGGCCTCACTAAAATCTCCTCCCATTTTCTGTGATTGAATCGATGTAAACTAGTTTTCTTTTTTAAAATTTTTTTTATTCCACATCACAATACATGTCTTCTGATGTGGCATAAAAATAATTATTTATTTTTGTCATTAGCTAGATCAATATTTTTCTTACTTAATGACATAGACTATTTTGACACATTACAAAAATGTTAGGGACTAAACCGAAAAATTTGAAACATTATTAATCAAATTGACACAATCTAAATGTCACACCAAATAGATAATTAAACCCACACGGAGTAAAAATTGTTACCCACATCATTTCCTCTCCCTCTCCAGTGTTTAAAATCTTTCCTCCCATTTCTACTGTACCAAACACACTGAAACTGACTTTTATTTACCGTCTCAGGATGATGAAAGCAAATCTTTTTGCTTTTTGCTTTCTGGGTTTTTATTTTTCATGGGGTTTGAAAGTAGAACCTGAATATACTCTTCAATTCTCTTATTTTAAATCATATTTCTTTCTGTAAATTTAATATAGCATTCTGATTGAGCCGTGTTTGGATTTGATTGGTCAAGTAAAGCTCTTTTTTTCTTTTTCTTTTCCCAATAAAGCTTTCTAGACTTGACTTATTAATTTGATTTCTGGTTTTTTGATATTGTGGGATTTGAAAGTAGACCCACAAATAGCTACAGCTCAGTTTACATCATCCTCAATTTCAACGAGGAACTTGCCTTCGTTTCAGGGGCTTCAACTATCAACAGTGACAGTTAGTCCTTCAGTGGAGCATTTGGGAGTAGGGAGTGGTCTCTCTCAGAGGGCACTTAGGGGCCTGGTTGCTTCCAAGGTAGTATTCTCATCACCCATTTTTGTTTCTCCAATTTATCTGTGTTTGTTATTGAAGTTTGTTGTATTGTATTTGTAGTATGTGGAGATTTTGATTGTTGTGAATTATGTGTTGGTGTGTGGCTGGTTTGGGTACTTTGGGATGTGTTTCTCTATAGTTTGTACGATGGTATTGGTTTGAAATGTGTGATTAAATGGTTTAAGTTGATGCAACGTTAAAAAAGCAAGGTGTTGCCACCCAAAGAATATAAGGAGAAGCCAGAACAAAAAGTAAAAAGTTTCAAAAAAAATTTACAACAAAGAATTTAGTGAAAGCTCTAGGACTGAAGACATGAGAAGTCGAAAGTTCATTCATATAAGGTCTTAAAAAATAACTGTTTCAGCTTTACCACGCATAACTATTACTCCTCAATAAAATTGCATTCTTTTCTCTTCAAAATTAGACATTGAACACAAAGGAACAACTTTTCAAATCCCCCAATTACAGCTTTTAACAAAACATCTCTTCCAACATGATAACACCTACATCACAGGTTAAGGAGTTACTACATCATAGGATAAGGTGTTACCTAGGAGACACCAAACAAGCAGAAGATCATAGATCACAATTCTCATGCCACCCTACTTATCAAAAATAAAAAGCAATTCTCATGCCACCCTAAGCCACCACACATTGTAAGAAGAAATGATTCACATTATCTTCATGGATTTTACCCATGAAATTACCAATCCATAATAATTAACCTTGCTTAAATTATTTGTTATCAAAATCCTCCCTACTGCCATACAAAACAAGAAGAAAGCTACTTTTGAGTTGGCGGTACACAAACTTTCCGATGCTTTGCCAAGGAAAAGTTGTTCCTCATTCTCTCAATGTTTTATAGTAGCTCTTCAATTGGAAGTCTTTTTTTTTTAATACATAAATCATAATATATATATATATATATATATATATATCTTCTAATAAATGCGCCATAGATTCTATTTCCCAGTCATGCACCGTTCAAATGAATATAGGATTCCATTTAAAACGACAATTTCCAAACTTTATATAGTTTTCCACTCTATCTTCTCTATCTATTGCAATTAGAAAAATATCAGGTTGTCTCTCCTTTATAGTAGAATCAAGTATTTGTCTACCTTCAATAAATGCATTAGGCGAATCAGACACAATCTCCCCTAATACCCCCTTTCAATCTATTTGCTTTTTTTAGGAATTAAAACCCCAAAGGTAGTGTTTAAAAATTATTCAAACACACATTTGTCAGAACTTAATGCATTGTGATTTTTTGTTGTTGTTGTTGTTGTGTTTTTTTTTTTTTATTATAAGTAAATGAACTTTATTAAAAACTAAAATCAAGTACATGATGAGAGAGCAAAAAAAGAAAGAAAAAATAAAACAGGAAACAAACAGAGTGATTATCTAGCTCCCAAGGAGTCCACAAACTCTAAGAACTCCTCAATCAAGAACATCATAGGGGATGTCATCCACTCATATAAGGTTTTCAAAAACTGAAACTTCAATTTCATCATGCTAGTTTATGTGCCTTCAAAACACCTTGTATTTCGTTCTTGCCATATGCACTACATGAGACACAACAGGACTACTAAACAACTGCGCTTATTACCTCTTCTCCCAAATCGCCTCAACTAGCTCAAGAGAATATCTTTTTCTGAATATGGCATCACCCAAGAAATACCAAATAAGCAGAAATACCAAATAATTTGTTGATTTTTGTTTGGAAAACATGATAGACGACTGTTATTGTTATTTGTTGTAATTCAGTTTAGTTTCAAATAGAGAATCTATTCTTGCCTGTATACCTCTCAATTTTAGAAGGATAAAACTTTTTAATTGTAAGGTTGTTTGCCAATGAAACAGTGAAATAGTATTTTGGGGCCTACGAGAGAAAAAGAAAACTGCTTTGTGGGTCATTTTTTTGTTAGAAAGTTCAGAACCAGGTCACTTTGTGGTTTTTAAGTATGCTCTGTTATACATGTCATATATGGGAACTAATGCGTTCAATACTTCTCTGTTTCTATGTAGCAATTTTGCTGTCTATTTCCTAGGCTTGGTTCTGATTTAAAATTAGAAGACATTTGTATTATGGTCAAACGACAATATATACACCATAGCTGTGGATTTACATTTACTGAAGTTCTGATGCAGTTAATGTTATGCATGTCTTTTCTGACAAGGTAGCATTTTGTTCCCATTTCTGTAGTACACCGACATTAAGCCTTTGGGTGATAGAGTGTTGGTCAAGATTAAAACAGCTGCGGAAAAGACGGATGGTGGAATTTTGGTCCCAACAACTGCTCAAACTAAGCCTCAAGGAGGTGAGGTGGTTGCAACTGGAGAGGGTAAGATGGTTGGGAAGAGCAAAGTAGACATCAGTGTGAAGGTAACTTTTGCTTACTCATCTTTCTGGCTTCCAATTTTTCGTTGGTTGTTCACTAATTGCTTTTCTTTGTACAAATTGGCACCCAAATTGTGTATTCCAAGTATATTGGGACTAAGCTGGAGTTCAATGATTCAAAGCATCTTATTCTGAAGGATGATGATATAGTTGGTATTCTTGAATCAGATGATGCCAAGGAACTTAAGCCCTTGAATGATAGAGTTTTAATCAAGGTTTGTTATATTTTTAAAGTTCATTACCCTTGCATGTATTTTCTTGAAATGTGTATTGTGGAGTATAGCCAAGGATAAATAATAATGTTAATGTAAAGGTCTCATCCTGTGGTTGTAGTTAGCGAACTGCCTTTGGTTTACTGCAAAATAATTATGTAGCTGTGCATGATATATCATGTCTGATCTTGCATTATGCTTTATTTATGTATTTTCTTGGTTTATCATGTGAACCACAAATAACCTGAAGTAATATTAGGTATTATACCTTCTACGTTTGAACTCAAGTGCAGGTTGCTGAGGCTGAGGAAAAGACTACTCGGGGTTTGTTGCTGATAGAGGCGACCAAGGAGAAACCTTCCATTGGGATGGTGAGGACTAGAGCATCTTCAACCTTATGCACTCCCAAGCATTAGCTGAATACTTGTTTTAGGATTGTAAGATGGGGTTTTGGC
Organism: Quercus aquifolioides; assembly: GCA_019022515.1. Lineage (NCBI taxonomy): Eukaryota > Viridiplantae > Streptophyta > Magnoliopsida > Fagales > Fagaceae > Quercus > Quercus aquifolioides. Next base: position 415,660 of record CM032332.1, read on the forward strand.
ATTTGGGCAGATTAATGTTTGATGTTTATTCTGCATTGGATGTGACAGGTGATTGCGGTTGGGCCTGGTCCTTTGGATGAAGAAGGCAACAGGAAACCATTATCCCTCGCCCCAGGGAGCATAGTCATGTACTCCAATTATGTCAGGAATGAATTTAAGGGCAAAGACAGTTACGATTACATTGTTTAAGGATTTCAGATGTTATGGCTGTTCTTTCTTAGTTGTCAATTAAATGCTCTTAGTATGTACCTCCAATATGTTATGCAGAAGTGCCTCAAGACATGGATTTTGAATATAGTTGCACTTCAGTCTTTAGAGTATGCTGATTGCAGCTTTGTGTTAGATTCTAGTATTTTCAATTCTCTGCATAGTTAACAATTAATACTAGTTCATCGAAACATCCCAGGTTCATTTGATAATGAATGGGTGCATTCCATATTGTATTAAAATCTTCATTTTAAAATGGAGCCATTTTGTTGTTTAGATTAAATATTACCAATCCAACAAGATGGAGAATTAGAGAAAAAAAAATTCTTCCAACATTGTCAAATTTGGTGAAGCCAATCATTGCAAATGCCTATGCAAGGCTTAGTTCCTCTACTATCAGTAACTATGTTCCTTTTTTTTTTTTTCTTTTTTTCTTTTTTTAATTATAACCCGTGGCCTGTGGTGGAGGATTTTATAGCCTTCGATTAAGACTACAACTCTTGTAATAGACTTTTAATTATTTATAGTTTCTATGCATATCCATATTTCTTCTCCCCCCCCCCCCCCCCCAAAAAAAAAAAGTTTTCGAAGTAACTTCTGTTTAGAGAGTTAAAGGCTTTCAGCCCAATTGCAACAATAATTTTTGTTATAATAAAATTAATAACTAAGTGGGTGCTTGGCTTAGGCATGTCATAACTCATAACCAGTTTTATTTATTTTTAGTTTGGTAAAATTTTTTGTCAGAGGAAACTTGTTCAAAATTGGACCTGATACATTTCCATAAAAATTAGTCATTCCCAACCAAACTTGATTTTAATCTAGGTAAAAAGATAAATTGGATATGATGAGTTCAATGATTTGTCAAACACAATGAAATGATTGTTTATTTTGGGAACTTTGAGGTGGAGGCAAGACTACCCATCCTCATACTTAAAAATATAATGGTAAATTCAAGTTCACCAAAGCTGCTAGCACGTCTGAGATTCTATTCCTTTTTCCCTTGTTCCCATCATTTCGCTTTTTTATTATTGAGTCCCATCAATTTGCTTCTTTATTATTGAATCATGTTAGTGGATGTCCTTAAAGTAATTATTAATAAACCATAATAGAAAAGTTCTAACACAATTTTCATAATAAATATAAAGAGTTGTCAATAATATTATTATTTTGTCATTTTTTTTAAAAAAATATTTTTAAAAATAGTTCCTAAACTAATGTTCTTAGAGCATTAGTTAACATTTTCCTTATTATATGGTTGTACTTGAAGCAGAGAGGAGGAGGGGTTTTGATACTTTATTGACTTTTGAGTTTTGTCGTGTGGTGCAGGATTGCCGGTTGCAAAAGGATGAAAATGGTCCCATTCAAGATAAAACTCTTTTATACTTGCCTATTTTTGTCTCTCTCTTTTTTAATTGTATTGGCATATCCTTTATTCTGTACTATAATAAACTATAAAGGAAGTGATTATCGTTTTGTTAGTGACATAAACTTTATCTGCTTGCTTTAGTCATGCTTGAATTAAATTGTATTTCTCCAGCTAGTCAGGAATAAAGAAAGAATATGGAATGGTAGGGAAGATTATCAAAATGATTTCCTCGTTTCCATGCTTTCAGGCAAAAAATACAGACCCTTTTGTCCAACACCAAAGCAATTTTTCTGTTTCCCATATCTTTTTAAACTGTCACTATGAAACACCTTGGAGAGCAATAGTGTGTTGTTGAAAGAATACCATAATTGCATTTTGATTTTCTTCCTTGATGATGAAACTGCTCGCAACAATCATCAGTTTAGAAAGAGAGCATGCACTGGTTACAAAACTTAGAAATGGCACCAAAAGGTGCATCATTTCATATCTACTAGAGAGTCATACTCATACAACAACTATTACTTCACATTCTGTTGCATATTTGTCTCTATCTTAGCATATACAAATAGCCATGAAATTGAATGTCAAATTAATAGGTTAAGGACTATATCATACACCATCTACTTTTTCCTAATGCATCTTGCTAAAAAAAAGTGCCCATTTGGGCTAACAGGCAACAGCAGCTACAAAAGTGGCTGCAATGATCAAAAGTAGAATAAATGTTGCTACATGGAGCTCTAGGCCACCCAGTACCACTTCGTCTAAAACAAATTCCCCCAGTTGAATTTGGTGTTTTGTTTATGGGAGGATCAATAACATTTTCGTTTCTCTGCTGTCATGATTCACAATATATCCCCAGCTACCAAACAACTACTTCTATCAGAAAAAAGGGAGGTGATGGAGGCTCCTTTGACATCTTCCATTAGAGCTGGAAGAAGACAACTAGATTCTCGAAAGGATTAAAGAATCCAAACCTGCACCTGAAAACCAGTTCATCCCCAATTATGGAACTTTATCGATTAAATGATGCAGCAGAATTATCCTCATATGGTCTCCATGCATTACCACTGTCAGTCCCACTACAAGCTTGGTTGGGCACTGGAACATGACCCAGATCTCCATCCAAGCTCATCTGCTGTACTTCAGCAGACGACAATATCTTTATGCTCTGAACACAGCTTACAAATTCCCTGAGAGCAGTTAGAGAATGATAATTAAGAAACAAATAAACGGAATGATCAAAATACTGTAAATAAAGTAAACTTGGAGGTCTGGACATACTCCCAAGGGTCATCCCCAACAAGAAGAATATCATTCTCATGATCCACATAAACAAGTTTCCAGTCAGTCCATTGAGGATCTTCTAGCTGCCCTTCAATTCCAAACATGCGGGCAAGATCATGCCTGAGCTCATCATACTCTTTGTAACGGGTAACATCAATGCATCTTCCCACAGAGCCACGCATTTGAACCTTCAAGAGTATGGAGCAGTGTAAGTCATTTGAGAATGTCATAGAAAAACAAAGTGAAAACACCCAATGTATTTCAAGTTCTAATACAAATCACTCATTCTGGTGTAAAATATTTAATGTAATATTTGTTAATGGACAATAAAGTGCAATTGCGTAAGATGTTTTAACTATACATGAAAGTAAAACCCCACCTTAAATCTAGAATTCCAATTAAACTCAAGTTACAGAAATTCCCAAATCTATTATATTATGCAGTGCATCTAGAGGAAGATTAAAAATAAATACATAAGAAAAAGGATTGTTGAGTTGGAATAAAATTTTTGCTTAGGTAGTCAATTAGCCATGCATAAGAACTCCACTGTAGCATAAGATTTCATTATTTCATGGTAGTTTTTTCAAACAGTGGAGATTTGTACGTTCTCTCATACAGTGTGCCATAATGAAGCATGCACGGATCAACTTTGAAGGTCAGTGCAGTTGGCAGTTGGGTTTCAAAAAAATCTCCTTCTGGTAATAAGGCTTTGCTGACTTGCAAAATACATTGATGTTCCTAACCCATGTTAAATTTAGAGAAAAATCGACCTACCAATGCAAAACATTTCTAGACAAGAGAAGGTAGATCAACAAACCTTTGTATATGTTCGCATACGTTGAGTCTGGTTAGCCCACAATCCGTTGCTCAAAACTCCAGCATCATTGATAGCAACATCACTTGAACATCCAGGCTTGAAAGGTATGTTTGGCACCCCAAATGACTGAGAGCTGATTGCAGCAGTGGATAACTCTGTCTCAATATCTCTTGGAGTACCACCATAATTAGAAAGCAAGTTCTGAAGATCTTTTTGAGAATCATACCCCCTTGACAACAAAGTGTCAGGTGCCAACCCATCAATATTAGTTGCAAAAGGAAGATTGTTCCGAGGATGTGATTGAACATCACCCTCTAAACCAAAGGTTGGGATTGGGAAGTTCTGCGGGATGCTAGCATCCAGACAATATGATGTCCCTGAAGAGGATGCTTCCAACTGATCAGTGATGGTACTTTTATACTTTATCTGGTCTGGTCCTTTTGAGCTGGGCAACTCATGTTTAATCCGTATATCGGACTTGCTCTGCAGCTCCTGAATCAGATTACTTGGAGGCTCGATTAACGAATCCCCCATCAACATGGCTGATCCTTGTTGGTTTCTATTCAGAAGGTTGGATGGGGAAACCTGGCAATTATTAGTGGAAGGTGAGGTTGAACACGAAGGAGCATCTCCTTCTGTAAGACCAGAATGAGCTCTGATTGCTGTAAGTGGCTTGTGCTGGCTTTGGGGCTGGTTCACAGGAATCTGCTGTGATTGCATCAGTGCAGAAGTTGAGAAGCTATTACCATTGAGAAGCTTTTCTGTTGAGAAGCTAGTGCTGCTTAGCTGTTGATGTTGTTGTTGCTGATGTTGAGACAAAGGAATCTGTTGTACTTGCTGGTTTTGCTGATTGGGCTGCTGTTGCTGTAGCAGCTGAGGCTGCAAAATTGGGCTTGCTGGGGAAAGCAATTGCTGATGCTGATGCTGCTGCTGCTGCTGCTGTTGCTGTTGCATTTTCTGTAGCAGCTGAAATTGAAGCTGCTGCTCTGAAAGGCCTTGTTGTGACAACTGTTGCATTTGTGGCTGCTGCTGTGCTCGCTGTGACAGGCTTTGTTGCAACAACTGTAACTGTGCCTGCGGCTGGTGCCTTTGTAAGAGATTTGCTTGCGGTTCAATTTGTTGTTGAAACTGTGAGTCTAGTGGTAGGGATGTCATGTGCAATGAACTTTTACTATTAGAGTTGATACTCTGCTGTGATTGGGTATTACTTGTGAGTATTTGCTGTTGTTGAAGCTGAGAGTATGCAACTGGTTGCTGCAAGCTTTGATTTGGGATCTGGTTAGGGGCAACTACACCATTGTTTACAAGAGCTGGATGACATATCTGCTGCTGCTGCTGTTGTTGTTGCTGCAGTTGTCGTTGCTGTTGTGGCTGCTGTTGCTGTACTTGCTGCTGCTGCTGCTGCTGCTGGGACAGCTGATGTAGTTCTTGATGTTGCATCTGCCGCTGCTGCTGCTGTTGGCTATTAGGATTCTGCAATAATTGCTGCAGATGCTGCTGTTGGGGCCATGCAACAGGTGACTATTGCAATTGGCTAACCTGGTTTTGTGGATTTGCTTTGTTAAACTGGAGATTTGACGCAGACATCGCAGGGGCTTGAAAACTCAATAATTTAGATGGATCATCAGCATTAAGGTTATTATGCAAGCCATTTGAAGAAACCATTGATGGGAAAATTCCAGATTGAGCAGCTGAAAACTGATTATTTTGCTGCATGCTCATCCACTGTACTAAACTCAAACCAGGAAAGATTGAGCTAGGGGCATCCTTCACGCCAAACTCATCTCCAAGCCAGGGCATGGCTCTCTTGAAAGCATTCTCTATGTCAGACTCATCATCTGTAAAAATACTTCCAAAGATCACAATTAAAGAACATATCATACATGGCAGGGGAGGTTTTGCAAACAGATTTTGCCAGATGCTAGTCTTGAGTTCACAGAACCCTCCCCCCACACCACCACCCACACAACACACACCATTTTTTATTAAGTCACATGCGAAAAACAGCATGAGGAGATAATGAGATAGAGAGAGTATTTCATACTATTACTTTAATTAAGTTTAAGTGCCAAATTCACCACCTAAAAAAGTAGGTTACTAATTCAGAATAGATTGATTCAACAAAATGATGGATAAGCAACACAAATTGGTTCTTAAAAGGTTCTCATATCCAAGGCAAAACTCATCCTTTTCATTATGTTAGATCCATAATGATCCAAGTTTCTTTAAACCATTTCTTTACAAAAACTTGTTTGTTGACACAATATATGTATTAGGCATGAAAAATTGAAAATCATACTTCTTTCAAAGGCAAACCTATTTTTCCAAACACACCATAATGGCACATTTAGAGGAAGAGAGAGGGAGGTTGCTCTTTCAGAACATAATAGAGAATCTAGCTAAATGGTAAATATGGTTACCTGGCATCCCTGGTTGCCTTGGAAACTTGGGTCTGAAAAATGGAGGTGGACATATGTAGAAAGGAGTAACAACAGGTTCAATTTCCCAGATTGACACTCGGCTTGGCCGTTCACCAGCTGTTGATTCATCCCATCCGATCTATCAAAAATGCAAATGTTGATCAGCCATGTAAGCTAATACAGAAGTTAACAACATCAGAAATTTTGGATTCAACACATATCAACTAAGAGCTATTTCAATAGCATGGATGGATACACCCCTAGATGAGCCCTTAAAGAATAAAACAGGCATCTACAACAGAAATGCCTTACCCTTGAGGGGTCTAAAATTAAACAGCATGACTAAATACAAATTAACCACCCAACAATAGCATATATTTAGAGAATAAGGCCAGGTAGAGAAATTGCCATGTTCTCAAGCCCTTATATTCTAGAAATTTTCAGAATGCAATACATGTCTTATCTATGCTAACCACTTGCATACTGCAACCATGAAGCTTATTTCTCAGAGCAGAAGTAATGCACAAAAGACCCTATAAGTCACAACATACTGACATACTAACCACTTGTTAACCAATGCCATGGATTTTACCAAATCCAAATCATCATCCACTCATATGCACATAGCAAAACAAAAAAGGCCATACCCAGTGCACAAGGCCAAAGAATACCTGAAGGTTACGCCACTGAGAATTTTTCCATCGCACAGTGTCTAAATCACTGATACCAGTAATTGTACCCATGTATCTCCGTACTCCTGACTCCTCAGTCTCAAACATCATTCTAAATCGCATGCCAAGAGAAACTTGAGTATACATTGCTTTGTTATACTTGGCTAAGGGAATCACAAACTCAGACGGGCTAGCCCTATTATAATTAAATGTGTTTTGTCAGAGCCTGTCACAGAAACTTATTGGATTGTCTTCATCACATAATAGTAATGACAACTTGAACATCTTACAGCTGTACCTTGGATTGTAAAATATAGTAAATGGACTGTTATTTGCAGCAGCATGAGCTGCAGCTGCAAGAATTCCAATATGCATGCTATCACTAGATATGACTGATGAAGAGAGAGCTGGCTGCTGTCTATTAGCACGCCTTATACCCAAGAGAAGCTGGGATTTTTCATCTCTACACCGAATCAGATTATTTCAGATTAGCTACAAGAAAGGAAAATACTCTAGCTGAAATTTTTCATTTGATCAAATATCTATTTCATACCTTATAAAAAGAACAGAATCTCCAGCGAAGAGCCTTTTTGTGCTAACAAAGACACTCCAACCCGTAGTCAACAGGTGCCTTTTTGGTTGGCCTGCAATTAATGCACTATACAATTTTAATGTATCTTAACTGAATTCAACAATCCAACTCATACAAACATCTAATGCAAATTCTTGGTTTAAAACAATTTATGGATTATATTTCAGAGAGGCAGGAAAGTTTTGAAGGGATCAATACCGCGATAAATATGCCGGAATGTCCATGAACTGTCATGCAAATCTCTAGCTCCTAGCTCCTGAGCTGGAGGTTGCATTGAATAATCCTATCAAAGAACATTGTGATGAGAAATGAAAGAAAAAGATTTTGAATGTACTAGATGGAATTATCTACTTGAAATTACAAATCAAAATTCCAAAAATTGATACACACAAGAGGTGGAAAGATCTTCTCAGCTGCTCGACGAGGTACTGAAAATCCACCATGCGTACTAGTGTCACTAGCTGTAAGAGTTTTGCAGAAGAATTCAGCAGGTTGTCTACTTTGCTTGAGGCCCATGTCAGATGCCAGTAGAGCTTCCTTCTCATACTGTAGAACAGAAACTTCAAAAACAAGCTCTATATGTGCTCATGATTACATGTGAAAAGAGACATAATTTGATTGTGTACATATTAATTCTCAAATTGAACCATTGACCTACTTTGTTTACAGGTTGAAGGGTCATCTGTGCATAGACCTCATCAGTTTCAGGATCCGCCTGTTTAAAAAATATAAACATATGCATAAGAAGTCTATAAAATTTAATTAATTTAAAACAGTAGTGTGACTGTTGAGACTCTCATACATGCAGTGTGACATTATGAAGCATGCAAATCAACTTTGAAGGAAGGTTCGGGTAGTTGGGTATGAAATCAGTCTCCTTTTGCATAGAAGCTGCAACCTGAAATTTTAGTTGTTGAAAAGTTCCATTAGAATCTGAATCCAGAAATTTTTATATCTTGAATAAAATAAAAGGAGTGGAAAAAAAAGGTGACATACTTGCTCACTGTGGCCTTGAGGGAAGTAAACTACGAGACTTCCAACTGGAGGCAAAGAAACCAGAGGTCCAGCACAAGCATGCCATAACTCTGAATTAATACTCTTCTTCTCTCCTGTTGTCAGTCCAAAAAAAATATTATTGCCATCATAAAAAACATCAAAAGTCATGAGAGAATTACAACTGTCAAATACTCATAGAATATCAAATTTCAGATACAGCAACCAAAAAAATATTCATTTAAATTTGCAAGAACTCAAATCCTCTTGTTGAAAATTTTACTTAAGGTAAGCACTAAGCAGCTGCTATTAAGGTCAAGGGTTTGAGAAATTTTAAAGAATTCTCTGTGCTCATAAATCTTTAGGAGAAATAAGCAGGAGTATCAAAACAAGTGGGATGAAACAAAAATAGTCACCAGGACTTCATAAATTCTTAAACCACAAAGACAAACAAGTTCTGTTTTGCCACCAAGTGCTTAAAATTTTAGTTGACCCAAATATCTAAATCTCAACAAGTGTTTATTGTATTGATGAATAACCTATAATGTAGGTGGGTACCTATAATGTATTGATGAATAACCGCACAAATTAAGATAGAGAAAAAGAGTCATCAGCTTAAATATCATCAATTTATATATCCAAATAAAGAATAAAACAAAATTACTTAAGTTAGATAGTGAAAATTAAAAAGAACATAACTATCAGACATTGAATATATCAAAAACCTGAATTTCATGCAAAATCAGAGGTTTTAAATAGAAATAGCACTGAAGCATCAATGCATCAAAATCAGTTGAAATCATCCAAAATTTCAAGGATAACAATTCAAACAAACATCCATAACAGAAAACATATATTTATATAGCAAAAATAAAAAAAAAATATAATGAGAATTCAGCAGTGGATTCAAGTATCTAAACCTTCTCCAGAATTTGGAAGAAACCCATTTTGGGGAACCTTCATGCTGATGATAGATATGAACCAATCAAGCTCTGAAGAAGAAAATCAATAACCAGTTGTGTGTTCCACAAGACATAAACACTTTCTAGCTGAAACCCATTTGCCCAATTACAAACAAGGGCTTTAAGAATTGGGTTCAAGTAGATTCTCCAATACAAAGTCAGTCAAACAGCCAGCCTATTCACATTTAATCCAAGCAACTTTTTAACCCCAACACTACCAGCTATGTCCTTGAGCGGTTAATTATGAAGCTTCACCAACTAATAAAGCAAATCCTTAGCTAGAGGGAGCTCAAAGTCAAAGATTCAAAAGCTTAAAAGCTCAAAGCTTAGTGACAAACCAATAACAACTCTCAAATTTTTCACACAGAGTGAAAAACATTTTCCATCCCAAAAAAGAAAATGAACCTGGAAATCAGATTTCTGCAGCTGAAGAAATCCCAATTCCAATTCCAACCCAAGTTCTAAAAGCTCAGGAATTGCAAAATCCTCTGAGAAAGCTAGCAACTTGGGAAGCCACAGACACCGAGCGGTGACCCAATAAGCCAAGCCACCGAGAGATAATGAAAAATTTGAGAGAGAAAGCTGAGAAAAAAATATGGAAGCAGAAACGGAAAAGAAAGGAAAGGAGTTTGGCTTTTGGGGTAGGAGAGAGAGAGAGAGAGAGAGAGAAGAAGAAGAAGAAGTTGGACGAAAACCTGAGTTGTCGCTGAAGAAATCAGAACAAAAAGCAGAACATACAAAGCAAGCAAGCAAAGCTAAGGAGTAAGGACAGCTTTCTTTTATGTGAACAAGCCGACATCAACTTCAATATGAATTATGATTTACAATCAAAAACAATCTGCCATAATTTTTTACTGTCTTAGATTAGAAAATTCTTAGTACTATGCTGTCAAATTTCAGTCTCAGTTGGTCTCTTTCCGAAACACCTGAGTGATGGAGTTGAGCAATGCTTATAGCCTTATACACGACACTTTTCACCGCAGTAAATTTTATTAATCATCCTCTCTACTTTATTATTTACTATTAATAACTTGTCATCTCATATACACGTAAAATTTCTTGTCAATTTTGGCATACCTACATACAGACTTAGCGAAGTGCTACTTATAACATTTTTGCAACACTTTCGTAATAAATATTAAGTAGTAAATTGTTAATAGTTATAATTTAAACTTATTATTGAAATTACTTTTTTAAATAATAAGTAGTAACAATTTTCTACTTAATGTTTGTTGTGAAAATATTGTTAACATAATATTTCTCCTAAACTTATTTGATGAACTTTGAAAAATGTGCCATAAATTCAGAAGTTTTAAGTTCTATGCAATATATTATTTGTCCATGGGATTTTAAAGGTGTTTCGTAAGTAGGAAGTAGAATAATTTGAACAAAAGTCGGAACACATCTTTCTTTTATGAGAAAATTATTTAAAATTATATATAATTAATGGAGAGGGCAAGAGGGGTTCATGTTACCACAAAATATGTCATTATAATTGAAATATCATATGAATGCTAATGAATTTATGAGCAAATAATATTGAGTAAGTCAAAACCTATTGGGTAAATCATATATATTATTACCTCATCTAAAAATCTTATAATAACAAATAAATAATAATAATTTATTTGAAATGAGGTCAATTTTTACTGAGAAATATATCTCTCCCCTTCAAAATAAATAAAAATGATCTTTTATAAAGTTATGTATGAATTAAATCAAACTTTCAATGAACCTATACAAATGAAAATGGATGTAAGTTTCCAAATAATTAAAAATATGCAAGTAAATTTCGTCAACTCCACCTTCTATGTGTTTTCCAAAAAACAAAGGTCTCCATTTCCTCGGAATTTTCCAAAAAGAAAGTAGTTCTTTTCTTAAAAAATGGGAAGTAGTACTTTTTAATTACCCTGAGAGTAAAAATTTTAGTGTCATGCACACTGAATAATTTTTCTCCATAATGAGGCGTACCTCAACAAGCCTGCAAGATTCCAATGATTTTTGTGTGGAAATTGGGAGAGTTACGGATGCATGGTGGTGTTGGTTAAATTTCTTGTTGTGAGGTGGGAGAGAAAACGTGAAATACTAGAACCACGTCATTTTAAGCAATTTTGACTACAACTTGAGGAGTAGATACGTGGCAGTTTATATGAGTCCATACCTCTATCACTTATAATTTTTTTTATGACGAGTTGTGGCTAAAGTTGTATAAAATAGCTAGAGAGAAATCTGATATGACCTATATGTGGGAAGTGCTTTTGTGCTCGCTGACGTGGCTTACGCATTTTGATCAATGTTTGACTGTGGGTATGGGATGATTTCATAGGTTGTTTTTTTTTTTTTTTTTTTTGGTTGAATGATGCGTTTTTTCATTTCTGCTTTTATTGGGCTCCTTTTTTCCGGGTTTGGACCCACCCAACAATATCATCTTCATGGCAACAAGATTCTCTTTTGGTTTATTTAATTTTGAGTATGGGATTAGGGAGATCATCAAATCACTTTAATTAAAGTTCAAATTCGTTACTCAAATGAAATCACTTTTATTCATTTTTTTTCTTTTATGTTCTTTGGATTACCCTACCTAGTGTAATTATAGCAACTCCCTGCACTCAAGGGAACTACTGTATTTAAATGTAAATATAGTAACTCCTTTAAGCATATGAAAGGAATATCTAATTAATTAGATGATTTTATGAGATCTCCTTATCACAGAATATAGGACCCATTGTAAATCTCAGATACTATTGAGAGAGAAATCGCATAAGTGTTAAGGCTATCACATCGTAAAATTTTTCCTTAATTGGGTTGAACCATCATATAACATCACAACCTCAATCCTGTTCAAAGATCCATTGATTTTAAGTAATGAGGAACAATAATGCTTTAGACTTAAATTGTGTTTCACTTAAACTCTTCCCATTAATTTCAATTTCTCTTATTCTAGTTTCCTAGTTTCATTAGATTTTTAAGTTGATAACCCACTTAATTGAATGAAATGAGACAAATTAACAAAAATAGAAGTGACTACTTTTTTTTCTTTTTTATATATAGATTAATGATTAAAATTCAAATTACACCCTTTAAGTTTGGGTGAATTTTTATTTTCATCCATAAAAGTAGCATTTTTATCAAGTTGATCATTTCATCCATTTCTATTTATAAAATTATCGCTCTTCACATGTGATGTGTGAAGTTGACAACGGATTTAATAGAATGCAATGGATGGAATTGACCAAGCTAACAAAAATGTTAAAGTTTAAGGGCTAAAATGATAGAAATTTTATGAACAAAAATGATAATCCACCCAAACTTAAAATGTGTAATTTATATTTTATCCTTAAGTCTTTTTTATTAAAAACTATAACATCAAGAGAAGTTTTGTGAGGAACGAATTTATTCGAATAGGAATCAACATAACATGACAAGGTAGTTTCAAATCCCTCTACTTCTTGAACTATTATATTTTTCTTTTTCTCTCCTCCTTTTCTCCAAACCAAACAAAATATAATTATGAGTGTGATGGATAATCTTATATGATAGCTAGAGTACATGTCCTACTCCTAGGCTCCTAGCCATTATGAATATCCCCAAACATGTAAACAAAATATTTACTCAACTTTAGGTGTCTCATAAGAATCTTAAGATTGCGATTTATCCCTAATTTTCATTTTTTAAACACTTGCAATGTACGACAATGTTGTTTCATCATATGAACATCCCCAAACGTATGTTTTGAGGACAAACTTTGTCTAATTTTCAGAAAATGGGCCATCCACAAAGTTATAAGAATATTTAGTGAAAATTTTAGAGTCAACAAAGCAATTCTTACCTTGAAAAGTGTTCATCAACATATTGTTGGTAAAATAAGACAATTTTTGAAGGCACAAAAGGGGCATAAAGGAAAGTATGAAACTCGATTTTCTCAGATCCCAACAATTCCTCACCCAAAAAACAAGAAAAGAAAAGAAAATCACCCACTTTATTATCAATGTCATAAATTAGTATATTTGATTCTTGACCCACGAGAAAAGCAGCCAAAAATAAAGAAGAATTTTTATATACACGCTAAAAAAAAAAAAAGCCACTAGCCGCAAAAGCAGGAAATCTTCACATGTCACAAGTTCGGTGATTCCTACTTCGAACATCATTATAATGCAATTGAAGTTACATTTTCATTATTTAATGGTTTGTGCCTTAATTTTATAAAATTTAGTGATAAACTACTCTATGTTTTTCCGCAAAAGTCATGGGTGCGTGACAATTAATCTGGACAATTCAAAAGATCCTGATTTTGAGCGTCCCTTAATGCTGTAGGACCCCCATGATCACTATCTTCTATTCCTTTCTCCTCCAAACCAATAATAATAATAATTAAAGACTGTATTTGCTGTCAATCATGTAAAATATTAAGTAATTTTTTTCACTCATTTCTATTTTATGACTCAAAAGAAAATTTGAAATGAAGAGCCTGAATCCGTTTAAAAACAACTTATTTAACTGAAATTAAATTTTTTTTGTTAAAAGTATTTAAGTATAGCTAAAAATTAACTGAATTAGTACTATGAAATCCATTAATTATACCAAAAAATACAATAAAACTAATAAATAATAACAAAAATAAACTAAATAATTAAATAAACTGTTCAATATAATCTATTATAAACACAACCTCTTTTAATGAACACCAGATGTTCTCATATGTAAAAGCTTGATGAGAATAGTGTCGTGTCAGTGTGTCAAACCCACCCATCATCCCTTCTAATAAGTAGTGAAATTTGCAGCCATCTACGAAATTTCAGACCAATATGTTTTTGCATGTAATCCTCAAATAATATAAAACAAAGGCAAATAATTCACCATTCATGGCCCAAGCCGCAAGTGAATTTTCGAGAGCAATACATAAATTGAAAAAACAATAATATTAGCGAAGGTGCTTCGAAGTGTAGAGAGAGAGAGAGAGAGAGAGGGCAGGAAGGCCATGTGAAATGACACAGCTTTTGTCGGGGCATGGCAACCACTCCAAAGTGCTGACCAGAATGTGGGGTTTCATTTCATTTCATTTGGTTGCAGTTTCGGTGTTAAGCGAATCAAACCCTTTTGAGTGGCTATCATGGGTTCACCGGTTGCCCACTGCACTTCTCTTCTGACCTGACACTGTACGGACTACGGACCTTTTCTTTATATTATTATTATTATTATTGTTGTTTTTATAAATTTATTTTACTATTATTAAGATTAATTATATAAGGTATAAATGTGTTTAAATTAAGAACAAACATTTATTATTTTTGGGCCATCAATTTCTCAGTCTAAGTAAATTTTTATCTATCTATAAGAATATTAATATTTGGTGTGCTAAAAAAAAATTATACTTTTGTTATTTTAACACATCATTTTATAATTCACCCTCTATTATTTTTCTTACTTTAGTATATCAATCCTTAAAATAACTCCTAGATAATAAAAAAATAAAATAAAAAATAAATAGCTTACCACATTAGAACCCATAACCACCTCACTACCCACCATTATCACCTAAAATCAACCAACCACCACCATCTCAACATCAATTCAACAACCACTGCAATGATCCACAAATCAGCGAAACTGACATCCAAAATCAACCCAATTTTTGTGACCCTCGAATCAACCATGACCCATATAAACAACTGAGCAAAATCGCAACAATCCAAAGCAAAATCGTTGCTGTCCTCAAATCACAACAACTAATGTCGATCCACCATTGTCACCACCACTAATAAAAGTGTCAATGTCCTTAAAGCTGTCATGAGAGAGAGAGAGAGAGAGAGAGAGAGAATAAATAATAATAATAATAATAAGAAGAAGAAGAAGAAGAAAAAGAAGAAGAAGAAGAAGTAGCATTACTAAGAGCAGATCATTGTAGCAATATTAAAAATCTTTGTAAATTTTTACTCAAGTAGCACATTGAATGGAGGGAGTTTTTTGCTCCCTAGTGCACAACAATAACATTTAGAATCTTTTAGCACACTAGATGCTAGTGCTATTGTAATAGAGATTTTTTTTTTAACCCTCTATGTTCAATATGGCGGTCAAATTGATTTATGAGCAAGCTAGAGTGAATCACAAAGTTTTAGCAAAAAATTTTATTTCCCATTTTTTTCTATTCCATTATTACCTACCTGGATATTTGAAATAAAATAACAAAGACTTCAAATTAAAATGTTTCATAAATTAGAATTTTAATTAGACAAAACTAATAATTTAGAACATCATATAAAATATGTTTCATAAAATGTTTCATAAATTAGAATTTTAATTAGACAAAACTAATAATTTAGAACATCATATAAAATATGATATAAACTCGATATCTTCTTCTTTTTATTATTACTTGTGGGGCCAGAACAAGCCAGCAGCCCCGGCCCACTCCGGGCCCAGCCCAACGGCCCATGCCGAGGACGCCTCGACGATCCGAGGTCCGAGGACCAAAGTTTGGAGCCCAGTACCCAAGGAGCGTTGCCGAGGATGGTTACATCCTCGGCATGCCGAGGACAGAAAGCGGGCACACGTCACACCTTTAAGGGGGGTCTCCCCAAGCATCCAAGGAGCAAATAACGAGAACCAATGGCCGGACATTGGAGCATGGCGGAGGAACAGGTCCCAGGCGAACTGTCACCTCCACATTAAATGCCCTCAACTAACGCTCTGGCCGCATTAATGAGGACAGGACCTCTGAACAGTGCCGTCTTGAGCGCTGCAACCCACTGGAGGTATGGGAATGCGGCTGATGGGACAGGCACTCGAGTAGAAGCCGGATTGATCAACAAATGTAGGGCTAGGATCAACTGAGTGAGGAGTATATAATGTAAAAATCCCTCTTGTGAAGGGGGGGGGGGGACGAAAAACCAGAGAAAAAGGAATACGGTAGCAGAGTATTCTCTCCCAACTCTTGTAACCCTTCTGAAAAGAGATAATAGTAGTTTCCAGCTCCATAAGGCACGTCCGAGGAGCCCCATTGCGTGTTTAAGCCCACGTTCTAGTTATTGGCAACCACGTACCACCATGCATGGCCGTTGCCTTCTTCACTGAGGCCTAGCTCTTGAGTCCACACTCTACAAATTTATTGAAGGGTTAGTTGGGCTTGGGCCCACTCTCTCGATCCTCAGAGAGCGCTCGAATCCACCCCCTACAATTGGCGCCGTCTGTGGGAAGAGCTTGTGCGTTGGTGAGGACAACAGTTAAGCATGGTAGGATCAGGCCTTCACCAAGGAACTCCCAATCGACCTGAACCGGCGAAGTCACGGCATCAAGGTAAGTATGGCGACCCCGGGGGCGGTCAGAACGACAACAGGAGGTTTCGAGAAGGAAGCGTGCACACTTCAACGGCGAGCGAAAGCCGGGGGGACGGGCACATTCCCCAGAAGCGCGACGATGGCCACGCCACGCGTTCACAAGAGGCCCACAGCCACGCCTCCCGGAGAGGGGACGACAAGGGGGCCATGCAACGTGAGATAGACGAACTAAAGAGGAAGCTGCGCCGCGCACAACGAAGACGATCTGAGCCTAGCCCTGACCCGCCCTCCGACGACGAAAGCGACAATGAATACCGGCAAAGGTCAAGGACGCCCCCCAGCGAGACTTTCTCCCACGAGGAGGAGCGCTACCAGAGGCGTAGGCGTGCCAACCCGACCCCAAGGGACTTGGGAGGCGATGCCATGAGCAGGGCGCTGGACCGGCTCTCCAGGTCACCCTTCACGCGTCGTATAGAGGACGCGGAGCTTCCTCGGCGGTTCCAGCAGCCAACTTTCATTGCCTACAACGGCAAAACGGACCCTGTGGAGCACGTGAGCCAGTTCAACCAAAGGATGGCGGTCCACTCCAAGAACGAGGCGCTGATGTGCAAGGTCTTCCCATCCAGCTTGGGACCTGTGGCAATGAGGTGGTTCAACGGTCTAAGGACGAATTCCGTAGACTCGTACAGGCAGCTGACCCAGGCTTTCGGCTCCCGCTTTGTCACAAATAGCAGGCCTCCTCGGCCCATGAGCGCGCTGCTGTCCTTGTCCATGCGCGACGGGGAGACCCTCAAGGCTTACTCGGACAAGTATTGGGAGATCTACAACGAGCTGGACGGCAAGTACGATGCTGTCGCCATCAACACGTTCCAGAATGGATTACCTATGGGGCACGGCCTGAGGACGTCCCTAACCGGTAGGCCGGCCACCAGCGTGCGGCAGCTGATGGATCGGATCGACAAGTACAAACGGGTGGAAGAAGATATGCTGCAAGGGAAAGGCAAAGAGAAGGCCACCCCCCAGGAGAGAAGGGATTTCAGGTCGGACCGTTATGACAATGCCCGTCCGAGGAGGGATTTCGGTGGGCATTATGGAGCGACCCATGCGCAGACGGTAGGCGCTGTGTTCCGAGAACCCGTGCACAGGGTGCTGGAGAAGATAAAGGACGAACCGTACTTCAGGTGGCCGAACAAGATGGCTGGGGAACCTGAAAGGCGCAATCAAAGTCGCTACTGCCAGTACCACCAGGATCACGGGCATAATACGGAGGACTGCAGGGATCTTTGGAACCACCTGGACCAGCTAGTCCAGGAGGGAAGGCTGAAGCACCTCCTCCACCATTCCAGCGGTCAGCAAAGCCGGAACTACCAGGAACCTCGGAGGGACGCCGCCATGGGGCAACCCACCGGGACGATCAATATAATACTGGCTGCACCAGGAAGGACGGGCACACCTCCTCTACGAGTGTTGTCTGTGGTCCAACTGCCCGCCGAGGACCCCCAGACGTGGCCAAAGAGGTCCAGGAGGGATCCTCCCCCAGCCCTGAGTTTCTCGGAGAAGGACAAGATTGGGACCATCCAACCACACGAGGACGCCCTGATCGTCACCCTCAGAATAGGGGGCTACGATGTGAGGAGGGTGATGGTGGACGGTGGCAGCGCGGCCGAGGTCATGTGTCCAGACCTCTACAAGGGGCTGGGGCTAAAGCAGGAGGACCTCACACCTTACAGCTCCCCCCTAATGAGCTTCGATGGGAAGCTCGTCATCCCAAAGGGCATGATCAGACTGCCCGTACAGACAGGTCCAGTGGTGGTGGAGGCGAACTTCATAGTGGTGGACACATACTCTCCCTACACAGCCATCGTAGGGAGGCCTTGGCTACACGCCCTGGATGGCGTGGCCTCCACCTTGCACCAGAAGGTGAAGTTCCTGTCAGGGGACCAGGTTCTGGAGATCCGAGGTTGCCAGTCCACGGCTAGGCATTGCACAGTGGCTGCCATATCTCGTCGGATCGATGCGCAATCCTCGGCCCCATCCGAGGAAAATTCATAGCAATCAAAGACCCAGGTGGCGCCCCCAGGTGCACCTGCCGAGGATGCCAAATGCGAAAACCTGGAGAAGGTGATAATTGGCGATGATGCGGAGAAGTTTTTCCAGGTCGGGATACAACTGCCTCCACGGGAGAAGGAGGAGTTACTCGAATTCCTCAAGAGAAACCTTGATGTGTTCGCATGGGATCCCTGCGACGCCCCTGGGATTGATCCATCCTTCATCTGTCACCACCTCAACGTCAACCCATTTGCGATCCCCAAGCAGCAGCCACCTCGGCGCCCGTCTAAAGAGCACGCTGATGCGATCAGGGAAGAGGTCGATAAGCTTAAGCACGCGGGGGCTATCAAGGAGATCTTCTACCCCACATGGTTGGCCAACACTGTGGTGGTCAAGAAGAAAAGTGGGAAGTGGAGGGTTTGCGTAGACTTCACGGACCTGAACAAAGCTTGCCCCAAAGACCCCTTCCCGATGCCACGAATAGACCAGCTAGTGGACGCGACTGCAGGCCATCCTCGGATGAGCTTCCTGGACGCTTTTCAGGGTTACCATCAAATTCCCCTAGCCTTGGAGGACCGAGAGAAGACGGCATTTGTGACACCCATTGGGAACTACCACTACAAGGTCATGCCGTTTGGCCTGAAAAATGCCGGATCCACCTACCAGAGGATGATGACGAGAATGTTCGAGCCGATGTTGGGCAAGAGCATCGAAGTCTATGTTGACGATATGGTGGTGAAAAGCAAGTTGGAGTCCGAGCACTTGGAAGACCTCGGCCGCACATTTGGCGTCCTGAGGGAGCACAAGCTCCGCCTTAATGCATCGAAATGCTCATTTGGCGTAAGCTCTGGCAAGTTCCTGGGGTATATGATCACTCACCGTGGGATCGAGGTCAACCCTGACCAGATCAAGGCCATCCACAATATGAAGCCTCCGCAGAATCCCAAGGAGATCCAAAAGCTTACCGGGATGATCGCGGCGCTGAACCGGTTCATTTCCAGGTCGGCCGACAGGTGTAGACCCTTCTACCTCCTGATCAACAAGTGGAAGGGGTTTGAGTGGTCTGAGGATTGTGTCGCGGCTTTCCAGCAACTCAAGGATTACCTCTCCCGACCGCCTATCATGTCCCATCCCGAGGTCGACGAGGTCCTGTACGCGTACCTTGCTGTGGCGCCCCATGCGGTGAGCCTAGTACTGATACGGGAAGATAATGGCGTTCAAAGGCCAGTCTACTACGTCAGCAAGTCGCTGCACGAAGCGGAGGTGAGATACCTACCCTTAGAGAAGGCCATCCTGGCTGTAGTCCATGCTACGAGAAAGCTCCCCCATTACTTCCAAGCTCACACCGTGGTTGTCCTAACCCAATTGCCTCTGAAGTCTGTGCTCCGGGCCGCTGATTACACAGGCAGAGTAGCGAAGTGGAACACAATTCTGGGAGCTTTTGACGTCAAGTACATGCCTCGGACCTCCATCAAAGGCCAGGTTCTGGCAGACTTGACGGCCGAGTTTGCCGAACCAACTGAAGAGGTGACGGCCGAGGGTAAAAACCGTAACGAGAAGTCAGTCGGGGCAATCTCCATCCCAGAGGCACCATGTTGGAAGGTGTATGTGGATGGCGCGGCAAACCAAAGGGGGTCCGGAGTGGGGCTGGTCCTAGTATCCCCTGAAGATCATGTCATTGAGAAATCCCTAAGGCTCGGATTCGCGGCCACGAACAACGAGGCCGAGTATGAGGCATTAATACAAGGGATGATCATGGTACAAAAGATGGGAGGAAAGTCGATAGAGATGTTCTCGGATTCGAGGTTGGTGGTAGGCCAGGTGAATGGGGAGATGGAGGCCAGGGATTCCAGAATGCAAGAATACCTGGACCAAGTCAGACGCTTGCGAGTGGGGTTTAGCCTCTACAGCCTGTCTCATATCCCCAGGAGCGGGAACAGCCATGCCGATTCATTGGCCACGCTCGCGACCTCCTCGGCAGGGGTTCTGCCTCGGATAATACTCGTGGAACATCTGGGGAGGGCAAGCGAAGTGCCAAGGGAAGGGATCCCCGTCCACCAGATTGAGGTGGGTTCCAGCTGGATGGACCCCATAGTGAGATTCCTGAAAGACGACATCCTACCCGAGGACAAGTCGGAGGCCGAGAAAGTTAGAAGGAAGGCCCCTCGGTTCTGGTTGTCCGAGGATCACAAGCTATATAAGCGCTCCTACTCTGGACCATACCTACTGTGCGTCCACCCCGGAGCGGCGGAATCACTACTCGAAGAGCTGCACGAGGGAATATGTGGGAGCCACACAGGGGGGAGATCCCTGGCTCACCGAGCCATCACTCAAGGGTATTGGTGGCCGGGAATGCAGCAAGAGGCCCAGGAGTACGTCAAAAAGTGCGACCAATGCCAAAGGTTCGCCCCAAACATCCACCAGCCAGGAGGGGTCCTCAACCCGTTATCCAGTCCATGGCCGTTCGCCCAATGGGGCTTGGATATCGTGGGACCCTTCCCCAAGGCACCAGGGAACAAGAAGTTTCTGTTGGTGGCCACGGACTACTTCACCAAATGGGTCGAGGCCGAACCATTAGCCAACATCAGGGATGTAGACGTGAAGAAATTCCTTTGGAGGAACATAGTTACGCGATTCGGGGTCCCTCACACCCTCATCTCGGATAACGGACTCCAGTTCGATAGCAAAGCCTTCAGGGAGTACTGTTGCGAACTTGGGATCACGAACAGGTACTCGACGCCAGCCTACCCCCAGGGGAATGGACAGGCCGAGGCAGTCAACAAAGTCATCGTCAACGGGCTTAAGAAGAGACTGGATGACGCCAAAGGGAGATGGGTAGAGGAGCTGCCCCATGTCCTCTGGACATACCGGACCACGCCCCGACGCTCAACAGGGGAAACGCCTTTTGCCATGACCTATGGTGCGGAGGCAGTGATCCCCCTGGAAACCAATTTCCCGACGCTAAGGACGAGCTCCTTCACCCCAAGCAGCAATAATGAGCTACTGGGGCGGAGCCTGGACATGGTAGACGAACGAAGAGAGCAAGCAATGATCCGGCTGGCCTACTACCAGCAAAAGCTCAAGCAGGGATATGACACCAACGTAAAGCTCAGACCGCTAGCACCGGGAGACTTGGTGCTGAGAAAGGTTGTAGGAACTGCCAAGAACCCTTCCTGGGGAAAGCTCGGGCCTAACTGGGAGGGCCCCTATCGAATCACCTCAGTGGCAGGGATAGGAGCGTACTATTTAGAAGATTTAGATGACAAATCTGTACCTCGTCCGTGGAATGTAAACAACCTGAGAAGGTACTACTATTAATAAAGGAGTCGCTTTGATTCATATTGTTTGCATATCTTAGTTATTTGCCTCGCGTCCTAAGTACTTTAAGAAACCTAAGTGTTAGACAGAACCAGGGAACTGCATGGTCCTCGGACTCATTCCCTTGGGGAAACTAATCACTTTAAGAAACCTAAGTGTTAGACAGAACCAGGGAACTGCATGGTCCTCGGACTCATTCCCTTGGGGAAACTAATCACTTTAAGAAACCTAAGTGTTAGACAGAACCAGGGAACTGCATGGTCCTCGGACTCATTCCCTTGGGGAAACTAATCACTTTAAGAAACCTAAGTGTTAGACAGAACCACGGAACTGCATAGTCCTCGGACTCAGTCCCCCGGGGAAACTATCTACTTAAGAATGCTAAGCTTTAGACAGAACCAAGGAACTGCATGGTCCACGAACCCAGTCCTATGGGGAAACTAACTGCTTCAGAAAACTTAAGAGTTAGACAGAACCAGGGAACTGCATGGTCCTCGGCCTCAGTCCTATGGGGAAACTAACCACTTAAATAAAACCAAGTGTTGGACATAAACATAGGACTGCTAGGTCTTCGGACCTATGCCTAAGGAGAAACTAACTGCTTAAAAAAAAAAAAAGAAAAAAAAAAATCCTAAGTGCCTACTTCAAATTTTCACCTTACGTTGTAATTATCGAATGCTGCAATTGGCCGAGGTACAAGTGAAGTTAAAGTTATACAAAAAAAAAAAACTGAATAGCGTGCAAGTAAGAAAATGGCCACAACAAATAGAAAAGAAGATAAAGTGTTCATTTCATTAAGCACAAGGGAATTGCACCCAAGAAGTTGCATTACAAATAAAGCAAAAAAGGGAAAAAGAAAGAGATGTAGAAATAAAGTGCAGCAGGCAGAAGGGCCATAGGGCCTAAGTGGCTGCTTCAGTGGGTGGCTGGCCCGTAGCTGCCTCAGGGTCCCCTGAGCCCTGACTGATGGGAATGGCCTGCAGAGGCACAGCAGGAATAGCCGCCCCCTCGGCAGAAGAGGCCTGGGCGGCAGGTGAAGGCTCTACAACCTGCTGAGGCGCGTCCTCATTGGAGCCATCACTTAACACAACCACCATGGGGGGATTGCCCCCTTGGATTGGCTCATCAGCAACCCCAGCATCCGAGGCCTCTTCGCCCGGAGTAGCAACGGTTTCCACAGCGGCCTCCTCGGCTTCGGAGCCATCGTGGGCAGTCTCGCGGATAAAAGGAGGGTAGTACACATTCTCCTCTTTCCACAAATCGGAAGAAGCATCCACTCCAGCCTGCCTGAGGGCTTCGTTCCAAGTTTCGGAGCAATAGCGCCTACATAACCCAGGGACTTGGGCTTTGTAGGTAGCTGCTGTCTCAGCTGCCCCGGCAGTGAAGGCTGCCTCCTCAGCCTCCTGCTTAGTGGCCCAGGCTTCCTCCCTGCCATGCTCGGCCTCAAGCTTGGCCCTCTCAGCCTCCTCTTTGGCCCACTCAGCCACCCTCTTGGCCTCCTCGGCAGCTGCCACTTTCTTCGCCAAGCCAGCTATCTGATCCTCGGCGAGCTTCAACTGCTTCTCTGCCTCACCCAGACGCCTTGTCTGAGTCTCGGCCTGCCTTTGGGCACCCTCAAGGCCTGACGTTGCGCTTTCCTTGGCCTGGGTCATTGCCTTCAGCGCCTCCCTAGCCTTGGCAAGGTCCTCCTCCGACTTCTTGAGGGTCCTGGTGGCCACCATGCGCCTATCGCGCTCCTGATCCAGGGCCTTCCCATGTTCAGAGGCCGTCTCTTCCAGCCTGAAGGTGGCCTGTACAGCCTGCCAAACGAAACAGACAAGTTGCAATTAGCCGAGCTCAAAAGAAATAAAAGCAGGAAAAAGGCAAGAAAAGCACAAGTGTTAAAGTCTTACCATCCCCAAATACCGCTTAAGGCAAAGAAAGACGTCCCTGCTCCTCATGGTCCCGAGCTCCGTCATGTCCGCAGGCAGGAGCAGGCACCTCTCCACAGCGTCGGCAACGTACGCGCCCTCACCCTCTTTAAAGTCCCTGAGGGAGGAGTCATCCCTCAAGGGAGCCCCGCGGAGCATCGGGGCGGGAAGCCAGGCCTGAACCTCAGGCGGGGCAGCGACCTGTTTCTCCTGCGTTGAGGGGCCTATCCTCAACTGCTTCGGTGGCCGCTGATTGCCCTCGCCCTCCCGCGTGGGCCCAGATTTGTCCTCTATGGTCCTCTTACCCTTATCCTTCTTCTGCTTAGGGTCAGCGGGCTCGGGCCTGGACGACGGGCTCGCCTGAGGCGGAGGAGGAGGAAGCTTGGGCTGTGTCGAAGCTGACCTGGTCTGAACAGGTCGATTCTTCGGAGATGGGGGAGGGAGCTTCGGCTTGGACTTCCCCGACGGCCCTTCCAATAGCTCGGATAGGCTTGGCTGGTACTTCTTCTTGTAGCCCATCCTGCGCCGAGAAGACTTCTGTGCCGCGAAGAGGTCTGCCTCGGTTAGACGAGGATCACCCAAGTCACCAGGTGGGTCCTCGGACTGATTGAGTTGCTCAAAAACGCTGAAATCCTCCTCGGCAGCACCAAAGTCTCCAGGCTCCCCTTCCCTCTCTAAGTTCTCTTCTGTGGCCTCTGGGAACGAATGGGAAGACGAGGGGACTGCTACCGTGACGCCTTCTGAAGTGGAGGTGTCCTCGGGAAACTCAAACCCGTCCTCGGTCACCACTATTTTCTGTAGCCGAGGATCGTTTGCTCTGATTACGTACTTCGGGGCCGCGAATGACTTCTGGAGCGGAGTGTACCCCAGAATCTTGTGCGCAGCTCTGACTTGGTGATCTTCCTCTTCCTCGAAATCCGCCGACCTGAGCGCCTTCTGCAAGTCCTCCCTATTGATCAAGTTATAATGGCGCGCATAGGAGTGCAGATCTGCAAAAAAAAAAAAGGGGTACAAGTCCGTGGTTAGAGGCCAAACAGTATAGGAAAAAATGACGCAAAGAAAGAAGCTAGAATCTACAAATCCCCTTTCATTCCCCTTGCCCCACCTGGTTCTCCCTCCTCCGTCGGGCAGTGAAGGCCATCGTGCCACGCCCCGGACACGATGTGGAAATCCTCATTCATCCCCTTGTTGGACTCGGGGAGGCACTGGATAAGCCGGACCCTGTCGTCCCTCGTCCTCATGTAATAGGACTTGTTCCTCAAATGCTGAAGATTGTAGCAGTAGTTGACATCATGATGGGTCAGCCTCAGACCCATTTTTTCGTTAAGGGCGTCCACGCTGCCCAGGATCCTGAACATGTTGGAGGCGCACTGGGTGGGGGTCAACCGGAAGTAGGTGAGGTAACCCCTCATCACTGGCCCCATGGGGATCGTCATCCCCCCTTCAAGGAAAGCGATGATGGGAATCGCCACTTCGCCCTCTCGCCTCTCGAGGTACCACTCCCCCTCCCTACAATACCTTAAGCCCACATTGGCCGGTATCTTGTAATCGGCGATGAACTCCTCCATCGCCTCCTCAGTGTCAACAAACCTCTTAAGTCTACCCATCCTAGATGACGCCTAAGTGGACTAAAAGATGAACAAATGAAAGAGAAGGACAGAGAGACTTACAGAAATGAGGAGGAGTCCTCGGACTGGCTTTTTGTGCTGGAGGTGGAAGTTTGGCTGGACTCAGAGTAAAGACGCAGGAGCTCTCGATTGCAAATGAAGAGTGAAGAAACGGTTCTAATGGGTACTTATACCCTAGAAAGGAGAGCTGCGCAAGTTTTCCCGCCCACAAATGCCAAACGCATCCCCACCGTTAGATTGTCATCTGTCCGTTGAACGTGGGAAGCATAAAGCCGCCCGAATTTAATGCAAGACACGTTACGCACATCGAAGCGCCAGTAACGCACCTTGGGAAGTTGAAAAGGCGCCAACGCTGACGAGGGATAAGACTTGATTAGACGCGGGGCAGGTCCGGGGATATCAAAATCCTCCTTCCGCCCGAGGATGCGGACAGCACGATTTTGAGGGGCTATTGTGGGGCCAGAACAAGCCAGCAGCCCCGGCCCACTCCAGGCCCAGCCCAACGGCCCATGCCGAGGATGCCTCGACGATCCGAGGTCCGAGGACCAAAGTTTGGAGCCCAGTACCCAAGGAGCGTTGCCGAGGATGGTTACATCCTCGGCATGCCGAGGACAGAAAGAGGGCACACGTCACACCTTTAAGGGGGGTCTCCCCAAGCATCCAAGGAGCAAATAACGAGAACCAATGGCCGGACATTGGAGCATGGCGGAGGAGCAGGTCCCAGGTGAACTGTCACCTCCACATTAAATGCCCTCAACTAACGCTCTGGCCGCATTAATGAGGACAGGACCTCTGAACAGTGCCGTCTGGAGCGCTGCAACCCACTGGAGGTATGGGAATGCGGCTGATGGGACAGACACTCGAGTAGAAGCCGGATTGATCAACAAATGTAGGGCTAGGATCAACTGAGTGAGGAGTATATAATGTAAAAATCCCTCTTGTGAAGGGAGGGGCGAAAAACCAGAGAAAAAGGAATACTGTAGCAGAGTATTCTCTCCCAACTCTTGTAACCCTTCTGAAAAGAGATAATAGTAGTTTCCAACTCCATAAGGCACGTCCGAGGAGCCCCATGGTGTGTTTAAGCCCACGTTCTAGTTATTGGCAACCACGTACTACCATGCATGGCCGTTGCCTTCCTTACTGAGGCCTAGCTCTTGAGTCCAC
Source organism: Quercus aquifolioides (assembly GCA_019022515.1). Lineage (NCBI taxonomy): Eukaryota > Viridiplantae > Streptophyta > Magnoliopsida > Fagales > Fagaceae > Quercus > Quercus aquifolioides. Next base: position 442,315 of record CM032332.1, read on the forward strand.
AACTCTACAAATTTATTGAAGGGTTAGTTGGGCTTGGGCCCACTCTCTCGATCCTTAGAGAGCGCTCGAATCCACCCCCTACATTACTAGTTTGTAACTTAATGTATATGCATGGATATACTTAAAAGATTTATATTAAGATGCATAGTATAATTCTTACATATATAATTTAAATATTATTGATAGTTATTTTTATATTTATTTGTTTAACTCTTTAAAAATTATTGTAAGAATACTATTAGGAAGAAAATATAAATTGTCTATTTTTTTAAAAAAGTTTTTATGTTCATTAATTCTAAACTCTTTCGTTTTTGTACGCAATAACTCACCTTGATGAATATTTATGATGTAGTCCTACATTTGACTCCAAAATTAAGAAATAAAATTCTCTCTAAAAATAAATAATTTATGACACATGGCGCAAAATTGGACTTCAACTATAAAATCTAATTAGATTTTCTCTAAGCTTTACTTATTAATATATATATATATATATATATATGTAGAGAGAGAGAGAGATTATGATATTATCACGAGTAATAGATGTCGTTAGGGCATTTGTTAATTGACAATTTCAAAAAAGTTTTAATATTATTTTTGTGAAAAATATAAAAAGTTGTTAACAAAATTAATTACATTTTGTCTAGAAAAAATTTCTAAAAACACTTCTTAAACTAAAATCCTGCATATATTAACATCTCTATTATTATTATTATTATTATTATTATTACACGTTGTTTACTGCAACGAAATTTTCTTGACTGCAAATCTGCTCTCGAATCACACGGTCCCAAAAGACATTTACCATACGCTGTTCGTACTTAAACATATCTATGACATGATCGATGCCTCGGACTTTTGAGTTTTGATTCCTTCTATGACACAAGATTGTTTTTTGGAAAACTTCATTGACACACGATTGGTAATAGGCCCCGGGCAATTCATGAACTGACAGAACATACGGACAATATTATAGTGCGGGATCAAAAATTCAATTGCACCAATTTTAAAGGTTTTATTATGCTAATTAATAGGCCCCATGCAATTCATGAAACTGACAATACATACAAACATTAAAACATTCATCAGTATTATTATTGAACTGTAATATTTATAATGACGCCAGATTCATTTACACTCGTATTCAAAGCTCTCAACAATCAACATGCATGACTCATGAGCATCAACCTTAATTCTCTGTGACTAAAGGCCTGTAAATTGAATAGATTCTTTTATATATTATAGTCTATTTCGTTATGATCCCAAATAGGTATAGGCCTATGTCATGAACTACAACACAGTGCTTTTGATGGACTAACTGCAAAATGACGCATGTATCAATTTCAGAAGAGTTACAATTTACAACGCCATCAACCAAATAAAGGAGACAAGACATAACTAACGCTTAGTCATATGATTTTGCAAACCACATTGAGAGAGAAAGAGAGGATAATATTATGGCCTATGCAATATTGTCATTTCGAACCAAAAGGAATTAAAATTTCTCTTTCCAGCACTTAAATATATGCGAAAAAGAGTGTCTGCCATTACCAATTACCCACAGGCCAATGCCATCATCATCATAACAACAACAACTAATAAAGATAAAAATATATTTCATGACATTCATACGTGATCATTCTGATTGATTAATCCCATCATTTTCAAAATAGTAAAAATAGCCAATGGGGTTGGTTCAGTGGGTAATATTCGAACGCTTCACCCAAAAGGCTTAGGTTTGTGTCTCGTTGTCAGCAGTTTTTCTTGATGAACGATTTATAAGTCCAATATAAGTCATTTCTAAAACATGTGGTTTACCGTAACCCTAATATGAGGTAGTCTCATCTCACATAAACTTAATTTTACTCAAAAAAAAAAAAAAAAAAAAATCATCTCTTATTACAGAATATGGGTTGGGTTTAAGACATTAAGAGCAAACAGAATGATTCTCAGTTTCTTAATATTCCGTTGCTTGTGGCGCTTGAAATGCCATTTGAATCATCCATGTTAGGTAAGCACATGGCATGCCTAGTGCTAAAACTTTAATTGTTCGGCCAAAAAATAGAGACAAGCGAGGAAATATCTCATCAGTGTGTCTTTTTTTAAAAAAAATTTAATGGAAGTGCTTTGATTAAGCTAATGATCATGGGATAAATCCCCACTATTAAAAAAAAAAATCAACCTCGAAAATTTTTATACCTCTTTCCGATGAAATATTTATGCATGAGACGTTAGGATATCCAAAGACAGTGACATGACATGCATATCTGTTTGATGGATCCCCCCTCCGTTAAACACGAGTCATGGTCCCTACACTGCCAAACTTAGCATCCCATACGAAACGAAAGAAAGAAGCAGAGGCCAGTGAGCAAGAGTGTCCTCTCCATATAGTGGGGTGCGTTTGCTTTAATGGCTTTTGTATTCTTTCCAATTTGATTCATTTCAGCACCACCCATCAGAACCAGAATTTTATCTTTTAGGTCAAAGTATGAATCAAAAAGTTCTTAAGAAAAATATGCTCAAGTTTAAAATAAAATTATACATAACAGCCCAAACTAACTTTCTATTTAGAATTAATGAAATATTATAAGTACAAGAAAAGGCATAACATAACTTTTCCTAAAACATTTCAACTCAATTATCTATTAAAATGAAGTTTGATATTCTTTTAAATCATATATGATTAATTCCGTATTAGATTTCATAGTAATTTTCCTTTTAATATAGAAAATTAAAGAACCCGTTTGAAAATCACCTTCCTTGTGATGTAAAGCTTAATTTTGACAATATCTACGATTGTATAGTTGATTTCTCATCATCTACAAATTAATAAAAGTCATATTTACTATCTTATTATAAATCCAATATTCTTTTTCACTTAGAAACAAATTAGTGTTGTTATTAATGTGGACTTAATTTGGCCCCACATCAGTTGCGTTTCTAGTGGTATTAGGAAACTAAGTTCTACTTGGCTTGCGAATTCATGCAAAAACAGGGCATTACAATCCTTTCAATATAGATAGATAGATAGATAGATAGATAGATAGATATACATATACAGACAAATTCAACTTACCTTTTAGTTAGAAGAGCACACACAACTTTACTCTTTTGCTCACAAGATTTAGAAAAGTACGAAAATTCTTTTGGTGTTGTAGTTTTGTCGAGATAAAGCTCTTTACTTGTATTTAGGGTTTGTATTTTATGAGAGTGTATTTGTGTCACCTTTGTAATCTTACTCTTTCCTTAGTGAGACTTTCTCCATGACACTGCCTGTGAATGTAGGGCTAAGATTGAAATGCATAAATCTTTGTATTCTTTATGTGGTCATTTCTTCTATTTTTCTATTTTTATTATGCATAAATCCAATATTATTGGATAAATTCACAGCAAATTAGCATCAAAACATCCGTTATCTTAACAATTGCCAATGAACATTTTTGTTTAAAAAAAAAAAAAAAAACCATACAAGCAAAATGTTTAAAACAACTCAACCTTAGCCACCCATAATGGTATTCTACGTACTGTTTGTCCAATATTTTTCAAATTTATTGCCAAGTAAAATAAAAAGCACCCAAAAGAATCATTTAGATGGAGCGAGACAGCAGTATAATTAAGAGCACATTGATCCCAAAATCCTAAACTTTCAAATTTTAATCCCAAACAACAAATAGCCAAAGTGCCAAACACACAGTAATTTGAATAGAAATAAAAATCCAATCACTATACAATTTGAAGGAAAAAAAATACTAATTTATATAAGTAACACTTAATGATTTTTAACGTAAAAAGAGCTTTTGGTCTTGGGAGGGACTACTGGCCACAGAAATGATCCATATAATTAACCATTTTATTTTTTACGGTTCTTAGAGTGAATTTTCAATATGAGGAAGGCCAAGTATTCATTTTTTACTTTAAGATCTTATATAATTATATATATTATTTGAAAATTTTAAGTGGGGGCCATGGCACCTTTGGTCTATGTATTGTTCCATCACTAAATGTGACACAGAGTAATTCTGATTGTTAACTTCACACACCAACTTGAATTACTAATGTTGGTTCAAGTAACACAATGTCTAGTGAGACAAGCAAGAGTAATTAATCATATGAGGTTACAAGAGATAACACTTTGAGAGAAGCAATGTTTAAATTGCTGAATATAATATATAGGTTTTTTTTTTTGAGAAACATATAGGCTTTAATCTATAATAATATATTTAAATTAATTTTTTACTGTTAGAATCCAATTAGATTATAGGGTAAATTATAATTTACCCACATGTGGTTAGGCTGAAATTTAAATTGCTTATTTGTAGTTTGAAATTTGTCATTTTACCCACATGTGGTTAGCTTAGTTAGAGTTCTGTAACCCACATCTATTAAAAATAAGACTAAATATGTAATTTTGCTTTACTTTTATGTCTCTCTTCCAAAAATACAAAAAACATAAAAATACAAGATTAAATAAGATTGAAAAAAAAATTCAGCAGAATACTTATATCACGGGATTTCAAATCACAGGTAGACAACTTAAATTTTGGTTAAACTTCAGGTGGATAAAGTGTCAAATTTCAAATTAAAGATAGACAACTTAAATTTTAGTCAAACCACATATAAATAAGTTGTAATTTTTCCTCGATTATATTAATTTATGAAAAGTTTTGTATTTTTATCATTTATGTAAGATTACAACCCACACGTGTATATGAACAAACTGGGAAGAGAAAGGAAATAAGGGTTGATGATAATGGAGCCACTCGGGTCACCATCCAGGTGATTCAAGTATTCAACCATATCTGTATAGGGGTCATGTATTACTATTATCCACTTAGAGAAGAGTAGCCACAGTAGTTTTTCTCCTTTTGTGGGACCATTTCAACCAGGCACTTTAATTGCACTATTAAAAAGTGGGGTTCAATTTCTTCTCTAAAAAACAAGTGGGGTTCAATCAATCAACTTCCATTCCTTCATCCAGCTTGTAGATAAAGATGGGGTTTTGGAGGCAAGCGAGTATTGTACAAGCATTTCCTTTACCCTTTTCAACCTCCACTCTTTTCCAGCCTATCATTTCTTTCACTCAATAAGTGTGAATTTCCCAAGTTATTTTGGATGTATACATAACAATTATATGAGGCAAATTTCAACAATATATCTTAGTTTAAATTGAAAAATTAGTAGGTAATCCTGATCAAATGCGGTGACGTTTGTCTCACGTTCATGTATAGTTGGTCTACCCTTGAATTTATTTAATAGAATCCACTAAGAATGTGAGAAAATAGAATACCACATCATCATATTCCAAGAATACCCAATAATTATTTGTTTAAATTGTATGTTAGACTATTTAAATTTTGGGATTATTTTTGTAGGGGCTCGTTTCGTCGTAGATCCCCCAGCAATAAATTTGTTTAGAGAGTGGGTCGTAGGGTTCGGCGCCAACAGGCTTGCCACCGGCTCGCCTGAAGTGTTCCTCCTTCTTGGGGGCCTTTTTCTTTGTTCTTATCGTCTTAGGGGTTGCTCCTCGGATGGCCGAGGAGCCCCCACTCTGAAGGGCTCCTTGCATTTATATACCCTCTTTGGCCAACCCTAGCCTTCCAACTGTCAGTCATCCAGACCACTGCTTAAGGACTTGTCCTATCAGCCACGTTTCCCACCGTACTGTGGATCGCGGCACCCAAGGTTCCGCCGTTCAGGAGTCCCCTCAACACTGAGATTGCCAGGGGAGTTAGGTAGACGCATTAAGTGTGGATGTGACTGCCTGTACTGGGATCAGGATAGGTATGCCGAGGACAGGGTTGTCCTCGGCGCGGCCCGGAAGGCCGAAAAGTCCCTAGACAGCTGCCTGGGACAGCCATTGATCCTCGGCATGGGCCTTGGGCCAGTCTAGAGGTGGGCCGAAAATTCCAGGCCCCCGGGCCCCACAATAGCCCCTCAAAATCCTGCTGCACGTTCCCTTGAACGGGGAGGAGGGTTTTGACACCCACAGCCCTCATTCCCCCCGAGGCCTTCCGCTGGTTGGTTTTTCCCAAATAGTTAGCTCAGCGCTTCAATCCTCCGGCAAGTGATTAGCCTTTTATGGAAGATCCTGTTGCTGCTTCTAAAGATAGTGACAAGCTCACTGTAGGCTTGTGTCCGAGGACCATGCAAGACCTAGGCACAGGTGCTGCCTTCATAAGTAGTGGCTAGCTCTCCGTAGGCTTGGGTCCGAGGACCATGCAAGACCCAGGCACAGGCGCTGCCTTCATAAGTAGTGGCTAGCTCTCCGTAGGCTTGGGTCCGAGGACCATGCAAGACCTAGGCACAGGTGCTGCCTTCATAAGTAGTGGCTAGCTCTCCGTAGGCTTGGGTCCGAGGACCATGCAAGACCTAGGCACAGGTGCTGCCTTCATAAGTAGTGGCTAGCTCTCCGTAGGCTTGGGTCCGAGGACCATGCAAGACCTAGGCACAGGTGCTGCCTTCATAAGTAGTGGCTAGCTCTCTGTAGGCTTGGGTCCGAGGACCATGCAAGACCTAGGCACAGGTGCTGCCTTCATAAGTAGTGGCTAGCTCTCCGTAGGCTTGGGTCCGAGGACCGTGCAAGACCTAGGCACAGGTGCTGCCTTCATAAGTAGTGGCTAGCTCTCCGTAGGCTTGGGTCCGAGGACCGTGCAAGACCTAGGCACAGGTGCTGCCTTCATAAGTAGTGGCTAGCTCTCCGTAGGCTTGGGTCCGAGGACCATGCAAGACCTAGGCACAGGTGCTGCCTTCATAAGTAGTGGCTAGCTCTCCGTAGGCTTGGGTCCGAGGACCATGCAAGACCTAGGCACAGGTGCTGCCTTCATAAGTAGTGGCTAGCTCTCCGTAGGCTTGGGTCCGAGGACCATGCAAGACCTAGGCACAGGTGCTGCCTTCATAAGTAGTGGCTAGCTCTCCGTAGGCTTGGGTCCGAGGACCATGCAAGACCTAGGCACAGGTGCTGCCTTCATAAGTAGTGGCTAGCTCTCCGTAGGCTTGGGTCCGAGGACCATGCAAGACCTAGGCACAGGTGCTGCCTTCATAAGTAGTGGCTAGCTCTCCGTAGGCTTGGGTCCGAGGACCATGCAAGACCTAGGCACAGGTGCTGCCTTCATAAGTAGTGGCTAGTTTCCCCATAGGCCTGAGTCCGAGGACCATGCAGAGCCTTGGTTCTGTCTAACACTTGGTCTTCTGAAGTAATTAGTTTCCCCATAGGCCTGAGTCCGAGGACCATGCAGAGCCTTGGTTCTGTCTAACACTTGGTCTTCTGAAGTAATTAGTTTCCCCATAGGCCTGAGTCCGAGGACCATGCAGAGCCTTGGTTCTGTCTAACACTTGGTCTTCTGAAGTAATTAGTTTCCCCATAGGCCTGAGTCCGAGGACCATGCAGAGCCTTGGTTCTGTCTAACACTTGGTCTTCTGAAGTAATTAGTTTCCCCATAGGCCTGAGTCCGAGGACCATGCAGAGCCTTGGTTCTGTCTAACACTTGGTCTTCTGAAGTAATTAGTTTCCCCATAGGCCTGAGTCCGAGGACCATGCAGAGCCTTGGTTCTGTCTAACACTTGGTCTTCTGAAGTAATTAGTTTCCCCATCTTCTATCGGGGAAGCGTTTCTTGGCCGTTCGTGTTCTGCGCCTGACGCTTCGGTGCGCGAGACGCGCCTTCATTAATGGTCTCGTAAATCGACAGAAGTACAACGGTCTACAGCCCCCTTGGAATTTGGTGGCTTCATTATTGCCCGCCGCCTCGGTAACTCACTCTTCGAATTCTGCGCGAATTGACTGTCACCAACTCTCCCCCTCTATATAAGGCTTTCTGGGGGGATGGTTTCTTCATACCCCATGAGCTTCCCAACTCGAACAGAAAGAAAACCATCTTTCCACTCCCCATGCCCCTTTAATAACCCCGTCGGGATTGTGACCGGAGTTAGGAGATATGGAGTTAAGGGCTGCCGTGGCCGCAGCCCCCACTGGGTTTCTGGTGCGGCTGAGCCTCGGCGTAACACCGGCAGTGTTGCACGCGGTGGCCAGGTGGGACATTGTTGGAGTACCTAACATCTTTCCCCGGAGCGCACCTTCGGTGGAGAAGATACGCGAACTTACGTCATGTCTGGCGCCCGAGTGTTGCCGTCTCCAACGGCCGGCGCTCGGGAGGATTGGAGAGCGTCAAGGGAACATCACGGGGGAGGACGTTCCGGTGCCCCTGCATCTGCTCCTCACTTCGTTCAAGCTTCCGCTTTGAAGCAAGCCAGCCTCAGCCCCCCTTCCCCGCTTTTATTGTCAAGCTCTCCCGTTCTGCTGATGCCAATAAAAGCACGGGTTGACACTTCCCTCTCCCCTAGCTAGTTGTAGGATCGGACCGCCTGAGCCTCCGATTGTAGGATTAGCTTGTAATAAAGCTTGTAAAACAAGCCTGTCTGAGCCTCCGATTGTATCTGTAACTCTTTTCTATGAAATGATAAAGAATCCTTTCCGTTTGATGTTGAGTTTCTTTTTTTTTTTTTTTTTTTTTTTTTTTTTTTGCTGCAGAATTTTTCTTTTTTCTTCTTTCTTTTGCACCGCCACCTCTTTGCATGGTATTTGCTTTGAAAAGACCGCCGGTTGCGCCGGTCAGCGCACTAACCCTCCCCACAGACGGCGCCAATTGTAGGGGCTCGTTTCGTCATAGATCCCCCAGCAATAAATTTGTTTAGAGAGTGGGTCGTAGGGTTCGGCGCCAACAGGCTTGCCACCGGCTCGCCTGAAGTGTTCCTCCTTCTTGGGGGCCTTTTTCTTTGTTCTTATCGTCTTAGGGGTTGCTCCTCGGATGGCCGAGGAGCCCCCACTCTGAAGGGCTCCTTGCATTTATATACCCTCTTTGGCCAACCCTAGCCTTCCAACTGTCAGTCATCCAGACCACTGCTTAAGGACTTGTCCTATCAGCCACGTTTCCCACCGTACTGTGGATCGCGGCACCCAAGGTTCCGCCGTTCAGGAGTCCCCTCAACACTGAGATTGCCAGGGGAGTTAGGTAGACGCATTAAGTGTGGATGTGACTGCCTGTACTGGGATCAGGATAGGTATGCCGAGGACAGGGTTGTCCTCGGCGCGGCCCGGAAGGCCGAAAAGTCCCTAGACAGCTGCCTGGGACAGCCATTGATCCTCGGCATGGGCCTTGGGCCAGTCTAGAGGTGGGCCGAAAATTCCAGGCCCCCGGGCCCCACAATTTTGATTTTGTCTTTTTATATTTAAAATTTTGAAATCTTGTCCTCAATATTATATAACATTTTGATTCAAGTTCTATGATTGTTGAATGTGAAATTTTTTTTCTTTCATTTTTAGTAAAATGTGAAAGAAGAATTATCAATTCCTTATATGTCTTGCAAAAACAACTAAATCATTTTAGCCATTCATGAAAATAAAAAATAAAAAATAAAAAGCAATATTCAGCAAGAAAAAAAAAATCATTATAGTAACAATAGTTTGTTACAAATTTAAATAAAGAAGCATGTTATGAACTAAAATACACACAGAGAAATTAAAGTACAAAGGATATTTTTCAGGGATAAATGTATGAAACATAAATGGTTGAAAAAATTGAGTAGAAAACACTACTCATAAAATCAAGAAAAGTGTTATTTTCACAACTTTTTCACAATAAATCATAGATAGTAAGTTGTTATTGGTTCTAATTTGAATTCACAGTTTAGGTTACTTTTCTGTCCATCCATAATAACTAATAATAACCTGCCACTTAAAATTTATTGTGAAAGTGTGTGGACATAACATTTCTCTAAAATCAGTGCAACTTTTAAGCGTGTTTGAAATATTTTCTTTAAGGTGATAATAGCCCATAATTGAATGATTTTGTTAAAGAGTCATAACCAATTCGCCTCCTGATTCAACAAAATCACCAAACAGCTAACAACATTTATGGAGGTTAATTTTTTCTTAAAGCTATCTTACGGATTTGTGTACTTTATTATATTAAAGAAAGAAAAACAAAATTAATTGTGTCTGTTTCAAACCCTTAATTTTTAGACGATGAAAACTTTCAAATAAAGATCATTTTTCTTTATTTAAATGAGAAGTGTTATATTCACAACATTTTCATAACAAAATATAGTTTATAGATGATAAATTATTATTAGTTTTAATTTAAATCCATAACTTTTTTGAGAGGATTTAGTGCATAACTTAAATTACTTTTTTGCATTTTTGTTAATTTATAATCCTCCAAAAGGATATATATATATATATATATATATATATATATATATAAAACTATAAAAGAAAAGAAATATAGTGTCCATTTCTGGCACTTAATATTTAGATAACGAAGAGTTTTAATTGAAAGATCACAATTCTTCATTTGAATTGACACATTTCCAACATATTGCACTTTGCCAATTCGAAACCCTTCAAAAATGATTATTTTTTAAAAAACACTGCAATATGTTTATTTTGAAGAAATTTTTTTTCTATAAAATTGATTTGTTATCCTATGTTTGATTGTGATCCTAAAAATGAGCCATAAAAATCATCAACATTAATTGTAAATTCAAATATGGGTAAAATATGTATTTGGTCCATATCCTTTACATCATATTTCAATTTGGTCTCTAACTTTTCAATTGTGTTAATTTGGTCTATATCGTTATCTTTTAGATGGAAATTAATTGCTGATGTGGGTAACGGCCAAAATAAAAAATTAGTTTCCGTTGATGTGGCAATAAACTAATTTTTTATTTTTTCTATTTGCACATCAGCAATTTCCATTTAAGAGATAACGAAATGGACTAAATTAACATGGTACAAAAAGGTTATGGACCAAATTAACATAATTAAAAAGTTAAGGACCAAATATAGACTAATATCCTTCAAATAATAAGGACCAAATATGTAATTTATCCTTCAAATATTTACTATACGAACAAAAAATTTCATTAATAACAACATACTCAAAATAGGAAGACATTTCATTTTTTTTTTGGTCATTTGGGAGCCTCAAATTTTTTTACCTTCTCAAAAAAAATATTTGAAGTTCGGTCCCAAAATTTGGATCCAATGCCCAAAAATAAAGTGAGAAAATGACTTGGTTGAATAAAAAAAAAAAATTCAATCGTTGGCCAATGACTATCAATAGACGAGAAGAAGGTGAAGTAATAAAATTTACCAATAGGAGGGTTTTGTTTGGTATGCCATTTATTTATGATGATTTGTTTGAGTATATAAGGTTACGTTTGATAACAGTTTTTATTTTCTATTTTCAAAAACTTGTTTTGGGGAATATAAAGAAAAAACAATTTTCTTGTATTTTTGAAATAAAAAACATGTTTGGTTAGTTGAAATTAAAAAAAAAAAAAATTTGAAGAAAAAAATAGAAAATACGAAAATATGTTGTTACTAGGATTTGAATTCTAATGCTAACTCATTAAATAAGACAGATTTATTAAATTAAATGCGCATTTTCATTGACTTTTGAAAATTAGAAACTGAAAACAGTATTTTACATATTTTCAGTTTTCTTCACAAATTGAGTTTTGAGAATAGTTTTTGTTTTCTGTTCATTTTGGGTTACCAAACAAATTTTTTAGTCTCAAAAATAAAAAATTGTTTTTGAAAACAGAAAATAAAAGGAAAAATAGTTACCAAACATACCCTAAGGTTCCAAAGAATGTTTTCCACTCTTTAAAAGCTGAAAATATTGTCAACTATGTTGGTCTTCTTTTCCATTGATTTGTGTTTTTTTATCGTACCAAATACCATAGAATGCAAAAAATATATTTTTTTAAAAATAAAATAAAATTGAACAGTAATTGGCCTCACATACTTGTGATGATGTATTGCCTCGCTTTTTTATTGCTTCAGAAAAGATGATGTACTTGTATATAAATCAATAAGATTCTAAACCTAAAAAAAAAAAAAAAAAAGGTTATAAAGAAAGAAAGAGCATTTTTTACTATATTTAAAATAATTTTTATTTATCTATATATATAATATAAAAAACCAAAGTCTTTAACTTTTTGTTGACTTTTTAAAATTTTGACACATCAGCTTTATAAGCCTACAAATTTACATCTCATTATAATTTATTTTATTTTTTAATTTCTTTAATTAGACTGCAATATTAGAGAGACTCACATTAGTATTAGGATTTAAAACCCTACAACCTAGAAAACAAACATGAAAGTGTAGGTTGAAACTCTGGCCACCTTGAAAACAAACCTAGAGACTCACATTAGATTTGAGGTTCATTCTCCGCCTGTACCAAAAACTGATTGGTGTCTTGATCTAATGATAAAGAGCTATCAGCAGAAGCAGATGTCATAGGTTGAAACTCTCTCTCTCTCTCTCCAAAAAAAAAAAATAGTATAATTATGATATGTTGATGAATTGGAATTCAATTATTATTATGTTGCATTTTTTTTTTATTGCGAATTATGTTGCATGACTTGGTTACGAACTATATATGCGTGAATCATATGTAGTTTATTACAAGCGAGTTGCCTCAAAAACAAAGCCAGAAATCCTAATATAAGTCAAAGTCTTAGGGGTTAAGATAGTTACGTCCTTACAATTCTAACTTGCTTCTGATAAAATTTGGACCCACTGCTTTCATGGATATGATTGATAGGCTTTGTGATTATTTTCTTGATGAACTTTGATATCAAAATCAACCTGCATGCTTTGAAAGAGGTGTTCTACATCACCATGAGGTTCTAAGTGGTCTTGACTATTTACGATTAATGGCTAATTTTGATGTGATTGCTCGACGTTGGATTATTTTCTCCAAATAATAGATGCAATTTGCACAAAATTTTTCTTAGTTGTTTAGTCCTTTTTCAACAATGAAATAGCTTCAATTTGAATCTAATGGCTAATTTTGATGTGATTGCTCAATGATGGATTATTTTCTTTAAATAATAGATCCAATTTATACAACTAGATATTTCGTAAAAAATTTCTTAGCTATTTTGTTATTTTTCAACAATGAAATAGCTTCAATTTGAATTTATTAACATTGTAGTTGTTTAGTTATTTTTCAACAATGAAATAGCTTCAATTTGAATCTAATGGCTAATTTTGATGTGATTGCTCAATGATGGATTATTTTCTTTAAATAATAGATGCAATTTATACAACTAGTTATTTCATAAGATTTTTCTTAGCTGTTTTGTTCTTTTTAAACAATGAAATAGCGTCAATTTAAATTTATTAAAATTGTACAAGTTCTATTCGTTTTATATTTGAAAATTTTTAGGGCTTTTATATATATATATATATATATATATATTTCATAGTTTAAGATGACAGAAGCAACAAACAAAAAGAAACTTTTTATGCAAGTAACGGATGAAAATGAAGAACTTAATCAAAAACTCAAAACCCCATAAAATAAACGTGTAAACCAAAAACTCAAAAACCCTATGCAAATCAAAAGTCTTTGATCAACAGAAAACAGACTTAGTGTTAGTTTGGATTATATATATATTTTCATAGTTTAAGATGACAGAAGTGACAAATGAAAAGAAACTTTTTATGGAAGTAACGGATGAAAATGAAGAACTTAATCAAAAACTCAAAAACCCATAAAATAAACGTGTAAACCAAAAACTCAAAAACCCTATGCAAATCAAAAGTCTTTGATCAGCAGAAAACAGACTTAGTGTTAGTTTGGATTGCGCTAAAAACATTTTTCAATACGTTTGTGTCTCTGTCAGTAGGTCCTGTGCATTGTTCACGGGACCCACAAGTTGTCTAATTCAAAAAAAATTTATTAAAACTGGGTCCCACAAGTTGGATTATATATATATTTTCATAGTTTAAGATGATAGAAGTGACAAATGAAAAAGAAACTTTTTATGGAAGTAACGGATGAAAATGAAGAACTTAATCAAAAACCCATAAAATAAACGTGTAAACCAAAAACTCAAAAACCCTATGTAAATCAAAAGTCTTTGATCAGCAGAAAACAGACTTAGTGTTAGTTTGGATTGCGCTAAAAACGTTTTTCAATGCGTTTGTGTCTCTGTCAGTAGGTCATGTGCATTGTTCACGGGACCCACAAGTTGTCTAATTCAAAAAAAATTTATTAAAACTGGGTCCCACGGCACTATTTACATATTTAAAAATTATTTTGTTACAGTATTTTCAGTTTTCAGCAATAAGCGATATCTAAGCAAACCCTTAAAAACAACTTTTAGTACATGAAAGAAACATGGTTTATTTTTTTGTGTTGTTTCTATAATTTGTAGGCTTTGAATATTTTGATTCTTTAATTTTTTGTCCTTTTGGAAGTTTTAACATCTATATTTTTTAGTTCATTTTTTTGCAAAATTTGAAACTATTTGGCAAACTTCAATAGTTATAGCTATGGTTTTTTTTTTATTTTTTTTTTTTTTTTATAACACATCTTTCTCTTATGTTTCTCTATTGTATAGTCACACACACACACACACACACACATATATACATATATTGTTTCAATAATTTCTAAGCAATGAATCTTTTGATTCTTTAATATTTTTTAGCACTTCAAAAGTTTTAATATCTGAATTTTTTAGTTTTTTTTTTTTTTTTTGCAATATCTAAATATGTCTAGCAGATTTTTTACAAGCCCATTGCACATTCAAACAATGGTTTTATATATATATATATATATATATATATATATAATTGTTACATAAAAGACTAGAGTAATTTATGCAATGGTAAAATAATTGTAACATAAAAGACTAGAGTAATTTATGCAATGGTATAATTTCATAATCAATTTAAGATTTTATTAAATTTATTTTAGTTTACTACACAAACAAATAGGTTTCCCTGCATAGTTTGCGACTGGTTTCAATAAAATAAAAAATCACCTCTCAATTTTGATTGCATGTATCATACATTGCACATATGCATATTCTAGAGCCACACTTTTATAACTTATCTCAATTATTTTTTTTGTTAATTTTTGTGTTACTTTATATATACAACAAAAAAATTTTACTCTTTAGTCTTTACCTTTAACACAAATTGGCCAAGTCTTGTAGCTCAATTGACGATTTCTTATCTTTCCAATAAAGATGTCTAGAGTTTATATTTTCTCACCCTAACAATTGAATTAAAAAAAAAATTAAGACATAAATGGTTCATTTCCATATCACAATCTACATTAGACTTATAACATAGTCAATCGCAAATCTACATTAGATTTATAACATTAATGTAATTTTGTTGGAGCAAGCCAATGGCTTTGGCTATCCTGTGTGGACCTCTGGGGTGGTTTATTTTGTCAATAAAATCTTTATGCAGATTATCAAATAAAAAATAAAAAAAGATCTTTACTAAGAAATAGATTGTTTAAAGAGAAATATTACCATGGCAAGCTAAATAATCATGAGCCATGAGTGATGACATTGACAAAAAATTTGGATCAAACTTGTATGTTCAAGCCAAGAGCATTGTAAATCAACTAGTTAACATATTTTGGTGTTTTTAATGGAGACATTCAAGATTCAAATCTCCGCTCCCCGTTGTAATTATCAAATTATCTAAATAAAATAAATTAATGGTTTTCATTATGTTTTTAATTTTAAAGTTAACAGATGTTCTAAGGGTATTAGTTTAGGAAATAATTTTAGAAACTTTTTATGGGAAAAAAAAAAAGAAACTGATTTTTGACAATTTTTATACTTTTCATAAAACTAGTATCAAAACTTGCTTTAAATGATCCATTAACAAATGCCCTAATGACACTTGTTAATTAATTAGACCATTAACAAAATAGAGCCTGGTCTCCTACCATACATGCATGATTGCGAATTAATTAGCAATTACAAATGCATTAGTAGCATCCTAGCTATAAAAAAAAAAAATGAATTAGATGCATTAGGTAGTACTTAGTAGTTTATAAATGAATTAATTAATACACAATGACGTATAAAACAAAACGAAAGGTGATCAATATCAACTACAAAAAAAATTAGGTTGTCCTCTTCGTTTAAAAAAAGGCATAAACAGTGCATGGATGGACAAATTGAAGAGTAGTAGACCAAGTAATTAAGAAAATCTGAAAAACGTACAATTCTAGGTAACATACAGTGAACATTGAGTACAAACTCAATAAGAGAATCCCATAGGGCAAGCAAAGAAGCGAGATTCACGGCATAGATGAATGTTTAGAGGAAACCTTCACTTCAAAGTGTCCCAAACTTATGAAATTAAAGGACTGTAATTATCATTGCCCTTGTCCCCCTTATGAGTCACACTTCCACGCTTCTCATCTCTCATATTCTCAGCACACACATTCAATTTTTTTAACACTGTTTTTTTTTTTCTTACAAATTGAAGAGTCTCTGTAGGGTACGTACCCTTAAGTATTTATTTTTAAATGTAACACACCGACAACCCCTTTAATTAAAAAAGAATATAGGAGTATTCAAATTGCATGCTATTATTGCCATTCACGTGGGAGTGTGATTATTGCTGGGTTTTTAGTATCGGCCCCGTTTGGAGAAAATAGTATACTAGCTAGTACTAGAATTATTGTGGTCCATCGTCTGACGTGTAGCACGAGCTGCACCACCATAATCATTATCTAACTTCTTCTTTTTTTTCTAACCTAAAACCTAAAAGCTTAGCTTGTTTAATAATTAATATCGATACTTAGAGGAGAAATGAGAAAATCTTCTCTTGTGTTTACACGGACGTAGAGATCGAGGAGCGAGAATAGGGGAGAGGGGATAAGATTTTAAATTTATTTATTTATTTTTAGACTTCGTTTGGTTGAAAATGAGATTAGAGAAAGGAAAAGAAATGAGTAAACGAAAAGAAACGTGAAAGAAAATAAACGAAAAACACTTCTCCTATCTATGTTTGGAAAAGGGATGAAAAGAGAAAAGAAAAAAAGAAAAAAGAAGATTTATTTTGTTTGATTTGTAAAGGGGAGATGAATGGAAAGAAATATATGTATATTACTTTTATACCCTTAGAAAGAAAAGAGATGAATTTAAAGTAATGAACAAAAATGTAATTTTGGAAGGGCTAAAAGTCAAACTTTACACCTGTATGTTTTTTAACAAGAATTTTCTTTCCATTTCCACTCAATTTGGGCAGAAATGAAAATGTGGGCCTAGCTGATTCATTTTCTTTCCTATTTTTACCTGTCAAACAATAAAAATCCCACTTTTCTCTTCTCTTCTCTTCTCTCCTCTTTGCCTCTTTTCCCTTTCCCAAATGCAATATTAGAGAAGAGATTTGAGGAGCTTTAGAGAAGAAAACCCTTCAATTTTAATTTCCCAAATTAGGAAGGGGATGAGAGAGGAAGGTTTTCGCTTATATTAAAAATAATAATAAATTTTCAATTTTCAATTTATATTTATTTATATAAATTGAACAAAAGATCAATATAAATAATTTTCAGTCTATATGATGTCTTACTATTTCATTTACTTCACATTTTAGTTTTTAAAAAATTCAAATAAATTGGAGGGACATTTATACCCCATCCTCTATTTAATTTTTAAAACTTCCAAATAGGGGAAGGGATAAACATTCCCCTTCACTCTCCTCTACTAACCCTTCATATTTATATATATATATATAAATAAATTTTCAATTTTGTCCTTATAATATCAATTTATATCTATTTCTTCAAGATTATATTTAAAAAAGGATATAATGTCATTTGAATTTAAAAAATGTTGACTATAACCATTTTGGTATTTCTTTAAATTATTGGTGAAGAGGAAAAATTCAATCCACTTATTTCAAAATGGATGGAGAAGATTTTAGGAATTTCATGATAATTTTCCCTAGGAACTTTAAAGAATTGCAAGCCATTTTTTCAGTATGATTTTGAAGTTCATTGTGAGTCATATCCTTTCATTATCTTCTTATAATAACCTCATGCTCTCGGCTCATACTCACTAGTATCTAAGGTTGGATGCACAGTTATGACTCATCTAGATCTCCAACTCCGGCAGGTCAGGGCCCAGCAGATAGGGTGTCATTATGGTCACGTCCATTTGGAAGACGCCAACTTAGGTCACCCCTACCCATTTTTCTGTTCATCAAAAAAAAAAAAAAAAAAAAAAATCATTCCATGAGGATGAACTCCAATTTTTTTTTTCCTTTATAATCAGGTGGGAGAGGGAAAATTTGAACACGAATTCTTTTTCATGGGAGAATGTGACAATACCACTAAATCATAGATCTCTTAATAATTTCTTTTTACTATAAAAGAAAGATGAATATGATTATTAAGTGCCCAATCCATGTAATAAATACTTTGAATCTATATTATATGCTTATGTTTACCTATATAAAAAAAAAAAAAAAAATCTATATCTATTTTTTTTCATGAATAATATATATATATATATATATGTGTGTGTGTGTGTGTTTGACAAATAATCTAATGATAAGGTCAAAAAATATTGATTTTAAAGCCTTCGTAACCTATGATATTTTGGTTTGTGTTTGGTTCTAGATTTTAATCTTGAGTGTTAAATTAGTAGATGACTTTATATCCCTGCTTTTTTATTTATTTTAAATTTTTTTTATACAAGATAGAATTTCTATTTTAACCTAATTTAAGTGTATATGTGTGTGAAACTATTTCCTAGAGACTTGAATCCCGACTCTTGTCCATTACACCCCACAAACACTTATATTTATAAAGTGACTACTGCACTAAGAGTATACGGTAGTATATCCCTGCTTTTCATTTATGAAAAGAGAGGCTTATAATTTAATAGGCCACCATAAATTTCGGCCAGTTTTTGTTATTGAATGGTTGCCCAAGTTTTATGGTGTAGTAATGAGTCTACTGACATGTTGACAAACATCGAATGCAATACATTTCAATAATTCTGCTCTATTATTTTCTTTTATAAGGTCAACCTCTAGGTCATATACTGTTGAACTGTTCCAATGTAAAGTGTCTTATTATGCATCAAAGACACACCAAAAAGTGAAAACAAATATTAATATATTTAGTCCTCATTCGTTAGGACATCTCATAAAAGTTGTATATCCACTATGATTAATCCCTGTTATGATTGTATACCACTGGAGACATTGAAGCAACATGAGAAATGAATAACTACATTTGACAATAAAGCCACTTTTGGTTTCTTAATTTCATCACCACATGTCGCTAGTTATGTTGGATTTTATTTGTAATATTTTCATCAACATATATGATAGTTATACTTTTACTTTTTAATATTTTAATTTGGACAAATTTTGATTCCAAACAAGTATGAAACTATTTTTTTTTTCAATCTATTACGTAGTTTTATAAGGTTATTTATGTATATTATTTAAACAAATCGTATGACTTATTAAAAGAGTCATATGATTAAAACTACACATGAATTATCTTTTCAATCACTACGCAATAGGTTGGAGAAAAATAACTTCAAATTAGTTTGGATACAAATTTTTTCCTTTTTAATTTTTAGTCAATATAACTAACACAAGGCTTATAGTGGATGGTAGCTATATTGATAGCGGCTCTATATTGAACCTTGTATGCATGAATACCTTGAATTTAAATCATGAACAAAGATAAGAAGATGACTTATATGTGTTCACTTACTAAACCACACTTAAGTGATTGTATATAATCATTTTAAGTGAGTCATCTTCCTATTGTTGGTTTGGCATACCAAGTTTGTCACCAAACTCTATCCCTAAATCATTAGCAATAAGCAAGCCAAAAGTACTCTCTTCTTTTGTTTATTATTTCTTTAAACTAAAACGCATTTTTGCCAATTAAAGTTTAAAGTTTTTCATTTTGGTTATTTTCATTTCAATTTGTTTTTGGCCATTCATGTTTTGATTTAATCTATTCTTGTATAGGTCATGCCATCCATTTTTGTTAGTACTCTGATCATCAAATACCAAATAAATAGTTTCCATTAATTAAGAGACGTCATCCATATAATACCAAGTTTCTCCTAATTACTTACAAAAATGGATGGTATGGTCGATATGAAAATAGAACCAAACATGAAGAGTCATAATGAAATTGATTCTCAAAAAAAAAAAAAATAATGAAATTTCTCAACTTAGATGGCCAAATAGAAACAACCCAAAATTTGAAGAGCCAAAAGTATATTTTAGTCACTTCTCTCTCTCTCTCTCTCTCTCTCTCTCTCATTTTTTTTGGGAGGGGGTGTTCACAAAAAATGATGTTATGCCAATAATAACACGAGTTTAGTGACCAAAAACTTAAGCTCTTTCGCATCCAAGAAAAAAAAAAAGGGTTCGATAAACTAATGTTTTTAGGGAATTTGTTAATAGGCTATTTTAAGAAAGTTTTAATACCACTTTTTTTTTTTAATAAAAAGTTTTTAAAAATAATTTCTAAACCAATGCCTTTAGGGCATTTGTTAAATTTTCACCCCAAAAAAAAAAAGTTCCAAAACAAACATATACTTACATTACAACACTTAAAAAGATCAAAAGGATTTCTGATTTTAAAAAGGGAATCAATTTATGAATGAATTTGTTGTTCCTGGAGTCACATTATTTACAACTTTTTGTTCTCTGTAACGCATAATGGTTAACATGCCAATTCCATGCGTTTGAATATATCGTAACATGCATTGATCATGTAATAAAATATGCATAACACTCAACACCCATGTTCTCTTTGCATATTTGCAATGCGGAATGTGCCATCAATAGACTCAACTCAATAAATTCACATACAATTTATTTTTTTGAACATTGAAAAAAAATTACATGTGAATATCTTGTCATTTGTCGATGAGCAAATTCGATTAATTTCTAAAGAAATTTAAGATCTACTATAGTTATTATATATATAAAGTGTTTGGGGGTTTAGAAGGAAAGGGTTTGAGTTGCGGAATTAAAAGCATATTGTAATTAGCTCTTAAAAAAAAGGTTTAATGTTGTTAATATTCATTTTGAATTTTTACCAACTCTTAAAAAGAAAAAGAACTTTGTAAGAATATTGTTTGCTAGAGTAAGTAAATTACTAGATTACTCAATTCTAGTATTGTGGGGGGTAAAAGTCCAACCTTATGTATTGGGCCTAGGGTTCTATTTGAAGATTATTATGTGTCCGAAGAGAAGGAAGTGGTTAAGAAGGAGTCCATGTGGAAGAGATATACCTAGAAATGAACGAGGAGTATAGTCCGAAGAGAGCACCAGTGGTCCGAAGAGGGCATTCTCCTCGGATACAAAGAGTCTTGATCAAGCAAATATCTGGAAGGTTCGAGTGATCTTCCTAACGACTTCAATGATAAGGATAAGCTTTGGGCATGCCTGGAGATGATAAGAACGGAGAAATATCTAAAAGAAAAAGCTGCTACTACCGTGTTTAATGCACTGCAGCAACTTTCCTGGCCGCATTTATGTGGAGAAGACCCCTGAACAGTGTAATCTCAGCTACCACAACTCATAGAGAGCTAAAGAAGATACCTGACGTGACATATACTCAAGTGGATACATAGATGAAGAACAAGTGGATGATGAGGATGATGGGGAAGGATGCTATATAAAAGGAAGAGTCTTTGATAAAAGGGGATCGGAACAGAGAGAAAAAGGAGAGGAGAACAATTTTATTGTAGCTCCAAGAACTTTATTCACCTTTCATTCAATAATATACCTCTTCGGACATCAATTTGTTTAGTTTTTAAGTGTGTTTTTACGTTAGTTCATCCCTTAATACCCTAGTTAATCATTGTTTAATTCACAACCAGCCCAGCTCTTTCACACACTCTCTACAAATTCATTGTTTTGGGTTCATTGGGCTCATAATCCAAACATTTTGGACTTGGGCTACAAAAACTGACCCTACAAGTATGTAAATAGTTTTTTTAATTTTCGTTTCTTAACTTAATTTTTTTTTTATCGCAATACAAGTATTTTTGTTAATACTTATTGAGTTTGAAGTAGTTTCTTTTTCTTTTCTTTTTTGAGAGAGTTTGAAGTAGTTTCAAATAGGTGGAATACTGGAATCATGAATATTCCTTTAAATGGCTTGAAATGGTCTTAAATGAGACACTTGGCACATAAAGTTAGAGTGGAATTTTGAAATCTAATTAGGACACTTAACAAAAAGTTATAATGAATTAATTAGTCCTTTATTGAACTTCCATTTCAAATATATTAACTATTTATAGCCCTTTGCATATGTAAAGGCAAACTTAAAAATAACCATAATTAGATACAAATGAATTACGCATACTTGTGGATTTTAGTTAGTTTAACTGATAAAGTCTCTTGTCGTCGAATAAAAAATCTAGAGTTTTAACCTTGCCTACACTAAAAATCAATTGAGTTCTTCACCTAATGATCATTGATTGAAATTCTATGGTATGTAAAAAAAAAAAAACAGAACTGTTTTTTTTTTGGGTAAATAACACAGAACTCTCATACTTAAATTAATAATATTGATGTTTTTTTTTTATCAGTTGCCATTTGCCAACTCTACGCAGGTGTTTTAGAAATAACCACAATTAGATAAATTTACGACTTTAGTACTTAAATTTAATACTACTGATATTTCTTTTTGAATTTTTGTCACTTTCGAAAAAACCATTGCCTAGGATATTATTTAGTAAGTAAAAATTAGATAGTTTCTTGTCCTATTTAAATACTTAGTTTGACTTTTTATGCAATTTATTTATTATAACACACTGATTTTTTTAAATGTTTATTCTATTTTTCAAAGAAGTTATAAAATTCATTCATTATGAAAAGTTAATGAAATTTTTTTCAGAATGTGATACTTTATTTATTTATTTATAATTTATTAAGGTTTATACTTGTATTAATGAAATGAAAGTGGATTAACTTAGTCTTTACGGAGTTCATACTTCAAAATATATATTATATAAATGCATTGTACCTTTAAAAAAATCAAAATGAAATAGTAAAAGTCAGAATCAAGAAAGAAATTTGGACATGGTGGTGTCCCCGACAAAGGGGACGTCAAGTGGGCCAAAACATGGTTGCTGGGCCTAAAATGAAATTAACACCAGCCTAATTTTGAGGTAGCTGTGTGTGGGCCCAAAAGAGAACCCAACAAAGGGAAGCTAAACTAAACTCACCTGAGGTTGGGATGTACACTTCGGACATTTCATCATTTGTGTTTATGGTTGTAGCTCTACATTCGTCAACGCGTTCGATGCATTTAACGCCTTCAGGTTTGGACTGGCATTGCTGGGCCCCAGCCCATTCCTTCAGCCCATGTGCCTCTGATTTTGACTCTTTAGATTTAGATATATCCAATTATTTCATGCAATTTCCACATCCTATCCACAATTTCCTGACTTTTTTTCTGGGCCCATCATTGGCTTAATTCAGCTAAAAGAATAGTTTACATACAAAGAAGTTTGAATGATTTGAAGGACATTAATAGTAAACAAAAAGGTTCCCACTTTCCATAATCATTCAGAGACAAAATAAAAAAGCCTTTAAAAAGGAGAGGAACAGGTTTCCACTAACATGAATTGTTTACATCTATCTTGTGGAAGTGGAACCCAATGGATTTGTACTTGGCAGGAAAAACTAGTAGATATTATATTGTTAACCAAACCATTATTTGAGCATGTCAGGAGGGAATGACATGGATTTGGACTACCTCTAAAATACTACTTTAATGGAATAGTAAAAATAGTACAACTAAAAATGTTGCTGGGTTCAGGTTGTTGCTTATTAAAGGAACAAGCTATAGTTATAGTAAAGCACATGGGATAGGGTAGTTGAGCTATATCAATAGCTTAACAAAAGGGACAAGTTCCATTATGTCATTGCCGACAGCTCGCTATGTTAGAGTTGTGACAAAAAAGTTGTGAAATAATGTGTAGTCCTAGAATTACTCGTAAAAATAGAATGCTTTGGATTGCGTGTATCATGGCTGGAAACTAAAACTGTCTGTGTGTGTCAAAACTTTGATCATCAAGTCTCAATGCAAGATCCCAAGTGACTATAGAAGAACATGAGCCTTTTGTCATTCCTGAACTCTCTGAATACACAAATAAATACCTTTCACATATGCAATCACCTGCCCATGGCAAAATGAATTGGGTGGAGGCAATGAACTATTCAAGTCCCTCACCCTCAACCTTCATTTGTTAGCCATTGTCTGCTACAGACTTTGGAAGAACTCTAAATTCTAAACAATTGGCCAGCCTCGCTTCAGCAGCAGTACAACTCTCAACTTTCAAATTGTCACTGTTTGCTGCTTCGTATTATTTGTTCATGTTTTTACCAACAAATTTCCTCTTTTTTGATCTCGATAGTCCCTTCTGCTTTTCTTCTCTCTTCCTCTTCCTTTGTTGGTTTTGAAATGACTTACCAACCAAGGAAGGTTGTTCCTTCAATGCAAAGCTCTTTGCGACATGCCCTAAATGAAGTTTCTTCACCATAAATATTCTTTTCAGCTCACCACGATGGGCAGTGTAAGCACGGACCCAGGAGCAAAACGCATCCTTGGCCAGTTTCTTCATGCTTGGCTAAAGCATAAGATGAGAAGGAAAAAAGTTAGATTTAGAATGCAACATAATAATATTAAAGATCAAATATGTAATCATCCTAATATACCACCCAAGTTGCGGGAATACATTATTATGGATCAATGTGCAAGATATACCTGGGCCACAACAAATGATTCAAGTGCCTTCTGCAGAGATAGAACCCAGGGATGTAACTCTAAGGTGAGAAACTTCTTGACATGGCGCTTCTGATCATACACTGGGAAACTATCCAAGACTTTAAGGAGGGGATACTCAGTTAAAGACTCGCCATGTTTCTCCAAGTCTTTTAAATAGTCCATTTCAACTGGTTGCAGAAATAACAATGCCTCTCCTCGTTCGCCCAACCGAGCAGTTCTGCCAACCCTGCATCATGGATCAAGGAGAGGATTAAGCTTCCTATGGACCATTTACACAACACCAACAAGAAATACTGCATTGGCTGGATTACATATTTTAAAGACCCAGCCTGGGGAATCTCGTGTACTCAGAAATAAAACTCTATGACAGTGAACGCTATATGTAACTTCAGATCAGAGAATAGTAATGCAGGAGTCCAATAAGAAGTGGGGAATATCCATTTGCTATATTTTTCAAAGATGTTCGGATGATGATTTAGGATGCCGCTGTTATCTCTCAGTCAACCAGATGAAATGTTGTAACAAGCTCTCCACAAGTATTAATCTCATGTGAATAACATGTGCATATATAGAGTAAAATTATATCATAATGTTTGCCAACTAATTTCCAAGTCAAAATTCATTGAATGGTCATCTTAGACCGCATACCATGATATAAACATAAGAAGTGTTGGTACCACTAATAGTCACCCAGAGAGAAAACACTAAAGTTGAGATTTAAATTTAAAAAAAAAAAAAAAAAAAAACGCAGTTAGAAGCCTCTGATATACCTATGCACATATTCCGTAGCCTCCCCTGGAGAATCATATTGTATAATAAATCTAACTTTTGGAATATCCACACCTCTAGCAATAACATCTGTGCATAAGAGAAGAGCTAATTTTTCTGTTTTAAAAGCCTGAAATGTGGTTCTTCTATCCTCCTGCTTCATATTCCCATGTAATCGAAAAGTTTTGCTTCTAATGAACAATGGCCTTAGTTCTTCCTCTGATTGTGTATTAGGGGTGAGTTTGAATTCACTTAGCAGAGAGTAGTGAAAATCCACTGCATCACATGTTGAAAAGAATACCACAATCTGTAGAATGAGTATGTGAGTGAACTTAGACAAATCAAACCATAAGAAGAATATATTTACTATGTCATGAAAATAAACTTGTATAAACAATCTGGAAAGCACCAATGTACTTATCCTCAAAAAGGTTCCCTTTTTTTTTTTTCCCCTAAAAGTTAGGAACGCATAAGGATGTGGCAATTTTTCTAAGAATGCATTTTATGAAAGTTGAAAAAATGTAATTGGCGCTCTGAGATTGGCTGGAAACTAGTCTTCTAACATAACATCATTCACAATCGGAAACTCTAGAAATTTGAAAATAAGTCACCAAGATATTCAGACTACATGAATGGCATTAAATTCTTAGACAGATCAAGAAAAGTCAGCACATACTACATTTACTTAGAGCTTTGTATCCTAGTGGCATTGCCTATTCTCCTTTATGAACCAAGGGCTTGGTCTAGCGGTTCCCAAGGTTTCAAAACTCCTAGCCAACATCTTGGGGCCACCCCTAAGGAATTCCTCCTTGTAATTCCCTGGTGTGTGGATGGGGGACTATACACACTCGGGGGAATAGTCAAGCTATCAAAGAGCTCTAGACACCCATGTAAGCAAAAAGAAAAGAGTATTCACTTTTTGCTCTGTGGAAACTTCCTATAAGCAAAATAGACCAGACACAAGGATTCTGTTTTAATTATGTATTCTATTCTTTCCTTTTCTTTTCCTTTTTTGTGGGGAGGGTGGGGGGGCAATATTACACTGGAAACTTTTCATAAGTCACAAATTACAGAATTACCAGACACTCCAGATCCTACAATATTAGAAGCATAAGTGAGAGAAGGATATACACAGCTATAGTTTAAAATGTTATTAATCCTTTACACCCACCAAATCCAGTTTAAAGCAGTTTAGAGCATTACAAAAGCTAAAGCCTCACATGATACAGAAAACAATGAAAGTTTAAAGTTCAACTGTGATCTTACCTTTTGGGAAGGTCCGCTCTCAAAAAGATGCTTTAGAATGGAAAGAAGTACAACTAGGCGTGAGCCACAGGGTACTGCATACAAATTCGTTCAGAACCTTCATATACAAAGCTGTAAAGATTCACAAAATCAAGCTTTATATCAGCATATACCTTTCACATATCTCTGAACTAATTGAGATGGAACTCTAAAATCTGCAATTGAAGAGCTCATCAATTTATCAGGCTGTTCTAATTCATCATTCACATCAAATCTCAAAGATCCAAAATCTTCAGATGATAATACAGGCTGTATCTTCTTGTCATCAAGGCCAATCATAACAGGATTCTCTAAACTAAGTTTGGCAAGATGATTTACTTTTTCATTTAAGGTAGCCGATAATAGCACATTCTGTCTCTGAGGCTCAGAATTACATGAAACAGCACTCTCTTTGCCAGCAAATTCATTTGGCCTTGAACCCAATTGATCTAGTATTTCCTCTATTTCTTTCCCAAATCCTAATTCCAAAATCCTGTCAAGCACAGGGAGAGTTAATGACGGCATGATAGCGTGAAAAGAATACATCAGTGGAACAGTATTATATATATTATGGCCAAAAAAAAATAGCAACTAGAGATTTTAGACTATACATATCAGCTTCGTCAAAGATTATCCAACGCATATTAGCGTGCAAGAATGATGATGTATTCTTTAAGTGATCCAAGAGGCGCCCAGGAGTAGCAACAAGAATAGATATGCCTGAAATGGACCAGGTGAAAATCCAACATATTATTAAGGGATGTGTTCAAATATATGACAAAAGAAATAAATAAAAAAATCAATATCAAAACTAGACATGATTCTGACCTTTGCGGAGCCTGGCTTTCTCCTTTGACCTGTTTTCACCACCCATTATATAACCCGGGACAATCCAATGAAAACGGTGCAATAACTTCTGTAAGATTTCATAAACCTGCATGCATAGCTCTCGCGTTGGTACAAGGACCAACGCTAGTACCAGGAGATAAACTAAAGCTAAGGAACCAAACGTACCCAAAAAACAAACAACTACAATGGCAGTGACTGGAATGAATATATTCTTAACTGCTAAACATTTTCCAAAAACCAATACTGAAAAAAGAAAGAAAAGAATTTCTAAATTCATTACAAAGATTTTCACTTTGCTATGATATAGTCAGAACTATCAACTAAGAACTTTCATTTTCGTAACCCCAAGTAGAGTAATTTGTTTTGGTCTCCTATCCTTCTTTTCCCTCAAAACACAAAATGGAGGAGCTCAACAATTAAGCATACATTGCAAGATTAGAGAGTGGTGAGAATAAAGCTGACCCAATAAAGAAAGGCAGAGAAATGTACCGAAAGTTCCATCAGAACGCTGAATACGAGGTTGTTTTCCCTGCAAGTGATGAATAATTGGAGCCAAGTACGCAATAGTTTTTCCAGTACCAGTAGCAGCATTCACAAGTCTACAAAGTGCCTAGTTAAAGAAACAATAACACCCCAATTCTCCAAATATTATATGAACCCAAAAAAAAAACAAAACAATGTAAGAAGAGAAGGATACACATGACGACCAGAGAGAATGACTGGAATGGCTTGGGCTTGTACCAACGTGGGAGCTTCGAAGCCCATCCTGTCTGTTTTTACAATATACTAACAATTAACAAGCCGTGTGTTTTGCGATTACTAAGACAACAACAAAAAAGTTTATTTTGCTTTTGGGGTACAATTTCTTGCTTGCTTGGTTCTATGTAAGTAATTTATTTGTGTCAGACAAGGTACGAGAATAGAGAGACACAAACCTCGGAGCTGGTCGCATAAGGAGGAGTGGAGGCCGAGGCTGGAGAAAGAGCATAATGCGAAAATCTCGTTGTTGTTGGTGTTCTTCTTAGTCTCTGCGTCTTTTGTTTTTGTGGGGTTTTCGCTTCTCCTCTTCGTTGTCGCCATGACTACTGAGAATTGAGAAGGGTTCAATGGTGAAAGTGAGAATGGCATAGGTAGGGTTGGGTTCTATTGTGGGGTTAATTTTCCTGGGCTTCCAAGCCCATTAACACCTTTACTCCCAAGCCCATTTAATTATTAACTATGAAATTAAGAATTTTTGTTCTAAAACAATCAGAATTTTTATTTAATTTTTTAAAATATTAATTAAAAATATTTTACATAGATAGAAGGAGTGATGGTTGTAAGAGTTTTGAGGGGGAATGAATATTTTAGGGATGATACAACAAATTCATTGAGGAAAAAAAAATAAATATATAAATTAATTATATATTCATAAAATGTAAGATAACAAGGCATTTTTCTACTTTTTTTTTTTTTTTTTTTTAGTTTCAACTTATGGAATCTATTCATGATAATAACTCTTTATTATCAAATCAAAACACCAATCAATTTTTAGCTCTTATTCAATCATCAGATATTTTACCATTTGAACTAACTAGAATTCATAATATTTGTTTTAATTTATTGTTTATAATGAGTTACCATAAATTTAGGTATATTATGCAAATATCCTTTGATAATTTGTTTTTGATGTATTTGTTTCTTTTGGGTGTATACATTATTCGAATATACTTATTCAATGACAAGAGTACCAAATGAACCAAGTGCTCATCTTGAAAATACACTTTTTTTCTAAGGTTTTTATTAACATGGTGTTGTAACACTTGTTTTGAAGACTTCAAAGAGGACCTACTTACATTAAAAATATAAAAAAATTAATAAAAATTTACACATTTAAATTTTTATTAAGGTTAAAAATGGCTCAAGTCCTTACGAAATAAACTTAAATGTATTCTTAAATTCTATTTCCAATACCAGTTAACATGGTCCTTTAAAAAATACATTTTTTTTCAAAGGAAAAAACATATATATATATATATTTCAAAGGAAAAAACATATATATATATATATATATTTTGTTAATATTACTTTTTCGATTTTATTTTTCAGGAAAAAAAAACTTGAAAAACTTAACTATAATTGGACATTTAGGAGGGAAACACAAAAACCCACTCGCCCAGCGCTACAAGTTGAGCTTTGCATTTGACATTTTGAATAGCCACAATTCTAGTTCTCTAGTCTCAAAACATAAAAATACTAAAAATATTCCGGTCGGAAAAAAAAAACTCATCTCAACTGTCTTTCTCATTTCATTTCCCTCTGCTAGTGCTCGTTTACACACTTTCCAAGCTTTGAAAACTTTCATCCAAAAATCCCAAAAAGCAAATCAATCAGGTAAAATCTTTTCCGCACTTTCTCTTTTCCTCAAAATTCTATCTATTCTTAGTCATAGCCTAACTGTGTCTAAAAAATTAGTATTTTGAATAGTTAAAGTGAAAGAAGAAATGGGATCTGGAAACGAGGTTGTGGAAATCGATAGCTTGGAGAGAGGTTTGTTGTTGTCAACTCCTACTGGTTCTCAGATTCACATGGGAGCCGAAGCCGAAGCTGAAGAGGAAACTGTGTTGTACGCGGCGTCGTTTGAGGAGATGGAAGAGAATTACGTGAAGTACCAGACGGCTCAGTGGGTTTTGTACTCGTTGCTTTTGATACTGGCTTGGGGAATCGGATTGTTTATGCTTCTTTATGTTCCAGTTCGCAGATTCATACTCCGCAAAGATATTCGCTCCAGAAAGCTCTTTCTCACTCCGAATTCCATTGTTTACAAGGTAATTTCACAACCCCATGTCTTGCTTTTTTCTTTTTTCTTTTTCATTGTTGGGATCATTGCAAATTAATTAATGTTAGCAAAAGGAGCTTCTTAGGAGAATTGGGTCATCTAAATTTTAAGAGTATTTAAGTGAATCATGATTGGTTGAATTGTCATGTAATGGATAAATGGAATTTTTCTCCAAACTGCTTTTTTCATTGGGAGGAGCTTATTTTCATTGGTATTTTGGGCTTGAAAAATAAACTGGGTAAAAGTATAATTGTACATAAAAAATGTAAAAGCTTTAAAAAAGTTGTACATAAGCTGAATAAACTGGAAAAAAAGCTCTAGCGAACAAGATTTTATTGGGTATCACTTGTCAAAGTAGTTGTGCTGAGTTCTTTTGATGAACTTTTGAGTAGTTCATCGTTTTTTTTTATTGGATGTGCCAACATATTGATCTTTGTTTGTCAAATGAAATTGGTGACTCATGAATTGTTCATTCTTCTCGGGTGGAATTAAGGTAATGGTTTTGATGCTATTTGGAATCAAGAATGAATGATTCCAGTGGATAATACTTTGTTTTTGCTAGCTTAGATTACGAGGCCAGTGCCATTTCCGTGCTTCGGAGTGTTGAATGCCAATGTATTGACCTTTGTTTGTCAAATATAGAGTTAGTGACTCGTGAATTGATCATTCTTCTCAGGTGGAATTAAGATAATAGTTTTGATGCTATTTGGAATCAAGAACGAATGATTCAAGTGGATAATACTTTGTTTTCTCTAGCTTAGGTTACGAAGCCAGTGCCATTTCCATGCTTTGGAGTGTTGAAGAAAGAGAAGCATGTCTTGTTGCCTTCGGTTTCTGACCTTGTAATTGAACAAGGTAAAGTGTTTGCATTGTTCTTTTGCATTATTCCATAACTTATTAATATTCTTTTGCTGACTGTTTCTATCAGTCAAGCTCTTTAAGTAGGATTATGTAATGGCTAATTGCTATGTAGTTGCCCAAAACAAAAACAAGTAATGATCGATGAGGACTGATTTTCCAGCTCAAGGTTGAGCGTACATCGGAATAATTGAAGTACAAGAGCTTTACATTTTGTAGCCTTATAAAGCTTACATTTTGTTGACTTTGACCTAGTAGTTGTTAAAATTGGGTCTGATAGAACCTGGATGCTCAAGTAAAAAGTCCACTGCTAATTATGTTTTTAAATTTCCAATTATTGTTTTGCCCAAAACTCAATCAAAAGTCTGATGCCTAAATTTGAACAAAAATGTATAATTGCAACCACATACAATATGTGGATACATATTTCAATTTTCAATTGTATGGTCTCCCATTAATTCAATCCTAGTAATATTTAGGGTTCTTTTTTGTTATTTTCAGGATATTTGCAATCCCTCTTTGGTGTCTACTCTCTTAGAATTGAAAATGTTGGTGTAAGAAGGCCCCCAAGTGATGATGTTCAAATACAGGGTATTGCAAATCCACGTGCTTTCAGGAAGGTAGTCTTTATTTCAAATCGCATTTGTCTGGTGACTTCTGGTTGATAGATTTGAATTCCTTTATATCCTTTGATGCACTTTTCAGGCTGTTCTAATGCGTCTTGCAAATATGAGAAGTGAGGGTTTCTCTCGACAAGTTTCCACAATTGAAGATGTTCCAAATTTTAGGGTAAGTCACTCATTGTATTTTTGGTTCTGCCAACATACTATTAGAAAAGCATTAACCAGTGTCATCTTTAATTCTATTCTGGTTAATATGTTCAATTATGTTACTTTTGTTATTCTTGCACAATCAAGATTATGGCATTTTAGTAATGAACCAGAAACCCTGTAGGGAAATAAAAAGGCTAACTAAGCCCTCTTATTGATTGTACTTTTTGAACTTTGTCTTCTTGAAGTCCCTCCTCTCACCTCCTGTTTCCTTATGTTATGTCTTACTTTTGTCAACAGCTGGTTTCCCCATCAAAATCTCTCAGGCATGATTCCATTCCACAATCTGGGGACCTAATACTACTACAAAAACTAGAGGAGATTGGAAGTTCTGTGAAGGTAGAAAACTAATGCAAAGATTATTCACGCTATAAGTTGGCTATGCTTTTTTTTCTTATCATATGTATATGTGTCTCGTATCTACTGCAGAGAGTTCAAACTTTAATTGAGGAGCAACAGTCTCAAACATCAGAACCTGTAGATTGAGGTATGTGGACTCATAATGCACACTAAAATGACTATTACTGGCTTGTGGAAAATGCTTTATTGGACATTTCTTTTACACAGATGCTGAAGCCTTTTAATAATAAACTTAATGAACATGTATGTCGCATCAACTCTAGTCTACCAAGAGTAACTGATGGTGAACTTCTAAATGCATCACAATTTCGCAAATCCTAGTTTCTTGCATCTGCTTTAACTCGCCTTTCATAGCCGGGGAATTCCAATGAATGGACAGTCTCTTGGATTGGTAATCCATGCAGTGCACAGTTTTCAGAACCCTAAGCATCCAACATGTGTGTTTTGTGTGTGTGAGTGTCTGTTTTTAATAAGTTATATTCACGTGGGTAGTGGGCTTTGACTAACATTGTCTGTTGACTGAGTGGTTCATCCAATCATCCTGATGCTTTGGAAAATGAAATTTGGCTAGTAAATAAACGATTTAGCAGCTTCGGCAAGCTAAGTTTATGCAACACTAGGTTTTGGCTGTTCAGATTCTGATGTAATGGAGGTATATATTTGCAGTTTTAGTATTGAGCACCTTGACAAAAAGAAAAAGTATAAAATACCCAATACTCCATTACCTTTGTTTACACACTGTAGAGATATGCATTATTCTTATCATGTTTCTTGAATGCATTCTCATAATTGTTTTATCTTGTGCTTTTGTTAATTTGTTATGTTGGCATACCAGCTGTTAATCCAAAATGGGAAACATGAGAAAACCAAAGTCCGAAGTTGACATAGTTCTTGATCTGCAATGCAGGCTAGCTACAAAGTTATACATATTATCATATCGTGCCTTTTAAAATGAGAACCAACTCATTTTGGTATTTATCTGAGCTGCCATTTTAAGGAGTGATATTTTAGATACTACAGAGCTAAATTACAATTGAATTCTATTTGTTTCCATGTGTCTGTTGGGAGCAAGGTGTGCAATTGTTGGTCATTTCATTTAGTTTGTAATTTATCATATAACAAGCAGAAAAGTTTATGTTTTCCATGTATACATCTTGATTATCCCTCTCCAGTCTCTCTATGCTCTGAAGTTTTAATTAATTCTTTGTATCATGTATACTTGTTACAAACCCCTGTAGATTGTCTTCAACTTTTCATGTCTGATTTTGATGTTCTGTATTTTGTTGCATTCAATACTACCGATCGAAAGAAATGTTGCAGCAATTATTTTTCTAGCTCGTGTTCAGTTAGTTTTCTAAAGATATAATAAGCTTGCCTTCATTACTAAAGATATTTTACAATCTCATCTCTCGTATTGTGAAGTGATAATTAAAGTATCGTCGTTGTTTAGCATCCAAATAAATCAGAAAGGTACGTGAATGTTGAAGCACCTAGCCGCTCTAAAGAGTTTTTACGCGTATGTGATTTTTCTGGCCAATTTTACAACCTGGAGTGGTGGCACTGTATTATATTATACTAGCACAGGAACTTACTTATTTGTAAGGTAGAATAAAATCATTTTATAAAATCTTAAATTGATTAAGAAACTATACCATTGCATGATTTGAACAAAGTAA
Source organism: Quercus aquifolioides (assembly GCA_019022515.1). Lineage (NCBI taxonomy): Eukaryota > Viridiplantae > Streptophyta > Magnoliopsida > Fagales > Fagaceae > Quercus > Quercus aquifolioides. The sequence goes on from CM032332.1 coordinate 476,382, forward strand.
AAGAGAAGAAAATAATAGGAGAGCTCATACAGTCATACCTCTACTCAGCTTTAAAAAAAATTATATTGGAGTTTGCACTGTTTTTATAGTGTTCATGATTAACCTTGCAAATTTGGATATAAATTATCAATATTTGAGTTTGAGTTTAAATTGGACTTATTAGAGAGATAGAGTTTCACTCTTTGTTAAATTTAGACTAAACAAAAATAATTTTATTTTAAAAAAAATGATAATGATGTGGCAAATTTTAGAGAGGTCAATAAAAAGTCAAGACTTCGGTTTTATATATATATATATAGGAGCTTGAATGCCATCTAGCAATCATAATATGATGGAGAAAAGCGATATTTTGACTAACTTCTATTAAACCAAGATATTCTTGACCTTTGCTTTCACTAGCTTTCTTCCTGGGACAATAAGTTTAGCCATTCCTATCTCAAATGAGTCCGGTAGGATTTTTCTTCTTCAAACAAAGGAACAAACTCTTCTTTATAATCCAACTCCCCCTTCAAAATGGTCTTGAGCCCTACCACCCTTATCATATACAAAAATTTCCCTAGAATCTTGAGGTTATATCTTACACTCACCCTCTATCCTACTATAATGATGAGTTTAAAAATAACGATGATGATGAGTTTGAATTTAAGTTGAACTTGTTAGAGAGATAGAGTAAGTTTGGACTAAACAAAAATAATTTTATTTTAAAAAAATGATAATGATGTGGTAAGCTCTGGAGATGTCAATAAAAAGTCAAGGCTTCGGTTATATATATATATAATTTTTTTTTTTTTTAAAGTGAATTCTCTTTTATTTTTTGGGAAAAATTCAAAGACATCTTTTGGACTTTTAGGCCAGAAATTAAACCGACCTCTCCCTTATTCTTTTTTTTTTTTTTTTTTATGGGACCTCTCCCTTATTCTAATTTATAGTTATGGTTCTAAAAACTAAAGCATTGAAATAACCGGAAAATAGAGAGATTTGTTGGACCGAAGGTTGAGACGTAATGATACCATAATTAATTAAAACATTAATTATATAAAAATAGCAAAATTGATTGAAAACTTTTCAATAAGTTTATGAATTTCAAATATACTTTCACAACTTTTATAAGACAAATAGAAAATAATACCACTAATTAACCGTTAACAAACACCTTTCTCCACCACACAACCAGCTTTCACAACTTGTCAGTTGTCACACACTACTTGACCCCGTAAACCATGATGGATCAAGCAAACTTTTAGCACATCCATTCTTAGAACCGCAACAACAAGAACCCCATTCGACTCATATCAAATCAAGCCACATTTCTCATTGCCACATAAATTTCTAATTCAAAGCCCAAAACTCTAACATTATTAAAAAATTTCCCAAATTTTTCTCTATTTCAAACCCCAAATACTTTTCTGACAAACGAAGAGAAGCTTAGCAACACTGCTTGAAATGGAGGAGCAACACCACCCTTGCCTATCTTCGAACCATTTTGTTTATGTTAATAATGAAATATTCTAAATTTTTATAATAATCTCTTTACAAAAATTTAACCATGGCTTGTAAGAAAATAAATGATAAATTTAGAATAAAAATGCAAATTTATCAAACATCAAAACACTTGCAATGAAAAATATCTCTATTACCCATTGAAAAGAAGAAGAAAAAAAAAAAAACAAAATTCACATTTAATATTTTAAAATACACTTTAATTCTAAATTTTAAAAAAATTATGAATTTTAATTATGAAATAAGATAATTTTGGAAACTTTCCCTTAAGCAAAGGGTAGATTAGTACACAATATTTTTAATATTAATTTAACAAAGTTTGGTCAATTGGATGTCAATGGGGGAAAGTGTTTTTCTTCTTTAAGTTTGGGTGTAATTACCCCCAAAATATAATATTATATATAATTAAATTGAGTTTTATGTTCACAAGCTTGTTTAAGAACATATTATTATGTTTGAACTTGGCTTTTTTAATAATTGAACATAAACTTGGGCTTGAGTTTGACTTGTTTGCTAAACAAACAAACATAAATAAGTTTTTTTCTCAGTTGAGTTCGAGTTGTTCATAAACAACTTGATTTATTTACAATCTTAATTATGAGTGAAATTTTAAGCATACAACTGCTGCTCCTCATAATTGGGGAGGGGGGGTGTTAGTAATGGTATCTTTAGACATCCACGATACTTATCATCTACAATACTTGTCCAAGGTACCCATCCTCGAGTTGTCTATGGGCTGCACAGGACTAATTCTGTCATTTCTCAAAGTTTAAGAACCTTAATTTAAAATTACAAGAATAAGGGTTAAATATGATTTTGACCTAAAGTTCCGTTGATGTTTTTGAATTACTCAGTGAAGTGGACTACTAGCCCATTAGGGCCTAATATGTGGGCAACCCAGAAGCCTGAAGTGAAAGGAAAAGAGAGAGAGAGAGCTCAAATTTGGCAAATGGCAATTGCTTTTTCCCTTTGGAGTTTGGATCGTGGCTTGGCCCGTTTGGTTGGCTTCTTTAGTTGTTGCCACAGAGTTTTAATGTGTTGTACTTGTGCCTTATTGAGTTAAAAGTTTCAATTTTTTTGTGAGTTCCAGTTAGTTTAACTGGTAAAATTTTTAATGGTTAAATAAGAAATTTGAAATTCAATTCCCTCCTACGCCAAAAATTAATCAGTGTCTTGGTTTGATAATAAAAAACTATCATTAGAAGCGGTGCCATAGGTTGAAACTCTCTAAAAAAAAGGTTTTAATTTTTTAATAAGTTGAAATAATTTGATAGGGGAAAAATATTAAATAATAATAAATTAAAAAAAAAACTAATTTCTGTAAAGAGAAGAAAACCCAGGTATTTATCATTACCAAACAAGGAAAAAAAAAAAACAAAGAAGAAGAGAGATTTAAATTTTGAAACAAAGATCCTTTAGATATTTTTTTATGTAGCCAATAAAAATGTTTGACTAGACTCTACAGTCAGCAGACACATTTTTTGATTTATATGTTATGGGGTCGAGTATATTAGGAGCCGTACGAAGAAGGGTCATAAATAAAGTAATTAATATGTCTTTGTCTATGTTGTTGTAAGTTGTAACAGCCAATATTGTAAATAGTCTATTTTTTTGGTACATCGTGGATATATGGGGATGGGGATGGGGATGGGGATGGGGATGCCTCTTTTATTGCTAGATAGATTAATAAGTATAAACTGAACCTACGAATTTAAGGATGGTTGAGACTTAAAGAGTAGAGACTGAGTGAGGTTGTGGAAAAAAAGGGTAAAGTAGTTGCATGTCCTTCTCTCTCTCTCTCTCTATTATATTTTGGCCATGAAGTGTTGTTTGTGTGAGGATCGGATTTAAGGATTTTGGTTGAGAAGATGAAATTCGGCTCACCAATTTTGACTTTACCCATTCCATCCATTCTCCTCGTGTGTTTACTATCATGTTGTTTCTTTCGCCCTAATATCATTTTTAATATATGTTGTATATTTAATAAAGAAAAAACAAATAGTAAGCTTGTAAATTTGTATATTTCACTTTGCTCCTTCCATGCAGATGATTAGGATCAAATCGTTACAATTAATATATATTATTAATAAGAAGAATATGGAGACCATTCTTTTCTAAGACAAAACCCTAGATATGGTCATTTCTTTTATATTGTACTAGCATGTAATTTATGCAAACGCATGGATGCATTTAAAATTAAACACAATTTTTATTATAAAAATAAAAATAATTAGTCAATTTTTTTTTTTTAAAAAATAGCATGTAACACATGCATACATCTAAATACATTTAAAATTAAACACAATTTTTATCATAAAATATAAATAATTAGTCAATTTTTTTTTTAAAAAAAGTAAATGTAATTAGTCACATATTAAAATTTGTACCTAAATTTAATACTACTTATAATCTTTCTTTCTTTCTTTTTTTCCTGATTTTTAATAAGAAGAACGTGTAGTGATCTTTGTTGTGCGGTGATTTTCATTTAGTATATGTGATTGGTTTTTTTTTTTTTTTTTAATTTAAATTTTGTAGTTCATTAATATTAGATTCTTAGTATTTTGTACTCATTAATTCGCTTGATACAAAAATTAAAAAACTTAAGTGGATAATTATGGTATGGTCTCCACATAAATTTAAACACATGGCGCAAAATTGGATTCTAATTGAACTTTTTTTATCATTCTCTCATCATTGTCAAATAATTCTTGCCATCTTTGACTCATGAGTGTAGCCCAAAAGTTGAACCACATAAACCACGTGTTTCTTATGCAATGCTCTTTTTTCCCTTAAGATCTTTATATTGCTTCAAAAGTAGCATTACAAGCAACTTGGAGATCCTATAGGTAATGGACACCTAGGGATTAACCATCTTTCAAATTATTCTTACCTAAATTTAATAATATTTATGATCTCCTTTTTTTTCTTTTTTTTCTTTTTCTAATTTTTAATAAGATAGGACGTGTAATGATCTTTGTTGTGCGGTGTTTTTTATTTAATATATGAGATTTATTTTTTTATTTAAATTTTATAGTTCATTAATATTAGATTCTTAGTATTTTTTTACTCATTAACTCACTTGGCACAAAAATTAAAAAATTTAAGTGGATAATTATGGTGTGGTCCCTACATAAATTTAGACACACAGTGCAAAATTGGATTCTAATTTCAAATTCTAATTGAACTTTTTCTAAACTTTACCTATTAATATAAATATAAATATAAATATATATATATATATATATATAAATTCAATGAATTCTTAAAATCCTAACAATTTAAAATTGATTTTTAATTTAATTATGTGTACTTCATCATGTTATCATAGTTTGCTTATATTTAGAGTATTGATGGTGTGGTAAAATCATTACTATTACATTTAGTTGTGAATGATTAACATTTTGAAAATTGTATGGGGGAAGGATCGAAATCCTCTAGAATTCTTAGAAATATTTACGGTATCAAGTTCTTTTAATCCTTACCTTTCTTTTATAATAAAATAATAAGATTATGGTGCATCATAAATTCATTTACATAAGCCAAAAAGAATGGGCATTAATTTTTTTTTTTTTTTTTTAAAACTCAAACTTTCCTACTAACGCGGAAGCTAAGAGGCTATTTGGTTCACCTGTTTCTATAACTCAATTCTCAAAAATGGTGGGACCCATAGCAAAATACTTGTTTGGCTGCACAATTTCTTTGTTTTCATAACTCTGTTTTCATTTCTCAATTCTCTACTTTTTGAGTTATGAGTTGTGGAAACTGAAAACAACTTTTGGCTGTTTTCAGTTTCCATAACTCATAACTTAATGATATTTTTGTAATTAAACACACATAGAGGGACCCACTGTCAGATCAGCCGTAACTTTTGACCATTTTTTTTTCTTTCTTCTCCGCTTTTCTTTCTTCTTTCTCTGGACTCCAATGGGTTCTTTCTTTCTTTTTTTTCTTTTTTTCATTGGTTTCCGTTGGTTGGGTTTTTTTTTTTTTTTTTTTGGTTCTTTCACTGGGTTCTTTTTTTGGCTGGGTTCAGTTCTTTCTTTCTTCTTCTTCTTTTTTTTTTTTTTTGGGTTCTTTTTTTTGGCTGGGTTTCTTTTGTTCTTCACCGGGTTTCTGGGTTCAGTTCTTCTTCTTCTTCTTCTTTTCTTTTTTTCATTGGGTTCGGTGATACTGAAAAAAAAAAAAAAAAAAAAAAAAGAGCTGCACCGAGTGACAGATATGGGACCCACAAATAGTGTGAAAAATATTGAGTGATGACAAGTGAGTGATGGTACCAAACGGGTAAGGTATTTTACGTGATGGGTGATGAGTGATGAGTAATGAGTGATGAGTAATGGAAATTGAGTGATGAAAAAAAAGCATCCAAACAGCCTCTAAAAATCCAACCTACACCATATTAGTTTTTTTTTTTAAACAAAAAACTCATACATTTCAATCTAACTTGAAGGTTGCCAAAGCCATTATGGCTTTTTGTCTCAAGTTTTTTCTCAAGAAAATTATATTTTCATTTCCTCTCTCTTTCTCTCTTCCATATCTAAAGCTATGTGAGAGCACTGACGGCTCTAAGAATGTTTTTTAGAGTAGTCATTAAAAAAATTTATATTATAAAAAATATAATAAAAAATAACTTGAATATATCGCAATCACAAAAAAAAAAAAAAAACCTCGAATATATGAAATTTTATAATTTCTCTCTTCTAATAAAATGAAAAGGCAAAAACAGATTGATGAGAGATAAAGTGAGAATTAAGAATGCAGAGATGAGAGTAATAAAGTAAGAGAGTCTGAAATGATGAGAGAGAGAGAGTAACAGATGATACCAGTTACGATTGCACACCAAGCCCCTGAAAAGAGTAGAATTGCTACTACTACAAAGCCACGGAGAATTCATGGCTATTGTATCTCTCTTAATTGGTATTTTTTTTTTTTTTAGGAAAATAAAATTAGAGATTATTTTTATGAAATGAGTTGCATGAATTACGAATCTAAATGATTAGGAGTTTTTTATTTATTTATTTTTAATGAATTTTTTGTTGAATATTTTATTCACTGAAAAATCTCAACTATAAAAATCTTCGTGAATATATCTTCAAAAAAAGTATTCGTAACAAATCTTTATCAAATAAATATTTAGAATCAAAATTCATTAAGGAAGGATCTCCAAAATACAATATTCTGGACTGAAAAGCCTTTACAAGCCGATTAAGCTTAGAATCTAATGAATTTTTTTCAAGATCAATGCCCTATCAATCATCAAGACGAAAATTCCAAATGCCCCTCTACAAGCAAGGTTTATGCTGGAAATTTACAAGGTTTTTTCTCCTTGACTGACTCAAGAAAAATAATTGCCATGCATAAATAGCGATGTCCATCCAATCCGACGACCCGACCCACCCGTAGGATCCGACCGGATCCGACCAAAAAACCGGCCGACCCAATCAAGTCACCGGTCGGTGGCAGTAAGCCGTCAATAATTCTTAAAAATCAAATCATCACAAATTTATCATCTATGAATGAATCATGCATGCAAGATCCAATAGAATTTCTCAACATTGTTCATGGTAATTAGAGCTTTTTGGCAACATTTCAAGATTACCTTGTTTTACAGAAAAGAGTCTAAAAAAAATAAAAACACTAGTGATAATCAAAACCCAAAATCCCCAACGGTAATTGACATTTAGAACTTCCTTGTAATACAACAAAGTTGTTCTAAAACATGATTCATCAAGATTTTCTCCTATCACATAGATAAGAAACTCCAAAGCAATATTAATGCACCTCCTCTAATTGGTTTCGGTTAAACTTTGGTCAAAAAATATAAGTGTCTTCTTTTTACATTGATATTCACTTTTTAAACTCTGTCAATGAGGGTCATTCTGTCAACATTTCATTTTGCAACCTTTGTTTAATCTCACCACAAGTGCAAAATAGTCATTTTGCAATGTAAGGGAAAAATCGTAATTTAGACCTCTCAATCTTTTGATGCATCATTGAAAGTAAATCTTGAAGTAACAATCAATATGATATATCATGTGCTTAAATCGAACCACAAGATCAAAAGTTATATATGGTTAAAATTTTAATGGTTAACGTGAATCCAGATGAATCAAGGTGAAACACAAGTGATTATCACTAATTAATTATCATTCGTCCGTAAAAAGATTAAAAATAATTAATTATGTGGCATAATGTGATTGGATTTTCATGATAATAATCGTGATTCGTGAGAATGCATGCGTACAATAAACGAGACTTAATTGTTATTTGGAGTAAATGTACTTGAGCCTCTCCCTCACCTTTGGAAAGCTGCATGGATTAGTGATCTCGTGACCTTGAGGTGACCCAGCCAGCCCGCAAGATCCATGTGGCAGGAAGTCTAGATGAGAGTGTTGACTGTGCACCTTGTGACTACCATGTGACCTTAGGGTGTGTCTAGCACACACATTGAGGTATTTCCGATCAATGTATTTCTGCTAGCACACACACTGAGGCATGGCAAGGGCTTCTAATAGGGGTTAAGCAAACCCTAGAAATCTAGAGAGACATCCAAGAGAAGCCAACATTGAGTGTAAGAAAAGAGAGAACTTTTGTCTCGACAAAAACTCATTCCACCCTCTCTTTTTCATCTCTTTCAATATTTGATTGAGATTTTGTAATCTCTTTCCTCACCCATAAACATAGACCATGGGAGTGAGAGAAAGCTTATGGAAACTTGAGAAGCTACATTCAAATCCAATCTCTATTGGTAGTGTTTCCATTGGTGCTTCAACAGAGGTCTCCGATGAGCTAGATGAAGAAAATACTTGGTAAAGTTGATTGCCAGCTGGAGGTTGGAGGGCTCAAATACATAGGGAGAAATAGGCTTGGAGGGTTTATGTTCATCCATGTATTGCAACTATTCATTCTAGTGGAGATTTCCGACGGGTGGTTAGGGGAGAGGTTTTATGCCCAGTGCTCAGATTTTCCTCTTTCTAAACACATTTTGATGTTTAGTGTGGTTTGCTTGCTTTTCCCTTTCATTTCTTTTAGTTTAGGTTAAAATTGATTAAGCCATAAAAAGGTTGCTTTAGGATTCTAAATATTTGCTAGGCTTAAGAGCATCTCCAACAGCCCCTGTATATCTATTTTTGGAGCACCAAATGCTACTGTTCATGCTCCAACAGCTTCTCTAAATGCACAGATTCTCCAAAAAAAAATTTGAAGTTGCTACAGTAGTTCTCTTAATTTAAAGAACACTATAGCAACTTCAAACCATTATTTTATCTTAAAAAAATACCCGGCTGAATAAAACAAAATTCTTTCTCTTTCCTCCTCTCTTTTTTGTTCATCTGTGTCTCTCTCAAACGGTAACACAATCAACACACAAACACAATAACAGATCAAGAACAGGGAAAAATAAAAATTTAATTAGAACAACAAATCTAAAATCAAAACAAAAACAACAAATCAAGAGCATGAAAGCCTATCTAAGCTCCATTGCAACAACAAAGTGAATCAAAACAAGATTAAAAAAAAAAGAAAAAAGAAAAAAAAAGAAAGATAGATAGACGAAGGCCATGTCGGCTGTGTGTGTGTGTGTGTGAAGTGAGCTGAAGAGGAAAGAAAATAGAAGTAAAAAATCATGCTAGAGAGTGCTCTAGAATCAAGTAGAAATAGAAAAAGTAAAATAAAAAAAAAGAGCTAGAGAAAGAGAGAGAGAGAGAGATAGCTGAAGAAATGATCCGGAATGAGCTAGAAGAAAAAGAAAAAGAAGGTAGATAGAGGAAAGGAGTGGGATACGTGGGTGGTGGAGAAAAAACCAAGAGAGAAAAAAAAAAGAAAAAAGAAAAAAAGAAACGTGTCCAGATGGTGTGAAGGGAAAAATAATATAAAAAATAAGAAACTGCAATTAAGAAATGTTACCACAATATTTTCATAATAAATTTTAAGTAACGGATTGTTATTAGATAATATTGGTGAGTAGAAAAATAATTTCAGTAGTGGGTTCAAATTAGAACTAGTAACAACTTTCCACATAAATTTTGTTATGAAAGTATTGCGTAAAATGTTATGAATATAACACTTCTTATTAAAAATATAGTTGTTAAAAAAAGAATAAATGATAATTAAAAAAAGAATAAACAATGAATGAAGAAATAATATTTAAATAAGATAGAGAATGTGATAGAGAATCTGTTAGAGCATTAGCATTGGAAAATGCTAATGCTACTCTATTTTACCATTCTAAAACCTCACTTTATCACTATAACATCCAATTTTACAATACCCCCTACACCCCAAACTTCTATTTCACTCTTTTACTCATTAAAATATTATTTTTTATCATTTCTTTATTATTTATTTTCAACCGTTTTTTCCTGGGTTTTTCAACAGTCTCACACAGAGCAAACCCATTCAAACCCACACAGAGAGCCACACAGAGCTAATCCACACACACAGCCACTCACACACAGCATCCCATCACCACACACACACCGATCAAAAAAATCATCACCGGAGCAAACCCATTCAAAAAAAAATCATCCCCAAAGCCACCGGAGCAAACCCATTCAAAAAAAATCATTCAAACCCACACAGAGCAAACCCACACACACAGCATCCCATCACCACACACACACTGATCGAAAAATCATCCCATCACCACACACACACCGATCAAAAAAATCATCACCGGAGCAAACCCATTCAAAAAAAATCATCCCCAAAGCCACCGGAGCAAACCCATTAAAAAAAAAATCATCACCGGAGCCACCAGAGCAAACCCATTCAAAAAAAATATCCCCAAAGCCACCGGAGCCACCATCGGAGCTCGCCATCAACCGATCCCAGCCCACCGATCCAAACCCAGCTCGCCGATCCACACTGATCCAACCTCCAACCTCAAAAATCCAAAACCCAGCACCGGTGCAATGAGAGAGAGGTCGTGCGATGAGAGATGAGAGAGAGGCCGTGTGAGATGGGTGAGAAATTTCGGCGAAGCTTCAGAGATGAGAGAGTAGATGGAGAAACAGAGAAGGAAGGGAGAGAAGAGAACAGAAAAAAATGAGAGGGATGAGAGAGAAATTTCGGGTATAAAAGGAATAAAAATTTAATTTTTTTTTTGCAATACTGTGAACAGTGCAATTCTATGTTTAGAATTGCACTGTAGCACTATTGCAAAAAAATTTGCAATAGTGCTGTTTGCAATCCTCTGATGCAGCCGGTTTTGAGACAAAAAATGCTAAATATTCCTTAGATTTGGCTTTAGCATTTGCCAATGCGAATGCTCTTAGAAAATATATTTGAAAAAGTGGATAGGTAAAAGCTAAATGTCACTGTTCAATTTTCAAACAGTACAAAAATTTAGAGAAGCTGAGATGCTCTAATATAGCACCTTTCAAATGACAAAAAGGATTGTGTTTTGCATTATCATATTTGGACAGTTTCCACCAAAACAATATTTCATCAAATATAATGACAATATTGTCAATCTTTTAATTTAGCTCCATGTATAAGCACAGTGATCTAATGGACTCATTTCAAAACCAATCTCTAAGATTACCTGTTGGAACTTCAAGTACCATTACAAATTGGAGACACAGTTTCCTCATGCCCTTTTATATATAAACCCTCCGATTGTGACATATAGATGTATTTCTTCAATTCTCCATTGAATAACGTCGTGTTGACGTCGATTTGGTACAATTCTAAATCCATTCCTTTCACAATGAACACAATAATTTTAACCAAAGCAAACTTGATCACTACTAGGTTGCCGTCTGCCTTGTACTTTTCCTGAGTGCCCACTTGTACCCAATGGCTTTTCTCCCATCTGGCTAGGTGTACTGTGTACATGTCAAATTCCAGATGTCATTCTTCGAAGAATTCTTGATGGAGTCTAATTCCTCCACCGTAATATCCAGCCATTGTAATTAATTTTCCACGGTTTTCTTATAATTTACTAGATCCTCGCTCAATTTATTTTCTATATTGTACAAGTGATAATCAGTAAAGCATTGTGGATGGTTTCCTTTCTCTTTAACTCCCACTGTATTCAGGATTGGTGGCTTGTTTCAGTACCGGTACTCATTTTTTGTCATGCTCCTACTTTCTTGAGCATTCGCATATTCATTCTTAAGGTCCTCTAGTAACCTTATCGATCTCATGCAGTTGGGTAATACTTTTGGTGCTCTCGAGGAAGATATATAGCGTCCCTATTCTCTATCAATTCTCTAATTTGGGTGAAAAACATGTATCCAATAAATTTACATTCTATAGTCTTCTCTCTTAATTTAATCTTTAACGTTTATTTGTTGTACCCTCAAACTCTCAAGTTTGGTAAATCAAAGATATATTAGGTCCCTTGAATTCTTAATGTTTGAAGGAAACAAAGTATTTCTGTTAGGTTCTAAAGATTTAGGATTTTATGTATTTAGAACTCTAATGTGTAATATTGGCAAACCATGATCAAAACAATATGTTTAGTCTTGTTTAGGCTTGCTCAAAGTTGATTAAATATTGTAAAGTTGGAATCGAGTGGCTGCAGATGTACTGGAGCATTTCGGCCTGGCTCGATCGATCGAAGCTTAGTCTCGATCGATCGAATCTCGGGTCAGATGCGTTTTCTGCAGAGTTCCAGCTCAGCCCAAACTCTATTTAAACGTCTTGGGGTTCAAGTAAAACACTCCTATATATAAGGAAAACCCTAGAACGTTTTTTGGACTTTTTGAGAGAGAGATTAGAGTGCCTCTTGTGCCTCCTTTTATTTTTAGGGTTTTGTACCCAAACCTCTCTAAGTCTTTGTTGCTCATATTTGCGGTTTATGTGAATCTCCTGTGAGATTTTTGAGGAGCTTTCCTTCACATAAACTTAGGGTTGTCAATATCTTGATGATCAACATAGTTGCAACCATTGAAGCTTAAAAGAATAACAAGCGGGGAGCTTGTAGCTGATTGAGGAATTCAAGAAAGAAGTAGTCCGTGGATTCGGAGCCTGCGCGTGGTCGTGTCAGGAAGTTCTACTGGGGGTAGCATTAGGAAGTCGAGCGGGGAGCTTGTAGTCTTTTTGTAAGAACTTCAATTCTTTCATATTGAATTCTGTTATGCCTTGAGGATCGGTGGGTCAAATCCTCCCCAGGTTTTTACCGTGTGGTTTCCTGGGTGATCATATCTTGTGTTCATTTATTTTCCGCTGTTTTATATCTTGATATGATTGTTTGGATTGTTTTAACCTAGAATTGCTTAATTTGACTAAGTAACAATTTGGCTAATTAATCTAGGCTACGCAATCTGGTTGTTTAAGGGGTCTAAATTCCTAACATGTGGTATCAGAGCGGGTAGCTCTTCTTGTTGTAGATTTTTTGATCTAGGAGCTGATCCTTGACCCCTGTTATCATGGATAATTTGAAGTGTCTTTCTGCTCATGTTTGTGATGCTTTGAATAAAAAGGACACTATTGTTTCTGTTGATTTTTTTGATGCTTTTGAAACTCTTCGTAAAGAATTATCTAAATCTTTGAAAATTTCTAAGAAATTTAAAGAAGAGTTAAAATTGGCTAATCTTGAAAAAGAGGAATTGATTGTTAGATTAGATGAATCTAATAAAAAGAATGAATTTTTGAGAAATCAAATTTCCTCTCAAGATGAGAAGATGAAAAGCTTGGAACAAGAGTTAGTTGAATCTAAAGCCAAAATTGAAAATTTGACTAATACCAAGCCTGCTGTTGATAACAGAAGTGTTTCTGTTTCTCTTAAGCCTAAAACTGAGAATGTTTATATCCCTCCTTTCAAGAGGAATATTAAAGAAAAGGCTTATTTTGCTAGGTTAGACAAAGGTAAAAGTTCTGATGTAGACGCTGAAGTTTCTAAACCTAAGTCTAATCCTACTGTTAGAGAACATAATAAATCTGTTTTTGTGCCTACTTGTCACCATTGTGGTGTTGTTGGTCATATTAGACCAAATTGTTTTTTGTTGAGGCAAAAATCAAAATCTGAGACTAGATTTGCTGTTAGGAATACTGATGTTCCTAAATTTGTTCCTGTTTGCCACTTTTGTGGTGTTCGTGGTCACATTCGTCCTAATTGTCATAAAATGAAATTTAAGCATTCTATATGTCAATCTAGGATATGTGATGATATTTCTCCTGCCATAAGTCCATATAAATTATTTCATATGCTTTTGAAAAATTTGAGCTTGTTGGCTTGTGAAAGGAATTTGCAGGATTTCAGTCTCTCTCAGAAGATTGGTGTAATCTCTCAAATACACTCTGCTTCACATGGATTTTCACCTACAAAGCCGAATACTCGTGCTAAATGGGTGAGAAAAGATTCCCTAAGGTGAGTGTTGCTAACTTGTCCTTGATTTAATTCTTTCAATTAATTGTGGACATGTTTTGTTTTAGTTTTTGGTTGTTTTATTTTCTTTGATTGTTTTGTTTTAAAGAAAAATCCAAAAACATTGAAAAATTTCAAAAAGACAAAAATATTTTATTTTGTGTCTTATTTTATTTTTCTTGAGGATTACATGAATTATAATATCTCTCTTGATTTAGAACATGCTTGACATTGTGGAGAAACTTGAATAGTTTGTGCTAAGCTATTTTTGATTTTGTGTGAGTATGTACTAGTTTGTACATGTACTCAAGGGTTAATTAAGAAATTGATATTTCTTATTTGTGTACCCTCTATAGCTCAGTTAAGCACTATCATGCATTACTTTTGCATTGTTCATTTTGTAATATGTGCTTTTTGTTTTTGGTCATAAAGTTTGTTAAAACCAAAAAGATTTTTGTGTTTTGTATTATAGATCTTGGATTTATAATCAAGGTTGGCCACCTTATCTTTACATAACTAGTTTATGTACCTTGTTTAGCTTGGATGAGCTTACTTTATTGCACTTTACTAGTTTGAGCTTTGTAGTGCATGTTGTGTGGGAAAGATGTTTATGGTGTTTATCACTTTGTCTTAATCTTGAAGTCACATGTTATTTGACTGTCGGACTTGATCTTTTTGAGAAAGGCATAAATAACCATCTCACCACTGTTCACTAGCCAATCATGAACACCTTAGTGCATATCATAAGATTTTGTGCTCGAGAAAGTGTAGCACATGCACAAAAAGAACATAAGGTGTAGCCTCTGTTAAATGCTTAATGCTTAAAATTGGTGTGTACTATTAGGCTTGATGCCATTTCACATAATTTAAACTGGTGTGTACTATTAGGCTTGATGCCAAATTTCACCTAATAATGGGGCAAAATTCAAGAAACTTACATGATTGCAAGCTTATGTTCAAGGAGATGTGGGAGTTATAGGATGTAACTCTTTAGGTGATAGTCTCTTTCAAATTCTATGTGATGAATTTTGTAGACTTTGTGATTGATTGCTATTCACATATCACCTCACATGTATCTCAAGCTTTTGCTAGTTGCACACACTACACAAGTTACTCTTTGTTAAAGTTGGTACATTTTATTGTGTGTGATCTTGTTGTGGCCATCCAAGATTAAAAGTTCCTTGACTTTAATGCAAAATATGTATAATGTTTGCGCTTTGAGGACAAATTGATTGAAAATCTTGATTTTGGAAGATCTGGGTTAAATTCAAGTGTTTTTGAAAAACTTTTCGTCTCATACTCATGCATTTTTTTATAAAACAATGTGCTTTGAGGAGTTTCTGCATTAAAATGCTCTGTTTTTCGAAAAACTGATTTTTCCAGACTTTCGATCGATCGACCCTGTTTTTCGATCAATCGAAATTGCGATTAAAATTTTTGGTTTGAGTCTGCCTGACTCGATTGATGTTCGATCGATTCTCGATCGATCGAAACTGAAAAATTTTCAGTTTCTATGTTTTTGACCAATGTTTTTTTGCTATCATTTGTGTTTAGGATTCACATGCATTACATTGATTTCTGTATCCATCTTGCAGTTTTGCAGTCATATCTCTCTTTGTTTTCACACATAACATGCATACACTTTGCTACATTGGGTACTCAACTTGATTTAAAAATTGATTGATTAATTTTTGAGTTTTGTATATTCTAGTATATGCTATTTCTTATGTGTGAACTGTAGAAAATATTTTTCTTAAGAGATATGATGGATAATCAATGTGCAAATATTTTCTCTACTTATGCAACTATTTATGGGTCACATAATGCCATGTTTGCATTTTATTGAAAGAGAGAATATTTTTTCTTCGTGTGTATCCTCACCTTAGTTTTTAACTTTGTTTGTGTGTTTTTAACTTTGGTCCTGTTGGTGAGGATGTTCCTGATCCTGTTGGTGATGCTGCTGCTGCTGCTGATTCCCCCCCCCCCCTCCTTTATTTTTCCCCAAACTATTTTCCCCAAAACTTGTTTTGTTTTTCCTATTTTTATAGGGGGAGAAAAGTTTTTTTTAACCTGTGTTGTTCATAGAGGGAGCTGTCTCTATTTTCTATAGAGTTGAATTGTTTTGTGTTTCCCTTGATTCTCTATTTTCTCTTATCCTTTATTGCGTATGTTGACTGTTTACTCTTTGTATGAGTTGTCTTTGTCAATACGTGACAAAAAGGGGGAGAAATTATTGATTTATGAGAATCATGTTGATATGTGTGGAAAATACACAGATATTCATGTTAGGGGGAGTTATTGATTGATATACATGTTATATTCATTGATTCTTGTTGCTTTGTGATTCACTGCTTATTGACTTATATTTATGAGTTGTTCTTTCATATATGTCTTTATTTTGTGTTGTGTGAATCTTACAAGAATGTTATACCTGTTGTTTTACTCTTTTCTGTCACACATGCGTTTATGCATTTTGTTTAGTGTTTCAGGAAATATACAGGTTGATTCAATTGAACTGCTGTCTACACTTGCAACTGATGGATAGTAGTTAGGTTGGATTTGTTGTTATGAGCATTATTTTTGTAATGGGCTGTTTACTTGTAAACTTTGAGCTTTTAATTTGTGTTTTGTCACGGATTGCCAAAGGGGGAGTTTGTTAGGTTCTAAAGATTTAGGATTTTATGTATTTAGAACTCTAATGTGTAATATTGGCAAACCATGATCAAAACAATATGTTTAGTCTTGTTTAGGCTTGCTCAAAGTTGATTAAATATTGTAAAGTTGGAATCGAGTGGCTGCAGATGTACTGGAGCATTTCGGCCTGGCTCGATCGATCGAAGCTTAGTCTCGATCGATCGAATCTCGGGTCAGATGCGTTTTCTGCAGAGTTCCAGCTCAGCCCAAACTCTATTTAAACGTCTTGGGGTTCAAGTAAAACACTCCTATATATAAGGAAAACCCTAGAACGTTTTTTGGACTTTTTGAGAGAGAGATTAGAGTGCCTCTTGTGCCTCCTTTTATTTTTAGGGTTTTGTACCCAAACCTCTCTAAGTCTTTGTTGCTCATATTTGCGGTTTATGTGAATCTCCTGTGAGATTTTTGAGGAGCTTTCCTTCACATAAACTTAGGGTTGTCAATATCTTGATGATCAACATAGTTGCAACCATTGAAGCTTAAAAGAATAACAAGCGGGGAGCTTGTAGCTGATTGAGGAATTCAAGAAAGAAGTAGTCCGTGGATTCGGAGCCTGCGCGTGGTCGTGTCAGGAAGTTCTACTGGTGGGTAGCATTAGGAAGTCGAGCGGGGAGCTTGTAGTCCTTTTGTAAGAACTTCAATTCTTTCATAGTGAATTTTGTTATGCCTTGAGGATCGGTGGGTCAAATCCTCCTCAGGTTTTTACCGTGTGGTTTCCTGAGTGATCATATCTTGTGTTCATTTATTTTCCGCTGTTTTATATCTTGATATGATTGTTTGGATTGTTTTAACCTAGAATTGCTTAATTTGACTAAGTAACAACTTGGCTAATTAATCTAGGCTACGCAATCTGGTTGTTTAAGGGGTCTAAATTCCTAACAATTTCATTTACTTAATTCTTAATTTTTCACATACACTAAAGCAAATAAGTGTACACTTAAGCCCTGTTTGGTTCACTACTCACTCATATCTTAGTTTTCATATCTCAATTTTCATCACTCAAACTCTATTTCCATATCTCATTTCTTTATCTCTACTTTTTCCATAACTCCAACAAATTTTTGTTTGGATCTTGTTCTCAAGTTCATATCTCACTAGTTAAACTCAATTTTTTGATAAAGTAGTGGAGCCCACACATTGTGCTTGGTTAGAAGTCAGAACTGTAACAATAAGCACAATACCCACATTTGCCCATCAGAGTCACAAACGAAATTGAGAGAGAGAGCAAACGAAATCAAACAAGATTCACAATATCAACAACGAAATCAAGAGAGAGAGAGAGAGCACACAAATGTGACAAACACAAATGAATCAAGGCATAGCTCACCATCAGTAAATGCATAAACCCACAATTACCGCAACGCACAAAAGCCCATCAACCACTAAGGAGTATGCCACCATAAACAACCCACAAACGCACCAATATTAACCCACAAACCCAATGCCACCATAAACAACCCATAAACCCACCGATCTCAACCCATAAACCCATTGAGAAATGGATCTATAATTTGGGATGAGAAAGGCAAAGAAGAAAAAAAAAATGTCTAGGATGAGAAAGGCAAAGAGGGGAAAAAAAAAAAAAAAGAAGAAGAAAGAATTTAGAACTCAGTTGCTTCTGGGTGTTAAGGTGGAGAAAAAAGAAAGAAGAGGTGGAGAAGAAGGAAAAAAGAAAGAAAATGTGACCGGTGAGAGAGAGTGTGATAATAAAGCGAGTACGCCGTCTGACTTGACAAAGACCAGTGCGTCCCAGTGCCTTTATTTTTTTACAAGTTTTCCATTAAACTCAATTCTCATCACTTGAAAACATCTAAAACTTGTTTTTGTTTTCAGTAACTCATCACCTGGTTTTGTGAGAACTAAGTGATGGAAACAATACCCCAAAACTCATCCAAACTTCTTCTCTATGGGACCCACTTATTTTGGGTGATGAGTGATGGAAACCCACAAATCCAAACAACCCCTTTGATTATGGAATACTAATTATGTTGAATAAAGTGTCGTTCATGACCATTATGACAAAACCTAACAAAAACCACTCATAATGAGGTAACATGCTTTTATATTCAAAGTAGTCACTAGTAAGGCCAATGATCGGGTTGAATGGGAATGATTGGAGAAAATTATGCTTAAGATGGGTTTTCATAGACAGTGGGAGGATTTAGTGATGCAGTGTGTTCATTCTATTAGTTATTCTATTAAGTTTAATGGTAAGCCCCGAGGTGTCATTCACCCCACTAGGGGTCTACGCCAAGGGGATCCTTTTTTCCCATATCTATTTTTATTTTGTGTAAAAGGGCTCTCTGCATTAATTAGACAAGCAGTGGAATGTGGTGCCATTAAAGGGATAGCGGCTTGTGCAAGAGGACTAGCTATTTCTCACTTGGTCTTTGCAGATGATAGTCTGATCTTTTGCTGAGCCACAAATGAAGAGTGCTCTAACATGATTACCATATTGGAAACATATGAACATGAGTCGGGTCAGCAGTTGAATCGTGATAAGACATCCCTTTTCTTTAGTCGTAACACTCCACAACCTATTCAAGATGACATTAAGAATAGGTTTGAGGCAAAGATCATCAAGCAGTATGAGAAATATCTTGGCCTCCCATCTTTGGTAGGCAAAAATAAATGCAACACCTTCCATCAATTAATTGAAAGGTTGGATAATAAACTTTCTGGGTGGAAAGGAAAATTGTTGTCTAATGTAGGTAAGGAGATCTTGATAAAGTCTGTGACACAAGCGATGCCAGCTTACACGATGAGTGTCTTTAAACTTCCTAATACTCTCTGTGATGAAATGACTAGTATGGTACATAAATTTTAGTGGGGTCAAACCAATAAGAGAAACAAAATGACATGGCTAAGCTGGGATAAGATGTATTTGCCAAAAGATGAGTGTGGAATACGATTTTGAGACTTGAAGGCATTCAATCTTGCTCTATTGGATAAATAGGGATGGCGACTTCAAACCAACACCACCTCACTAGTTCATAGAGTATTCAAGGCATGATATTTCCCTGAGGGTGACTTTCTTTCAGTTGAACTCGGCAACCATCCCTCGTATGCATGGTAGAGTATTATGTCAGCTCAACCCATTATACAAAGGGGGCACCATTGGCAGGTGGGCAATGGCCATTCCCTTCAAATTTGGAGGGATAAATGGCTCACTCAACCATCCACTTTCACCCTCACATCCATGCCATTCATTGTCCCATATGATGCAAAGGTCTCCATGCTTATTAATCCTTATACTCGGGCATGGAGGACTAACATGGTCTCACAGTTCTTCTCACCAATGGATGTAGCAACTATTTTAAGCATTCCTTTAAGTTATTGGCTCCCTTGTGATCGGATGGTCTGGGCTTTTACACCCAAAGGGAACTTCACAGTTTGGAGTGCATATAGGTTAACCTTGGACATGGTAAACAGAGCTACTAGTGGGGAAGCTTCAGACAACCATCAACGCAGTTTGTTTTGGAAGACCCTTTGGCACCTAAATGTCCCAACAAGATTAAGTCCTTTGCTTGGCGTGCGTGAAAAAACATCTTACCCACAAAAGATAACTTATGCTGAAGGAAGGCAATTGATGTTCTTACGTGTGAGGCTTATGGCTCCGATGTAAAGAATACAAGACATGTCTTTTGGGAATGTAAGAAAGCACAGGAAGTTTGGGTATTGCCAGGTATTCCTTTTGATCCACCAGAGCTCCTTGCTCCGGATTTTGTGGACTTTCTTTGGCATCTAAAGTTTAGGTAGAAGATGGGGGACGAATTGTTAAAGTTAGTGGTTATGGTGGCATGGTGTTTATGGTTTAACTGCAATGAGTGAGGCAAGATAAGGCTCGACAATCAGGGTCTGCTATTATGAGCAAAGCCTGGTACTTACTAGATGAGTTCCAAATGACTAACATTAAGCTGTCCCAAGCCATGTCGAAGGATGAGATTCAATGGGCACTTCCAGATGATCCGTGGTACAAGGTTAATGTGGATGCAGCCGTCTTTTCCAGCACAAACTCAATCGGAATAGGAGCTTTCATCCGTGATCATGAGGGGCGTGTCAAGCTACTATTAACAAGTCCAGCCCCATTCCATTAGGACCTTTAGAGGCTGAAGCTAAGGCTTTGGAGGAAAGCGTATTTTTGCATGGGATGTGGTGTTAGAGATGTGATCTTTGAATGTGACTCCCGAATTGTTGTTGATGCAGTAAATGATCTTTGTGAGCCACCTATTGCCATTGGTAATATTATAGACGGCATCAGGTAGAAGTAGCAGGACTTCCGTAGGACCAAAATTTCTCATATTTGTCGACGGGGTAATCACCCTGCTCATATTTTAGCTTAATATGCTTCTCATATTGTTGGTTTTATAACTTGGATAGAGGAAATTCCTTATATGATTGAGTTTGCTGTGACTCAAGATGTATTATTTTTATATTCTTTTTAATAAAAGTTACGGTTTTCTTATCAAAAAAAAAAAAAAAGTCAAACATTTTTGTTTTATATAAATTATCAATGCGTATTATTTTGTTGATTTAAAAAACTATTAACATATTTAACTTAACTCTCGCTAAAACAAATTTACAATACCTTCAAGGAAGTTTGTCATCATATTAGAGCATCTCCAATAACTTAGGTAAAAGCAAAATAATCTCCATAATAGAGAATGAAACCAAAAAATAGTCCTCCAACAGCTTCTTTAACTCAAAAAGTTTTTTGCTAATGAACAATCATTCTCCAAATCGATGTGCTACTATTCATTAGTAAAAGAATAAAACAGAATAAAAAAATTAGCAAAGAAAGGAGTGGGAATGGAGGTATGGGGATATGTGTGTTAAAATATAAATAAATAATGAATGAAGAAATAATATTTAAATGAGATAGAGAAATAATAGAGAATCTGTTAGAATATGTATTTGAAAAAGTAGGTAGATAAAAGGTGTGCACACCAAAAACTGAAACCCGTTGGGCTGGGCCTCACTTGGACTCACAACTTATTTGTATAGTGGGTTTGGATTTCCCACAATGAGTCGTTCTGAACACCAAGGCTCAACTGAGGCGCTTTCCTCTTCTCGGGAACCTGACCCAATTCCTTACTCTGCTCTCTCTGTTTACACTCTTCCTTCCCTCAATTCTCCAACCCTTGTCTTCTCAAGACTTCTTGTATTTATAGCTCACGAAGTAGTGGAGAGGTCATAAATACTCGCCAGTAAGTGCAACCGGCGGTCCAGTGTTATCGATCGTAAGTGGGTGGTTAGGTGGGCATGGGAAGCGGTGAGGGTGGCGTTGGAACTTGGTTCCTGCCTCCACGACAGTTCCCGGCAGCGGTGTCTCTCCGAGGTATGACCGAGTAGGTACAGGGCGGGGTGTTCCGCGAGCTGCGTGTTCATCACTGCTCGGGAAGGGGTCTGCCGAGAAACGATGTAAAAGCAGATCGTGGGCCTGCAGCCCGCGGGGCTCGGGGTGGGCCGCTAGGCAGAGGGAGACCGGCCTCATGGGCCTTATACCCAGGCCAGGGCCAAGGCCCACTACGGGTCATGGTGCGGGGACCGTACAAAAGGTAAATATCACTGTTCACTGTCTAAATAGTGTAAAAATATAGAAAAGTTGCTAAAAATGCTTTAAAGTCATAATATCGCATATTTACCACAAAAAAATAAAACAAAAGACATCCCATCACTTTCTAAAGCAGGTTGTACGAGGGTTTTCTCCTAGTTCTTACCATCATTTCTACCATCATTTTAACTACCAAATAGAGCTTTCTAAGCCTTCAAAGTGCATGTACCTAAAAGAATAAGTGGTTCAGAAAATGCATACGAAGCCTGTCGGTAAGGTTCTCTTATTAAGGATTCCCTTTCTCTGAAGTTTGTTTATCTGTAATTTTAATTTATATTATTTGCTTGAGTTGATGATGACGGGGCATGAATATTCGCCACTGTCGATGGGTTTTGAAGTCATCAATAGCACACAAAGGACAAAGTATTGAATATTTATTTCATTGATAATTACATTGATGGAACATTTACGTTAGGGAAAGGTTAGCAATGACTTTATCATTTTAGATACTTGTTCACATCAACCACAAGAATTTTTTTTTTCCTTTTTCCCTTTGAGTACAGGAAGAACATGTATATAAGTCAAATTATTCAATGTGTTAGTCCCGTCTCACATGTACTGAATAATTAAAGAAAAGAAAGCAAGTTGTGTAAGTATAACAAAAAAACAAAAAACAAAATATTTACTGTCGAGATTATCACTTTTTTCTTATTTTATATTTTTTATAATTTGATAATTAGAAATGAGAATTTGAACATAAGATGTTTTGGCTAAAAACATTAACATGGCTCTGATTTGTCAAAATTTATCCTTGTTAGTTATTAAGTAGGCTCTTCATATCTTTTCCTAACAAAAATTTAAAGGAATAAAATCTTAGAAGGTGCCCATTACGTTGTTTGATTTTTTTAATATTAGAAAATTTAGATTAAAGTACGCTTTAACTAGGATTGTGCCAATTACCTTTTTTTTTTTTCCTAAAAATGAGTAAAAAATATTTTTCTATTATTTGGATCACAGTAAAAAGTATTAATGTCTTATAATTCATAAAAAATATATAAACGGATACTTTCATTCAATAAAGCAAAACCCAATTGATAAAATATTTTCTATTTCTCGGGCTATTTGGGAGATAAAAATGAGAAAACAAACCTTAAATTCAAAATTCTCGTAGGAAAAAAAAAGTAAAAGAAAAAGAAAAGGAGCAAGCAACTAATTTGAACAAAATAGTCATTTTGGAAAAAGTCAATAGTTGGTTTGCAGAGAGAGAGAGAGAGAGAGAGAGGCCACCATTGGCGAGTTTTTTTTTTTTTTTTAGTGTGTAGTTTATTTACAAATTATAATAGTCTTCTTTTGAGTATGTAAAATTCCAAAAATACCTTTTTGCACTAAAAAGCAGAACATTTTTCGATCTATTAGACTTATTTCTGATGACTACAGAAAATGTTTTTTTTTTTTTTTTAACTTCCTTTTTTACTGTACAAAACACTAGAAATTACATAAAACACTGATTTTTTTTTTATTATAAATCTTTATTAGAGAAGGGCAGTAATCAATCATAGGGAGAGGAGCGTGAACAACCTTAATAGCTTGTTTGGATGGAAGGGGAGTAGAAGGAGTAGAGTAGAGGGAGGAAGAGTAAGTTAAATTACATTGTTTGGATGTTTTTTAAGGGAGGAGGGACAGGAATTTAGAGGGGTTTGGAAGAATTCTAACTACTTCTAACCCCTCTTTTTTAATTCTCCCAAATTGGAGAGATTTGGAAGGAAAGTAGAGCATTGAAATGTTTGATTAAATGAATTACCAAATTTAACCTTACCATATTAACAAAATTACAAACTATAAAAAGGCTAATTATTCTCCTCCCTTTTACTTAATTTTAAAAACATTTAAATAAAGTGAAGGATAATCATTCCCTTCTACTCTCCTCCCCTTTACTCTCCTCTCCCTCCAAACTTCCAAACATAGGAAGATTGTCATCAACAAAGAATTTTCTTTCATTTTTTGCCCACCATAATCTAGACCTTCTCGACAAACAATTTTTTTTTTTCTAATAAAATCTTTTTTGTCGAAACAAAGTAAACATTAATTCTCTATGCACTCTGTTGTCCAGTCCACACTTCATTAAGCTCATTTAATGAGCTTGTTGCTCAATCATATCAAGACTCCTATTTCAACTTGAAATATGAGTAGTCTTTAATCTTTATTAGATAGCTATCTTTTTCTTTTTCCTAAAATTAGCAATTCGACGCCACAAAAAACTACTTTATTTATTTTACCATCTCATTTTACAAAACACTCAATATCAATGGTTTTATTTTAGTTTTCAACATAATAAAATAATATATTTACTACAATAAACAACAACCACCACCACCACCACCACCATACAATAAAATAATAAAACTTTTAATAAAATATATTTTTTTTACCTTCGTAGTTACAATGCACAACCATCTTTGACTGTGCACTATAGCTCAAAAGCCAAATTTTTTGGTTTTCCCTCCACCATTACAGCATGCTTTTTAGTATTGGTGGTGTTAAAAATAGCAATATGGCTTTTTAGCACCACTAATAATAATGCTCTAAGCCACATATAAAGGCTTTTGTATGGGGCTATACTATTAAAAACTAGCTATAGTCGGATTGAAGAATTTGAATCCAAATCTTTTGTACCATTCTTTTTACTTCATTCTATAATCCACAATTAAAAATCTTTCATATGTCCACCTATTTAATTGTATCTTAAAATTATACATTTTCTTTTACAATTACCAAAAATAAATAGCAAAAAAAAACATAGCACATCCACCCCCCCCCCCCCCAACCAATAACCTTCACTAGTGCCATCAATACCCCTAATCATGGCCAATTACCCCCGACAAGTCCACAGCACCGCCTCTAATGGGTGTCTTTACATTTTCATTAACAAGAAGTTGATCTTGTTCGAAATGGGTTCTTCTATGTTGCTTCCTTCAAGATTAAAAGGGAGGGAGTTACCAGAGGCAAAAGTAGTGTGGTTGTGGGTGGGTGTGTTTAAGAGGGACGAAGTGGAAGAGTGATGGGGTTCAGCGTCGGTGATGAGATTGGCTTGGATTTGAAGAACAAAGAAGGTGGTGGTGTGGACCTAGTAGTGTTGGATGGTCTTGCTCAGCGATGTTGATGGTGTTAGTGACCTCTTGTTAATAGCGCTAATGAAAGTTGGTGGTGGTTTTTTTTAATACTTTTTTTAATAATATTTAGGTAATTGAAATAAGAAAATGCATAATTTTAAGTATATATAGTGGTACAAAAGATTTGAATTTGAATTTTAAGTATGATAAGAAAATGCATTATTTTAAATAGGTGAACATGTGACAGGATTTTTGTGGAGCAGGGAGGAGTGGTACAAAAGATTTGAATTTGAAGTATGTATAGTGGATAATTAAGAAAAAAGTATTTAGAGTGAAAATCTTGTTGTGTTAAGTGTTATTGGTTTCATTAGGTTTTGTTTTGTTTTTGTTTTGGGAATGAGATTAATTGTATTCATTCTTAGAGAATTATTATTCTTATTTTCTTATAGATTTTTTTTTTTTTTTTTTTAACTTAAGCTTTTGGGAGTAAACCATGAGCATTGTAATCTCTATTTTATTATAGTGAATTGATCAGATATGTTTAATGGTTTTTCCTCTACAGTAAATGGCTTTATATGTAAAATTGACATGTTCTTGTATTATATATGCTTTATTTTAATATAATTTAAATTATTTATGTATAAATTTTAATCTTTTTATACACATCCAATTTATAATCTATTTTTGGTACATATTATATCATATTACCATCATTTCAAAATACTTGATTTCTCTATCTTTTAGCACTCTCACAATTGTCACTCCATTCCTTTTTTCTTTTCTTTTTTATCTCCATTTTATTAAAATCGAAACCATTTTACTAGGGATGAAAAAGTACCTCCAATGTGCTCTACCCTAACTTATCTTGCTCCCACCTAGAAGCAGAAGGGGTGGGCTGGGAACAAACACTCCTAATTGAATGGGTTATTTAATTGGGTTCTATTAACAAGTGTCTTTAGAGCATTTGGTAATAGGCAATTTCAGGATAAATTTTATACTACTTTTATGAAAAATATAAAAAAAATTTCAAAAAGTTAGTTATTTTTTTCTTTTTTTATAATTTTTTAAAAAGATATTTCTTAAACCAATACCCATTAGTTACCTTTTCCTTATTTAATTTACTCCACATGAGTATAGTTTTTTTTTTTTTTTGATGTGAAATAAAGCAACTTTATTCAGAACATGACAAAAACGTTACACGAGTATAGTTTAGTTTGGCATAAGAACACAACATAAAAGCTTTTGCTGGCACAACATAAAGCTTTCATTTAATGATTCTAACCCACTGGTCTTCAAAATTAAATATTAGGGGTAAAAAACCATTGTTGGGTCCTACAGTAGTAGGTGTTATCTTATATCATTAATGAATGAGTTTGAGTATTAGCTTTTTAAGTGTCTCACTACGCTAAGAATCAATGTCTACTTTGGCGTAGGCTATGGGGTAACACTCCTCTAAACAGCTTCATTTACTATTTTTCGTCTTTTATACTATACTAGTTGTTGACCTCACGGTTTTTACTTTTTTATTTTTAATTCTTATAAGTAGACATGATTTTAAATGTGTTATTTTTTATTAGATATTTGGTTTAAAAAAAAGGAAGTGAGAAATATTTTTTTTTGAGGGGAAGGAAGTGAGAAATATATACTATCAAAATTATAGAAATTTGTGAGTATTAGTCTATTTAACATTTATTAAACATTTATAGAGTGGGTATAGAAGTGAGTATTAGTCTATTTAACATTTATTAAATATTTATAGAGTGAGTATAGAAGTGAGTATTAGTCTATTACATATCTATCAAAATTATAGAAGTGAGTACTAGTCTATTAAACATTTATAGAGTGAGCATTAGTCTATTAAATATCTATCAAAATTATAGAAGTGAGTATTAGTCTATTAAACATTTATAGAGTGAGTATAGAAGTGACTATTAGTCTATTAAATATCTATCAAAATTATAGAAGTGAGTACTAGTCTATTAAACATTTATAGAGTTGGAATATGTCCCAACTCTATCACATTCTAATAGGGATGGCAATGGGGCGGGGTGGGGCCAAAGGATGGGGTCTTTTTGCCCCTATCTTGCATGGTTTTGTCTTATCATGGCCTGCCCCGCCCCGCATGATGGGAAAACTTTCTTGCCCCATCCTTGCTCCTTGGGGCCCCGCGAAGCCCCGCCCCACCCCATAAAACTCTATTTTTTTTGTTAATTTGCCCTACAACTAGTACAATTTTTTTTAATAAAACCTATTTCATCAATAAAAATATACTTGAAATTACAACTAAATTTATCCCATCAAATCAAATTAATTTTTAGCAAAAAATGAATAATATTATCTAAGTGTTTTACAAGACAATCACCAAAAAAAAAAAAATCTCATAGTATAACACATAACAAAATAAAGGCAAAGAACCACGTTGGGTAAAATAAAATAAGCTAATATTGATATGTTTGTTTAAATAATATGGTTGTAGGGTATAAAAAATTTAAAATTATAACCCTTATCAACGCGGAGTGAGGCGGGGACGGGGAGGGGCGGGGCAGGGTGGGTCTAAAAAGTCTAAACCCATCCCCGCCCCGCCCCGTGGTGCAGGACTAAAATCTTGCCCCATCCCCACCCCACAACCTTTGCGGGGCGGAAAAAACTCGCGTGGAGCGAAACGGGGAGGGGCGGGTCAAGCGGGGCGGGGCAAAATTGCCATCCCTACATTCTAAGTCCTCAAACGATAAACAAAGTCTATTGAACATGTTTACTTCAATTTCACAGTTTTTAAAAACTATCCAGATATCATTTTCTATAAAATAAGTCACATACAAAATCTTTTATACTTTTGAGTTTTATAAAAGTCTAACAATTTATAGTTTTATTATTACTAAATTAATGTTAAAAGAATGAAGTGAATTAATTTTTACTATAATATCTCCCAAAAAATACATTGATAATTTTTTATTCCAAACAACTATACAAACGCTTTAATTTTATTGGGCGTAAGAACCGCATATCAAGTGACTTGTAGACACATTGCAAGAAAAAATTCCAAAAGAAATTATTTCAACCCAAGTAAC
Source organism: Quercus aquifolioides (assembly GCA_019022515.1). NCBI lineage: Eukaryota > Viridiplantae > Streptophyta > Magnoliopsida > Fagales > Fagaceae > Quercus > Quercus aquifolioides. The sequence continues at coordinate 504,618 of CM032332.1, forward strand.
CTATAATTACAATCCCATTACATAAAATAATTCCAAACCCTAATCAACCATATGAATGAAATGTGATCAAAATTATAAGAATTTATTAACACAAAGAGACTAAACAATCAAAATAGTGATTTGGATACTTTTGATTTGGTGATTACAATATAAGATTGAATTGTGAGAATATAGTAAGAAAGAGTATAGAAGCGTATGAGTAGAGCTGTCAAATTCAATAAAATATGAGTCTTGAGAAGGGGACAATTTGGCCATTGGAACAATGCCAAGTGATTCTATTTGGCTTTCAAAGACAAAATACACCAAGGATATAGGTTTTACGTTGAAAAAAAAATTGACATATATACCTAATAATTTTGTATAAAATAGTTCAAACATTTATCTACCTTGGAAAGATTGGAACTCCATGCTACTCCAAGCTACTCTTATGGTGGAGTATTATACAGATTTGTTCACTTCATTGCAACCTAGTGAGATTGATGTGGTTTTGCAGCATGTCTCAAAGGCAGTAACAGAGGAAATGAATGCCTTTCGTGGCCAAGAATTCGATAAGGAGTAAGTGGACACAGCCCTATCTCAAAGGGCCACTTTGAAAGCACCGGGACCCGATGGGTTGCCCCCAATTTTTTTCCAACATTATTGGGGGGAGATTGGTGATGATGTAGTTGAGGCAATCTGTTCTTGCCTGAATTTGGGTCATATTCCAGCAGGTATCAATCACACTCACATCACTCTTGTCCCAAAGGTGAAGAGCCCAGATCAGGTATCTCAATTCCGACCCATAGCCTTGTGTAATATTTTGTATAAACTTATTTCCAAGGTGTTAGCAAATAGATTAAACGTGATATTACCTGATATTATATCTGAATCTCAAAGTGCATTTCAGTCTGACAAAGCAATTTCAGATAATATACTTGTTGCCTATGAAACTCTCCACCACATGAAAACAAAGAAATTTGGAAAAACAGGTTCTATGACACTCAAGCTTAACATGAGCAAGGCCTATAATAGAGTGGAGTGGATTTTCCTGTTGAAGTTGATGGATAAAATGGGGTTTGATAGCAAGTGGATAAATTTGATCTCGGAATGTATCAGCACTGTTTCCTACTCCATACTAGTGAATGGCGAACCTAAAGGAAATATTTTTCCTACAAGGGGTATTCGGCAAGGCGACCCTTTGTCACCCTACCTCTTCCTCCTTTGCTTGGAAGGTCTCAATGTCCTAATCCAAAAAGCAGTGAATGAAGATAGGATAAGGGGTTACTCCCTTTGCCGGTATGGGCCTAAAATCTCTCACTTATTTTTACTGATGATAGTTTACTTTTTTGTCGTGCTCAGGTAAGTGGCATTCAAACTATCCAAGAAATTTTAGAGTTGTATGAGAAGGCATTAGGGCAAGGGATAAACAAGTAAAAAACAACTTTGTTCTTCAACAAATCTGTCTCCTTGAAGGTTAAAAATTCCATAAAAAATTATCTTGGGGTCCCCGAGATAAAAGAATATGAAAAATATTTGGGCCTTCCAGTAGTGGTGGGGCGGAATAGAAGGGCAAGTTTAAACTTTATCAAGGAAATGGTGTGGGGAAAAATTCAAGGGTGGAAGGAGAAACTGTTATCATAAGCTGGGAAAGAAGTTCTTCTTAAGGCAGTGGCACAAGCAATCCTCACTTTTGCTATGAGTTGTGTTAAGGACATATTTTATGTAAATTGGCAAATCCTTTTGACAAAACGCACTCTACTTGTAATTGGGTAGTTCTAGGTGTTTTTAATACTTCAAGAAACCTTGTTTCAAGATCAAGTGTTGAAGTCATCAAGTCTGTCCAAGAAAAAGCAAGCTGAAGTGCAAGTTCATTAAATCTCGACACCTCTCGATAGCTACCTCGACACCTGGCTATCTGTCGAGATCTTCAGCTGATTCTTATCGCAATCTCGATAGCTTCTCGATAGCTTGTCGATCGATCGAGAAAGTTTCTGTCCCCTCGACACCTTCTCGACACCTCCTCGACAGCTGCTATCTATTGAGATTCATTAAACCTCGACACCTCTCGACACCTCTCGATCGATCGAGGTTACGGGAAATCAGAATTTTCAGCTTTTTGATTTTTGGGCCAGGCTTATATATTTGAGTAGGGTTTCTTTTCTCACAACCCTAGACTTATATAAGGCTTATTTTAAAGGCCGTCACACAAGAGAATAAGAGAATACAAGGAGAACATATTCAAAAGGTTATTCTCTCTGAAAGAAGCTACTGCGTCTTTACGCCTTAGGGTTTTGTAACCAAGTGCTTCTTGATCTTCATTGTTAATGAAGTGAAGAACTTTGCAGCCAACATTCTTCTTCTAGTTGGTGTTCTGAAGTCGCGTACTGGGATTCGCGCAATTGGTTAGTCACGTATTGGGATCCGTGCAACAAAAAGAGTGGCGTTCATATATTGAAGAGTTCAGAGGTTCTGAAGCGGTAGAAGGTTTCTGCTGTGAGTTCATCTACGGGGATTGTAGAGTCTAGGGACAAAGGTTTTGTACTAGATCTGAAACTTCTCTTTACTATAGTGAATTGCTTTTTGGGAAGGTTTCCCCCCAGGTTTTTACTGTGAAACTGGTTGGTTTCATTGGTTTTCCTGGGTCATCATATCTTGTCTTATTTACTTTTCCGCTGCATTCATTATTGACATGATATTGATGTTTGTTTGTTTTAACAAGTTTGATTCATAATAAATCTAATTAACAACTTGGATTTAAAACTTGTTAACTATATTAACCGGGGTCTAAATTTCCCAACAAGTTGCTTCCGTTTACCAGTGGGCCTTTGTAAAGACATAGAGATGATGATTCGGAAATTTTGGTGGGGTCAATGGGGTGATAGACGAAAAGTACATTGGAAAAAGTGAGAAATTTTATGCAAGCCAAAATTGGAGGGAGGTATGGGTTTTAAAGAATTATACTGTTAGGATTAGTGCCCTTAAATCCTATTATATGATGCTATATATGATATTAAGTGTGACATTGTGTATGACATTATGTATGACTTAATATTGTGTTAAATAAAGTTGTTTTATTATTATTATCTGAAATAATTGTAACATGAATATTCGGACATTATCACATAGTCCATGAGATGCATAGTATGTGATTTATGTGATTTAGTCACAGAAGATATAAGTCACAGAAGATATAAGTCACAAGTTTTTTGTAAACTCAGAACTATAGTTCGTAGTCGGTGATGAAATTGGGCATTTCATCTGCGAAGACTATAACATATCAACTATGATGATTTGTCTTGATCATGGAAGTTGAGACTTTTAGTTGATGTGTTGATATGTTTTAATCGTTAAGACATATTGAGCAGGACCGCTGTGAGATTTATTATTCTCCTAAAGACTGTCAAATGAATAATAAATCTCACGACTTATATTTGCATGAACTCTTAATCCTGAGAGAATAATGGACTTGATCATGAAATGTAGGTTGCTTTGATATATCAGGAGTGAGATCTAAAGTAAAGGTCAAAACCTTAGTATGTCGAGCAGCCACATTTAGTGTTGATGGAACATATATTCTCAAGATGGAATTCATAGTCTCTTAACGGAGATATAAAATATTCCCTTAAGATAAGTTTAATGGGTTTGTTATTCAAAAAGTTAGGCCTAACTACTTTGGTAAGAAATTACTAAAGTATATATTTATGAAATTGGATTTCATAAATATATGATGAATAATTTAAATAGGATTAAACCGGGTACTTAAGGATTAAGATGTAGTAATCTACAAAGTGGCAGTCTATATTTATGACTTTATATTACTACGAATATTTTATGAAGGGGTTTGCATGTACAATAAAGTCTTGGGATATAATTTATAGATAAGGCCTAGAGTGCAACTATATTTATATAGTGATATTAAATATAGTTAATGGTAACTTTGGACTTGTCAAGAGTTGACAGAAAAGCCCAAGGCTCATTGGAGCTAGTGTCTTATTGGTCCCTTTTGGTCCCACTCCAAGCCACACACTTAATCCCAATTGAAAATGCCCAAAAGGCCAGCCCAATTAGATAATTGGTTGGATACAAAAGGAAAAACGTATAGAATTATTAGGAGTGAAAAAACATCATTGAAAGGTGGTGTGTATGAGCTAGTGTCTTATTGGTCCCTTTTGGTCCCACTCCAAGCCACACACTTAATCCCAATTGAAAAGGCCCAAAAGGCCAGCCCAATTAGATAATTGGTTGGATACAAAAGGAAAAACGTATAGAATTATTTGTGAGTGAAAAAACATCATTGAAAGGTGGTGTGTATGAGAGTGTAAGTCACTCTTTTGATTTTCCTTTTGTAACTGATTGAGAGTCCACACTTCTTGGGCGTTAGTGGAATTGGAGTGAAGATTAAGAGTATTCCCAAGTGCTTCGATCTTTGTTTTGAAATTCACCGCTTCAAGGTATGCTCTCTTATACTCGAATTCTGAAAATTGCATAGTGTATGTTATAGATTACGAATGAAGTAGATCCGTTCATCTTCCGCTGCGTACACACTGATTTCCATCATATACAAGTTCAATGAAGCAATGCTAGAAAAACAAGTTTGGAGACTAGTTCATGACTCTAAATCACTCTTTTATAAGGTGTTCAAAGCAAAATATTTTCCGAATGGGCCTGTGTTTGATGCAAAAGTTTCCTCGGGTTCGTTTGCATGGAAAAGCATCCTCCATGCTAGAAGAATTATCTCACAGGGAGCAAAATGGAGGATAGGAGATGGGACTCAAATCATGATTTATGAGTCCAATTGACTGCTTGGGGAGTCTCAAGGCTGAATCCTGTCACCCCGCTCCTTTGCCTTCAGAAATGCCATCGTATCAGCCCTTATTGACCCACAAAAAAATGAATGGAACGACAACCTTGTTGATAGCATTTTCCTACCTTTTGAAGCTCAGAAAATAAAAGCTATCCCTTTGTGCACCACTAGCCAACTCGACTGTCTGTTCTGGCCAAAGAGTAGTGATGGATCCTATGTGGTAAGCTCGGGTTATCAATGGTTGTGCAGTGAGGAAAATTCTGGTGCAACGTCTGTTTCAAATCCTGAGAGGTCCAGAGGTTTCTAGGAAAAAATCTAGAAAGCTAATGTGCCGGGCAAGGTAAAACAATTCTTGTGGAAAGCTTGCACTAATGCGCTGCCGACAATGGAAAATTTGAAGAAAAGGAGGATTATTGACGATGACACCTACCACTAGTGCTCTTCAAAGGTCGAGTCTTGTCTTCATGCACTATGGGATTGTGAAGGTCTTCGTCAAGTCTGGGATGTGGACTTCAATTGGATTAATAGGCATCATGCTTCTAATGGTACTTTCGAGAACCTGGTAGAGATAGTCCTTGAGAAGCCACACTTGTTGGAACTATTTGCAGTCATCACATGGTTCCTATGGTCGCGACGAAACAAACTCAAATTGAAGGAGGCGATCATTCCTTTGAATCGGGTTGTATTTGAAGCAAAGAGATTTTTATCTCTCCACAATCCGATTAGGATGACAAAGCCGAAACTGCCCAGGCCCACAAGAGTGAAATGGAGACCACCAGACCAATGTGAGTACAAAACAAACTTTGATGGTGTCATGTTCCATGACAAAGGTGAGGCTAGTTTAGGTGTGGAAATTCGAAATCACGATGGTGAAGTGATGGCAGCCCTATCAGAAAAAATACCATAGCCTCTTCGGTCACCCTTTTGGAATTATTAGCAGCTAGGAGAGTTGCCATTTTTGTCCATGAAGTAGGTCTTCGCAATTTCGTTTTGAAAGGAGACTCAAAAACTATCATCAAAGCTCTTCAAAAAGGTGATATGTTTCAATCTGCTTTTGGCCATCTTTTTCGAGACACTTTGTTGTATGCAAAATCTCTACTGAACTTTAGGTTTTCTCATACTTATAGGCAAGGTAATTGTGTTGCGGATGCCTTGGCAAAAAAAGCAAGATATTGCTTGTCTTTAACAGTTTAGATGGAGTCTGTTCCTCCAGATATTAGTAGTCTTGTATTGGCGGATAAGCCTTTTTCTTGATCATTAAAAATTCCCATGGATTGGATTCTCAAAAAAAAAAAAATCTCCCTTAACAATTAAAAAACAAACAAAAATGATGACAACATCATTGAGTTTTTTTTTTTTTTTAGTATAAACTCTATTTGTTGTCGAGGTCAAGGCTAAGGGGGAAAATGCATCAAGATATATATATATATATATATATATATATATGCACACACACACACCGGAAGAGATCATAAACAAAAATGTAAGGGTAGAAAATTTACCCAATCACAATTTCTAAGCTTGAACTCAAAAGAGAGGCATAGAGAGAACATATTTAAATATGAAAGTATGAAGAGGAAGAAAAAAAAAATGTATTACCAATAAGGGGGGGTGAGGAAGTTGAAAAGATGAGGAAACATTGTATGTTTAGATAATTAATTTAAGGAGGAGGTGAGGAAGTTAGATAATTAAATTAAACATTGTATGTATTACCAATTACCAATAAAGTTTTTGTCAAGAAAAAATTACTAATGTTTAGAAGATGAAAAAACATTGTGTGTTTAGACAATTAAATTATATATATATATATATATATAGAGAGAGAGAGAGAGAGAGAGAGAGAGAGAACATATATATTGAAATTAAGATTTCTTTTTTGAAAATTAGATAATTATAATTTTTTAAAAGATTTTATACAACGTTTATAGGGCTTCAAAGTTCAAACATAATTAATTTATTATTATTATTATCATCATCATCATCATCAAATGGTCAAAATGTGAACAATAAACAGCAACAAAAAAAAATGATTTGTAAATATATAATATATACAATTATACTTGCACAATTACCTTTAAGAGTGGTAAATACATAATATTTATAACATACCATTAGTTTAGGAAATGAATTCATTCTATAATTTGTTAGGATATATGTGAATCATGTTAGGAACTGTACGGTACACCTTTCCGGGGACCATCTGGACATTGGGCCCAAACTCCGCCAATTGGCCCATGGTTGCTAACCCCCCTTGTCAGAAGCTAGGCTCAAGGACTGCTAGATTAGTCGGGCATGAATTTGGGGGGTAACGTACGGTCACGTGGATCCCAAGCGCATTTAGGCCTAAAGTTCCAAAGCAATAGCGCGGCCCATGGCCTCAGTCTAGGCCCATATGAATTGCAGACCCAGGTGTTTTCACCTGATCCTTACTCGGGGACCTTTACCGAACAATGAAATAGGAATAACGTCCGAGCATACTATCATTTGCATACCCGGAAGCACCCAGAAGCGTCGTTGCCAGGCATGCTTTCTGGAGTGGGAATCAAGTTCCAAGGCCACTTTCACCATATCCCACTCCCACCTAACCATCCACTTATGGTCGATAATATTGGACCTTTCATTACACTAACCATGGAGGCAATCATAGCCTCTCCACTAATTTGAGGGTATAAATATGAGAAATGGAAGAGAAAAAGGGGTTGGAAGGTTTTGGGAGAAAGAGAGAGGGTGGAAGGAAAGTAAAGGAAGAGGGTAATGACATAGAACGAGAAAAGTGATCTCATTGAGTCTCTGTGCTGAGAACGACCCATAGTAGGAAATCCATACCTACTAAACAAATAAGTTGTGAGCCTGAGTGAGGCCCAGTCTAGTAGCCTCATTTCTGGTGCCCACAGGAACATATGTCAATATAGAATTGACTAATCCTTTGACAAAACGCACTTTACTTGTAATTGGGTAAATATAGGATGTGTTTAATGTTTCAAGAAATAAGGTTTCAAGTTCAAGTGTTAAAGCCATGCAAGTCTGTCTAAGAATCAAGTGAAGAAGTGCTGATTTTTAAAGCTCGACAGCTAGCATCTATTGAGATTTAAAAGGCTGCTTAAGCCCGATGCTCGACAGCTGCTCGATAGATAACCTATCTATCGAGATTTATGAAAAACAGATTTTTAATTCTGATTTTCATCCAATCCGTGAATAGATGTTTGGGCTTTCTTTTGTTACAACCCTAAACATATATAAGGATTATTTTAAGGGCCATCAAAGGTTGTGCAAGTGTGAGACAAAGTTTTGTTCATGCAAATTGTGACTAGAGACAGAATTTGCTCTAATTCATCTTTCTCTTGAAGAAGCTACTACGTTTATGCGCCGTTAGGTTTTGTGACCAAGGAGCTTCGTGATCTTCATCGTGTTGAAGAACTGAAGAACTTTGCAACCAACATCTTTCTCAAGTTGGTGAGTAAGTTGCATACTGGGATCTGCGCATTAGATTGGTTAGTCACTTACTGGGAGCCATGCATTAAAAGAAGAAATTGTCACTATAGAACAAGTCCAATTGGGTATTGGGATAAGGGTTCAACTGTAGGTTGGTATAAAGTACTGGGATTCCTTTACTTGTAACCGCTTGTTGTGATAATAGTGAATTCTCAAGAATGGTGACCTTAAAATCATCCGGTGGGGTTTTTGCCTTGAAGGTTTTCCCCATTCGTAAACAAATCACTGTGTCAATTTTATTTTCCGCTGCATTTTTTTTGTTGTTGGTGATTTGTTTGTGTTGCCACGCATATTGTATGTTAATTTGATTAATTAATCAACTTGGCTAATTAATTGGTTAATTTATCACAAGGGGTTAATACATTTTTGGCCTATCATAATTGAATGTATTGACAAATGTCAAATGTGTTATATTATGGACAAATTACTACTTGCCATGTGGCTTTATTTTGCCCACTTCATTCTAAATAGCTAGAAACATGCGTCATTTGTCATCGTTTTGTGTATACACCAATTGTGGGATCCAACTTTTATAATATATTATAAACACACACATATATAATGAAATTAAGATTTCCTTTTTGAAAATTAGATAATTATAAAATGTTTTTTTAAAAGATTTTATACAACGTTTATAAGGCTTCAAAGTTAAAACGTAATTAATTATTATTATTTATTATTATCAAATAGTAAAATGTGAACAGTAAATAGCAACAAAAAAATAATTTGTAAATAATATATACAATTATACTTACACAATTACCTTCAAGAGTGTTAAATACATAATATTTATAACATACCATTCATTTAAGAAATGAATTCATTCTATAATTGAAAGTGTGCGCACCAAAAACTCTGACCCGTTGGGCTGGGCCTCACTTGGGCTCACAACTTATTTATATGGTGGGTTTGGATTTCCCACAATGGGTCGTTCTAAACACCAAAGCTCAACTGTGGCGATTTCCTCTTCTCGGGGACCTGACCCAATTCCTCACTCTGCTCTCTCTGTTTACACTCTTCCTTCCCTTAATTCACCAACCCTTGTCTTCTCAAACCTTCTTGTATTTATAGCCCATTGTCTAGTGGAGAGTCATAATTACTCGCCAGTAGGTGCAACCGGCGGTCCAGTGTGGTCGATGGTAAGTGGGTGGTTAGGTGGGAGTGGGAAGCGGTGACGGTGGCGTTGGAACTTGGTTCCCACTTCCACGATGGTTCCCGGCAGCGGTGCCTCTCCGAGGTATGACCGAGTAGATACAGGGCGGGATGTTCCGCGAGCTGTGTTCATCACTGCTCGGGCAGGGTCTGCCGAGAGACGATGTAAAAGCTGATCGTGGGCCTGCAGCCCGCTGGGCTCGGGGTGGGCCGCTAGGCAGAGGGAGACCGGCCTTATGGCCTTATACCCAGGCCAGGCCCGAGGCCCACTACGGGGCTTGGTTCGGGGACCGTACAATAGCCCCCCCTTGATTCGCCCCCATCCACGGGGGTGAATCAAGGATCCCGAGGGGTAAGTGCCTGTTTGGGGGAGTCGAAGGGTCAGTGCCCGACCATTAATGGGCGCATTAATGCGCGTCTCAAAAGACGCGTTTGAGATTGACTGACGGCCTACCCGCCATCATTGCCTGACGGTTCGTGAACCGAGGCGTCGCGCGTGTGGCAGTTGAAGCGGCGGTCCGCGTGGTCTCCTTCCAGCGGATCATTAATTGCCCTTCATTCTGCTTCCTCATGCCTATAAATAGTCCCTCTTGTTACTGAATCCCACTTTTGCATTCCTCACCTTTCAGTTTTCTCCTCTGCCGAGCATCTCTCCCGCGGATCATCTTCTGGCCCAGAATACACCTACTCCTTAGAGCCCACAGTAAGTTCCTTTCCCTCTTCTTGCTTTTTCAGTTCAGCCATTTCAGTACATTCTTCGATAATCGTAGCGCTTCTTTTCCCTTTTGTAAGAAAAACTGTTTTGAAAAAAGAAAGCATGAGTTACTCTTACCTCCTTACCACCGAGCATGCTTTGGCTAGATTTAGGGAAGCATACAAGGTTCCGAGGGACGTGGATATCGCCTACTGCAATATGGGCGATATCGACATTCAGAGGCGCCGAGGGGAGAACACGGTGTTCTTTCCCCTGATGGCCATGTTAGAGGGCGGGCTTAGGTTCCCGGTAGATCCTCTGATTCTCAGCACCCTTAGGTTTTATGGCCTTTGTCCCGACCAACTTCCCCCCAACTTTTACCGGGTAGTGAGTTGTGTGAGTACACTGAACCGGTTGTATGGGTTAGAACTTAACCACCACGACATCAATCACATGTACAGTTTGTGCGGCAAGATTGAGTCCGACTACTACCTTAAGACTAGGGACGCGAGGGTACGGCTTATTTCATGCCTGCCGGACTCGAACCGTAACTCGGCCAAAGACTTCGTTCGGGTGAGCGGCAATTGGTTTGCCGAGGAGTACCCCTGCGCGCTTTCGCCGCGTGACGTTGGTCGGTGACAAGCCCCCATTTATTTTGATGTATTTTTATTTTGTTCCGGCCACGTAATCTCTAACCATTGTTTCCTTTGTGCAGAGAGCAAAAGATTCAAGCCCGACGTCAGAGTGGTGCACGTTCGGGACTTGAACTTCGTACTCCGGTCGGAAATCTTTGTGCACACGGACGGACAACTCCGAGCGTCCCACCTCATCCTCGGCGTCAGTCCCGTCTACTCAACTTGGCAGCCGTTCGGCCAAGCTTTGCTAGTAGACAGTCCCCTCATTTCATACATCGACGTCCGGCACGCGAACTTCCTCCCCCCAAGGTTAACAGTAGGCGAGGCTCGTGAGCACGGTCCTCGGTACATTTGTTCGGACGAGCGACCGCCCGTCCGTGACGAATCAGCCGAGCGCGTATCTGCCGAGCGTAGGAGGCGAGCTCACGAGCAAATCCAGCAAGCTCCTGCTCAGCCTGAGAGAATTGTAGAGTCCGCTGCACCTGTTCGGGAAGGTGAGGTTGTAGCCGCAGAAACGACTGACTCTTCGGAAACAGGATCTGATCCGGGAAACGCAATGGTGGCCAGGAGGAAGATGACAATAGATCGCTTCGTCCCGAGTGCCCGGCCAACCGGGCAACAACAACAAGCACCTGCCCGAGATGCTTCCCCTCCCGCACCCCCACCGACCCGAGTTCGAAAGAGGCCGCGCACTACCGATCAAACACAGCCGGACTCGGGCAATGTGCCCATCCGACCCTCGGCCGGAATCGTCATCCGGGAACCTGTAGCGCAAACCGGGATAGACCTGGCGTCTACTTCCCGAGCCCCGGCGGCATGGCGACCATCCTTCAAACTTGGCGGCGATCCTCTCCCGTCAACGGCCAGTGCCCGAGTGTGGGATAGGGGGCTTGGAGGCTGTGTGGCGCAGAGTCTGGCGCGCGGCATCCTTTTGCCCGAGGACTTACATGCCTTTACGGAATCGACGGATGAGTCCCTGGGGAGACGTTTGCAATGGCACACCATAGCGGTAATTGTTCTACACCTCTATGACTCTCGGTTCCCCTTTTGATTGTGTTTTTTTTTCATCTCATCTTACGAAGCGGATATTGTGTGGTCAGGCTGCGCAAATGTCGTACGTGGTGGACGGGAGGATGAAGGAGCTGGCCGAGGACGCCGAGCGGGAAAAAGCTCTGAAGGAAGTTGCCGAGGCCACGGCGAAGGAGCAATCGAAAATTGCCGAGGAGGCAAAGGATAAGATTGCTACAGCCGTGAAGGCCCAGGCGCTTGCCGAAACGAAGCGCGAGGAACTGGAACTCCAGTTGGGGGGCACCGAGCTTAAGTTGGCCGAGGCTCAGAGCTTGAATACAATGCTGGAGGGGCAGCTGACCGACTCGAAGGCGGCGCTGGAGGCTTGCGAATCCAAGTGGTATAACGAGGGTTTCGCGGATGCCGAGAATTCGGCGGAGCCGATCGTTCGTCAGGCCCATAAGCTCGGGTATGAGGAGGGTTGGTTCGCCGCTCTCCAAGCCATGGGGATTCCCGAGGATTCCCCGTTGAGGGATCGCAGCAGGATTCCTTTCCCGAGCATCCCCAATACCGAGAATCCTGCGCCCCTTGTCATCGACGAGGAAGAGACCTCCAGCATGAGGGAACTGGTGAATGCCATTGATTCTCATGCGGTGCCGACCGACATGGAGGGGACCAGCCATCCCCAGGCCGGGGACCGAACCGGGGAGGACATCCAGCCGCCAACTCCTCACGCCGATCAACACTCTCAAGAGGACGCATCCTCCGCCCATGCCGCGGACATCTGACGCCGACAGCCAGCCCTTCTTTACTTTTCCCTTGCTTTGAGAATTTTGAATAAACAGAATTGCCTATGTCACCGGGATGTGGTGACAGGATTATTTGTTTTACGTTGCCTTTTCTTTACTTTGAGTTGCCGGGTTTTGGCAACAAAACACTAATTTTAAGTTTCATTTTGTAATATAAATGCCTTACCGCGTTGCTCGTACGTATTTGCTGAGTAATAACCTCTTTGTGGCTGTCTTTTTATTGTGATGTGTCCGACCATGTTAAGGCCTCCAAACGCTAATTTAAGTTTAAGGTGCTCGGTGATAAGATAGAGCCGAGGGTCGGGCTTCCGACTTTAAGAGTTGATCGTCAGGTCTCCATACGCTCGGGGGGTTAGGGTCTAACCGAGGGTTGGTTTCCTGTCCTTGGAGTTAACAGTTCGGGTGTCCACCCGCTAAGGTTTCCACCTGCTAAGGTTTCCACCTGCTCGGTGATAGGGATCGAACCGAGAGTCAGGTTTCTGTCCTTGTAGTTAGTCGTCAAGGTTTCCACCTGCTCGGCGGTAGGGATCGAACCGAGAGTCAGGTTTCTGTCCTTGAGACGAGAAGGCTAAGGTTTCCACCTGCTCGGTGATAGGGATCGAACCGAGAGTCAGGTTTCTGTCCTTGTAGTTAGTCGTCAAGGTTTCCACCTGCTCGGCGGTAGGGATCGAACCGAGAGTCAGGTTTCTGTCCTTGAGACGAGAAGGCTAAGGTTTCCACCTGCTCGGTGATAGGGATCGAACCGAGAATCAGGTTTCTGTCCTTGTAGTTAGTCGTTAAGGTTTCCACCTGCTCGGTGATAGGGATCGAACCGAGAGTCAGGTTTCTGTCCTTGAGACGAGAAGGCTAAGGTTTCCACCTGCTCGGTGATAGGGATCGAACCGAGAGTCAGGTTTCTGTCCTTGTAGTTAGTCGTTAAGGTTTCCACCTGCTCGGTGATAGGGATCGAACCGAGAATTTTGGTTAGAATTGTGCGATTCTGCATGAAAGACATCATTAGTACAACTAGCATATCATATGAATCATTACCAACAAAACATATACAACATGTTGCGGCTAACTCTATGCTCGGAGAACCGCCCATCAATGATAGTACTTCTTCAGATTATGGACGTTCCATGGTCGGGGAAGTTGTCTCTCGTCCAGGTCTTCCAAGAAATAAGCCCCGGTGCCGGCCACAGCCGTGACCCTATAAGGTCCCTCCCATGTCTGTGCCAATTTCCCGGCACCAGTGTCCCGCATGTTTCCCACGGCTTTTCTGAGAACCAAATCCCCGGGGACAAATACCCTCGCCCTCACACCTCGGTTGTATCTCTGGGCGAGCTTCTGCTGATACTCCGCGAGCCGTATTGTCACCAATTCGCGGTACTCTTCCACCTTGTCCAAATATCCTACCATCATAGCGTCGTTCTGGGCCTGGTTGAAACCCGCCACTCTTGCACTGCACAGATTCACCTCGGTGGGGATCACGGCCTCCGCTCCGTACGTGAGAGAGAATGGGGTCTCCCCGGTGGACCGTCTAGGAGTGGTGCGGTATGCCCATAATACTTTGGGAAGCTCCTCGGCCCAGCTTCCCTTCGCTCCCTCCAGCCTTTTCTTCAGCCCACTTACAATCACCTTATTCACGGCCTCGGCCTGGCCGTTGCCCTGTGGGTAAGCGGGAGTTGAGTACCTGTTCTTGATGCCGAGGCCGGAGCAAAATTCTCGGAAGGCCCGGCTGTCAAACTGTAGCCCGTTGTCAGATATGATAGTGTTCGGCACCCCGAACCTGGTGATGACGTTTTTCCATATGAACTTCTTTACTTCCACATCCCGTATGTTGGCCAACGCTTCCGCCTCTGCCCACTTGGTAAAATAGTCGACGGCCACCAAAACGAACTTTCGGCCGCCAGTCGCCTTCGGGAACGGGCCGATAATGTCCAGCCCCCACTGCGCAAAAGGCCAAGGACTGCTGATCGGGTTCAGGTGGCCCGCGGGCTGATGGATCAGAGGGGCGTGCTTTTGACACTGCTCACACTTAAGCACATACTCGGCAGCATCCTTCTGCATTTGAGGCCACCAGAACCCCTGGGTCATGGCTCGGTGCGCCAATGAGCGTCCCCCGACGTGGCCGCCGCACACCCCAGAGTGGAGCTCCGCCAAGAGCTCGCCCACCTTCTCCGGGCGTAAGCACAAGAGGTACGGCCCTCCAAAAGACCTTCGGTACAAAGTCCGGTCCCCTGCCAACCAATACCGAGGAGCCATCCTACGGATCCTGATGCCCTCCTTCTCATCACTCGGCAGTCGGTCGTCGGCCAGAAAGTCGACGATGGGGTCGATCCAGCAATTGGCAGGGGCCGCGATTGCCGTGACGTTGATCCCTGTAGTTCCCGAGTTTCTCGTTACACTGATGCTCGGCTCCGAAATAAGCTCGACTTTGATCTGCCGTGGTATATCCTCGGCCACTGAGGACGCCAGCGTGGCTAGGGAGTCAGCGTGCCTGTTTTGTGTTCGGGCTACGTGGAAAACTTTCACCGTGTTGAAGCTGGTCATAATTAGCCTAGCCTGTTCTAGGTATGCTTTCATCCGGGGATCTCGGGCCTCGAAACTGCCCTGCACCTGATTAACCACCAGACGCGAATCCGAGTATAGCTCAATATCCCGAGCCCCCAGGTTCGAAGCTACCCTCAGTCCGGCCAAGAAAGCCTCGTATTCCGCCTCGTTGTTGGACGCCCTGAAACTCAGTCTAAACGAGTGTTCCAGCCGAATTCCTTCGGGGGTAGTCATGACTACACCTGAACCGGCCCCCGTGGAGCTCGAGGCGCCGTCCACAAATATCTTCCACGGTCTGACCTCCAATTGGCAAACCATCTCTCCCTTTTCTCTTGGTGAAAACTCAGCGATGAAGTCCGCAAGGACCTGGCCTTTCACCGAGCTCCGAGGCCTGTACCGTATGTCGAAGGACCCGAGTCGAGTACCCCATTTGGCTATGCGGCCCGTGAAATCAGACCTCTTTAATAACGACTGTAATGGGTACTCGGTCAAGACGTGTACGGTGTGAGCTTGGAAATAGTGCGGCAACTTCCTTGTGGCGTGTATCAGGGCCAGTACGAGCTTCTCCAAAGGCAAGTACCTCGTCTCGGCGTCGACGAGAGTTTTGCTGATGTAGTATACGGGCTGCTGGATCCCTTTGTCCCTTAGCAGCACGGCACTCACGGCGTGCTCGGAAACCGCCAGATACATGAATAGGTCCTCATCTGCCTCCGGTGCCGCGAGCATGGGCGCTCGTGCCAAATAAATCTTCAGATCCACAAAGGCCTGTTCGCACTCCTCGGTCCACCGAAATCCCGTCCATTTCTTCAGCAGTTGGTAGAATGGTCGGCATCGGTCTGCGAATTTTGAGATGAACCTGTTAAGGGCGGCCAACATCCCGGTTAGTATTTGCACTTCCTTCGGGTTGCTCGGTGGCTTCAGTCTTCTCACAGCCTCTATCTGGTCCGGGTTGACTTCAATCCCCCGTGTACTGATCAGGTACCCCAAGAACTTCCCGGCCCCCACGCCAAACGCGCACTTCTCCGCATTAAGGCGCAGCTTGTGCCGTCGGAGAATCTCGAAGACCTCCACGAGGTCCCCCATATGCAAGGCTTCCTGTTTGCTTTTAACCACCATGTCGTCGATGTATACCTCGACTGTGCGCCCAATCTTGTCTCGGAACATTCTCGTCATCATTCGTTGGTAAGTGGCCCCGGCGTTCTTCAGTCCGAACGGCATCCTTGTGTAGTGGTAATTTGCCTCTGGGGAGATGAATGCTGTTTTCTCTTGATCCTCGGGCGCTAGGGCGATCTGGTGATACCCTTGGAAAGCGTCCAGAAAGCTCATCCTCGGGTGCCCACACGTGGCGTCAACCAGCTGATCAATCTTCGGCACGGGAAAAGGGTCTTTCGGACAGGCTCTGTTTAGATCGGTAAAATCGACGCAGACCCTCCACGTGCCGTTCTTCTTCTTCACTACCACGGTGTTTGCCAACCAATCCGGGAAGATGATCTCCCGAATCACCCCCGCCTCCTTCAGTCTCTGAACTTCCACTTTTACTGCCTCGGAGTGCTCCCAGGCTGATCTTCTCGGCCTCTGCTTTTTAGGGGTGAATGAGGGGTCAACTCCAAGTCTATGCATGATAAATTCGGGATCCACCCCGGGCACCTCGTACGGACTCCAAGCGAATACGTCCACATTCTGTATTAGAAGCAGCAACATCTCCACTTTTTCCCGGTCCTCCATGCTCTCCCCTATGTGGAAGTACTTGTCCGCGTCCGGCAACACCTTCACCCTCAGCATGTTCTCGGTACGGGCGACCTCCTCTGTCGGACCCTGTAACTGCTATAAAGGCGTCCCTGACGACGAACACTTGGGGTCAGCCTGACTCTCCCGGTCGGTTTGCTCCTTTTTCCAATCGACCATGGCGATCAAGCATTGCCTGGCCGCCTGCTGACTCCCTTGTACCACCGTGACACCATAATCAGTATGAAACTTGACCCTCATGTGCAGAGTGGACGGGACAGCCCCCATTGCATGTATCCATGGCCTCCCTAGAATCGCAGTGTAGGGGGAGTATGACGTAACTACGAAGAAGCTTACCAGCACTTCCTTGCCCCCCATGATCACGGGCAGAGAGATTTGCCCCTCGGGCGCCACCATCTTCCCATCGAATCCGACCAGGGGGGTGTTGTTCTTCGACAGGTCCTTATCCCTCAGCCCGAGCCCCCTGAATAGGTCCGGGTACATAACATCCGCTCCGCTTCCCTGGTCTATCATTATCCTCTTCACAACGAAACCGCCAACCCTTGCCGCTACTATCAATGCGTCGTCGTGCGGCTGAATGGTTCCTTCTAGATCACTGTCGTCAAAAGAGATCGGCTCCCGGGTAGGTCTGATCCTCTTCGCGGCAGGAGGCACGCCCGTACTCCCCTCCACCGATATCATCGTCAGCACCTCCTTCCCCTTTGCCGTCGAGATGCCCCTCGGGGCGACGTGGATGACGTCAATTATCCCAAGAGGGGGCGGAAGGGGATTCCCTCTGTGCGGGGCGCCGTTCCCCGTTCCTCTATCCCCGGAATCCGTCACAAAATCCTTGAGGTGTCCTGCTTTAGCCAACTGCCCGAGATGGTCCTTTAGCACTCGGCACTGCTCGGTAGTATGCCCCCGGTCTTTGTGGTAGGTGCAGTACAGGTTCTGATTTCTCCTAGAGGGGTCGCCAGCCATCCGGTTCGGCCATCTGAAATACGGCTCGTGCTTGATCTTATCCACGATCTTGTGCACGGGCTCCTTGAACGCCACGTTCACCTCCCCTACTGTTGCTGCCGGCTCTTGAATCCTCAAATTTCCCCGTGCCCTCTGCGGAAAACCGCTCAGCCGAGGACGATCAGCTACCTGTGCTTTGCCTTTGCTTTGTATCTTATCGTCTTCCAGCCGCTTGTACTCCTCGATGCGTCTCATCAGCTGCCTCATGTCCTCGGGAGGCTTCTTAGTTAACGACTCTCTCAACCCCGAGTCGTCAGGCAACCCCAATCTGAAGGTGCTCGCCGCAATCTTTTCGTTCCCTCCGCCAATCTCGTTGTAGAGCTCCCAGTATCGGTTGGCGTAATCCCGGAGGGTTTCCCCTGCCCTCATCTTCATAGACAACAGCGCGTCCACCGGTTGTTGCTCCCGGCTGCACGTCACGAAACGGGAACCGAACTCCTGTATTAGCTCGGCGAAACTGTGAATGGAGCCCTTGCGCAACCCGTTGAACCACCTTAAGGCCGTGGGACCAAGGCTGGAGGGAAAAACCTTGCACATCAGAGCGTCATTGCGGGTATGCAAAGACATCATCTGGATATAGTGGCTGACATGCTCTACGGGGTCTGTTTTCCCACCATACGAATTGAACGGCGGGCGCGTAAACCTGTCCGGCATCGGTGCGCGCTCGATATCTTCCGAGAACGGTGACCGGGCAGCCCTGCGTAATGCGCGGCTCATAGCATCCATGGCCGCATTCTTCGGTCGTCCCTCTGGAGACTCCGAGCCCCGATTCCCATATTCCCTCGACCGAGAGCGATTTCGCCGCCGATGAGACTCTGCTGAATTGGAACGGTCTCGGCGGCGACGGGACTCCCTCGAGTGTGAGCGCTCCCTGTGGTGGCGGGATCCTGATTGATTCGATCCCACCCCGCGTCTTTCTCCCTCGGCGCCGGGCCCTCTGTCTCGGTCGTCTTGACCTGCTCGGTGGCGCTCGTTTCGGGCTTCCAACTCCAGGTCTTGTACTTGCCTCCGCAGCCGCTCGAGCTCTTCATCCCTAGCGTCGTGCTGCCTATGCCGGGAGGCATGGGATGCCGTTCTCCCAGTTTGATACGACCCTTCCCCGAGGCCGGACCGCTCCTCCAGTTGCTCGTGAAACGGATCCTCGCGTCTCTTCTGCCTCTGCTCCCGCCAGGTGGAGCCCCTGGAAGACCCTGCCGAGCCACTCTCGGCGTTACCTCCAGACATCTTTCCTGTATACGAGCTTTGGCAGAACCACTGCTTAGTAGGATTTCCCACAGACGGCGCCAATTGTGCGCACCAAAAACTCTGACCCGTTGGGCTGGGCCTCACTTGGGCTCACAACTTATTTATATGGTGGGTTTGGATTTCCCACAATGGGTCGTTCTAAACACCAAAGCTCAACTGTGGCGATTTCCTCTTCTCGGGGACCTGACCCAATTCCTCACTCTGCTCTCTCTGTTTACACTCTTCCTTCCCTTAATTCACCAACCCTTGTCTTCTCAAACCTTCTTGTATTTATAGCCCATTGTCTAGTGGAGAGTCATAATTACTCGCCAGTAGGTGCAACCGGCGGTCCAGTGTGGTCGATGGTAAGTGGGTGGTTAGGTGGGAGTGGGAAGCGGTGACGGTGGCGTTGGAACTTGGTTCCCACTTCCACGATGGTTCCCGGCAGCGGTGCCTCTCCGAGGTATGACCGAGTAGATACAGGGCGGGATGTTCCGCGAGCTGTGTTCATCACTGCTCGGGCAGGGTCTGCCGAGAGACGATGTAAAAGCTGATCGTGGGCCTGCAGCCCGCTGGGCTCGGGGTGGGCCGCTAGGCAGAGGGAGACCGGCCTTATGGCCTTATACCCAGGCCAGGCCCGAGGCCCACTACGGGGCTTGGTTCGGGGACCGTACAGAAAGTATTGATACATGTCAAATGTGTTATATTATAGACAAATTACTACTTGCCATGTGGCTTTATTTGTCAACTTCTTCTAAATAAATAAAAACACGCGCCACTTGTCATCGTTTTGTGTATACACCAATGGTGGGATCCAACTTTTATAATATATTAGTCGCTAACCCGTGCAATGTACAAGATAATTAAATAAATATTAAAACTATTCAGTTTACTTGAAGGTATTATGACTTGAAAATGATAACAAAAAACTTATGCTACATGAATGCAATTCATGTATAGTTAAATTCATTAACATAAAAGTGCTCTTACATTTGCTTTGATAAGTATAGGAGAAAAAAGAATTACTACACTATATAAATATATAAGTGCTCTTAATACAGGGACTTCTTAAAATTAAGTCTGTGACATCTACCTAACCCATTATGACTCCAAAAGTTCTTACATGTAGGCACTTTGAACAATCCATTTTATATGAGATTAGTGAAAAAGGTTTAAATCATCATCATTATGGGCAAAGATACACCGATAAAGTGGTAATGATATAGAAGATGGACGAAAAACTTTTTCAAATTAGTTAATGAATATAGGCCCAAAAAAGTAAATCTAGAAGACATAATGTCCTCATACTGTAATAAGAAGAGTAAGATTATGATAATTGGTGAATGTCAAATGATTGTGGTGGAACTCAGGAAACTAATTTATAGATTGAAAGTTTCAACTCTCATATCTTCAAATAAGAGGCCATATATATATATAGGAATTTTAGAGCAAACTTTATTTTGGGTTTTGCATCTATTGGACCTAATTTTCAAAACTTTTATTTCCTACCCAACACTGCAAGTTTGATTCCAAAGAAGAAATGTGTACTCTTTTTTATTTGAGAATAAACGGCAGAACATGTACCCCATTTAACATAGAAAATTGTTAGTTTAAAAAAGGTAAAGGGAAAAACAAAGTGAACATGAGATAAATGGAAGAGGAACATGTGCTAGACTTACATTTAATTTAATATGACTTATGACACATTTGATTAATTATTTTTTACACGTGGTATCAATATTTTCTTAAAGGGATTTTTTTTTTTTTTTTTTTGAGAATCAATATTTTATTAAAGAGTTGTTTTTAAGGAGTATGGACAATGTAATCATGAGGTAGCATAACCAACAACTTAGTGTATAAATAGCCAAGATTGGGCATTTCAAGGATCCCTGATCGGTACTTGTGAGTGTATTGATTCTCATCTTCCTCCGTGTTGTTCTGCACGCGTAAAGGTTGTAACCCTCCCCTCTTGTGCATTTTTGTTTTTTCAAAAAAATTTAAAAAAAATTATTAAAAGATCTGTATTTTGTTTATCAATATATCCTCTCCTATTTTATCTTTGAAAAAATTAATCGAAATATGAAAATCCTCTCTTATTCTATGTCATTTTCTCTCTCAACTTAGTGTATAAAAGGCTTAAGTTCTATCTTTTCTTTGAATTTTTTTATTCTTTTTGCCCCCCATCATTTTGACATCTACACTTCTATACATTCTACTCGTAGTCCTAAGTGATGTATACAATATCTCTTTTTCGATGAAGAGGAATTATAAGTTATAACACACTTGCACACGAAACATCCAAAAGTTCTACCAAAACCAACCCCCCCCCCCCCCCCCCCCCCCCCAAAAAAAAAAAAAGGCTTAAGCAACCTTTGGAACCTGGAAAAAGTATACTACATGGGACGATGGGTTTAGTAGTTGAGATATTGTATACATCACCGAGATACTTTATACAGGTGTATACAATATCTCAAACTGTCTTCTATCAAAAAAAAAATCTCAAACTGTCCTGTAAATCTATATGGTGTGCTCACGTGCTGGCCGAATAATCAAATAGGAGTGCCTGACTTTATTAATGTTACTAGTATGTAACTTGTGTTTACGCACAAAAATTGGCAATTATAGTAGTATTATAGGTTATTAAACATATAGAATAATAGTACGTAATTTAATTATGACATGGATATGTTCAAAATTTTATCATTTTAGAACTACTTAAACATATTTTGCTTTTTCAAAATTGAATTAGATTGTTGCACGGTTCATATTAGCGGTGATTATTGCAATTGCTCTCTATATGTTTGTTATAATGTTTCTATGATTGATTATTGACCACAATTTGATATTTTGGTTTTGGTCTTTGTTTCATAGTAAGAGCTTGTTGTATTGTCAGTCTCTTGCACTTTGCTTCAATATATATGACCATCAAATGAAGAATATTAAGAAATTTGAATAATTAACAAAAATTGGAAATGGTTAGATTAGATACTTTTGAAGAAAGTTCCAAAGCAAAATTTTGAATTATTTTTTCTACTTCGTTATCAAAAAGAACAAAAGAAGTTGTTATCTTTCACTTGGATTTGTACTCAATAACTGAATATAATAATGAAAGAAATTATAGAATGCAATAAGCTTATTTTTACGTCTATAATTAAAGCAATTATCATTTTGCTTTCCTATGCAATCATTTTCATATCTATATAATATAAGTAAGTAACAATTTGGTCACCTAGTCACAGGGAATTGAGATTCAGATTTGCAAAACAT
Organism: Quercus aquifolioides; assembly: GCA_019022515.1. Taxonomy (NCBI): domain Eukaryota; kingdom Viridiplantae; phylum Streptophyta; class Magnoliopsida; order Fagales; family Fagaceae; genus Quercus; species Quercus aquifolioides. The sequence continues at coordinate 526,959 of CM032332.1, forward strand.
ATTATTTTGCAACTTTACTATTTGTTTGCAAAGTTGATATGAGATATAATTCCACCCAAATTCCACTTCTAAGTTTACAATATCAGCATAGCAAGTAAAAAACTTTTCTTGCGATCATTTGTGGTTAGTTTTAGTTTGAATAATAGAAATTTAGATTTGAAATAGTTCAATATAAAGAAAACCTTTACTCCTTCCGCCCATTCCAATGCTTTAATTTTTTCCCATGACATCATAGTTTGCATTAACAATTCTGATTTAGATTTTGGTTATTTGTCATGTGTTGGAATATGTCAAACAACATTATCTCCTTCATCCTTAATAGCTCTATATCTAAACATAATAAGAGATGAATTAAACAAAAAATCCATTGGTAATCCATCATAGAGAATTATTAAAGTAAATGTCTATGAACCTATCAATAAGCTCATAAACATCTATAATATCCAAATTGACATAAACTTTGCTTGCACTTGTGGTGTTAAGATTTAGTTTGCCTAAAAAAACCATAAAACATGTCGAAGGATTTGTTATACACAACTATTTATGTTTTATTTTTTAAAATTACATATACATATACCATTTATCTTTCGTGACCTTGGAATGCTTTTACAATCATTGAAGTAACACTAATTATATATGGATCTTCATCTTGTTTGAAGTCATTTTCAATAATTGTTACAGCAACTCCATTTCACAATGAAAGTTTTATTTCTCTATCCCTGAAGATATGTTATTAGCATTCAATAAATATTTAAAAGGTTAATTTGATGTGTACAGTATTTGTAATTACTGGCAGTAAATGAATGTTCCTCACTCCTGTAGGAGAACTTGAAGATTTCTTATAGGACAAAATTTAGTTACAAACTTGGTTGTAACCTTAGGCTACAACCTTACTCAATATCTTTTTATTGGAGGTGAATTTTGACAAATCCATCATTAGATTACATATTCTTCTTATATTCTTCATACTTGCAAAATTTCTAAAAAAAAAATATCAATAGCTATGTTATCAATAAATTGTTTAAATTGCAAGTTTTTGTAGTTTAAAATTGTGCATAAAATATAAGATTATAGATCATATAGTAAATGTGGGGGGAGAAAGCCCAACCCAACGTATTGGGCCCAAGGCCCTATATGAGGAATACTGTTCGTCCGAGGAGACCAAGACACTCAGTCAGAGGCCCATGTAAAAGGAGAATGTCTGGAGATGAGTACGTGCACTGTCCGAGGAGATGTTCATATGCCCGAGGAGACCGATACCCTCGGATCCGACGAGGTTTTTGCCCGACACGTGTATGGGGGGTTCAAGTGATCTGTTTGACAAGTGTTAAGGGAGAAAGGGGGCCTCGGACACACAAGAAGGTAACAGGAACAGAGAAATATCAAGGAGACAGACTTCAACCACCGCATTTAATGCACTGCACCTACCCTCCTGGCCGCATTTATGTGGAGAAGACCCCTGAACAGTGCATCCTCAGCTACCGCCACTCAGACAGGGCTAAAGGGGGAGTGTGATGGGACATGCACTCAAGTGGGCGCCCAGATGATGAACAAGTGGACGGTGGAGATGTAGAAAGGCAGTACTATATAAGAGAGAGGGGTCTCTGATAGAGGGGATCGAAAAAGAAGAGAGAGAGAAGAGTATATTATTTTACTGTAGCTCCAACAATTGTAACCTAAGTTCATCAATGAAAATCACCTCCTCGGACGAGACATTCACCACTGTCCGAGCACATATTAATTCAAATCTTCCTGTCATCATTGCCATTTAATACTGTTATTTTCATTATTAGCCTAGTTCTTTCACCCACTCTCTACAAATTTATTATTTTGGGTTCAGTGGCCTACAAATCCACACCTTCTTGGGCTTGGGCTGCAGAATCTGACCCTACAATTGGCGCCGTCTGTGGGGAGAGCTTGTGCAAGAGTGAAAACAACAGTTGATAATGGCAGAACAAGGTGAACAACAAGCAGAATCCAGGGCATCCCAACACGTGGACCATTTTGTCAACTTAGAGAGGAGACAAAATCGTGAGGGCAGTGTACACACTGTGCGCCTTAGCCAGAGCCAATCACAGAGCGGAAGTCACATGTCCCATGCAGAGAAGAACCGTGACTTACAACTGGAAGTGGAAAAACTAAAGAGGGAGTTGCGACACGCAAAGAGGAAGCGGGCTTCCTCGTACTCTGAAGATGATCTTGATGACGAGCAGGACGTCTCTTATCAACGCAAGTCCAAGACACCAGCTAGCGAGTCCTACACCTATGTAGAGGAGTCCCATCGTAAAAGGGAGCGTAGGAGCCCATCACGCGAGGACATGGAGAACGATGCCATGAACAGGGCTCTAAACCAGATATCTAGATCACCCTTCACGCGCAAGATAGAGGAGGCCAGACTCCCTCGGCGCTTTAACCAGCCAACATTCACCGTCTACAATGGTAAAACTGACCCCATGGAGCATGTGAGTCATTTTAACCAGAGGATGGCTGTCTACTCCAGAGATGAAGCTCTGATGTGCAAGGTTTTTCCTTCCAGTCTTGGGCTCGTTGCTATGAGATGGTTTGATGGTTTGAAGGCGGGCTCCATCAACTCCTTCAAAGAGCTCACTCAGGCATTTGGCTCCCGTTTTGTTACGTGCCGAAGAGTGGCCAGGCCTCTCTCTTCACTGCTATCCTTGTCCATGCAGGAAGGCGAGTCCTTGAAAGCATATTCAGACAGATACTGGGAGGTGTTCAATGAGGTGGAGGGCAACAACGATGCTATGGCCCTCAGCACGTTCAAGCTCGGCCTTCCTACTGACCACGGTTTGAGGGCATCCCTATCTGGCAAACCAGTCACAAACGTGCGTCAACTAATGGACCGCATAGAGAAGTATAAGAGGGTTGAAGAAGATCAGCAGCAGGGCAAGGGAAAGGATAAGATTATCCCTCAGGAGAGGAGAGATTCGCGGTCGGACCGGTACAATTACAATAAACCGCGGAGGGATTTTGCCGGACAATCAGGATCGATGAATCCTCAATCGGTCAACACCGTGTTCAAAGAGCCAGTGCATCAGGTCCTGGAAAAAATTAAGAATGAATCATTCTTCAGGTGGCCGAACAAGATGGTAGGAAACCCCGAGAGACGCAACCACAATCTCTACTGCCAGTACCATCAAGACCATGGGCATACCACGGAAGATTGTAGGAGTCTGTGGGATCACCTGGACCAGTTGGTTCGCGATGGTAAACTGAAACATCTTCTGCACCCCTCCAGCGGCCGAGGGCAGACAGGCTCGGGGCCACGCAGGGACGACCCCTCAAAGCCGCCGCTTGGGACTATAAACGTCGTCTTCGCTGCGCCGGGGAGAACAGGGTCCTGGCCTTTGAAAGTTATGTCAGTAGGCCGACCACCCGCAGGGGAGTCGAGCCGAGGACCGAAGAGAGCTAGGTCTGGTGCCCCGCTGGTTATGGGATTCTCGGACGAGGACATGATCGGCACCATCCAACCCCACGATGATGCACTAGTCATCACCCTCAGAATAGGAGGGTACGATGTAAAGAGGGTGATGGTGGACCAGGGCAGTGCCGTGGAGATAATGTACCCGGACCTCTACAAGGGGCTAGGCCTAAAACCTCAGGACCTGACGCCGTACGATTCCCCCCTATTCACCTTTGAAGGAAGGCCTGTCATCCCGAAAGGCCGGATACGCTTACCTGTGCAGTCCGGCTCCAAGGTGGTGGAGCTGGATTTTATCGTCGTGGACGCATATTCGCCCTACACGGCACTCGTAGGCAGACCTTGGATTCACGCACTTGGGGCTGTCCCCTCTACTTTGCACCAGAAGGTCAAATATCCATCAGGAGGACAGATACATGAAATCCGAGGAGACCAGTCTGTTGCTAGACAGTGCTTGGTAGCCGCCATTCAGCATGAGGCCCCAGCCGAGTCCTCGGACGTGGCTGGGAGGGATTTATAGCAACTACAGTCTCGGGGAGTGCCTTCCGAAGAACCAGATGAAAGCACTCGATGCGAGGATCTAACGAAAGTGCTCATTGGAGACGATCCTGACCGGTTCTTTCAAGTCGGATCTCAGCTGCCTCTTCAAGAGAAGGAGGAGTTGATAGAGTTCCTCAAGCAAAATCTCGACGTGTTTGCCTGGAATGCTTACGAGGCCCCAGGGGTGGACCCGGAGTTTATATGCCATCACTTGAAGGTGAATCCACTGGTCATCCCCAAGCAGCAACCTATTCGGCGCCCATCCAAGGAACATGCCGACGCAGTGAGAGACGAGGTGGCGAAACTCAAAGCAGCTGGGGCTATCAAAGAGGTTTTTTATCCCGAATGGTTAGCGAATACCGTGGTGGTAAAGAAGAAGAGTGGGAAGTGGCGAGTATGCGTAGACTTCACGGATCTGAATAGGGCATGCCCCAAAGACCCGTTCCCTATGCCGAAAATCGATCAGCTGGTTGATGCCACTGTCGGCCACCCTCGGATGAGCTTCCTAGACGCCTTCCAAGGCTACCACCAGATACCATTAGCCCTGGAGGACCAGCAGAAAACTGCTTTCGTCACTCCCATCGGTAACTACCACTATAAAGTAATGCCGTTTGGCTTAAAGAACGCAGGAGCTACCTACCAGAGGATGATGACGAGGATGTTCGAGCCACAGCTGGGCAAGAATATCGAGATTTACATTGATGACATGGTGGTGAAGAGCAAGATTATAGCCGAGCATGTGAAAGACCTTGAAAGTACCTTTGAGGTTCTACGGAAATACAAGCTACGACTAAATGCCTCTAAGTGCTCGTTTGGGGTAGGGTCCGGCAAGTTCTTGGGATACATGGTCACCCACAGAGGAATTGAGGTCAACCCCGACCAGATAAAGGCCATCAACAACCTCCGAGCTCCTCGGAATCCCAAGGAAGTTCAAAAACTGACCGGAATGACTGCTGCCCTCAATCGGTTCATCTCTAGATTAGCAGACAGGTGTCGGCCCTTTTTCTCTCTGCTCAACAAGTGGAAGGGATTCGAATGGACTGAGGAATGTGCTTTGGCGTTCCAGCAACTCAAGGATTATCTTTCTCGGCCACCAATCATGTCCAGTCCTGAGCCAGACGAGGTACTGTTCGCCTACATCGCTGTAGCTCCCTATGCGGTGAGCCTGGTGCTGATACGGTCAGACTCTGGTGTACAAAGGCCCGTCTATTACGTAAGCAAGTCGCTGCATGAGGCTGAGATTCGTTACTTACCACTGGAGAAGGCTATCTTAGCTGTAGTGCTTGGCACACGGAAGCTACCTCATTATTTCCAAGCCCACACGGTGATCGTTCTCACACAACTCCCACTCAAAGCTATACTCCGAAGTGCTGATTACACTGGTCAGATTGCCAAGTGGGGTACAATCTTAGGGGTTTTCGATATAAGATATATGCCCCGCACATCTGTCAAGGGACAGGTCCTCGCAGATTTGGTGGCTGAGTTCACGGAGCCCCAGCTAGAAGAGGTAAAGCCCACGTCGGGCATGGATGAAAAATCAGTTGGCATGATCTCTCAACAGAATCCCTCCCATTGGGAAGTTTACGTCGATGGCGCGGCAAACCAAAGAGGCTCTGGAGTTGGGCTAGTATTGATATCCCCCGAGAAAATTATTATCGAGAAATCGCTAAGGTTGGACTTCTCGGCAACAAATAATGAAGCAGAGTATGAGGCCCTACTGATGGGGATGACTATGGTCCGTAGAATGGGTGGGAAGTCCGTAGAGTTGTTCTCGGACTCAAGACTGGTAGTAGGACAAGTACAAGGCGAGTTCGAGGCAAAGGACGAAAGAATGCAGGGATATTTGGGTTGTGTTAAACATCTGCAATCAGAGTTCGAATTTTTCAGTTTGCTGCACATCCCCAGGAATGGCAACTCACATGCTGACTCCTTGGCCATGCTTGCCACCTCTTCGGCACAAGACCTGCCAAGGGTCATCCTCGTCGAGGACCTGCACAGGCCTACAGAGACGAAGTCAGGGGGACTCTAGGTTCACCAGATCAGGGCCGGGCCGTGCTGGATGGACCCTTTAATCAAATTTATCAAAGAAGATATATTGCCTGAAGAGAGGGGGGAAGCCGATAAAGTTCGGAGGAAGGCGACTAAGTTCTGGTTGTCCGAAGACCAGAAACTATACAAACGCTCCTATTCGGGACCATATTTGTTATGCGTGCATCCCGAGGCGACTGAGGCATTGCTAGAAGAGCTGCACGAAGGAATTTGTGGGAGCCACACTGGAGGTAGGTCCTTGGCTCACCGAGCCCTCACCCAAGGCTATTGGTGGCCTAACATGCAGAAGGAGGCACACGAGTACGTCAAAAAGTGCGATCAATGTCAGCGCTTCGCTCCAAACATTCACCAGCCAGGGGGAAATCTTAATCCACTATCTAGCCCATGGCCCTTTGCCCAATGGGGCTTGGATATTGTGGGACCCTTCCCCAAAGCTGCAGGAAACAAGAAGTACCTCCTGGTCGGAACAGACTATTTCACCAAGTGGGTTGAAGCTGAGCCACTAGCCAATATCAGAGACGTTGATGTGCAAAAGTTCGTGTGGAAGAATATTGTCACACGGTTTGGAGTTCCTCACACCCTCATCTCGGACAACGGTTTACAGTTCGACAGCAAGGCATTCAGGAATTACTGCAGTGAGCTGGGAATTACGAACAGATACTCCACTCCAGCCTATCCCCAGGGTAATGGCCAAGCAGAAGCTTCCAACAAGGTCATACTGAACGGCTTAAAGAAGAGGCTAGATGATGCAAAGGGCAAATGGGTAGAAGAGTTGCCACATGTGCTTTGGGCTTACAGAACTACGCCCCGCAGGTCTACTGGAGAGACCCCCTTCTCGATGACCTATGGGGCTGAAGCTGTCATTCCTCTGGAAACAGGGTTCCCAACACTTAGAACCAGCTCGTTTAGTCCGACCGGCAACAACGAGCAACTAGAGAAGAGTTTGGACCTTATTGAGGAAAGAAGAGAGAATGCAATGGTTCGGCTGGCACACTACCAACAAAAGCTCAGACAAGGCTACGACGCTAACGTGAAGCTGAGGCCTTTAGAGCCTGGAGATCTGGTGCTGAGGAAAGTTGTGGGCACCGCGAAGAACCCAGCTTGGGGAAAATTAGGACCCAATTGGGAAGGACCATATCGTATCACTTCAGGCGCTGGTATTGGAGCATATTTCTTAGAAGACCTGGATAGTCATGTAATCCCTCGCCCTTGGAATGTAAATAACCTCAAGAGGTACTTCTATTAATCAAGTCTTCTCTTCAATTGATATACCAATTCGCTGCGTAAAGTTTTCTCTCAAGTGTTTAAACTTAGATCCAATCATGCCTGTAGTCCTCGGACCAGATGATTAGGGTTAGTTAACACTCATTCACCACCAGCTCAAGTGTTTAAACTTAGATCCAATCATGCCTGTAGTCCTCGGACCAGATGATTAGGGTTAGTTAACACTCATTCGCCACCAGCTTAAGTGTTTAAACTTAAATCCAATCATGCCTGTAGTCCTCGGACCAGATGATTAGGGTTAGTTAACACCGTTAGCTCAAGTGTTTAAACTTAAATCCAATCATGCCTGTAGTCCTCAGACCAGATGATTTGGGTTGGTTAGCACTCGGTTACAGTTCTATAGTGTTTAAACTTAAATCCAATCATGCCTGTAGTCCTCGGACCAGATGATTTGGGTTGGTTAGCACTCGGTTACAGTTCTATAGTGTTTAAACTTAAATCCAATCATGCCTGTAGTCCTCGGACCAGATGATTTGGGTTAGTTAGCACTCAGTTACGGTTCTATAGTGTTTAAACTTAAATCCAGTCATGCCTGAAGTCCTCGGACCAGATGACTAGGGTTAGTTAACACTCCGGTGCGGTTTGTGTTTAAACTTAAATCCAGTCATGCCTGCAGTCCTCGGACCAGATGACTAGGGTTAGTTAACACTCGAGTACATTCGAATCCTATAATCCTTGAACCAAACGACAGGTTAGTCAATACTCCCACGCGGCCAGTGTCACTGGGGCTTAGTGCTAAAACTCCTAATCGCGTTTAAATTGATTCTAATTTATAAATGCCTCCCCTAGTTGTGTTTAGTTTGAAGCCGAGGAATAATAACTTATGTTTAACTTGGAAAGACATGCAAATCATCAATAACTCTTGCTTGGCCTATCCTTTTCAATATTAATTTTGGTTACTTACACCATAAGTATGATGTATCAAGCAGATTTATTCGCATTATTTGGTTACAAGTGCAATGTACAGTTGTATGTGACAGTAGTAATTAGTAAGACATGTATTTAAAACATCATAGACAAATGAGAATCTATTCCATAAATAAAAGGATAATTTACAATTCTTCAGATAAAACAAAAGAAAGCACAGGTGCAAAAGTGAAAGCCCTATACATCTATTCTTTTGCTGGAGGGGGCACGGGGTCCGCAGCCTGGCCTATCCGAGTAGTTGCTTCAGGGGCTTGGTCCTTGGGCTCAGAAGGAACTTTCTCTTCGCCTGACCCTTGGCCTTTCTCTTTGGCTGGTTCAGCTGGCTTATCCTTGCCGCCTGGCTGACCAGTTTCCTTGCTTGCACCAAGAGTGAGTGGAGGAGCATGGCTGACCAAAATTGGCTCCGAAGCCTCTGGAAGCTGTGGAACAGGAGGGAGATCAGTTCCTGGGAGCTCTCGGATATCAGGATCATAGTATACGCTCCCAGGCAGCCTCAGCTCCGAGTCGGCAGGGACTCCAGCTGCATCCAGGGCTTTGCCCCAACTTATGTCGCAGTAATCTCGGCTGACCGAGGCGAATTGCTCTAGAAGCTGGGACGTGGCCATCTCTACCCCCAGCTGGTAAGCTGCCTTCTTTTCAGTCTCAACCGCCTCCTGGGCCAACTGGGCTTTCTCCTCGGCATATCGGGCGCTGTCTTTGGCTTTTCGGAGTTCATCCCTTAGCCCATTTACTAGCTCCCTCTCGGTCTTCAGATTGGCCTCTGCCGCCTTTAGCAACTTACGCTGATCCTCGGCCTGCTTTTCAGCATTCCTTATCCCAGCGTCAAGGCTTTTCTTCTGGCTGGTCATCTCCGCGAGTTCCCCGGACAGACGGGCATAATCGTCCTTCATTTGGCCTAGAGATTTCTCCGCCTCGTCTCGGGAGCAGAACGCCGCCTGGGTTTCAAGGCGGTTCTTCTTGTCCCACTCCTCGGCTACGTAAATCTGCTGAGTGACCTGCATGATGGAAACTCTAAATGTCAAACGCAGAAGAATAGGAAAAGCAAAAATCAGTGATTCAACTAATCAGACTGAGGTTACTTACGATGGCTAAATCCCTCTTGAGGGATCGAAAGAGCTCCGGCTGATTGAAACGCCTGAAGGACTCCATATCGTGAGGGAGGAGAAGTGGTTACTGCAGGGCCTCAGCAACGTAGCCGGCCCTCCCTCCATCATAATTCCTGAGGGAGGTCTCCCAGAGGATTGGAGCGCCCTCCAACTCCAATTTTGGAGACCAAATCCGCGGTCCCCCTCCTCCTCGGCGCACATCTGCCACTGTGCCCTCGTCTCGGTTTTCAGTAGACGGAGCCCTGCGAGTTCGGTTGTCCTGTGCCACCTTTTGCTGCTTGGCCCCCTTGGTTGGTGGCACCTGTTTTTCCCTAACCTCAGTGTGGGGTCTCTTCTTCTGCAGGTTTGGCATGGGTTTCAAGTTTGGGTCAGGGATCTGGATAGGCACCGGAGGAAGTGTCACCACTGTTTTAGATGTCCCAGCATCTTTCGGGTCGGACTTTTTGCCTCTACCCTTCATCAAATTCCTCAGATCCATATCGTCGTCCGAGGAGTCTTCTAAATGAGTGGCTAACAAATTAAGATGGGCGCCGGACTGCTCGTAGGCTTCTTCCTCGGCGTCTGAGATCTCTACCACCTGGTTTACTCTTGAAGCTTCTCCCTCAAACTGGAATCCGTCTATCTGGTCTTCTAGCGAGGAAGTGGAAGAGCCAGCCCCCTCACCTTCAATCTCTTGTCCGAGGGGAACTTGCTGGAGTGGTTGGATAAGGGGAGGTGCAGCCCGAGGAATTGGACGGGGTACAGGTTCAAGATCGTCTGGCACCAAGAAGCCCTTCCGACCAACGTCAATACGCGCAAGGCGATAATCTCCCCGGATGATTGCGTTGCCGACCGGTTGAAAACCCTTTGGCTTCCCTTTATATCCAAGAATAAGGGGAGCAGATCGTAGTTGCCCGTCCTCGCTCACGAAGATCTCCGACCTTAAAAGGAAATTGAGGGCAGCAACATTCGTTACGCTGAGCCGAGGAGAAACTTGTCTCTTATCTGTTGCAGGTAAAGAAGAAAAAAAATGGTTAGAAGCTCAGAAATAGTGACCGAAGAGAAATCAAAGACAGTTAAAAGACGGGAGCCCTAAGCCTATGGTCAGTGCGCCTAAATCTACGTGTCACACCTGGCTTCCCATGCTTGGTTGGGCAACCAGGGCCGTTGCGCCAGGCGCCCGAGACGATCACATAGTCGTCTTTCATCCCTTTGTTGGATTTGGGGAGGCAGGAAATGAGCCTGACAACATCCGACCGGGATTTTAAGTAGTACCCAGCATCTTGCTGGCTATGGCATTCGTACATATGTACCACGTCAAGCCAGGTGAGTCCCAATCCCATATGACGCTCAAGGTCCTCAATCGCTCCTAGGATCCTAAACATATTGGGCGCGCACTGCTAGGGAGTAAGCCTATGGTTCCGAAGGTAATTGGCGGTGATGGGGCCCATGGGGATTGTCATTCCCCCTTCTTTGAAGGCGATGAGGGGGATAACCACCTCTCCCGTCTGCCGGTCTGTTAGTATTTTTTCTGGGGGGCAATACCTCACACCCACGTTAGGGGGTATGTGATACGTGGTCCTAAACGCCTCTATTTGCTCAGGGCTATCCATCATGTACTCGAGTTTTCCCATGGTGCTTAAGTGAAACGGTTGGCCGAAAAGAGAACTAAACGATTTGGTGGACGATAACTCACCAGGACTAGACCGGAGAAGTGATTGCAGGCTCGTAGGAGGACTCGTGAGGATTCTGAGTAAAATTGGTACCGGCGACTGAGAGATTCGGACAGAGAGATTTGGACGGAGTGGGGCGTCTGTTCTTGCTGGAGCGTTTGAAGATTTGCAAAGTGAGGAAGAAATGACTTCCTCTGAAGCTTTATACGGGGTCAAGCGAAGGGTCAGGGGCACTCCCGCCCAAATCCTGAAGAAAAACCACAGCCATTGGATCAATCAGCCACCGTTGGATGCGAAGGACGAAACGTCACCTGGTGCAGTTAATGCAGCGCCTTGGGAATAAGGAAACCGCAGCGGCATTAATGAGGCGTCTGTTCCCACGTTTACACACGTGCCAGCTCGGTTGTGCGTGTTTCCAAGCTTTTGCTCCGTGGCAAGTCAAAATCCTACTTTTTCTCCTCGGATGCGAGGGAAAAACTACAATTTCGAGGGGCTAATGTGGGGGGAGAAAGCCCAACCCAACGTATTGGGCCCAAGGCCCTATATGAGGAATACTGTTCGTCCGAGGAGACCAAGACACTCAGTCAGAGGCCCATGTAAAAGGAGAATGTCTGGAGATGAGTACGTGCACTGTCCGAGGAGATGTTCATATGTCCGAGGAGACCGATACCCTCGGATCCGACGAGGTTTTTGCCCGACACGTGTATGGGGGGTTCAAGTGATCTGTTTGACAAGTGTTAAGGGAGAAAGGGGGCCTCGGACACACAAGAAGATAACAGGAACAGAAAAATATCAAGGAGACAGACTTCAACCACCGCATTTAATGCACTGCACCTACCCTCCTGGCCGCATTTATGTGGAGAAGACCCCTGAACAGTGCATCCTCAGCTACCGCCACTCAGACAGGGCTAAAGGGGGAGTGTGATGGGACATGCACTCAAGTGGGCGCCCAGATGATGAACAAGTGGACGGTGGAGATGTAGAAAGGCAGTACTATATAAGAGAGAGGGGTCTCTGATAGAAGGGATCGAAAAAGAGGAGAGAGAGAAGAGTATATTATTTTACTGTAGCTCCAACATTTGTAACCTAAGTTCTTCAATGAAAATCACCTCCTCGGACGAGACATTCACCGCTGTCCGAGCACATATTAATTCAAATCTTCCTGTCATCATTGCCATTTAATACTGTTATTTCCATTATTAGCCTAGCTCTTTCACCCACTCTCTACAAATTTATTGTTTTGGGTTCAGTGGGCTCCAAATCCACACCTTCTTGGGCTTGGGCTGCAGAATCTGACCCTACAGTAAATAATATCCGATTGACACAAAATTTGACGTGTGTATTAAGAGCGTAAAGAATATACAATTTAACGGTTAGATTTTCAAAATATGTAATATTATTTATTTTATTAAGTAAGATTGTAGCCTTAAACTACAACTAATTTTGTAGCTAAACTTTGTTATTTCTTATATTTGTGTAGTTGTTGTCAATTTGAACTTGTTCAACGAGTCCAACTATGGTAACTTTTCCAATTAAATCTGCAAGTGTTTGTATATGTTAAAAAAAAAAATTTGAAGCATTAAGTCTGATTAATTAAAATGGAGAAAATGTAAAGTAAAATATGATTTGCCTGTTAGATAAGAATTATCATTGAAACAAAATTTTCAATACAAAAAATTTTATGAAAAAATAATACAAATGAATAGCTAATTTAATATGTTTCTTCATAAACATATTATCATGTTTGACCTCAGCTAGTTTAATAGTTAAGTATAAACTTAAGTTTGAGTTTAACTCATTTGTTATTATATTCAACGAATAAAGACAATTTTTTCCCCAAATTGAGCCTAAATTGGTCTAAATGGTTCGGTTTATTTATAATCCTAAAAGTGGGGTTTATGTAAAGTTTATTTTAATAAGATGTCTAGCTAGCCCATGTTTGAATGCAGAATGGACTCTCGGGATGTTGACAATGCAAGGAGATCCTTTGGGACAGGATGGAACCGAATGAGAATGTGGATACATAACCATTTCTAATCTTCTTCTTCTTTTCTTGGAAATGAACCAATTTGATGTCATTGAAGCTTTGGCATCAGAGGGAGGCTACCAAGTTTGCAGGGGAAACATTACTATTTCCATTAGGTTGCGGGATATGGTGCTTTTAAGTCTTTTAGCTCAATAGAGATCATGCATACATACCTTATTAGAGAAAATCCAATTAGATTCTACAACTTAAATCCAATTTTGCATCATGTGTCTTAAATTATTTATTTTTAGAGGGAGTTTTATTTTTTGATTTTAGAGTCAAATATAGGATCACATTATAAATATTCATCTAAGTAAGTTATTGTGTACAAAAATCAAAGAGTCTAGAATTAATGAGTATAAAATAAATTTTTTAAACAATTAAAAAAATGGACAATTTACACTTTCTACTTAATAATATTCTTACAAGACTTTTTAAAGAGTTAAAAAAAAAAATATAAGAATGACTATTAATAATATTTAAATTATATATATAAGAATTATACTATGTATCTTAATGAATATTTTTTAAGTATATTCATGCATATGATAGTATATGCATAAAACTAGCACATCATGCACAATTTCTAGAAGAGTATGTAAGAAGTGTGGGTTGAAAACTGAAAAGACACCTTTGTTCCTGGAGCAAACATGTTTTCAATGGATGATGTAATTGATAAACCATCCATACTGCAAACAAACACTAGAAAACACTAATTTCGTGCAAATCCAATGCTAGCTTCACAAGATAACACTAATCAAATGTTTCGTGGCGCAATGGGCAAGCAAGTCTATTGTCACGCCTCCCACGCTCACGGGCAAACAAGACGCAGGCTACTCACTAGTGTACCAATAGTCCACGAGTCTAGTGGTTGTGGTCAAGAAACACATGATGAAAAAAAAAAAAAAAAAAAAAAAAACTGATTCTAAAATTTATTTTTTGAGTTACAAGACTTTTGACAAAAATATTGACACAAACGAAATCAGAATTTTATATCTGGGATTCAAAATGTGAACTCAAAAGTCTATTATAATATCATCTTCTATTTTATTGTGAAATCTTATTTTATTAATAATATTTACAATTGAAAGCACTCATTTTATAATTACAATTGAAACTAGAAGAGTGTGTAAAAATACAATCAATTTAAAATAAATTGGTAGTGTATTGATTTTTTAGTCGATGAAACAATTAAAAAAAATTTAATTTTAAAATCCAGATGTTGAATTATGTTATGCTCATAATAGTGAAGTTCCATTTTCAAATGTAGCTTTTAGTGAATTTGTGATTTCTTGTGGATAAAATGTGTTTATCAACAAATAAATATCATCAATTCTATAATAAAAAAAACTCATGTGCCTCTCAAGAATCAAGAGTTAAGTTAAGAATTCTTATCAAAAAAAAAAAAAAAGAGTTAAGTTAAGAATAAGTATCTTCACTATATGTTCAGTAAATTGATATTTAATTCTTTAAATTAAGAATTTATTACAAAGATGGAAAATATATAATTGATAATAATACTCAATTATATAGTCATCTTACCAAACACCTAGACGGTCCTTTAAGTGGCATTTGACAGCACAAAAATATTCAAATATCAAAGTCCCAACTTTTAAATTGGATCCCAAATAAACAAACAACCAAAGTTTGATAACAAGCACATAATTATAATGCAAAAATCTTCTTTTTTATTTTCCCTTAGCAAAAAGTTTTTTATATAAGAGATTTGTTTTGACTTTTTTTTTTTTTTTTTTAGCAAAAGATTTGTTTTGACTTTGATACAAATATATATATATATATATATATATTGTTTTTGTTTCGGAATGGACTACTTGTCACAAATATGGACTACTTTGAATTTTTTGAAACTTTTCTCAATTTTATTTAGCATGTATTTGCGTGCAAATTATTTTGTGTTTGCCTTTTTGGCTGGGTCCCATGACACTATTCATGAGCCAGCTAAAAACGCAAAAGCGCGCATAACCATGCATTTCTAGGTCTCACGGCAATATTTACACATTTAAAAATTATTTTACTAAAGTGTTTTCAGTACTAAGTTTTCAGTTTTCAGCAAAATAAGCGGTATTTAAACAGATTCTTATTGTAAATCCTATTAACATATAGGATTAAAAATAAAAATCCAAGGGCATCCCTCCTTTCTTTTCTTTTTAAATATTTTTATATAGAGATATGGTAAAATTTAAACTTATGCCGTTCACTTTATGATGATTGCTCAAATCATCAGATTAAAACACTAGTTAGTTTTTGGTATTGACAAGGTTTTGAACTTAAATCTTTTATTCAACAACAAGAAATTTTATCAGTCGAGTTAATTGGAGCATACTCATCTCCTCCTTTAAGTCCCTTAATAGTTCTACACTTGACTAGCAGTAATAAAATAAAAAAATAAAAAAACAAAATACTCAATCTCATTAAGAGCATTCCGATTTATATTTCAACCATTACAGTATGTTTAGTATATGATTTTGCCCCCTTTTATTCTCGAGTTACTTTATAAGGTAAAACTGTGATAGGTATAGCATAGCAGCCATGTTGAGATAGCATTTTTAATTGGCATCATATCTTCTTCTTTTTTTCCTTTTTTTTAAATAATAATAATAATTTGATAGTTGGTGGAGGGGACATTTAAAAAAATAATAATTTAATAGTTGGTGGAGGGATATTTGACCTTTAAATGTTTCTGTTATAAATATAAGCAAGTTTATATATATATATATATATATATACTCCATGATAATTGTTATTTATCAAGGCCAAAATGCCAATTGATTATTGGTGTATCGCGCCAAATGTGCACAGTGATTAATGAATGATTATTGATAAGTAAAAATAGTTATATTAGTTGTGAGATCCATATGAGAACTTGTAAAAATTAGCCACATTAACAATTTATAAAAATATTACAAAATAGTTTGTAATTGTAACATTACTCTTAACGACAATAAACTTTACCGGTTGAGCTAACAGTATCATTTCTAAATCATGCACAATATTGTCATTTCATTTCGAGAAGTGGAAGAAGAGGAGTGCTCTAGGTATAAACATAATATTCTAAAAAATATATACCAAAATTTAAAAGTTTTTATTTAAATAAAAATATACCAAAATTTAAAATTTCGTTAGATTTTTTTTTTTTTTTCATTTCTTTTTTTCTGGTCAGAGATCCTCTAAATTTTATTTCGTTTATTATATTTATTTGTTCTTTTGTAGGAGTATAATAGACTAATAGAGTAGAGACTTTAGAGAGAGAAGAGAGAGAGAGAGAGTACTTGTCGTTCTGTTCTGAGGACGACTCCGATTGCACAAAATCAAAAACTTGTCGTCTCAAACGCTTTCCTAATCCAAATTACTCTGAAGACTTGTTCTGCTATAGATTACTACGCTTTCCTCATCCATATAACCAATCGAATGTGACCTCTCCTTCTTCGCCAAACTACTCTCACTACCGTTCTTCTCTATGCCTCTCTCTCATTTTCATCATCTAGATTAGCATCTCCTACAGCCTTTTTTTCATCGCCATTAATCCAATCAAAATCACTTTTTTCCATCTGGGTTTTCGATTTTAGCTTCTGGGTTTTCTTTTGTTTTCTTGTTCTTGTTCTTGTTCTTGTTCTTCTTCCATTGGTGGTTTGCATATATACATATATTTCTTTCTTTGTGTGTGTTCTCTCTCTCTCACATGGCTGCAGCCTCGTCTGTCACATCTCCGCTGTGCACGTGGCTTGTGGCTGCTTGCATGTCGGTCACGTGCGGAGGGGACCAATCCACGTGCCCTTCCATGTTGGGCTCCTCCTCGTACAGCCGCAACAAGCGACTCTTTGGTGGCAGCAAATGGGGTCGGAGGAAGAGGGTGTTCTTGTCTAAATGTAGCTCCGAATTGCAGAGCCAGAGGGACTTGATTTCCTCTCTCTGTGGATCCAGCTTTCAGGGCCTCATGACTTCTTGCCTCGCTTTCGAGCCTTGCAATCAGTACTATGCCTCCAACGCTTCCTTTTCCTCTCTCTTCGGATCCACCAATGTTCGTGTCCCTTCAAATCGGAGACACACCCGTTTCAATCGAGCCGTCCATTCAGGCACTCCTCATTC
Source organism: Quercus aquifolioides (assembly GCA_019022515.1). Lineage (NCBI taxonomy): Eukaryota > Viridiplantae > Streptophyta > Magnoliopsida > Fagales > Fagaceae > Quercus > Quercus aquifolioides. The sequence goes on from CM032332.1 coordinate 544,089, forward strand.
CTCAAACTAAGCATTGATTCTTCTCTCTGTTTTTTTCTCTTTATTTATGGAATTGGAAATCTGGGATTTTGTTTTACATTTTGTGTGTAATTTGTTCTGGCTTTGTTTGTTTCCAATACCTCAATTTAATGGGGGTTTTTTTTTTCTATGTTCTTGAAGGTAAGATTTGATAATGAAATAACGATTCTTTCAATCTTTATTAATTTGTTTTTTTCCCCATTTTTCATGTGCTGTGGAAGTTTGGTTTTATTCACTTTTCATTTGGTTGGATAGAGAACTAATAAAGAATAGGAAAAGATGAGGAATTAAAATAATTAAGTTTAGGATTGGCTTATTCCTGAATGAGTTCTTTGTATTACTTTTATGCCAAAGCTAAAGGAAAGTGGGAATAGATGCTAACAGGGTTTTATATTTTATATTTTTCCCCTTCTTTTTTGGTGAGAACTAATTTCACCAAATGAGGTTTATTCATGAACTGCTTTTTTCAGTTGGATTGATATACTAACAGGGTTTTATATTTTATATTTTTCCCCTTCTTTTTGGGTGAGGACTAATTTCACCAAATGAGGTTCATTCATGTACTGCTTTTTGCAGTTGGATTGATATGCCTGGACTTAGGATTGGGAATTTTGTATAGCTTAGGTTGTTTCTAGTTTATGTTATGTGGCCATCTTTCAGATTTTATGTCTTACAAGTATTCTGAAGAAAATTAAGATCAGGCCATTTCTTGGTGTATCATGTGCATGAAATGGAAGTTCTAGAGCTGCAAAGTACAGGAGCATTGTGGCTGTTCATTCTTTTATTCATAGTATAATGCAGCTGTGTGTGTGTCTGTCTGTTGAATGGGTTGGTTACTTGAGTCTGGTACACTGACCTTGATTTTAATATATTGTCATCAATATGATTATTAGATTTTGGGCCTTGCTAGCGTCTTCTGACTTTTATTGGTTCAGTAGTGTCAATGTTGCAGGCTTGAGGCAGTCCTATCAATTCAAACCCTAATGTTGATGTTTATTCTTTGGCATGACTCTTATTTGATAAAGCATTAAAATAGAAAAGTTTTGCTGATGTACTAACTACTGCACATTTATCAATACTCTAGGGGAAGCCATGGCTGTTGCTGTGCAACCTTCCAAGGAAGTGGCAACAAAAAAGAAACCAGTCACAAAGCAAAGGCGAGTAGTTGTGACAGGGATGGGTGTGGTGACCCCACTCGGTCATGATCCAGATGTCTTCTACAATAATTTGCTTGAGGGTGTCAGTGGCGTAAGTGAGATAGAGGCTTTTGATTGTGCCCAATTTCCAACGGTAAACCATATTTAAGATTTCTCTTCTTCTGGTGCTTGCTCTGCAGTTTATTCTTAGCATTCTTACTGTTCTTTTTCTCCAGAGAATTGCTGGAGAGATCAAGTCTTTTTCAACTGATGGATGGGTTGCGCCAAAACTTTCCAAGAGGATGGACAAATTTATGCTTTACATGCTTACTGCTGGGAAAAAAGCCTTGGCAGATGGTGGAATTACAGAAGATGTAATGAATGAATTAGATAAAGCAAGATGTGGAGTTTTGATTGGCTCAGCAATGGGTGGCATGAAGGTAACATCAAGCCTTCAGCAGTTTGTTATACAGTATATAATGAGAATGGAACATGGTTGAAAATATTAAGTTAACCAGAGCTTATACTGGCTGATATTCAATTTGATTGATAACAAGAGCTTTATGAAATCTGTAAGTTCTTGTCACGTCTGCTGCCTTTGTGGTTCCTAATGCAGTGGAACTTGCAACTTAAAGTGAAGTTCTGATTTTTGCCACATGCCTTAGAGTTGGAATAATGAATGTTTTCAAGCTAGTCTTCTGTCTCTCTAGCTGTAATGGTTTTTGGCAGGAAGTGGAATCCAAAATATAAAGCCCTAGATGAAACTACGTGACCTGCAGATAGGATGAGAAAGCATATTAATTCTGAAATTTATCAACAATTGTAACTGACTACTTTGTTCTTGTGTTTTGTGTTGTTAACAGGTTTTTCATGATGCGATTGAAGCCTTAAGGATCTCATACAAGAAGATGAATCCTTTCTGTGTACCATTTGCAACTACAAATATGGGCTCTGCCATGCTTGCAATGGATCTGGTCAACTTACTATTTTTTCAACTTTGTGATACACCTTGATGGGTTTTCTAAGTTGGGACTTAAACCTTTTAACAGCTCATTTGTTTATTCAAATTGCAGGGATGGATGGGGCCAAACTATTCAATCTCTACTGCTTGTGCTACAAGCAATTTTTGTATAATGAATGCAGCAAACCATATCATTAGAGGTGAAGCTGTAAGTGTCTTGTAACCAACTCTTTCTCAGCCACAAAGTGTGTGAATCTCTTATATTAGTCTTGTCTTTACATATTTTCATAGAATGATTTGTTGATAAGATGCAACCTTGAAAAGAAAAACTTAAAATAAAATAAATCTAAATATATGTTGCGTTTTCTTCTGAAATTGTCATGCAGGATGTGATGCTTTCTGGTGGCTCAGATGCAGCCATTATACCTATTGGTATCTCTTTTTTACTTTACCTATGCTGATTTTATCTTATTAGCATGTACCTACTTGTTATAGCATGAATTTTACATAACCTATTATTTTCTTGTTGGTGCAGGCTTGGGAGGTTTTGTGGCGTGCAGAGCACTTTCCCAGAGGAACAGTGATCCCACAAAAGCATCGCGCCCTTGGGACAGTGTATGTTATCAATAATCCTTTTGCTTCCATATCTTCTTTTTTCTTTTGTCATTGTTTACATCTGAGAACTTTATATCATGTTTCAGTTAACTTATCCAAAACTGTTGATTATCAACATTATGGATCGTGTGAATTTAATTTTCTATTTTCTAATAGAAATAGGAAGCTAAGTTCATAATATCTTCTTATTATATGTTCTCAATGGCACTTATTCTGGTAGCAAATATGCTCTAGATCTGAGTTTCTATACTAATTGAACTTTAGGCAATTCTCCTAAAGATATTACACTCATTTCTTTGATTGTTGATTGTGGGAAGATAAACAAGGTCTCAATCCTGTTTTTTAGTTTCTTACTTGGTATAGTTCATGTGTGTTACCATAACATCTGATTTTTGTTATTCAACAGAATCGTGATGGATTTGTCATGGGTGAAGGAGCCGGGGTTTTGCTCTTAGAAGAATTAGAGCATGCTAAGGTATTTTAACTCTAACTCAATAAAGTCCATGTCCTATATGTCTGTAGGCATTTCCCTTTAAGCCTGTCAGTTATTTTTCGGGCCTCGCTTGCTTTTAGATTACCAGCCATTGTGTTCCTTGACCCACTTTCAGTGGCATTTCTGTTGTCCCTCTAGTTTCTTTAAGTTATATCAAATCACTTTTTCATGTTGGAATATCCACTGGTATTCATTTTACTAGTGTGAATTAGATGACTTTTTATTTTGTTATCCTCAGCTTACCTCTGAATTTTCATGAACTGATATTTCTAATTCTATATTTTCTTGCTTGCTAAAGAGTGGTGATCAGTGAAGCTCAATCATTACTTTGTATAGCCTGTGATATCAGGTTTCTTTTTTGTAAATAACTCTGCCAGCTGGTTTCTGATTTTGCAGAGAAGAGGTGCAAATATCTATGCAGAATTTCTTGGTGGAAGCTTCACTTGTGATGCTTATCACATGACTGAACCACATCCCGATGGTAACATGCCTTCTCTTTGGTACTTAAATTTCAACCCTTGAAAAGGTTGCATTTCTTTAATAGTTTTTCTTGAGGGAGCATGTACAGTGGACTTATTTCCTGCATCTATTCTACTCTTCCTGAGTTCTTTTCTGTCATAATAATTTTTAAACTAATACCTATACTGTGTTGCTACTAACTACCTCATAAAGTGAGTTGTAGTTCACCAAATTGACCACCTGAATTGCTGCTTTATGTCCACAATCTTTATAGCAAAGGCTGTGGCACAGAAAGGCAATAAAACCTGAAAATCAGTTGCATAATTGTCAAAACTCCACTAAGCTATACTCTCTGGTAGACTGGCACCATATCCCCTGTTAATACATCCAGGATTGCTATGAATTCTTCTTTTACTCATGCATTTTTCCACCCCTCAATTTATCAGTGATATTTGCTTTTATTTAAGTAGAATACCTTCTTAATTGGTTACCATTTTGTTAAATATTTTGGGCAAGGAACCATATGCAAATCCTGACTTCATCAACACTTTTGTACCTTGTATCCTTCCATAAAATTGGGTGCTAAAATTCTAAACTAATATCCCTCCAAAAACAGGGGCTGGTGTTATCCTTTGCGTAGAAAAGGCATTAGCTCAGTCTGGGGTATCTAGGGAAGATGTGAATTACATAAATGCACATGCTACATCCACACCAGCTGGAGACCTGAAAGAGTATCAGGCACTTCTTCAATGTTTTGGCCAGAATCCTGAGGTAACTTGTATTCATAATGTTTGTTCTTTATGCCATTTGCTTCTGATGATACCATATTTCAAATACTTGATGAGATTACTGTATTCTGATACCTGATAATATCTCTGCTTTCTACAGTTAAAAGTGAATTCTACAAAATCTATGATTGGTCACCTATTAGGAGCAGCTGGTGCGGTGGAAGCTGTTGCAGCAATACAGGTAAACAATTTATGTCTTGATATGGTGATTCTAAATTCAAGAAATATAATCTTGGCTAAATTTCAAATTTCACCCTCTAACTTTGACCAAAATTCAATTTAGTCCTCTAATTATAATTCCATTCAATCAAGTCTAGAACTTTCAAGTTTATTCAAATCAGACCTCCCGTTAGTCTCCGTCAAAAAAGCTCCATTAGGGACCCTCTAAACGACGACATTTTGTTCTGCCAAATCCACGCTTTAGAGGGTCTAATGGAGCTTTGTTGATGGAGACTAACAAGAGGCCTGAAATGAATAAACGTGAAAGTTAGGACTAAACTGAACGAAAGTGAAGTTAGATGACTGAATTGAATTTTGGTTAAAGTTAGAGGGTGCAATATATAACTTAGCCTATAATCTTTATAAATTTATTCTCATAATGGTAAGTATTCCCAAAAGGACTACTTGAATTGTTTTTCCTTTTTCCTTGGGTTGGCATAATTCGAACTCATGAAGCAGATTAATGCTTTTTGACATGTGTTTCTTCATGATAGGCAATACGAACAGGGTGGGTTCATCCTAATGTCAACTTGGAAAACCCTGATGAAGGGGTGGTATGTTTGCCTGCTGCATCCTTTGTGACTTTTGTTTATATCGTGATATTCCTTGCGATTATGTGTTCTTTAACCATGATGAATCCAGCACGGGATTATCTAATGATGTCAACATATCAATTCAGGACAAAAATGTGCTGGTGGGCCCAAAGAAAGAGAGACTGAACATTAAGGCAGCGTTGTCTAATTCATTTGGGTTTGGTGGTCACAATTCATCAATCATATTTGCTCCTTACAAGTGAAAGACCTGGCAGGCTACTCCAACCTTGCTGTAATGCTGAAGGTATGTGGGTTCCAAGATATCTCCTATCTGTAGTAAATTGAAATTGGGATATGAGAGAGAGAGCATGCCAAGGGTCACATTATTCAAGACAATTTCCTAGATAAATACTTTTTTTTGCTCCAAGATACCAATGTGGGCCGCTCAATGCTGACATTCAATTTTGAGTATACTATGACAAAAAATTTAAAAAACCAAAAGGTTTACCTGAACTATCTGGAGGTAGAACAGTATGAGCAGCTTTTACATCCATTGCATGCGTAATTTACCGGCAAGTTAACTGAAAAAGAAAACTGGCATGGTGTATTTGTCAGGTTTGCTGTTAGTATTGATGGGCTGGCAACATCTTGGAGTTGGTGAATAGTCATGAAATGTTCCATGTACCGATCGTCAATTTGTTTAGTTGCATGGCCTTATGCAATAGAATTACTTTGGGACGGCTGGTCAGGAAAGAAGATGGATGGCCCTGGATTGAGATAGAGAAAGCTTCAAAATTAACGTGTTGGTTATCATGAAATACTCTTGCTTCCATTGTTGTTATAAGTTTTTCCTTCTATCATAAACAAAGCTATAAGTAGGGCTTGATATTCGCCATGGAAATTTGAACCACCACTTCATGGCAGTATTGGCCTGTTTAAGTTTTGTTTTTCATGTACATTTAGATGGCTGCTCTAATTGTATTGATAGCCATTTGTAATGAATTTTGAGTTGGCAGTTGCATAGATGTTACTATATGTGATGTTCTATGTGCTTGCTAGTATGTTGCTTGAGATCAGCCAAAATATCCATGATAATCTTGTGATTTATTACCCCATAAAGTAACTAAACAACAATAGTTTGAACACGTATTAGCCAAAGTGCTGTGTAGCTCAACGGAGTCATGCAGGGTTCAAATCCCTATACCCCATTGTAACTATTGAATTCTCAAAAAAGAGCACACATTAGCCCTGCACAATCAGAAGGGCACATGAAGAACTGGCATGTCTAATTGCTTTTTTCTTTTTAATCTATTTTTTTAGCCCATTCCTTCTGTTTCTCTTAAAATCTTGCACTTCGAAGTGTTTTAGCTTTTAAATCTCCCATCACTTGATGCAGCACGTGGCATGCTGAGGGAATGACGTTTATAGGCTGATGGTTGAGGTAATAATTAATAATCAAAAAGGTGCTATCTGACTAGAAGACCACACAGAATTTTAGATTTATATAGAAAGGAAATTTTTGGAGCTAATAAAAAACCTCCTGGGAACCCATTATTTCATTGGTACGGCATGTATTTTTTCAGAACTTTTATTTTTGGAGAGAGTTTCAACCTATAGCGTCTATTTTTAATAATAATTCTTTATGATTAGACCAAAATACCAATCGATTTTTAATGTAAGTGAAAGATTGAATTTCAGATTTCTGATCAGCTATCATAAACTTTTCCACAACTAAAGGATGAATAGTATTTCATATTCTCCCTATAAACTTGGTTCACGACTTATCTTAACAAAAGACCAAAAAAAGAGGGGAGGAGGAGAGAGATTCATTAAAAGAAAGACCAAAAATTAATACTATTTTGTTATTAATTAAAGAATCAAACTTATGAAATAGTTTCAATTTAAAGCTCATCCCATCTTCGTGATTTATTTTAGTTACTCTGAGCAATAACAAAGCAGAGAGACAAAAAATTCACTGATTAAACTCTCTGTTTCACATAAGCCTACTGTTTGTAAAACAATTTGGCTCATCGAACAGAATGGGTAGAGAGAGAAAACTCCATTAAAGAGAGAAAGTTGAACTTGGATAGAAAGTTACTGCCCAAAAATAAAACCTAGTTACCTAAGTGAAACACAGTTTTATTAATGGTTTTCCATTAATCCAATCAGAATTACTTTTTTCCATCTGGGTTTTCGATTTTAACTTCTGGGTTTTCTTCGGTTTTCTTGTTCTTCTTCCATTGGTGGTTTGCATATATACATATATATTTCTTTGTGTGTCTCTCTCACATGGCTGCAGCCTCGTCTGTCACATCTCCGCCTTGCATGTCGGTCACGTGTGGAGGGGACCAATCCACGTGCCCTTCCATGTTGGGCTCCTCCTCGTACAGCTGCAACAAGCGACTCTTCGGCAGCAAATGGGGTCGGTGGTCGGTGGTCGGTGGAAGAGGAGGGTGTTCTTGTATAAATGTAGCTCAGAATTGCAGAGCCAGAGGGACTTGATTTCCTGGATCCAGCTTTCAGGGCCTCATGACTTCTTGCCTCGCTTTCGAGACTTGCAATCAGTTCTATGCCTCCAACGCTTCCTTTTCCTCTCTCTTCGGATCCAGTAATGTTCGTGTTCTTTCAAATCGGAGACACACCCGTTTCAATCGAGCCGTCCATTCAGGTACTCCTCATTCCTCATTAGCTTCTCCTTTTTTTTTCTTAACTAAACATTGATTCTTCTCTCTGTTTTTTTCTTTATTTATGGAATTGGAAATCTGGGATTTTGTTTTACATTTTGTGTGTAATTTGTTCTGGCTTTGTTTGTTTCCAATATCTCAATTTAATGGGTTTTTTCTATGTTCTTGAAGGTAGATTTGATAGTGAAATAATGATTCTTTCAATCTTTATTAATTTGTTTTTCCCCCTTTTTTCATGTGCTGTGGAAGTTTGGTTTTATTCACTTTTCATTTGGTTGCATAGAGAACTAATAAAGAATAGGAAAAGATGAGGAATTCAAATAATTACAACGCAGGACAACCAGAACAAAACTTAAACAACAATAAAATAAAGGGATATGACCTAGGAGTCAGCACCTAGGCCTGGCTTGGAGTCAGCACCAAGCGAAGAAACTACTAGGAGTCAACACCTAGGGTAGACTTGGAGTTAGCACCAGACCAAAGAAAGACTAAACGGCCATTTTTTTCATTCTTCAAAATATCAACTGTCTCCTCAAGGAGTACAATAAGTTGCTTATAAAGGATTACTAAACCCTAGATCTAATTGGCTAGGAAACCTTAATTGCCTTATTACGAAAATAACATTGCTTCCAAATTAAAATATTAATAGCCTAATAAACTACAAGGACCTAAAACATAAAAATACAATTGACTTGCAAACATAAATAATACTAAATAAAAATCTTCTTGCGTCTCCCGCATCATTCTCCTCTGGTTGGAGAAAACTCGACCTCGAGTTTTAAAGCATTGAAGGATTAGGATGCTGACAAGTAACACTTGCTTCAAGTTTGGAATCACCTTAGGGAGCACAGGAAAAAGAAAAACCTTGAATTCCACCATGATAAACTCTTCTGGAATAACAAAATCAATGTGTGAAATCAACATAATCTTATCTTGAACCATTGGAAGCAGTATGTTATCCACTTTCTCCACTTTAGCAAACTGTTTGTCTTCATGCACCATGGAAGGCTGATCAAAAACAGATTCATTAGCTTCCAATATCACATCATGTGCACCCTCTAACATAATACTCTCTTTAGACACCATCTCTTCACCTTGCTGCTTTTCAATAGATTCATTTCCTTGCACGCATGTTAAAGCAACACTTGTCGAGGTATGTACGTTTGTGTCAACATTAGGCTTTGGTGTTGCTGGAGGATTCTCCACGACCAAGATATCATCATCAATGTTGTCTTCTATTGGGGCAGCAATAAGTTCATTGTGATCAAGTATCCTTGGTTTCCCAATTGAATTGGTTTGAGTCTTCTTTTGCTTCATCTAAGCAATCCTATCTTGAACATCTTTCATGAGCTTTACAGATAATTCCTTTAATTCCTTAGTAGATAATTCCTTGATAGATTGTTCAAAAGTGCGCTGAGGACATGAAATGAGATGAAGATGAGGATTCATCGTATTTGCTTCAACTTGAAAAGTACCACACTGAGATTGGGATAGATACTTAGCTCGATAGTATGGTGACAATTACTCATCACAAAGTTTTTCTTTCATATCTTCCCACACACTAATGGCAGGTTCATACTTCATATAGCGGAAATATTCAAGATTCTCCCAAAACCTTTGTGCTTTACCTCTTAACTTCAACTTGGCATACCTAACCTTTTTGTTATTTGCAAAATTTGCTTACTCAAAGAATTGCTCCATCCCATTCATCTAGTTGACAAAATCTCATGGATAAGTTTCACAACCATCAAAATAAGGTGCTTCTAATATTACCATGATTCTCTAAAATAGTGCTTCAACAAATAGTTGCTATGATTTTTCTCTGGACAAATCGTTGTAATGGGCTTCTAAGATTGTTCTCCCAAATAGTTGCTAGGATTGGGCTTGTTGACAGGTTTGGATTTCGTGCTTTTCTTTTTTCTTTTTTCTTTTTTCTTTTTTCTTTTTTGGGATAGTGGGTGGGCACTCACTTAAAGGCTTGGGTTTAAAAACTGACTTCGGTTGGTTTGTTGGTTTGCGTAGTTTACTTGGACTGGGTTAGGGAATATTAAAATCCAAAAGGCTTCCTAATTGGGTGGGTCAAAAACAAGTGGGGGAACTTGATTAACAAATGGGTCGAGTGAGGGTTTTCAAATACTAAAGGGTACTTGAGTTAAAAAGAAAAAGGACCGGGTTAGGCATTACCTTTGAGATCAGATCGATGGGAGGCACTTGTGTAGCAGTTGGATGGTGGTGTGGTGGCCCAGGTGAGGGTTGGTTTTGCGGTGGGTCCATGGTTGGTGATGGAGGTTGCAGGCTACTGTTAGTGGCTGGTGGCGGAACAGTGAAGGTGGCGCGATGTACGACAGCACTTGGGTTTTGTGGGTTGTGGGTAGGTTTGTGGTTGTGGTGGCTGGCTTTTCTAGCAGCTGGTGTGGTGCTTCAACGGTGGCCAAGATTCACAGATGGGGTTTGTTGGTTGTTGGGTCAAAGGGCTTTGGTTAACGGGTAACCTTCTGGTGGCTTGATACGTGTGGGTATTGAGAGATGGTTTTTTGATGTGGTTTGGCAGAGATGTCGAGAAGGGATTTTGAAGGTGGTGTGGTGGCTGGATTTCTGGTAGTGGAAAATATACAGTTTTTTTTTTTTTTTGTCTGGTTCTGGATTGACTTGCGATGATGCTTCCAACAGATCGATGTTTGCTCTGATACCAAATATGACGCAGGACAACTAGTACAAGACTGAAACAACAATAAAATAAAGGGATATTGACGCAGGACAACCAAAACAAGACTGAAACAACAATAAAATAAAGGGATATGACCTAGAAGTCAGCACCAAGCGGGGAAAGACCAAACGGCAATTTTTTTCATTCATCAAAATATCAACTATCTCCTCAAGGAGTACAATAGGTTGTTTATAAAGGATTACTAAACCCTAGTTCTAATTGGCTAGGAAACCCTAATTGCCTTATTACGAAAATAACATTGCTTCCAAATTAAAATATTAATAGCCTAATAAACTACAAGAACCTAAAACATAAAAAATACAATTGACTTGCAAACATAAATAATACTAAATAAAAATTTTCTTGCGTCTACCACATCAAATTAAGTTTAGGATTGGCTTATTGCTGAATGAGTTCTTTGGATTACTTTTATGCCAAAGCTATAGGAAAGTGGGGAATAGAAAATAACAGGGTTTTATATTTTATATTTTTCCCCTTCTCTTTTGGTGAGAACTAATTTCACCAAATGAAGTTCAATCATATACTGCTTTTTGCAGTTGGATTGATAAACTAACAGGGTTTTATATTATATATTTTTCCCCTACTTTTTGGGTGAGAACTAATTTCACCAAATGAGGTTCATTTATGTACTGCTTTTCGCAGTTGGATTGATATGCCTGGACTTAGGATTGGGAATTTTGCATAACTTAGGTTGTTTCTAGTTTATGTTATGTGGCAATCTTTCAGATTTTATGTTTTACAAGTATTCTGAAGAAAATTAAGATCAGGCCATTTCTTGGTGTATCATGTGCATGAAATGGAAGTTCTAGAGCTGCAAAGTACAGGAGCATTGTGGCTGTTCATTCTTTTATTCATAGTATAATGCAGCTGTGTGTGTGTCTGTCTGTTGAATGGGTTGGTTACTTGAGTCTGGTACACTGACCTTGATTTTAATATATTGTCATCAATATGATTATTAGATTTTGGGCCTTGCTAGCGTCTTCTGACTTTTATTGGTTCAGTAGTGTCAATGTTGCAGGCTTGAGGCAGTCCTATCAATTCAAACCCTAATGTTGATGTTTATTCTTTGGCATGACTCTTATTTGATAAAGCATTAAAATAGAAAAGTTTTGCTGATGTACTAACTACTGCACATTTATCAATACTCTAGGGGAAGCCATGGCTGTTGCTGTGCAACCTTCCAAGGAAGTGGCAACAAAAAAGAAACCAGTCACAAAACAAAGGCGAGTAGTTGTGACAGGGATGGGTGTGGTGACCCCACTTGGTCATGATCCAGATGTCTTCTACAATAATTTGCTTGAGGGTGTCAGTGGCGTAAGTGAGATAGAAGCTTTTGATTGTGCCCAATTTCCAACGGTAAACCATATTTAAGATTTCTCTTCTTCTAGTGCTTGCTCTGCAGTTTATTCTTAGCATTCTTACTGTTCTTTTTCTCCAGAGAATTGCTGGAGAGATCAAGTCTTTTTCAACTGATGGATGGGTTGCGCCAAAACTTTCCAAGAGGATGGACAAATTTATGCTTTACATGCTTACTGCTGGGAAAAAAGCCTTGGCAGATGGTGGAATTACAGAAGATGTAATGAATGAATTAGATAAAGCGAGATGTGGAGTTTTGATTGGCTCAGCAATGGGTGGCATGAAGGTAACATCAAGCCTTCAGCAGTTTGATATACAGTATATAATGAGAATGGAACACGGTTGAAAATATAAGTTAACCAGAGCTTATACTGGCTGATATTCAATTTGATTGATAACAAGAGCTTTATGAAATCTGTAAGTTGTTGTCATGTCTGCTGCCTTTGTGGTTTCCTAATGCAGTGGAACTTGCAACTAAAAGTCAAGTTCTGATTTTTGCCACATGCCTTAGAGTTGGAATAATGAATGTTTTCAAGCTAGTCTTCTGTCTCTCTAGCTGTAATGGTTTTTGGCAGGAAGTGGAATCCAAAGTATAAAGCCCTAGATGAAACTACGTGACCTGCAGATAGGATGAGAAAGCATATTAATTCCGAAATTTATCAACAATTGTAACTGACTACTTTGTTCTTGTGTTTTGTGTTGTGAACAGGTTTTTCATGATGCGATTGAAGCCTTAAGGATCTCATACAAGAAGATGAATCCTTTCTGCGCACCATTTGCAACTACAAATATGGGTTCTGCCATGCTTGCAATGGATCTGGTCAACTTACTATTTTTTCAACTTTGTGATACACCTTGATGGGTTTTGTAAGTTGGGACTTAAACCTTTTAACAGCTCATTTTTTTATTCAAATTGCAGGGATGGATGGGGCCAAACTATTCTATCTCTACTGCTTGTGCTACAAGCAATTTTTGCATAATGAATGCAGCAAACCATATCATTAGAGGTGAAGCTGTAAGTGTCTTGTAATCAACTCTTTCTCAGCCACAAAGTGTGTGAGTCTCTTATATTAGTCTTGTCTTTACATATTTTCATAGAATGATTTGTTGATAAGATGCAACCTTGAAAAGAAAAACTTAAAATAAAATAAATCTAAATATATGTTGCGTTTTCTTCTGAAATTGTCATGCAGGATGTGATGCTTTCTGGTGGCTCAGATGCAATCATTATACCTATTGGTATCTCTTTTTTACTTTACCTATGCTGATTTTATCTTAGCATGCACCTACTTGTTATAGCATGAATTTTACATAACCTATTATTTTCTTGTTGGTGCAGGCTTGGGAGGTTTAGTGGCATGCAGAGCACTTTCCCAGAGGAACAGTGATCCCACAAAAGCATCGCGCCCTTGGGACAGTGTATGTTATCAATAATCCTTTTGCTTCCATATCTTCTTTTTTCTTTTGTCATTGTTTACATCTGAGAACTTTATATCATGTTTCAGTTAACTTATCCAAAACTGTTGATTATCAACATTATGGATCGTGTGAATTTAATTTTCTATTTTCTAATAGAAATAGGAAGCTAAGTTCATAATATCTTGTTATTATATGTTGTCAATGGCTCTTATACTGATAGCAAATATGCTCTAGATCTGAGTTTCTATACTAATTGAACTTCAAGCAATTCTTCTAAAGATATTACAGTCATTTCTTTGATTGTTGATTGAGGGAAGATAAACAAGGTCTCAATCCTGTTTTTTAGTTTCTTACTTGGTATAGTTCATGTGTGTTACCATAACATCTGATTTTTGTTATTCAACAGAATCGTGATGGATTTGTTGTGGGTGAAGGAGCCGGGGTTTTGCTCTTAGAAGAATTAGAGCATGCTAAGGTATTTTAACTCTAACTCAATAAAGTCCATGTCCTATATGTCTGTAGACATTTTCCTTTAAGCCTGTCAGTTATTCTTTGGGGCCTCGTTTGCTTTTAGATTACCAGTCATTGTGTTCATTGACCCACTTTCAGTGGCATTTCTGCTGTCCCTCTAGTTTCTTCAAGTTATATCAAATCACTTTTTCATGTTGGAATATCCACCGGTATTCATTTTACTATTGTGAATTAGATGTTTCTTTATTTTGTTATCCTCAACTACCTCCGAATTTTCATGCATGCTAACAAATTTTAACTCTAACTCAATAAAGTCCATGTCCTATATGTCTGTAGGCGTTTCCCTTTAAGCCTGTCAGTTATTCTTTGGGGCCTCATTTGCTTTTAGATTACTAGCCATTGTGTTCATTGACCCACTTTCAGTGGCATTTCTGTTGTCCCTCTAGTTTCTTCAAGTTATATCAAATCACTTTTTCATGTTGGAATATCCACTGGTATTCATTTTACTAGTGTGAATTAGATTTTTTTTTTTGTTATCCTCAACTACCTCTGAATTTTCATGAACTGATATTTCTAATTCTATTTTTTCTTGCTTGCTAAAGTGTGGTGATCAGTGAAGCTCAATCATTACTTTGTATAGCCTGTGATATCATGTTTCTTTTTTGTAAATAACTCTGCCAGCTGATTTCTGATTTTGCAGAGAAGAGGTGCAAATATCTATGCAGAATTTCTTGGTGGAAGCTTCACTTGTGATGCTTATCACATTACTGAACCACATCCTGATGGTAACATGCCTTCTCTTTGGTACTTAAATTTCAACCCTTGAAAAGGTTGCATTTCTTTAATAGTTTTTCTTGAGGGAGCATGCACGGTGGACTTATTTCCTGCATCTATTCTACTCTTCCTGAGTTCTTTTCTGTCATAATAATTTTTAAACTAATTTATATGATACTGTACCTATACTGTGTTGCTACTAACTCCTCATAAAGTGAGTTGTAGTTCACCAAATTGACCACCTGAATTGCTGCTTTATGTCCACAATCTTGATAGCAAAGGCTGTGGCACAGAAAGACAATAAAACCTGAAAATCAGTTGCATAATTGTCAAAACTGGCACCATATCCCCTGTTAATACATCCAGGATTGCTATGAATTCTTCTTTTACTCATGCATATTTCCACCCCTCAATTTAACAGTGATATTTGCTTTTATCTAAGTAGAATACCTTCTTAATTGGTTACCATTTTGTTAAATATTTTGGGAAAGTAACCATATGCAAGTCCTGACTTCATCAACACTTCTGTACCTTGTATCCTTCCATAAAATTGGGTGCTAAAATTCTTAACTAATGTCCCTAATATCCCTCCAAAAACAGGGGCTGGCATTATCCTTTGCGTAGAAATGGCATTAGCTCAGTCTGGGGTATCTAGGGAAGATGTGAATTACATAAATGCACATGCTACATCCACACCAGCTGGAGACCTAAAAGAGTATCAAGCACTTCTTCATTGTTTTGGCCAGAATCCTGAGGTAACTTGTATTCATAATGTTTGTTCTTTATGCCATTTGCTTCTGATGATACCATATTTCAAATACTTGATGAGATTACCGTATCCTGATACCTGATAATATCTCTGCTTTCTACAGTTAAGAGTGAATTCTACAAAATCTATGATTGGTCACCTATTAGGAGCAGCTGGTGCAGTGGAAGCTGTTGCAGCGATACAGGTAAACAATTTATGTCTTGATATGGTGATTCTAAATTCAAGAAATATAATCTTGGCTAAATTTCAAATTGCACCCTCTAACTTTGACCAAAATTCAATTTAGTCCTCTAACTATAAATCAATCAAGTCTAGAACTTTCAAGTTTATTCAATTCAGACCTCCAGTTAGTCTCTGTCAAAAAAGCTCTGTTAGGGACCCTCTAAACGACGACATTTTGTTCTGCCAAATCCATGCTTTAGAGGGTCTCTAACGGAGCTTTGTTGATGGAGACTAACGAGAGGCCTGAAATGAATAAACGTGAAAGTTAGGACTAAACTGAACGAAAGTGAAGTTAGATGACTGAATTGAATTTTGGTTAAAGTTAGAGGGTGCAATATATAACTTAGCCTATAATCTTTATAAATTTATTCTCATAATGGTAAGTATTCCCAAAAGGACTACTTGAATTGTTTTTCCTTTTTCCTTGGGTTGGCATAATTCGAACTCATGAAGCAGATTAATGCTTTTTGACATGTGTTTCTTCATGATAGGCAATACGAACAGGGTGGGTTCATCCTAATGTCAACTTGGAAAACCCTGATGAAGGGGTGGTATGTTTGCCTACTGCATCCTTTGTGACTTTTGTTTATATCGTGATATTCCTTGCCATTATGTGTTCTTTAACCATGATGAATCAAGCACGGGATTATCTAATGATGTCAACATATCAATTCAGGACAAAAATGTGCTGGTGGGCCCAAAGAAAGAGAGACTGAACATTAAGGCAGCGTTGTCTAATTCATTTGGGTTTGGTGGTCACAATTCATCAATCATATTTGCTCCTTACAAGTGAAAGACCTGGCAGGCTACTCCAGCCTTGCTGTAATGCTGAAGGTATGTGGGTGCCAAGATATCTCCTATCTGTAGTAAATGGTAATTGGGATATGTGATGAATACGTGGGTTCCAAGATATCATATGAGAGAGAGAGCATGCCAAGGGTCATTATTCAAGACAATTTCCTAGATAAATACTTTTTTTTGCTCCAAGATACCAATGTGGGCCGCTCAATGCTGACATTCAATTTTGAGTATGCTATGACAAAAAATTTAAAAAACCAGAAGGTTTATCTGAACTATCTGGAGGTAGAACAGTATGAGCAGCTTTTACATCCATTGCATGCGTAATTTACCGGCAAGTTAATTGAAAAAGAAAAAGCTGGCATGGTGTGTGCTGTTAGTATTGATGGGCTGGCAACATCTTGGAGTTGGTGAATAGTCATGAAATGTTCCATGTACTGACCGTCAATTTGTTTAGTTGCATGGCCTCATGCAATAGAATTACTTTGGGACGGCTGGTCAGGAAAGAAGATGGATGGCCCTGGATTGAGATAGAGAGCTTCAAAATTAACGTGTTGGTTATCATGAAATACTCTTGCTTCCATTGTTGTTATAAGTTTTTCCTTCTATCATAAACAAAGCTATAAGTAGGGCTTGATATTCGCCATGGAAATTTGAACCACCACTTCATGGCAGTATTGGCCTGTTTAAGTTTTGTTTTTCATGCACATTTAGATGGCTGCTCTAATTGTATTGATAGCCATTTGTAATGAATTTTGAGTTGGCAGTTGCATAGATATTATATGTGATGTTCTATGTGCTTGCTAGTATGTTGCTTGAGATCAGCCAAAATATCCATGATAGTCTTGTGATACCCCCATAAAGTAACTAAACAACAATAGTTTGAGCACATATTAGCCAAAGAGCTGTGTAGCTCAACGGAGACGTGCAGGGTTCAAATCCCTATACCCCTTTGTAACTATTGAATTCTCAAAAAAGAGCACACATTAGCCCTGCACAATCAAAAGGGCACATGAAGAACTGGCTTGTCTAACTGCTTTTTTCTTTTTAATCTGTTTTTTTAGCCCATTCCTTTTGTTTCTCTTAAAATCTTGCACTTCCAAGTGTTTTTGCTTTTAAATCTCCCATCACTTGATGCAGCATGTGGCATGCTGAAGGGAAGACGTTTATAGGCTGATGGTTGAGGTAATAATTAATAATCAAAAAGGTGCTATCTGACTAGAAGACCACGCAGAATTTTAGATTGATATAGAAAGGAAATTTTTGGAGCTATTAAAAAACCCCTGGGGAACCCAATATTTCATTGGTATGGCATGTATTTTTCTAGAACTTTTTTTTTTTTTTTTTTTGAGAGAGTTTTAACCTATAGCGTCTATACTAAGACACCAATCGGTTTTTAGTGTAGACAAATATTAAACTCTAGATTTCTTATTCATATATCAGAAACTTTTTCAGAACTAAACAATGAATAATTTTTCATATTCTCCCAATAAACTTGGTTCACAACTTCTCTTAGCAAAAGACGAAAAAAAAAAAAAAAAAAAAAAAAGGGAGAGGAGAGAGATTCATTAAAAGAAAGACCAAAAATTAATACCATTTTGTTATTAATTAAAGAATCAAACTTATGAAATAATTTCAATTTAAAGCTCATCCCATCTTCGTTATTTATTTTATTTACTCTGAGCAATAACAAAGCAGAGAGACAAAAATGCACTGATCAAACTCTCTGTTTCACATAAGCCTACTGTTTGTAAAACAATTTGGCTCATCGAACAGAATAGGTAGAGAGAGAAAACTACATTAAAGAGAGAAAGTTGAACTTGGACAGAAAGTTACTGCCCAAAAATAAAACCTAGTTACCTAAGTGAAACACAGTTTTATTAATGGTTTCCTTCCTTTTTCATAGAATAACAAAAGAACAAATATGAACAAAGGCTTTGGGCCAGGAAACCACCACGGGCCCATTAACAGGACTTCACAGTTGCCCTAATTAGACTTCCTTTTCCTAACACCTATTTGATTGAAAAATTATCTTATGAGACCGTTTTATTGATGAGAGAAAAATATTAAAACCTCCACTACCAATGACATTATAAATACAGATCATCAAAAAATTCTATAAATAACAAAAAACATTTCAGTTATGGGTTTTTCCCATCATATTGTAGTTACAGAGAACCAACATAATACCTTGATTCCTATCTAATTTACACCTTACAAAAATTGGAGCCCCCAAATAAAATTACCAGGAACAAAAAAACAAATCAAAAAAAAAATTTCAAAACCTGTAGGATTGCACATCTCTGAATTGATGTATTAAAACAATGTAGAAAGTTCTCCTTCACCTGCTCTTTTTCTTGCTGCCTTTCTTTTGACTCTTTTTAATCTTCAAGCCCCTGGTCGAGAGTGCACTTGAGACACTCTTGCCTTCAAGTTTTTTCGTCATCTTTACCACACTTGCCATTCCTTTTCTTGCGGCTGCACGATGCTCAGGTCTACGGCTCATCATTTTGCGATCAAGTGGCCAATATGCATATGGTTCAAGCTTGCCCTTCTTCTTCAAGTCCCCACCTGCCTTTTTGCTAGAGTACTCACTACCAGTGTACGCCCAACCGGAGTCTGATGTCTTCCTGCGCTTCTGGTTTCCCTTCGAGGAATTTGCTGACAAGTGACTATCTGCTTCACTCTTTGGATCGTAATCAGTTTCAGAGGGAGTTTTCTCCGGTTCCTCTTCCTCACGAATAATCAAGCGCCCTGCAGGGTCCAGTTCTGGCTCATCCGAATCTGCCTTTCGCTTGAGATGTTTTGATCGAAGAGCTGATAATGTTTTTTGCCTATCGAGCAAGTCAAGTGGCTCATCCTCAAGTTGGTCAAGCAAGTGTTCAGGCAAGCTCACACCTGCTCTTCTCTTGGAGCTGGAGAGAGAAAAATTGGATTTGTTATGACAGGAAGTAAAAGTTGATAAAAATACATAGGTGACGTTCAATGAAGCAGCTAACAATATAATTACAAGAAATTATCTTATTAGACCAGGACAATTTAATTGTCACGCTTTTTTTTTGGGGGGGGGGGGGGGGGGGGGGGGTGGAGTTACATTGCTCACGATTGGACTGAACCTTGTCTACTATGAGATCCCCAGACAGTCATTGACCTACACACATTCATCTTTGACAGCCCAAAATGACATTCTCCAATCAATTATGTAGATAAAATGAGCAGACTCAAAGGTCCAAAACTGACCGTAATGAAGCTGCTTTGGATTTTCGCTGTGAGGGAGCCTTGCTCTGTTGACTAGTCATTGTCCTGCCATCCATATACTCAGCATCACTTCCCTCAGTTTCTTCATCGCCAAAATCAGAAAATATTTTTGTGTGATTCCATCTGCTTAGCCTGAAAAAAAATAAAAATTAAAAAAATAATTACAAAAGTCACCAATGTGCAGGTGAAGTAGTGAGTCTAGTGACTAAAAACAGATGGATTCTTTTTTTTTTTGGTGCATGAATTTGAATTTGTATGACATTGATTCACACAATGGCTGTTCACTACTTCAATAGCTCCCATAGTTTACAAATTGAAGGCTAATTGTTTGATTTTGTATACTATGTGAGTACCAGGAGCCAGATGCCTCAGTGCTAGCCTAGCTACTTATAGTCCACAGAGACTTCTGGTACAGGACACATGGCAGTTGCCACACCAACACAGTAACACTGTGCCTACTTCATGAAACTAGAAATTGGATTGTATTAAACATATATCAGAGCATTGAATTCATCTAAACATCAAGGGCAGAAGCACAAAGACATGCATGTTCATCTTCACATATGTAGTATATGTATATACATCTATGAAAATTATATTACAACAGATTGAAACCTGGACGTTGTTGCCTTTGATAGTTGAGACCTTGCTTCTGAATTAGCCCTTAGTTTCTTTTCATTCCGTTCCTTGATCTGTGTTTGACAAGTATCACATAAATCAGAAACAATACCCACTTAGGTTTTTATTCTAGCATATGATGACTTTCCACCGACCTTCCGTATATTAGTAAGGAGTTTCATGTGTTCCTCAGGCATTACAGCCTTAACCGCTTCCAGACCGCATTTCTTAATAAGAATTTCCAGGAGAAGCTTAACCTGAAAGCAATTCAAAATTATCCAAAGAGAACTTGGGATGATCAGTATATGAACTCAGCCATTTGCCATAGCAACTGAAGAGAGTAACAAAATTGCTGAATAACCTACTTTAGCTTTAAAGTGGATTTTGGTGTTATCTTGCCACTTCACCACACCTTCCACCATGCTCCTCAAGTGCGTATGCAACCCTTCAGCTTCTGATTTTGTCACCAACACCTTCAACAAACCTAAATTAGCCTGCATTGAACAACAATAAAGGATGAGTTAAGATAAGATCAGATAGAAAGAGAGAGTAATAAAATACTTAGTTCCACAAAACCAACTTAAATGAGAATAAATTACATATCTCAAAGGACAGGGGGAAACCTTATTTATTTCTCTATTTTTTCTCTTAAGGAGGAGAAATGCGGACGGCAGTACATTCCAAGCAGATGAAACAAGATCCGAGAACTCGTAAGCCAAGCGAGCTAAACCTCTAATAGCAGCACTGACCATGTGAGGGGTCTCACCAGCAAGTCCTCCGGCCACCTTCAACCATAAATAAACTTTGCTTAGTAAAGTTCTAAAAGTAAAGTTTACCAAATAATCAAATTCAAGATGACATTTTAGTCAATAGCAATATTTTTGTTTTATGTTTTTTTTTTTTTTGTATTAAAGGCAAATTAACAGGATATTCTTGGGATTTCTAAAAAAGTATCTAAGCTTCCAATCAAATTCAAGATGACATTTTAGTCAATAGCAATATTTTTGTTTTATGTTTTTTTTTTTTTTTTTGTATTAAAGGCAAATTAACAGGATATTCTTGGGATTTCTAAAAAAGTATCTAAGCTTCCAATCAAATTCAAGATGACATTTTAGTCAATAGCAATATTTTTGTTTTATGTTTTTTTTTTTTTTTTTTTTGGTATCAAAGGCAAATTAACAGGATATTTTTGGCATTTCTAAAAAAGTATCTAAGCTTCCATTAAACAGTGCAAGTGCTATGATCAATTTTTAGCTCAAAAAAAAAAAGTGCCATGATCAATTTAGTAATGAAAATTATGAAATGGTTCGATTAGTACCATGTTAAAAAATTGATACAAGTTTTCTCTATTTCCGCCTTTCTCTTCATCGCCACATGCATGGCCAATTTCGACAAGAATTTCATATGCTCTGTTTCTTGTCTTTTTATTTACCTGCAAGAAAAAATTACAACAGAAGACAGATAATCATATATTAAGAAGAAATTTCAGAAGATATTATGTGTGCGCATGTGTCCAAAGATTAAGGATGAATTTAAATAATAAGGCTCCCATAATAATCACACCAACCAAGAAAAAAGGATGGGTAAGGGGGTGGGAGAGCTACTTTGCTAACATATGTACCTCTTTAAGTGCAAGTATTATTTCTGTTAGGAAAGACATAATAATGTCACGTCGCATCTGCTCTGAACCATCCTGTAAACAAAAGCATAAATTCTTAAGTCAACATTATGATGCATACTTATCAAGTTTAAACCTAGAGCTATTTTAGTTGTGATATTAAGTTTAAAAAGAATCTCATCTCTATCTTTAACTACCTTGCAAACATGGACTATTATAAAGTACAGGCAATCAAGTCTGTGACGCTTAGCAGAGAAATGGCATGAAGGTAGCACTTCAGTCATAAGATTATGCATTTCCTTGTGCTTTGATGAGAGATACTCATTGCGTTTCTGCCCACACAGCAAAGAGATCCATCACTTAGACAATATGTAAAATACGCAATGACAGATGGTAAAATTACAACTTAAAAGCTCCTGCAATGGCAAAAAGAGACATACCATAAGAATAACAGAAAGAACTTTGTATGCCTTCTTCTGTATCAGACCATCAACATCCTGCAGTTCAAATACTCCTAATTACCTCACCCTTTCTGAAGTAAAAAAATTTGGTTTTGAGGGGTTTCCTCCATAAACAGAAAAAAGGTAAATTCACCAGATTATATAGAATCATTTACAAACCTGTAATGCAGGCTTTATTGGAACAAATAAAAGATCAATTTCTTTTGTGCTCAGACCAGGCAAAAGTGAAACTGCCAGGTCAAATAGCCTAGCCCTGAAGTTAAGATGAAGGAATAATTACAATGTCAAATATTGATGAAACCCAAAAAGTGTTCATTTCATGAACAAAAAAGAAACAATTTAAGACTTTATACTTGACAAATGATGCATAATAGACCAAAAAGCCATCAGAGATTCAGAAGCATGGCCAAAATGTAAAAAAATAGAATGAGACCAAAAATGGGTGAAAAATTAACACCTCAAAAGTGACAGCGAATCTTCATTTGACACACCGTCAATTCGCATAGAATTAGAATTTCTTGAATTTTCTGGTTTGGCAGCCTGTTGAGTAACTTTCAAAAGCTTCTGCATTGTAGTATTAAAGAACCTCGATACTACTTCTTTATCTGATATGGAAGCAAATTCATTGATTGTGGACTGCATGGTGCAAACAACATTATTAGAGCGTTCACATCAAAGCTATTAAAATTAGGTAAATTGCTATTTTAGCAACAACACTAAAAAACTCACTACATCAAAATTGCTAAATCTAAAATTTTTTGCCATCTAGCTACAGTAAACTGCCATCTATAGCAGTTTACTGAAGCAACAGAGTTATAAAAATAAATAAATAAATTTATTGGTTTCTCTCTCTTCTTTCATTATTTTACATTTTCTCTTTCTTCAGACATCTCTCTCTCTCTCTCTTTTTCTTTGGCCGAGCCTCTCCCTGCATTCTCCCCCCTTCTCTTCAATCTTTTTTTCTTTTGGCAAGGGCTATTCAAGCTCATCTTTGTGCCTGCCGGTGACACAAGGTCCGGTGGTTGGCACCCTCACATCATTCCGATTATCGTTTCAGTTAGCTCCTCTCTGACCCTCCTCCTCTCTTCCTTGTCCCTCTCTCTCTCTCTCACGGTGGTCAGATTTTGTTTTTGTTTTTATTTTTGTTTTTTTGGTTGGTGGTGGATGGTGTTGTGGTTTTGGGCTTGTGATTTAGTTGTGATTTTGGGGGTTCCGGTTGTGGGTGGTGGTGACAGTGGCAGTGATTGTTGTGGCTGTGGCGGTGGTGGAGTGGGTTTCGTGATGGGTGGTGGCTGGTGTTTTTTTTTTTTTCAGTGGTGGTGGCTGGGGTGGCTACGGGTGGCTGGTGTTTTCTTTTTTAGGTGGTGGTGGCTGGGGTGGGTATGGGTGCCTGGTGTTTTTTTTTTGGTGGTGGTGGCTGGTGTTTTCTTTTTTCAGTGGTGGTGGCTGGGGTGGGTTTGCTGAGACAGATAGGAAGAGAGAGAAAGAAGCATATATGGAAGAATATAAAAATAACATTTAAATTAAGCGGTAAAAAAATAAAACCTTTGATGTTGGTGTATTGTAAAATGATCTGTTAAAATAGATAAAGTATTCATTTGAGTTGCTAAAAGCTAAAATTTTTAGCTTTCTTACTGTGAATCCTCTTATAAACTTTACAATAATGCTAGATGCTAGAACCTATAACAACTTTTGTAAAGTGAAAAACAACACTAAATTTGAGGTTTCAATCGATATAAAGTATATTATGTTACAGTCCAACCAGTGATCTTCAAGTAAATACTTTGTCCCACTTTCTAGGCTCAGAAGCAAAAGTTGACACAAATAAATAAATAAATAAGTGCATACACAGACACATGTTATATCTCTATATATAGTTAAAAAGAAACTTAAAAATAGAATCTATTCGCCTGGTGACCATGACAAATGAAGCAGTATACGCAATTGAGATAGAATAAGTACCTGCAAAGAACCACCGTCATCTTTTGTAGATTGCAGAAAGACACCAGACAAAACATTTAAAAATTCACGAGCAGATGACCTAAGTGCATTCAAATTATCTGCTGCCACCTGTGGGGTATAATGGGACACTGCTCGCTGTCTGGCAGTACCTTTTTCAAGATCAGGCATCTCATTTTTTTGTTCCATAATTCTCTTATTCTGTTGAATAAGAATCTGCAAACTGGAGCATACTATTCCACGAGTATCAGGTTCTTCCTGAAGCGCACTGCATAAAGCTTTCTCTAGATCCTTGAAATTTTCAGCAGTATCCAAAGGATAATTGCAAAATGAAGGCAACAAGGACCACAAAGAGTAGACAAGTCCATTTGCCCTCATTGACGAAGAAACTTGTCCTTGTAGCTCAAGCTGCCAAAAGTCAACTACTTAGCAAATGCCATAAAGAAAGAGACAAACAGCATCTAATTTGTATAAAAGGTTTCATACCTTTTGAGATTTCTGCTTCATCATTCCAACCATACCCAAAATGGACTCTGTGAAGAAGCTTAAACGAGCACCAACAATATACTGCTTCAGAATTGGAAAGAGCCAATCATTTGCCTCAGATAGCTTTTTAGCCTCCAAATTAAGAGGTACAAGGCCCAAGAAAGTTTCAGGTCCTAATGCACCAATAGCTGATCCAAGGCATTCATGCAGCTGCATATTGATGAATCAGTATTGTTAGTGCATATTGCAAAGTTGAAAACTAGTACATAAAAGCACGTAAATGGGGTTGCTTCCACATTATCTTCAGCAAAGATATGCATAATAGCAGTACAGTCTGCAGCTAAGAAACTGTAGCTTACTACTGCCAATGAGTGCTATACATAAAAGTCTTCAAACCAGCTGATGCATCTCCATCAACAAACCACAATAATGGATCACAACAATACTGAAATCTATTTAAAACATAAAGCACTATACAGTTTGCAAGTATCATTTGGTCATTGCATTATGTCCCATTAACAATCGCTATTGGATCAAAAGGCTCCAAAACTCTTCCGGAAGGTTATAACCCAAAAATTTAATCAATATCTAACAGCAGGTTCTACATTTTTGCTATCTAGTACAAAATGGCTATGATTGAAGGATTTAAACAAGGACCAGCAGATCTCCCAGAAAAAGAGGATGTAGAGATACAGGACATTTTCATAGTAATCTCTAAACAATATATAGCAATCAAGCAAAGATATACCAAATGAGGAACAAAAATCCAGTACTCCAAAAAAATGGATGGTATGTTGTTCGAATAGCAAATCCTATATCTTCAACTGACACAACTCTCAACCATATCCATAGGTTTAAATCAGATATAGTGATATTACGATCATTATAGGTATAGTATGACAATACTGACAATTAGAAAAATAGCACAATACCTGCTTCCTGAAAGGAAAATCTTCATCAGGTAACTTCTGCATTTTAGCCAAGCTGCTAAGAATCCCCCTCAAAAAGTAAGAAGAATAATGCCCTGTGTGAAAGAAATTCGATAAAAAAATTATATTATAAAAATTTAGACCTATAAGTATAAAAACAAACATATGACATACTAGCCAGCAGGCTTGTAGCCTGATTGGCACCTAGCCCAGTCCCCAAATCCCATGTCATGGTTTGACTCCCCTCCCCCCCTCCCCTCTCTCCCCAGGGGAAAAAATAAAAAAGTGTACAGAATACTAGAAGATCAAAGTACAAATTAAACAGAAGTGCAAACCATCTGATGAAAGAATGAGGGAGATCATCCCTACACATAGGATCAGATTGCTTAATCTTATTACAAATCTATGTTTCTGATACAATGAGCTGGGAATCAATAGTAATCTCAAAGTGAATAGAACTAGAACAAAATAAGTTAGATACAGCAACGGGATTACCTAATTTATCAAACATAGTTGAGACAACTCGAAATGCGACATCCCAGACAGCAGTATAGTGATAGTCAAGTAAGCTTTCAATAATTGCACATACTTTTTCAATGATAGTAGGTCCAGTCCTCCTTGAATCATTGTGTGCATTCATCAAAATCTGATCCACTCCTTGTTTTATCAAGCTTTCATCAATGCAAGCATTTATCAGACTCTTAAATGCACCCATGGCTGCATATACAGCCTCCTCATGTTCAGATGCCAAAATATCTGCCAATACCAAAGAGAGAAATACACTAGCACATTGTCACTTTCGTTTGGTTGAGTCAAACAGATATTAAAAAAAATAACATGAAAAAAGGTTCTATAATCTATGGAAAAAAAAAAAAACAAAATTAAATTTAAAAAATAAAAACAGACCTTTGAGTGCATTGAATACAGCAGGGAGCTTTGTCACACACATTTGCCTATCAAGTGAATACACTTTAATCATTCCAACATCTAGCAAGCGAGCAGCGAATGTCATGGCATCCACAGATGTCTCGATTGTGGAGACAGATAGTGCTATTGAGCTTAACAAATCGAGCAATGCATCAGGAGAAACATCTAAAGCTGGGACAAGACAAAGTGAATACAAACTATCTGTTATTCGCCTTGAGACTACAGGTTGATTCAGCTCCAATAGACTTTTGAAGTGCTTGAGGATGCTAGTTGTGCACTTCAATGACATATATGGAAGGCACTCTTTCAAGGCATCTAAAACAAAAAGGACCTCCTGTGCTCCTTTGTGACCTTCGTTGCTATTCACATTTGATCCACCAGCAAGCAGAAGAGACCTTTCAAATATCTTTGTAATGCCTTCACTTCCTGGTCCCAGCAGTGATGTTTCCTGAAATCTTGATAAGACATCTCGAAGACACAGATGTGATTGCCTTCTCACCTGTTCAAAATCAAATTAACACACAGCTTCAAGGGTTAAAAACTAAATAGCACTGATCATCCTAAATGTTCAAAACCCATATAATTTTTTAAAAAAGCGAATCATATATATTATATTAAAGTCGAAACACAATCAGAATCCAAATTAGTTTTTAATTGTTGCTTGATTTTGCCCCACGTTTCAATTTAATTTTCTTAATTTCAATGACAAGTGACTCATTCATAATACTCAGCACGAAAGCCGAGATTATCACTTCACTTTACTCACCTAGGTAAGACCACCTCATCATCACTATTGTTACGCACAAGTTACAATCTAGTTTCAATTAATGGACCAACATCCACATATCCTTTGTAGCGTGTTTGATGCGTAATCATATTGAGGTACAATTCCTTAGGTGTTGTACTTAGTTTCCCCAATTAAATTCAACTACATGGATAAACAATGTTTATACACACACACATAAGTAACGGTATTTTATTAAGAGAGAAGACTAATTCATGTTCATGATGATGAACACAAAGTACCTCAAAAAATTACAGAGAATTATAAACAAAATGACAAACGATGTGAATCATTGAACTCGAGAATGGAGTTGATACGTGTAAAACCCCACACACAAGGCCAACTACACAGTTTGAATCAACAAGGATTCCATCTGAGCCATTGGTTTCTTGGTATCTTCAAAAGTGCGGCTATTATGTTCCCCCCCCCCCCCCAAAACAGTGTCATCTTGTCCCAAGGACGATTAAATTAAATTCAACATATGTGGTTCTTTGGTCAATGCAGCCTTTCTTGGTATCTTCAAAAGTGCGGCTATTACGTTCCCCCCACAAACAGTGTCATCTTGTCCCAAGGACAATTAAATTAAATTCAGCATATGCGGTTCTTTGGTCAATGCAGCCAAATTGTTGAATTTAATTAGAAACCGAAGGTAAAGCGCTGTAACTAAGTTTTACCAATAATATATTTGTCCCAAAATACCTAATTGATATTGTGTAATAACCAGTCCAAAAGATTATAACTTGCAGAATACACCAAATTTACATTCCTTTTCCCATTTCCATCAACAACCCCATTAATCTAAAATCACCGAATTGCCCATAAAACTTTTACAATTTAATTCAACTATGTGACTTATTTGTAAATGCAACCACATTGTTCAATTTAATTAGGGAACCTACGGTAAGCATCTAAGGAACCATAACTAAGTTTTTCCCATAATGTATTGTCCCAAAAGACCTGATTGAAAGTAAAGGTAATCTTTATGAACTACTTAACTAGGTGGTTTCTAGCAAGCTTAACTAGTAAACTCTTTGTAAAGCCTCTTATCATTGAATAAGAAACCTGGGTTCTAATCCCGACCATTATAGAACGGATGTCATAGGTTCAAATTCCTATCTATGACCAAAAGAAATGTGAAATAACAAGTCCAAAAGATTCTAAATTTTCATAATACACCGAGTTCGCGTTCTTTTTCCATTTCCATCAACGACCCCATTTTAAAAAAAAATCACAGAATAAACACGAAAATCACATAATTTATATCAAAACAAATGAAAAAACGAAAACCCAATTAATAAAACAACGACCTTAGGGC
This sequence comes from Quercus aquifolioides, assembly GCA_019022515.1. Taxonomy (NCBI): domain Eukaryota; kingdom Viridiplantae; phylum Streptophyta; class Magnoliopsida; order Fagales; family Fagaceae; genus Quercus; species Quercus aquifolioides. Next base: position 572,887 of record CM032332.1, read on the forward strand.
GCTCATCGATGACGAATCCCAATAGAACGCCGTACAATTGAGAAGCTTCAGACCAGGCGAGAGCGTTGTCGCCGACAACGAACCAATGCGAAACGCATTTCAATCCAAAAGTTGTTGCGGCGGGTGACGAGGGCGACGACCTTAGCAGCCGGAACAAGAGCTGAGACAAGAACCGCCGCTCCTTGTTGAGAACGGCGGCGGAGATTCTGGGGAGCACGAGGTGGAGGATGATGAGGAGAGGTTGGATGACGTGGACAGGAGGCTCGGCGATTGGGTCGGCGGAGGTGAGGCGGTCCAAGGAGGAGCACGCGGCGGCGAAGTAGGCGGCGGGAGTGGAAGGGAGGGATTGGTCTTTGAGAGTTTGGGAGATGTCGCCTATGACTGCGCAGAGGTGCTGGTGATCTTCTTTCAAGGACCTGCCGAAGCGAGAGAGGATCCAATTGCAGAGGTCTTCGTTGTAGTTGGTGATGGTGAGTGATTCTAGGAACAGTGTGGGATCCTCCATTTCGATGCCTTCCATGGTTGCAGCAAAAACCCTGGCTCAAAGTCGGGAGAGGTTGATGATAGTGATGCCAGGTTCAGCTAGGGTTTTAGAGACAGAGAGAGCGGTAATTTTTTTTTTTATTATTATTATATATTTTCCTTTAAAAAACAGGGTTTTTTTTTCCCCCTTTTTCTTTTTTAATAATATGATGGCCTTTTTCTTCTTCTTTTCCAAAAAAAAAAAAAAAAAAAAGTCTAAATATTATAGATTAAATTGCAAAATACATCATTCAAATTTGGGGTCTTTTTGAACTTTTTTTTTCTTTTCAAATTTTGAATTTGAACCCGTAAGGTTATATAATAATTTGATTCATGGTCAGGTCACTTTTTAGGAAGTGATTAAATGGCCAATAAGCTTACAATCTTAAGAGCATTAGCATTGGAGAATGCTAATGCCATATCTAAGGACAATTTGGCATTTTAAGCATTAAAATCATTTGCATCAGACAATTGTAAACACAACTATTGCAAATTTTTTTGCAATAATGCTACAGTACAATTCTAAACATAGAATTGTACTGTTCACAGTATTGTAAAAAAAATATATATATATATATATATATTTTACTCCTCCTTTTTAATCCGAAATTTCTCTCTCATCCCTCTCATTTTTTCTGTTCTATTCTCTCTCTTCCTTCTCTGTTGCTCCATTTGCTCTCTCATCTCTGAAATTTCTCACCCAATTTCCGAAATTTCTCACCCATCTCACACGGCCTCTCTCTCATCTCTCATCTCTCATCTCACTGTAGCTCAATTGATTCACCCTTAACCATCTCCATCGCTGAAGCTTCACACGGCCTCTCTCTCATTGCACCGGTGCTGGGTTTTGGATTTTTGAGGTTGGAGGTTGGATCAGCGTGGATCGGCGAGCTGGGTTTGGATCGTTGGGCTGGGATCGGTTGATGGTAGGTTTGGATCGATTGTTCGGTGGGTTTGAAACGGTGGATCTGTTGATCGGTGGGTGGATCGTTTGGGTTGATCATCGGTAGCTCCGATGGTGGCTCCAGTGATGATTTTTGGGTTGGCTGGTTCTTCTGGGTTCTGCCTTTCTGATGGGTTTTTTTTTGGGGGTTTTTTCCTTCTGTTGTGATGCTGGGTTTTTTTTTTTTGACGTTTTTCTGGGTTGATCATCGGCGTTTTCTAGGTATTTTTTACGGCCTGGGTTTCAAATGGCGGCGTGGGTTTTCGATCTGATCGGTGGCTCGATGGGTTTCTGATCTGATCGGTGGCTCGGTGTATCATAGGTCTCTGTGTGTGTGGGGCTTTGTGTGTTGAACTGGTGCTAGAGGTTGAGGGAGAAAGAGAGGAAAAAAAAATTGCTGTTGGAAAGCCCAAGAAAACCAAGTTTGACAGTTAGAAAGAAATAATAAAAATAGAATAAAAAAGAATATTTTAATAAAAATAGAATTTTGGGATATTGGAGGTATTGGAAAATGGTATGTTATAATGATAAAGTGAGGTTTTGGAATGGTAAAATAGAGTAACATTAGCATTTTCCAATGCTAATGCTCTAATAGTATTTTTTTTAAAAGGAAAAAATGGTTAAAGGAAGCCACTAGTGTGACTTCTCTACCGAAACGTTACTATAGGAGTCATGATTGCTTTATGGCTAAAGTTTCATTTATAAGGAGTACTAACACATCACTAGTGGAGGAGAAGTCATCCAAACCTAATACACACCACATGGTGAAGTCTTGTTAGCCGAAGACCAAATAAGAAGTCTTTATAATTGATCATACATGCAACATCATTTTAAACAAATGAGTCGTTGCCAAGAGTCACTTGTACTTGTAGTTCAACTTATTGGCACCTTGTGTTTCAAACAGGAACATCCAATCTTCAATTCGCCTACCCCAACAATCGATTTATCAAAAACAAAAGTAATTAAATTTTATTTTATATAGTTTTTCATAAATATTTAGCCTTAAGTTCGAATAGAATCATTTTTAAGATGACATTTAATGATTTTTTTTTATAGATTTAATAGGGAAATTATACTTTTCCACCATAAACTTGTAGACACCCCATTTTGCACCTCTCATTTAACCTTACTTGCATTGTATTGCATATCAACATCATCTCATGTTTTCAGGGCAAGACTGTAACGTTGACGGTTTGATCTTCAAATACTTTTCATAAAACAAATCTTGAGATCACAATGATCAAAATGATAGTTCATGAGTATTAATTCGACCACCAAATTAAAAGAAATCAAATGATCAAATTTTAACAATAATATATACTTGCATAAAACTAGTTTCGTTTGCATGCCCCTAGGCTGCTTGGCCCCCCTTTGAGGCTCAGCTTCTTGGGAGGAGTGGGCCCTTCCAATCTCCATTACTTCCTTGCCCTTGTCTTCCCTCTTCCTTTTATGGTCGGCAGGGTTTGCTCGAGTAGGTTAGGCTGGTGGAGGAGTACAAAGCCTGGTTTGGGCTATCTTCTCGAATGCTTTTCCCCTAGGCTGGGACTCAAGCAGCTCCTGGAGGGTTGATCTTGGCTTACACTGGATTCCCATTTCTTCAGGAACAATGGTGTCTTCTTAAGGGTTGTCTGCTTGAACCGGGGAAAGGTGGCTAAGATCGCAGACTTGAGGCTCCGGAGATAGTGGCTAGTCGAAGACAGCAAACTTGTCTTTAGAATCAATAAACTCCACCACATCCTTATCTTCTTCCTCTTCCTCCTCCTTGACAATTGGCTGTGATGAAGTGGCCTCCTCAGTAGCGCGTTGTAAGGGTGGGGCTACCCTTGGTATTCCCTCTGGGATAGGCGTGGTAGCAAAAGTGCCTTCAAGTATTGATCCGATGGTGAGGAAGCCTGGAGCGGCAACTTTAATTCGATGCAGCTGAGGATCCTTCGTTTTAATAACGCACTTAGGCACCTGGAAACTCTTGGATATTGGAGTGTAGCTCAATATCAAGTGGGCTACCCTAAGTTGGCTGTCTGAGTGGACAAAGACCTCGGCTTTCAGGATCTTATCCAAACTCTCCTAGTTTATGAGGTTGAAGTTGGGCACAACAACGTGTGGGTTTGCAAAACCATCAAGAAAGACAGAAAGACATCATTAGCAAAATGCAAATCAAAGGAAATTTTAGGTATAAACGAAAGTTAAAGAAAAAGAAAAGGGGGTAACTTTGAAATTGTGAATCTAAACCTAAAGCTCCACTTGGTTTCCCCTCCCTTGTCGGACAAGGGAGGCCATCGTGTCACTCTCCTGATAGGATTAAAAAGTCATTTTTCAGGCCTTTATTGGAGTCGGGAAGGCATTGGATGAGCCTAACCTTAGGGTACCTAGATTTTAGGAAGTACCCTTGCCCGATTAGGTGGTGGAGGTTGTAAATCCAGTTTATATCATGATGAGTAAGGTTTAAACCCATTCTCTCATTTAGGGCATCTACACAGCCTAATATCCTAAACATATTATGGGCACATTGGGTGGGTGCTAACCTGTGGGCTCTAAGATAATCCCTAGTGACCGTGCCCATAGGGATTCTCATCCCCCCTTCTATGAATGCGATCATTGGAATTACTACCTCTCCCTCTCACCTTTCTTCAAACCACTGCCCTTCCTTACAATATCTAACGCCTACTTCTAGAGGGGTCCTATATTGAGCTCTGAAGCTCTCTAAACCCTCCTCAGAGTTTACCAAACTTTTGAATCTACCATTCTTAGGAGGGAGTTGGAGGTATTGAAAAGATAATAAGAAGGAAAAGGAGCCAAGGAGAAAAAGACACCAAAAAAAGAAAATTGTACGGAAAGATAAAGTGAAAAGACTTATGAAGACTTACAAAAAGAAGAAGAGTATCCTCGAACAAGCTTTTGGTACTTGTAAGGGCACGAGTGAGTTGGGAAGGTTTGCAGATTCAGTGTATGTGCGCTAGAATGAAATGAATGCTAAGATAAGGTGAGTGATTGATTTGAGGGGTATTTATACCAAAGAGAAAGCTAGGAGCAGGAAAATTCCCGCTCGATTCCCAGTGAAACCTTCAGCCGTTGGATTCGCATCACGCTGTAGAACGTGGGGGACAAGGAGCCGTAAGAATTTAGTGAAGATACGTCTTAAATGCCGAAGCACTAGGAGCGTGCCTTGGGCAGTTAAAAAGGCGTCTTCATAGGCAGAGGCAGGATGTGATGGGCTCAGAGCAACTACAGTGATATCGAAATCCTCCTTTCTTCCTGAGGAACTAAAAAGAAGAACTCGAGGGGCTATTGTAGGGGTATTGGGCCCATGAACTCATTATCCATGTATATATTGGGTGTAAAGCCCAAGCCGAGGACTAGAGGTCATCTGAGGAGGAGTAAACATTATCAAGGGAGTTCGTGTTAGTAGATGAAGATGTCAGTTTTGGTCATGATGGCACAAGAGGGTAGGCCGATGACAAATATCTCCTCGGTTAGCCAAAGCCGAGGTTTGACTGGTGGTCCGCCATCTAGGGGGACATTCCAGGGAGTTCTATTAGTACGGATAAGCATTACAGAAATTTATGATAGGGGGGAATCCTAAAATATCTAAGGAAAAAGCTGTTACCACCGCATTAAATGCTCTGCAGCTAACTCTCTGGCCCCATTAATGTGGAGATGATACCTGAACAGTGGCTTTCAACCTTACAGATGCTATATGAAGACTTTAGGAATGTGCTAATGGGACAAGTATCAGTACCAACCATTTGGCCTGCACGTGGAGGGTAGAGATGAAAAGGGAAGAGAGTATAAAAGAAGAAGGAAGCAATGTGAGATGGGGATCAAGAAATCAAGAAAGAAACACTGTAGCAATTAAGAACCAAACTTGTAATCAAACTTAAGAGCAATATATAAGAACTAGGGGTGTGCAAAATATCCGCTTAACCCGCCAACCCGTCCAATCCGCAACCGACCCGCCCGCCATGTGCGGGTCATTAAGTTAGGCGGTTTGGGTTGGGTGGGTTAGATCCCCAAAATTGCGGATTGGATTGGGTTACGGATTGAAAAATTGCCAACCCGCTATAACCCGACCCGCCCACTTAATTAATAATTTTACATACATAAAAAAAAATATATATTAGTTGAAATTGTTAAGTATTTAAAGTTAATCAATTCACCTAATAAATTTTTACAGCTAATCAATCATCAATTCCCTAAACAAAACCGGCCTTCAAAAAATTCCTTAAATAAAATCTAAAAAGTCAATATTGAAACCCTAAACATCTACCTACCACCCACCCTATTTACTTCAGCCGAATATACATTATATTTATACTATTTGTATTTATACGCTCTAAGTCTCACTTTTTCTTCTCACTGCCTACACCTTCAGTTCAGCCACTGTTTTCCCCTTTTCTTCTTTAACCTTTTTGAAACCTATTTTATATCCTTTCAATTCTTCACCGACAGCACAAAGGTAATTCCTTATTTGCTTTCTTGTCTTGTATTGTTTAGTTTTTGTGTCTTTCTTATTTCAGTTTCCATCATTTGATTAATTTATATAATATAAAAAGTGTTAATATATTACATGTAAAGCCATTCTATTTCTGGCAGAGGCAATTCATTGTATATTCAAGTTAATATGTTATATTGTTATATATTACATATTCTTACGGTTCATCTTATTCTTTGTCTTTGTCTAATTTTTTTAATAGGTGATGGAGGGTGAAACATCTAGTGCCCACAATGAAAAACCCAATGACAAAACCGAGTCTCCAACCACAGGTAATACCAATGCACTTCCTCCTAAGCGTCCTAAAAAGAAAAAATCTGAAGTTTGGGATCACTTTTCAATGATGGGTGATTGTGATCCTAATAACCCTAGAGCAGCATGTAATTATTGTGGTAAAGACTATGGATGTCGTGGGAAAAGGGATGGGACTAGTAATTTATGGAATCATCTTTATAATCAATGCCCCACGTCCCCTTATAAGGTCGTAGACAAAAAACAAAAGACACTTTGTTTTCTTAAAAAAGAAGAAGGGCAATCTACTCTTAAAGCAATGGGGTTTAGTGAAAAAATTGCTAGGAATGCCCTAGCAAAGATGATAATTGTTGATGAGTTACCTTTTAGGCATGTAGAGAAGGAAGGCTTTAAGTTTTTTGTTGAGGTTTTGGAACCTAGGTTCACTATCCCTTGTCGCACCACTGTTGCTCGTGATTGTATGAATCTTTATTATGAAGAGAAGAAAAAATTGAAAAAAGCATTTCAAAAGCAACGAGTATGCCTAACCACTGACACTTGGACATCAATTCAAAATCTTAACTATATGTGTCTTACTGCTCATTGGATTGATAATGATTGGAACTTGCATAAAAGAATCTTAAATTTTTGTATTGTTCCTAATCACAAGGGTGTCACAATTGGTAAGCATATTGAGAAGTGCTTACAAGAGTGGGGGATAGATAGGATATTTACAATCACACTTGATAATGCAAGTTCAAATGATACTGCCATACAATATCTGAAAAGAAAAACTAAGGATTGGAAGACCACCATTTTGGATAATGAGTTTTTGCATATGAGGTGTTGTGCACATATTGTTAATCTTATTGTGTGTGAGGGCTTAAAAGATCAAAATGAATCAGTTGTTAAGATTAGAAATGCAGTGAGATATGTTAGGTCTTCTCCATCTAGGCTTCAAACTTTTAAGAATTGTGTAGAGCGCGAAAAAATTCCTAGTAAAAGTCTAGTATGCCTAGATCTTCCAACTAGGTGGAATTCAACCTATATGATGTTAGAGGCAGCTGTGAAGTTCCAAAATGCTTTTGAGCGGCTACAAGAGGAAGACTCACAATTTTACTCATATTTCAATGATGATGATAATGATGAGAATGAGGTTGAGGATGATAATGGGAGAGGAAAATGGAGCAGGAGAAAGAATTTTGGGCCTCCTAATGTGCTTGATTGGGGAAATGCTAGAATCTTTGTGCAATTTCTAAATCTTTTTTATAAGGTGACTTTGCGATTTTCAGGCTCTTTATATGTCACATCTAATGCATTTTTCCATGAACTTGTATCAGTGCAATCTAAATTGTTGACTTTAAGTAGAAGTGAGGATAATATGTTGAAGAATATGGTTGCTAGCATGAGAAAGAAATATGACAAATATTGGGAGAATATTAAAAATATCAATTTTTTGTTGTATGTTGCTGTTGTGATAGACCCTCGTTATAAATTGAGATATATCATGTTTTCCTTTAAATAAGTTTATGAAAATTCCAAGGCAGAAGAACTAACAACAATGGTGAAGGCAACATTAACAAAATTATATGAGCACTATCTTCAAAAGGATACTAGTGCTAATGTTGCGAAACCTAGTGTAAGTTAAACTTTTGAAGAGATGGATGTTGATGAGGAGGAAGATTCTAGCAAGTCATTTGCCTTTCAATATAAGAAACACTTGGAGGAGGCCAAAAGTTTGGAGAATAAATCTGAAGTGGATAGGTTTCTGATAGAAAATTGCGAGGGTCTAGGTAATGCTGAATTTGATATTTTGGCATGGTGGAAGCTTAATAGCCACAAGTATCAAATTCTCTCTCAAATAGCACGAGATGTCTTGGCTGTTCCAGTCTCTACAGTGGCCTCTAATTTAGCTTTTAGTACAGGCAGATGTGTACTTGATCCATTTCGAAATTCTTTAACTCCAATGATGGTGGAGGCTCTTATTTATGGACAGAATTGGTTGCGGTCTTCACCAATTCCAATCATCCTTCGAGAGGTTATGGATTACATAGAAAAATATGAAGAAATTAAGTCAAGTAACATTTTTTTTTAATTATTTGTTGAAGTTGATTCATTGATACTTTAATTTAGATAGTTTTGATTAATAACATGTTTATTATATGTAATATTTATTCTTTTAGAATTTGCTGCTTTAAATATAAAAGATGTGGAGAATTGATTTATTTGATTTTGAGGAACTTGGCTTAGGTAGGTAACATCCTTTCTCTATCTTCATTTGCTTATGTGCAATTTTCATTATCTTATATAGATAACAGTAACATTCCTAATTTTATCTTATGTTGTGGATGATTGATTAGGTTGCTACTTGCTTTGGAGGAGTTCAACTTAATTTTTGGAGTGGTACCAAGCTTGACGTTGATTGATGAAGTCTATTTTGTGAAGAACTTTTGTTAGAATTGAGTTTATTTTCAATAGGTTTAATTTGATTACATTATGGCTTTTGAGACCATGCATACCATTTTGAAGTTTATTTGTTATGTTGGTATGTTATTATTTTGAATCCTTGATGTGACTTTGGGAATGTTAAGACTTTGAGTTTGTTGATTTAATTCTACTATTTTTTAATTTCCTAAGTTGTAAGGCAGAGCCTACTTTTGCTAGAGATGATATATCTCTTTTTCATTGACTCTATGTCTGTGTTGGAATTGAGATTATTCAATGAAATCTACCTTTAGTTTTTTGTGTGCATTAGTTATATTTTGAGATTATCAATAACAAATTGTAGTTTGTGATAATTAAAAAAAAAAAAAAACATTGTTAATGCCAGCTCGCCTAACCCGCTGAGTTGAAACCGCCAAAATTTCAACCAATCCACCGGATTTAGACTTTGGTGGGTTGGTGGCGGATTGGAATTTTCCCAACCCGCTAGTGGCAGATTGGATAGAAATATTGGCCTTTACCTGCCCAATCCGACTTGCGCACACCCCTAATAAGAACTAATCTCCTTGAACCTTACCGATGACGATTTTTTGTAGTTAAAACTTTTCAATTTTCTTTTTCTTGTCATTCGAATCCACCTTATTTGTTGTCCAACTCATTCTAGCCCATTTTTCCAACCTACTCTCTATAAATTCATTGTTTTGGACTTTTTGGGCCTAAATCCATCTACCTTTTGGGCTAGAGACTCAAATTCAGTCCTTACAAATATATATAAAAATAAATCTTAGCCCTATCTTCACCATAAAACTCATTTCTTATTAATTTAATTCCATCATAGAGCCCAAACCCAAAGCCTTTTCTACCTAAATCCTTTGTGAAACCCTTAGTTTTCACGGTTACAAACTTTATATTTTTCCTTTCCTTTTGTTGCACGAACGGTTTCAACTATTTCAAAATTATTAATACATTATTATTTATATATTGATACAACTTATGCATAAAATATAATAAAAAATACTCTCTACACAATCACGAAAATGAGTGTACAACATGAGCGTACAATATGAATTACTCTCTACACAATCACGAAAACGAGCATACAACATGAATTACTTACAAAATTATTGTTCAAAATATTTTCCAATGTTGGAAGACGAGGTACAAAAATTTAAATTCACAACTAAAACCTGAAGCGTAGCATTTAATATTGCTATGCTCATGTTGAGCCATGTCAACAGCCATGTCATTTTCATCATCTTTTTTGTATTTGTCCAACAATTTTAAAATAGTTTTTATCAATTTTAAAATACTAATTTATATATTACTAAAAGTTGAAGTGTAGCATTTAATATTGCAACGCTTATGTTGAGCCATGTCAACAACCATGTCATTTTCATCCTCTTTTTTGTATTTGTCCAACAATTTTAAAATAGTTTTTATAAATTTTATAATACTATTAATATAAAATAAATTTCAGCCGTATCTTCACCATAAAACCCACTTCTTATTAATTTAATTACATCATAAAGCCCAAACCCGAAGCCTTTTCAACCTAAATCCTTTGTGAAACACTTTGTTTTCACGGTTACAAACTTTTTATTTTTCCTTTCCCTTTGTTGCACGAACGGTTTCAGCTATTTCAAAATTATTAATACATTATTATTTACACATTGATACAACTTATGCATAAAATATCATAAAAAAATACTCTCTACACAATCACAAAAATGAGCGTACAACATGAATTACTCTCTACACAATCACAAAAATGAACGTACAACATGAATTACTTACAGAATTATTGTTCGAAATATTTTCCAATGTTAGAAGACGAGGTACAAAAATTTAAATTCACAACTAAAAGGTAAAGCGTATCATTTAATGCTGCTACACTCACGTTGAGCCACGTTAACAGCCATGTCATTTTCATCATCTTTTTTGTATTTGTCCACCAATTCCTCTTTCTATTCCAAATACTAATCTCTTCTAAAATATATATATATATATATATATAACATTTAGTTTATTTTTATTACTATTCATAAGTCTCACTACACTTTTTGGTACTATTTACGGGTCCCACTGTACTATTTCAGCTAACTTTCACCTTTATTTACAGTAATTTTAACAAAAAAATTTCAGTTTCAGCAAAATAAACAGATCCCAAATGAACCCTAATTAAACAAGTAATTAATTAATTTTCTGACCTTGAGGGCCAAGAAAATCATAAGATAAAGTTCAAATTTGGAGGAAATCAAATCACAATTGGAAACGGTAACAGACGAACCCTAAAAAGGAAAAGGTTCAGGAGGATCTAAACCAAGTGTTGATCGGCACTTGGACCATATTATCCAGATTATCTTCCCCTTTTAGTTCTGCTTACTCCCCACTCAATCTGACCTTGATTCCTAAGTTTTCCTCCATAAAACCTAATTTTCCAAAAATCCTATAATGTCTATAGACTAAACCCTAGCTCCCACACATCTAGTATAAATACCCCCTCTCTACCATAAGTCCAAAAACACACCAAGCATCCCATAAAATAAAGAAACTTTCAGAGCTTCCTAGCAAACTAAGCTCTCTCTCTCTCTCTAATTAGTAGTAAGAAGGTGTCTTTGGTGTTTTTTACCTCCTGATCTCAATTCACTAAAAGGGATAGTTTGGACCTCATGGTCTCAAGCTAGCTACTAGCTTCTTGCTTACAAACCCCTCTGGAAGAATTGTCCAACTCGAAGTGCTTAGGGGTGTTGTGCATGCATGTAAGGTTTCTAAACTTTCTTCTATTTGTATGCCTTAACGTTTTAGATCTAAGCATGTTTAGTTTGTAGGTTTTTCACATGTTTTTGTCTATATATTAGCATGTTAGATCTAGGATGTTCATAGTCTTGCATGAATTAGGATTTTCAATTTCAAATAAACTGTTCACATGCTCTTAGATTAGGGTTTTCCAATTCAAATAACATGTTCATATGCTCTTAGACTAGGGTTTGTCACATCACATACATATTCATTATCTCTTTCAAATATCCAATCTATGCATGCCTATAATAGGGTTTCATCATGTTCTTGGATGTTTTACCTTGCAATCACATGTTTCATATGATATCAACTGTTTGAATGATGTGATATGATCATTAGCCACCACAATTTAGAAGATTGGTTTTACCAAGCAAGTTGAGTGTCTAACACCTTCCTAATCATGTAATGTAGCCTTTGAACTTAGATCAAGGATTGGTAGATTAGGCTTATCCACGTAATCTTCTATTTTATAAATTGTAACTAGGAATCAATGAGTTGTATATTGTTTTAGATTGTGTCTAGGACCAAAGTAATGTAATTTTTTGTTATTATCAAAGAGATGTACAATTTCAATTCATCAGTAAGACGATGTACTTTTTCAATTTGATATTCTTATTTTTCCAATTAAATAAATGGTAATTCCATTGTAAAACCCTTAATTTAGGAGAGACGATAACAATAATAGAATGTCCATTATCTCTTGAGAGGCAATAAACATGACTCCACCCCATCGTGTGGGCTAAGTGCCAAAATTGTTTACTCCTCTCCAAATAGACGGTAGAGGATAAATTAACTATGGCAGAATAGAAGCCGAGGCACCTTACAAAAGTTTGATTGTTTACTTATTTATATATGGTTGCTTTTATAAATATAATGTCATTTATTAAACAATACACACTCTAGAAAATATTATCTTTTATTTTAAAAGTCATTTATTTTGGCTATGGAGTATTAAAAAAGAGGCCTAAGTATCCATAATTTTTGTCAATTTCATTGATATGCTATAGTTTCACACTTATGATTATTTCTCATACTTCTATAATTTCAAATATATGTTTTTGACTATAACTAGATTATCTTAGCATGTATTTTGTCATTTCAGTGTTCATTTTCTTTGGTGATAGCCTTCTCACACAGTCACACCCTTGACTATATCAAAATGTTGCAAATACATACCATCATTAGACAAATGTGTAAACCTCAAATTGAGTATGAATGAAAATTTTTGGCATTATACCAAAAGTAGAAAAAGCCTTAGCATGAGTTGCGATGTGACTAGGCTTGACTGGGTGAGCTTAGTCCCCCCTCAACCACTTTGTTGGATAATTATGGGAAGGTTTCTCGTGTGTGCCCTATAACAAATTCATCTTTCTAGATTACCGCAAAATTTATATTGTTACATACTTAAGCCCCATGTATCATATCATATTATATATAATAAAAGTTGGGCTTAGACATCGTGATTGCGCCAAGTGATAGCACCAAATTGTAGAAATTTTCTTAAATTTTTAGATTTTAAAAAGAAAACATTTACATAAAAAAAGTCTAATGCATCTTAAATTGCAACAACGTAGACATAGTGTAATCTAATTCTTCTTATTTTTTAATTACTCCATTTAAAAATAAAGGTCTAATGCATCTTAAATTAGTAGTATCACGGCATTATAAATCTATCTCAAAAAACTGTATATATATATATATATATCACCCTTTCAAAAAAAAAAAAAAAAATGCTGTTGCTGAAGATAAAATGTTGACTGGCCGAGGAAAACTTCAATAAATATCATATGGTGATGTATATTAGCATTTAGATCTAGGCTTTGATGAATAATCCTAACAAACCATATGTAAATGTATCCAAAAATCCATATATATCCCCCAAAGAAAAAGGCATTATTGGTGAGGATAAAAAGGTAGACCGGAAGAGAAAAAGTTTGATAGATGTATATGGTGATATGTATATATATAATTAGGAAATTAGCGCATAATCAGGAAATTTTTAAATAAAAAGAATTATATTTCGTATCAACTTCTTCAGAGATCTATATTAACATAAACTTTTTTTTTTTTTTTTTTTTTTGAGAATGATATTGACATAGACTTCAAGGAGTTTAGAGTATTTGATTTTTATTTGGACTCCTTTTTTAGGTTGAGTATGTATATATATACACGGTTGGTTTATTTTTTTTCATTCTCCAACTTCTTATACAGTTTTTTGGTTTAGGCTTACATTTTCCTACCTACAATCATGTAGGTATATATTTGTTTACTAATCAAATTGAGTACGTTTTATGTATTTGTTGCCTTTTGTATAAGCTAATTTCCTTATATATGTTTGATCTAATTTTTATGTTAATGGTTTGATCCAATTTAATTATTTTGTTGTCCAATATTTAATTATATCCTAAATTTGTTCAATCTTCATCAAATCAAATTTGGAGCATAAGGGTAAGAGTTTCACATCAAAAGTTTTTATTGAATTGTTCTTATTAACATGTTTTACTTTTACTTTCCCATGAGATCATTTATTCTAATTAATTTCTTTATTGAATTCTTCTTATCAGGTTTTTACTTACAATTTTTTGTTTAATTCTTATAACATGTTTTATACACTCTCATTAATTCAAATAGATTCAAATAAAGATGGTTAACAAAAAAAAAAAAAAAAACAAAAACAAAATTTCTCCAAGTTGCCTTAAGCAAGGAAGTGACAGAAATGTTGCAAGAAATAAAAGATGACTTATGGCACTGGCAAGTTTTGAAGGTCAATAAGGTTGGTAATTTCATTAATCTTTTTTTTTTTGGTTTTAAATGGCCAAATTTTGGAAATTTAATTCCCAAGTTTTTTGAATCTTTACAATGTCATCATTCTTCCAATATCAATTTTTTTATGTATTGATAATATTTACTCCTGAGCCGTCACTATAAAATAGGTTTCCCCCCCCCCTTTTGTAATTATGGAACTTATTTGACTAAATTAGTAAAATCAAAGTTGAAATGATAAATTTATTTATTTTAAAGCCCAATAATAAGTGGTCATAGACTCATATGTAAGTTGTCGTAGTAAATTCCAATCATAAACTATTAAATTTACATACAATTTTGCAATCTATATGGTTCTATTTAAAAAAAAAAAAAACTCAGTTTAATTTTCTTCTTTATTTATTTATTTATTTATTTTAAAGGTTTGTCAAGAAAGATTTCAAGCATCTTAAGAAAGGTTTTTAATCTATATGTAGAACTTTGCAATTTTCTTTTTAATTGCAGCAACGTAGTGCAATTTAATTCTTATTATTTTTTAATTACTCCATAAAAAAAAATGTCTAATGCATCTTAAATTGCAGCCGGTTTACTACACTAAGAAAAAAAAGAGGTCTAATGCATCTTAAATTGCAGCAATCGTATACTAAAAAAAAAAAAAGTGGTATAATCTTAAATTGCAGAAATATTTATAGATTCTTTAAAAAATTAGATATATTTTTTCTTATCTTTTTCTCTTATAATTTCTAAGTTTTTAAAAATCTTAATTTGAATACATTCCAAATTCTTTTCTTCATCTATTTCTTCTTAATTTGATTACAATCCAAAATCTTCATCTTCATCTAATTTTTTTTTTTTCATTTAAATTATATTACTACACCTATTAGCTACAAATTTTTTGGATTAAAAAAAAGAAACGTGATTATTTTTCACACTTCCACAAATTAAGTTTGAATCCAACAGAAATTGAGTTGAACTAAAACTATTTAAGAATGCTAAAATCAATCAATAAAAAAAAATTACTACACATAATAAAAATAAAAAAAAGCAACTCAATATATGATTGAGTTAACGTTTCACACCTCCCCAAATTAAGTTTGAATTCAAGAGAAATTGAGTTGAACTAAAACTCTATTGAGTCTACTCTACTCTGCTATTTAAGAATGTTAAAATCAATCAATAAAAAACCAAAATTAAGTGAAGAATTGCAGAAGGAAGGATTTGACTTTTTTTAGTGAGAATAGCTATCTTCTTTTTATTTTTATTTTATTTTTTTGCGTTTCTATTTTTCTATTAATGTAATTCAATAATTACTTAAATTCTATGATTTTTTAAAAATATTTTACATAATGCAATTCATGTTACTTATTGATGTATTTTTTGATTTGGTGTTCTTAATTGATTGTGCAGATTATTTCCTCAATTATGACAATATTAAAATGGCTAGACATGAGTGCCAATATCAAAATAGCTAGACACAGGTAATTTATATGTAAACTTTTACATTTAAATTGCAATACAATTTTTGTTTTCTCTTTATGTACTTTTATTTATCTATTTTTGAAATTACTTTGATTGTGTTACCCTAGAAGGTTTAGATACTTTTATATCTATATATCTATATATTTATATAATTAAATTACAATTTTACTACTAAGAGCTTTTAGAAATTTAAAAGTTGCCATAATTTTTTAAATTATTTTATAATATCTTCTTTTGCAAAAAAAAAAAAAAAAAAAATAATAATAATAATAATAAAAATTACATAATATACATTTTCCATGTAACTTAATTTTTTAAATTTTTTTTACTATTTTATTTGTTATTAGATTTGATTATATTATCGAAAAATATATTTTTTAAAATTTATATATACGTTTTTTATTAAGCCGTGCATCGCACAGGTATAATACTAGTATATATATATATATATCCTTCTAAAAAAAAAAATATATATATATATATATATATATATATGTAGAGTCAGATTCTGCAGCCCAAGCCCAAGAAGGTGTGGATTTGGAGCCCACTGAACCCAAAACAATAAATTTGTAGAGAATGGGTGAAAGAGCTAGGCTAAAAATGAAACAACGGTCTTAAACAGCAGTACTAAGGGGGGGATTTGTGTTAATACGTGCTCGGACAGGTGTGAATGTCTCGTCCGAGGAGGCGATTTTCATTGATGAACTTAGGTTACAATTGTTGGAGCTACAGTAAAATAATACACTCTTTTCTCTCTCTTCTTTTTCGATCCCCTTCTATCAGAGACACCTCTCTCTTATATAGTACTGCCTTTCCACATCTTCACCGTCCACTTGTTGATCATCTGGGCGCCTACTTGAGTGCATGTCCCATCAGAGGTGTTCTTTAGCCGTGTGAGTGGTGGTAGCTGGGCTGATACTGTTCAGGGGTCTTCTCCACATTAATGCGGCCAGAGAAGTAGGTGCAGTGCATTTAATGCGGTGGTTGAGGTCTCTCTTAGATATTTCTTCGCTCCAGTTATCTTCATTCGTGTCCGAGGTTCATCTCAGTCATTACATCTGTCAGGGGGATCACTTGGGCTGTAAAGGGTTGAATGTCAGACCAATACTCTTCGGATCGGAGGGTATTGGACTCCTCGGCCCATCGAACATCTCCTCGGATCACAGCCATGCTCCTCTCCTGACATGTTCCTTTCTCAGTGCCTCCAAATGAGCTTCTTCATCTCTTCGGAAAACAGTGGTCCTTGGATAGGGCCTTGGGCCCAATGCGCTGGGTTGGGCTTTTCTCCCCCACAATAGCCCCTCAAAATTGTAGTTTTTCCCTTGCATGGCACGTGTGTGAGCATGGGAATAGACGCTTCATTAATGCCGCTGCGGTTTCCATATTCCCAAAGCGTTGCATTAATTGCACCAGGTGGCGCCTTGTCTTTCGTATCAACGGTGAACGATCGATCCAACGGCTGTGGTTTTTTCTCCGGAATTTGGGCGGGAGTGCCCCTAACCCTTCGTTTGACCCCATATAAAACCTCAGAGGAAGTTACCTTCCTCTTACTTTGCGAATTTTCAGACGTTCCAGCAAGAACAGACGCGCCACTCCGTCCAAATCTCTCAGTTGCTGATTTCAGGCCTCCCCAGGATTATCACAAACCCTCCTACGAGCCTGAAATCTTCTCCCCGATTTAGTCCTGGTGAGTTATCGTTCACCAAATCGTTTAGTTCTCTCTTCGGCCAGCCATTTCACTTAAGCACCATGGGAAAACTCGAGTACATGATGGATAGCCCTGAGCAAATAGAGGCGTTCAGGACCGCGTATCGCATACCCCCTAACGTGGGTGTGAGGTATTGCCCCCCAGAAAAAATACTAACAGACCGGCAGACGGGAGAGGTGGTTATCCCCCTCATCGCCTTCAAAGAAGGGGGAATGACAATCCCCATGGGCTCCATCACCACCAATTACCTTCGGAACCATAGGCTTACTCCCTGGCAGTGCGCGCCCAATATGTTTAGGATCCTAGGAGCGATTGAGGACCTTGAGCGTCACATGGGGTTGGGACTCACCTGGCTTGACGTGGTACATATGTACGAATGCCACAGCCAGCAAGATGCTGGGTACTACTTAAAATCCCGGTCGGATGTTGTCAGGCTCATTTCCTGCCTTCCCAAATCCAACAAAGGGATGAAAGACGACTATGTGATCGTCTCGGGCGCCTGGCGTGACGGCCATGGTTGCCCAACCAAGCATGGGAAGCCAGGTGTGACATGTAGATTTAGGCGCACTGACCATAGGCTTAGGGCTCCCGTCTTTTAACTGTTTTTGATTTCTCTTCGGTCACTATTTCTGAGTTTCTAACCATTCTTTTCTTCTTTACTTGCAACAGATAAGAGACAAGTTTCTCCTCGGCTCAGCCTAACGAATGTTGCTGCCCTCAATTACCTTTTAAGGTCGGAGATCTTCGTGAGCGAGGACGGGCAACTACGATCTGCTCCCCTTATTCTTGGATATACAGGGAAGCCAAAGGGTTTTCAACCGGTCGGCAACGCAATCGTCCAAGGAGACCATCGCCTTGCACGTATTGACGTTGGTCGGAAGGGCTTCTTGGTGCCAGACGATCTTGAACCTGTACCCCGTCCAATTCCTCGGGCTGCACCTCCCCTTATCCAACCACTCCAGCAAGTTCCCTCGGACAAGAGATTGAAGGTGAGGGGGCTGGCTCTTCCACTTCCTCGCTAGAAGACCAAATAGACGGATTTCAGTTTGAGGGAGAAGCTTCAAGAGTAAACCAGGTGGTAGAGATCTCAGACGCCGAAGAAGAAGCCTACGAGCAGTCCGGCGCCCATCTTAATTTTTTAGCCACTCATTTAGAAGACTCCTCGGACGACGATATGGATCTGAGGAATTTGATGAAGGGTAGAGGCAAAAAACCTGAGCAGAAAACCACAGGGACTTCCAAACCAGTGGTGAATCTGCCCCCAGCGCCATCTCAGGTTCCTGACCTCGGCTTAAAGCCCGTTCCCGATTTGAGGAAGAAAAGGACCCTTATTGATGAAGGAGAAAAGCTAGTGTTGCCTACTAAGGGGACTAAGCAGCAAAAAGTGGCACAGGACAACCGAACTCGCAGGGCTCCGTCTACTGAAAGCCGAGACGAGGGCACAGTGGCAGATGTGCGCCGAGGAGGAGGGGGACCGCGGATTTGGTCTCCAAAATTGGAGTTGGAGGGCGCTCCAATCCTCTGGGAGACCTCCCTCAGGAATTATGATGGAGGGAGGGCCGGCTACGTTGCTGAGGCCCTGCAGCAACCACTTCTCCTCCCTCATGACATGGAGTCCTTCAGGCGTTTCAATCAGCCGGAACTCTTTTGATCCCTCAAGAGGGATTTAGCCATCGTAAGTAACCTCAGTCCGATTAGTTGAATCACTGATTTTTGCTTTTCCTATTCTTCTGCGTTTGACATTTAGAGTTTCCATCATGCAGGTCACTCAGCAGATTTACGTAGCCGAGGAGTGGGACAAGAAGAACCGCCTTGAAACCCAGGCGGCGTTCTGCTCCCGAGACGAGGCGGAGAAATCTCTGGGCCAAATGAAGGACGATTATGCCCGTCTGTCCGGGGAACTCGCGGAGATGACCAGCCAGAAGAAAAGCCTTGACGCTGGGATAAAGAACGCTGAAAAGCAGGCTGAGGATCAGCGTAAGTTGCTAAAGGCGACAGAGACCAATCTGAAGACCGAGAGGGAGCTGGTAAACGGGCTAAGGGATGAACTCCGAAAAGCCAAAGACAGCGCCCGATATGCCGAGGAGAAAGCCCAGTTGGCCCAGGAGGCGGTTGAGGCTGAAAAGAAGGCAGCTTACCAGCTGGGGGTAGAGACGGCCACGTCCCAGCTTCTAGAGCAATTCGCCTCGGTCAGCCGAGATTACTGCGACATAAGTTGGGGCAAAGCCCTGGATGCAGCTGGAGTCCCTGCCGACTCGGAGCTGAGGCTGCCTGGGAGCGTATACTATGATCCTGATATCCGAGAGCTCCCAGGAACTGATCTCCCTCCTGTTCCACAGCTTCCAGAGGCTTCGGAGCCAATTTTGGTCAGCCATGCTCCTCCACTCACTCTTGGTGCAAGCAAGGAAACTGGTCAGCCAGGCGGCAAGGATAAGCCAGCTGAACCAGCCAAAGAGAAAGGCCAAGGGTCAGGCGAAGAGAAAATTCCTTCTGAGCCCAAGGACCAAGCCCCTGAAGCAACTGCTCGGATAGGCCAGGCTGCTGACCCCGTGCTCCCTCCAGCAAAAGAATAGATGTGTAGGGCTTTTACTTTTGCACCCGTGCTTTCTTTTGTTTTATCCGAAGAATTGTAAACTGTCCTTTTATTTATGGAATAGATTCTCATTTGTCTATGATGTTTTTAAATACATGTCTTACTAATTATTACTGTCACATACAACTGTACATTGCACTTATAACCAAATAATGCGAATAAATCTGTTTGATACATCATACTTAGGGTGTGAGTAAGTAAGAGTGATATTGAAAAGAACAATCCGAATAAGAGCCATTAACAGGTAACGATTTGCATCGAGTAATTTGTGTAAGTGAGACAGTCATAAGTATAACTAAGAAAGACAGTCATTAGGGGGGATTAATTTAAACGCAATCAGGAATTTTAGCACTAAGCCCCAGTGGCAATAGCTGCGTAGGGGTATTGACTAACCTGTCGTTTGGTTCAAGGATTATGGGATTCGAATGTGTTCGAGTGTTAACTAACCCTAGTCATCTGGTCCGAGGACTGCAGGCATGACTGGATTTAAGTTTAAACACAAACTGCACCGGTGTGTTAACTAACCCTAGTCATCTGGTCCGAGGACTTCAGGCATGACTGGATTTAAGTTTAAACACTAGAACCGTAACTGAGTGCTAACTAACCCAAATCATCTGGTCCGAGGACTACAGGCATGATTGGATTTAAGTTTAAACACTATAGAACTGTAACTGAGTGCTAACTAACCCAAATCATCTGGTCCGAGGACTACAGGCATGATTGGATTTAAGTTTAAACACTATAGAACTGTAACTGAGTGCTAACTAACCCAAATCATCTGGTCCGAGGACTACAGGCATGATTGGATTTAAGTTTAAACACTATAGAACTGTAACTGAGTGCTAACTAACCCAAATCATCTGGTCCGAGGACTACAGGCATGATTGGATTTAAGTTTAAACACTATAGAACTGTAACTGAGTGCTAACTAACCCAAATCATCTGGTCCGAGGACTACAGACATGATTGGATTTAAGTTTAAACACTTGAGCTAACGGTGTTAACTAACCCTAATCATCTGGTCCGAGGACTACAGGCATGATTGGATTTAAGTTTAAACACTTAAGCTGGTGGCGAATGAGTGTTAACTAACCCTAATCATCTGGTCCGAGGACTACATGCATGATTGGATTTAAGTTTAAACACTTGAGAGAAAACTTTACGCAGCGAATTGGTATATCAGTTGAAGAGAAGACTTGATTAATAGAAGTACCTCTTGAGGTTATTTACATTCCAAGGGCGAGGGATTACATGACTATCCAGGTCTTCTAAGAAATATGCTCCAATACCAGCGCCTGAAGTGATACGATATGGTCCTTCCCAATTGGGTCCTAGTTTTCCCCAAGCCGGGTTCTTTGCGGTGCCCACAACTTTCCTCAGCACTAGATCACCAGGCTCTAGAGGCCTTAGCTTTACGTTAGCATCATAGCCTTGCCTGAGTTTCTGTTGATAATGTGCCAGCCGAACCATTGCATTCTCCCTTCTTTCCTCAATCAAGTCTAAGCTCTTCTGTAGCTGCTCATCGTTGTCGGCTGGACTGAATGAGCTAGTTCTTATCGTCGGGAACCCGGTTTCCAAAGGGATGACGGCTTCAGCCCCATAGGTCATTGAGAAGGGGGTCTCCCCAGTAGACCTGCGAGGCGTAGTCCTGTAAGCCCAAAGCACGTGTGGCAACTCTTCTACCCACCTACCCTTCGCATCATCTAGCCTCTTCTTCAAACCGCTCAGTATAACCTTGTTGATAGCTTCTGCTTGTCCGTTGCCCTGAGGATAGGCTGGAGTGGAGTATCTGTTCGTAATTCCCAGCTCACTGCAGTAATTCCTGAATGCCCTGCTATCAAATTGCAAGCCGTTGTCCGAGATGAGAGTGTGAGGAACTCCAAACCGTGTGACAATATTCTTCCACACGAACTTTTGCACATCAACGTCTCTGATATTGGCTAGTGGCTCAGCTTCAACCCACTTGGTGAAATAGTCTGTTCCGACCAGGAGGTACTTCTTGTTTCCTGCAGCTTTGGGGAAGGGTCCCACAATATCCAAGCCCCATTGGGCAAAGGGCCATGGGCTAGATAGTGGATTAAGATTTCCCCCTGGCTGGTGAATGTTTGGAGCGAAGCGCTGACATTGATCACATTTTTTGACGTATTCGTGTGCCTCCTTCTGCATGTTAGGCCACCAATAGCCTTGGGTGAGGGCTCGGTGAGCCAAGGACCTACCTCCAGTGTAGCTCCCACAGATTCCTTCGTGCAGCTCTTCTAGCAATGCCTCAGTCGCCTCGGGATGCACGCATAACAAATATGGTCCCGAATAGGAGCGTTTGTATAGTTTCTGGTCTTCGGATAACCAGAACTTAGTCGCCTTCCTCCGAACTTTATCGGCTTCTCCCTTCTCTTCAGGCAATATATCTTCTTTGATAAATTTGATTAAAGGGTCCATCCAGCACGGCCCGGCCCTGATCTGGTGAACCTGGACTCCCCCTGACTTCGCCTCCGTAGGCCTGTGCAGGTCCTCGACGAGGATGACCCTCGGCAGGTCTTGTGCCGAAGAGGTGGCAAGCGTGGCCAAGGAGTCAGCATGTGAGTTGCCACTCTTGGGGATGTGTAGCAAACTGAAAAATTTGAACTCTGATTGCAGATGTTTAACACGACCCAAGTATCCCTGCATTCTTTCGTCCTTTGCCTCGAACTCGCCTTGTACTTGACCTACTACCAATCTTGAGTCCGAGAACAACTCCACGGACTTCCCACCCATTCTACGGACCATAGTCATCCCCATCAGTAGGGCCTCATACTCCGCTTCATTATTCGTTGCCGAGAAGTCCAACCTTAGCGATTTCTCGATAATGATTTTCTCGGGGGATATCAATACTAGCCCAACTCCAGAGCCTCTTTGGTTTGCCGCGCCATCGACGTACACTTCCCAATGGGAGGGATTCTGTTGAGAGATCATGCCAACTGATTTTTCATCCATGCCCGACGTGGGCTTCACCTCTTCTAGCTGGGGCTCCGTGAACTCAGCCACCAAATCTGCGAGGACCTGTCCCTTGACCGATGTGCGGGGCATATATCTTATATCGAAAGCCCCTAAGATTGTACCCCACTTGGCAATCCGACCAGTGTAATCAGCACTTCGGAGTATAGCTTTGAGTGGGAGTTGTGTGAGAACGATCACCGTGTGGGCTTGGAAATAGTGAGGTAGCTTCCGTGTGCCAAGCACTACTGCTAAGATAGCCTTCTCCAGTGGCAAGTAACGAATCTCAGCCTCATGTAGCGACTTGCTTACGTAATAGACGGGCCTTTGTACACCAGAGTCTGACCGTATCAACACCAGGCTCACCGCATAGGGAGCTACAGCGATGTAGGCGAACAGTACCTCGTCTGGCTCAGGACTGGACATGATTGGTGGCCGAGCCAGATAATCCTTGAGTTGCTGGAATGCCAAAGCACATTCCTCAGTCCATTCGAATCCCTTCCACTTGTTGAGTAGAGAGAAAAAGGGGCAACACCTGTCTGCTGAGCTAGAGATAAACCGATTGAGGGCAGCGGTCATTCCGGTTAGTTTCTGAACCTCCTTGGGATTCCGAGGAGCTCGTAGACCGTTGATGGCCTTTATTTGGTCGGGGTTGACCTCAATTCCTCGGTGGGTGACCATGTATCCTAAAAACTTTCCGGACCCTACCCCAAACGAGCACTTAGAGGCATTTAGTCGTAGCTTGTATTTCCGTAGAATCTCAAAGGTACTTTCAAGGTCCTTCACATGTTCGGCTATAACTTTGCTCTTCACCACCATGTCATCTATGTAAATCTCGATGTTCTTGCCCAGCTGTGGCTCGAACATCCTCGTCATCATCCTCTGGTAGGTAGCTCCCGCGTTCTTCAGGCCGAACGGCATCACTTTATAGTGGTAGTTGCCAATAGGGGTGACAAAAGCAGTTTTCTTCTGGTCCTCCAGGGCTAATGGTATCTGGTGGTAGCCTTGGAAGGCGTCCAGGAAGCTCATCCGAGGGTGGCCGGCAGTGGCATCTACCAGCTGATCAATTTTCGGCATAGGGAACGGATCTTTGGGGCATGCCCTATTTAGATCCGTGAAGTCTACGCATACTCGCCACTTCCCATTCTTCTTCTTTACCACCACGGTATTCGCTAGCCATTCGGGATAAAAAACCTCTTTGATGGCCCCAGCTGCTTTGAGTTTCGCTACCTCGTCTCTCACTGCGTCGGCATGTTCCTTGGATGGGCGCCGAATAGGTTGTTGCTTGGGGGTGACCAGTGGGTTCACCTTCAAGTGATGGCGTATAATCTCCGGGTCCACCCCTGGGGCCTCGTAAGCACTCCAGGCAAACACGTCGAGATTTCGCTTGAGGAACTCTATCAGCTCCTCCTTCTCTTGAAGAGGCAGCTGAGATCCGACCTGAAAGAACCTGTCGGGATCATCTCCAATAATCACTTTCGTCAGGTCCTCACATCGAGCGCTTTCATCCGGTTCCCCAGAAGGCACTCCCCGAGACTGTAGTTGCTATAAATCCCTCCCAGCCACGTCCGAGGACTCGGCTGGGGCCTTATGCTGAATGGCGGCTACCAAGCACTGTCTAGCAACAGACTGGTCTCCTCGGATTTCATGTATCTGTCCTCCTGATGGATATTTGACCTTCTGGTGCAAAGTAGAGGGGACAGCCCCAAGTGCGTGAATCCAAGGTCTGCCTACGAGTGCCGTGTAGGGCGAATATGCGTCCACGACGATAAAATCCAGCTCCACCACCTCGGAGCCGGACTGCACAGGTAAGCGTATCCGGCCCTTCGGGATGACAGGCCTTCCTTCAAAGCTAAAGAGGGGGGAATCGTACGGCGTCAGGTCCTGGGGTTTTAGGCCTAGCCCCTTGTAGAGGTCCGGGTACATTATCTCCACGGCACTGCCCTGGTCCACCATCACCCTCTTTACATCGTACCCTCCTATTCTGAGGGTGATGACTAGTGCATCATCATGGGGTTGGATGGTGCCGATCATGTCTTCGTCCGAGAATCCCATAACCAACGGGGCACCAAACCTAGCTCTCTTCGGTCCTCGGCTCGTCTCCCCTGCGGATGGTCGGCCTACCGACATAACTTTCAATGGCCAGGACCCTGTTCTCCCCGGCGCAGCGAAGACGACGTTTATAGTAACTAGCCGCGGCTTTGAGGGGTCATCCCTGCGTGGCCCCGAGCCCGCCTGCCCTCGGCCGCTGGAGGGGTGCAAGAGGTGCTTCAGTTTGCTGTCACGAACCAGTTGGTCCAAGTGATCCCACAGACTCCTACAATCTTCCGTGGTATGCCCATGGTCTTGATGGTACTGGCAGTAGAGATTGTGGTTGCGTCTCTCGGGGTTTCCTACCATCTTGTTCGGCCACCTGAAGAATGATTCATTCTTAATTTTTTCCAGGACCTGATGCACTGGCTCTTTGAACACGGTGTTGACCGATTGAGGATTCATCGATCCTGATTGTCCGGCAAAATCCCTCCGCGGTTTATTGTAATTGTACCGGTCCGACCGTGAATCTCTCCTCTCCTGAGGGATAATCTTATCCTTTCCCTTGCCCTGCTGCTGATCTTCTTCAACCCTCTTATACTTCTCTATGCGGTCCATTAGTTGACGCACGTTTGTGACTGGTTTGCCAGATAGGGATGCCCTCAAACCGTGGTCAGTAGGAAGGCCGAGCTTGAACGTGCTGAGGGCCATTGCATCGTTGTTGCCCTCCACCTCATTGAACATCTCCCAGTATCTGTTTGAATATGCCTTCAAGGACTCGCCTTCCTGCATGGACAAGGATAGCAATGAAGAGAGAGGCCTGGCCACTCTTCGGCACGTAACAAAACGGGAGCCGAATGCTTGGGTGAGCTCTTTGAAGGAGTTGATGGAGCCTGCCTTCAAACCATCAAACCACCTCATAGCAACGGGCCCAAGACTGGAAGGGAAAACCTTGCACATCAGAGCTTCATCTCTGGAGTAGACAGCCATCCTCTGGTTAAAATGATTCACATGCTCCACGGGGTCAGTTTTACCATTGTAGACGGTGAACGTTGGTTGGTTAAAGCGCCGAGGGAGTCTGGCCTCCTCTATCCTGCGCGTGAAGGGTGATCTAGATATCTGATTTAGAGCCCTGTTCATGGCATCGTTCTCCACGTCCTCGCGTGATGGGCTCCTACGCTCCCTTTTACGATGGGACTCCTCTACATAGGTGTAGGACTCGCTAGCTGGTGTCTTAGACTTGCGTTGATAAGAGACGTCCTGCTCGTCATCAAGATCATCTTCAGAGTACGAGGAAGCCCGCTTCCTCTTTGCGTGGCGCAACTCCCTCTTTAGTTTTTCCACTTCCAGTTGTAAGTCACGGTTCTTCTCTGCATGGGACATGTGACTTCCGCTCTGTGATTGGCCCTGGTTAAGGCGCACAGTGTGTACACTGCCCTCACGATTTTGTCTTCTCTCTAAGTTGACAAAATGGTCCACGTGTTGGGATGCCCTGGATTCTGCTTGTTGTTCACCTTGTCCTGCCATTATCAACTGTTGTTTTCACTCTTACACAAGCTCTCCCCACAGACGGCGCCAATTGTAGGGTCAGATTCTGCAGCCCAAGCCCAAGAAGGTGTGGATTTGGAGCCCACTGAACCCAAAACAATAAATTTGTAGAGAATGGGTGAAAGAGCTAGGCTAAAAATGAAACAACGGTCTTAAACAGCAGTACTAAGGGGGGAATTTGTGTTAATACGTGCTCGGACAGGTGTGAATGTCTCGTCCGAGAAGGCGATTTTCATTGATGAACTTAGGTTACAATTGTTGGAGCTACAGTAAAATAATACACTCTTTTCTCTCTCTTCTTTTTCGATCCCCTTCTATCAGAGACACCTCTCTCTTATATAGTACTGCCTTTCCACGTCTTCACCGTCCACTTGTTGATCATCTGGGCGCCTACTTGAGTGCATGTCCCATCAGAGGTGTTCTTTAGCCGTGTGAGTGGTGGTAGCTAGGCTGATACTGTTCAGGGGTCTTCTCCACATTAATGCGGCCAGAGAAGTAGGTGCAGTGCATTTAATGCGGTGGTTGAGGTCTCTCTTAGATATTTCTTCGCTCCAGTTATCTTCATTCGTGTCCAAGGTTCATCTCAGTCATTACATCTGTCAGGGGGATCACTTGGGCTGTAAAGGGTTGAATGTCAGACCAATACTCTTCGGATCGGAGGGTATTGGACTCCTCGGCCCATCGAACATCTCCTCGGATCACGGCCATGCTCCTCTCCTGACATGTTCCTTTCTCAGTGCCTCCAAATGAGCTTCTTCATCTCTTCGGAAAACAGTGGTCCTCGGATAGGGCCTTGGGCCCAATGCGCTAGGTTGGGCTTTTCTCCCCCACAATATATATATATTAGATTTTAATTTCATTCTTAATTTTACGCCATGTGTCCTATTTAATTTTTAATTTTTGTGGTAAGTGAATTATTGAGTGTAAAAATCGAAGAGTCTAAATCCAATTAGATTCTAAATTAGATTTCAATTGGAATTCAATTTTGACCACATGTCTATCTAATTTTTTAATTTTGTGACAAATGAATTATTGGGTACAAAAATTGAAGAGTCCAAATCCAATTAAATTCTAATATATATGTATATATATAATGAGAAAACATTACATATTTTAGAAATAATGTATGATTTAAACCTCTTCTAAAATAAAGGTATATTTTGAATCGTATAATTGTGATTATTTTTAATTGTACCTGCGCATATGTACGAGGTTACACACTAATTGACCAGTTAAACCTAAGCTTAAAATTCCAATTGGACATTAATTTAATATAAAAATAAAAGGTTACATTCTTAACACAAGTCTATGTGATTCAGAATCAGTTTTTCATTTATTTTTCTCTTTATTCGTTTCCTTATTTGATTTGTTTGTTGTTGCTATTGTTGTTTTTATTTGTATTTTTCTTTTAACTAAGTTCTTAAGCATGAGAGTATGGACAAAGTTAAGGATCTTTGTTTGGGGCTGGCTATAGTATGGAAATATGAAAAAATTACATATACATAGATATTCATTGAATCATTGACCTTACATGAACTTGTAGCCTATTTGGCTGAGTTCTTAAGCATGAACTAATAGTCCGTTTGGCTAAGCTAAGTTCTTAAGCATGAACTTTTTTTTTTTTTTTTTTGGCTGGGTAACCCTAAGTATTTCAAAGAAGGTAGAGGGAAGAAAAAAGGTAGCAAATTATAGAAGGGGGAATCAAACCTTTCTCTATCATATAAACTTGGGCAAGAATCAAGTAGAAAAGAGATGTGAATCATCCCCTCAAACTCGAACAAAATAGCCCTTTTGACAATATTATGATTTATGAGTAACAAAATTAGCCTCCTTAAAAAAAATGGGTTACAACTCTTTCATCAAATGAATTCAAGATTAACAATGTTATGTGCACATACCATCGCGTACCCTTGGTGCGGTGGTTACTCCACAAGTATAAATGCTTATGGGGAGTAGGGGGCAAGGGTTAGGGTTTAAATATTCAGGAGGGAGTTTCACGCACATATATTAGATTAAGCTAGAATAGAAATTCTATTTTGTAAAAAAAAAAAAAAAAAAAAACAATGTTATGTGCACATGTATGCGTACATGCACACGCTTCTTTTTGTTTTTCAATTTTTTTTAACATTATAACTTTTAGTTAAATATTTTCCTTTTATGTAGGATTCTATAAAAAATTAATAAAATTATTTATGACAATAATGGTTACTTTAAAGATTTTATTTTTATTTTACTAAGTTGAATTTGAATATTTGATTTTAATAAGAGTTCAAAGAATGTCCAAAGCATAATTTTTTAAATATTTATTAATAGGAAAATAGATGGAGATGAAAAGGTGAAAATGGAAAATGAAGGTAAAAGGGGAAAAAATGGCTTAAGGGAATTTTGGTCTTATCATACACTAATCTGTGTTTTTTTTTCCTTCTACGTTTCACTATAAATTATAAAATTTTACTATTAATGCCTCAAATTATTTTTAATTATATATATATATATATATTTAACAAAGTGATCTAAGTAATAAAAATTTCATAGCCATTTAAAAGGATAGAACCAAAATTATTGGAATAATATAAATGTTTCTATATACTAATACACATATTATAAACTATTATATCAACTTTTACATATATAACCCCCTAAAAAAAAAAAAAAACTTTTACATATATAATATAAAAGGGAAATGTTATAGTCACTACAATTTTTATTACAAAAAACACTTATAAATTGATGTGGCAAAAATATATTTTGTGCCATGTCAAAATTTAGTTTTATATATTTGATTATACACTAATTTACAAGACTTATGTTGTAAAATTGTTTCTAAAAAAAAATATATATATATGGTAAAATTTGTAGTATCATAAATCATAATTTCATAACTCATAAAAAGTAACTCACACATCTACAAAATTTTTTTAAGATAAAAATTATACAAAACTTGAGTGCAAGTATATTTGATTTCTCAATTTAAGAGACACATCACGTTTAAAAAAAATAAAAAATAAAAAATTCCCCATTCAATAAATGCGAATTATTTATTTTTTTCTTAAAAGAAATTAAATTTAATCGTTGTTTGTATTAAATTATGAAATTGATTGGAACTCTTTAGACTTTGAGTCTTTGCTTTTGTTATGTGGCCTTAATTAAAAATTAGTAGCTTTTGCATTTTTCCTTAAATAGGATAAAAAGCGTTCTCAGAATCTCTCAATCGTCGCCCCCAAAATCACGAGAGAAATTTTAAACAACGGAGCAGAACCCTAGAAAAAGCTGTCTCATCTCATTTCTTTGAACACCAACACACAGTCACAGACCCTTTGAGCTCACTATTTTTGTGTGAGATAGATAATGGCTTCTTCGTCCTCTCAACCCTTGAAAATGGTATTATATGCCTTTCCTCAGCCTCAGCTCTCAGTTCAGCCTCAGCCTCAGCCTCAGCCTCAACCTCAGCCGCAGCTTCCCTCTCAACCTCAGCTTCAGCTTCAGCCTCAGCCTCAGCCTCCCTCTACTTCTGCGCGTAACTATATTAACTTTTTTGGGTTTTATTTATTTATTTCATGCGTTTTCCTTTTTGGGTTTTGATAAATAGTCCTTGTCTTGGTACTTAAAATTCTGAGCTTTGTTTTTTTTTTTTTTTTGGGTTTCATATATTTTGCAACCAAAGGGTCTCTCTGTCAAAATAATGAATGAAGTTTTACAATTTGGTGGACTCTGTGGATGAAGAAAGGCAAATAAGAAATCAGAACATGGGATGTGACCTTTATTCATATTTTATATTTTGTTAGAAAAAATCAGAACTTGGGTTGTGGTCTTTATGTAAAATGGCTGTGCATATTCAAAATTTATAGTAGTAATTTAGTTGAAAAATCAGAAGATGGGATGTGATCTGTATGTAAAATGGCTGTGCAGATTTGTATTATATTTCCCAATTACAAGATGGTGTTGTTGCTTAAATAGCAGACTAGTTCACTTCTATTTTTATTGTAATTGAGTAATGTTTCTTATAATATTGCAAAGTGCTTTCTCATTGTTGACTCATGTTTAATCCATATGTTTGTCGTTTTAATATGTATTTGGCTTCATGTTCATCTATAATATAAGCATATTTAGCTTGAATTTGTTTTGCTAGCAGTTGTAGAGAAGTATTCTCTAAAACTTGTGTGGATGGAATTTGTTTAGGCCGTCTAGACCCCCCCTTGATGTACAAGAACCGTCTACAGGAATACACACAAAGGTCTGCCATTCCACAGCCATTATATCAAACTATGAGTGAGGGGCCACCGAATGCACGAAGGTTTAGGTCAACAGTGGAAGTGGATGGAGCGACCTATACCTCTCCAAATACTTTTTTACATAAAAAAGCAGCCGAACAAGATGTTGCCAAAATTGCACTGGAACACATATCAAAGAGGATAAGGGATGAAGGATGTCCTCTCATTCATGAGGTTTGTTACATCATGATTGTAAACTTGTAATATATTTTATCTTTTTGCAAAGGATAAAAGATTCTATTTTTTTAGGTTGAAAGATGCTTAGATTGTGAGGCTGAAAGATGCTTGTGTGTGTGAAAGATTATCTTCAACTGTGAAGATGACCTTTTCATTTTTATTATAATAAAGATTTGGTGACTTTAAGTCTTTACGACATAAATATGTAGGTTGCATCTTTTCTAGGTAGATTAATTTTGACCATCAGTAGTTTAATCTAGATGATAAATATTCAAGCTAGATCATAAGGCTAAAAGATGCTTATAAAAAAATTCATTGTCATAGTTGCATTGTAATATTAAAGGTACAACCATGTGCATGTTATTTTGCTTTAACATTAACATCTTAGATAAATATTATGTTACTATATATTAATGTTTGTATGGTTTTTGTCTTATTGATAAGGTATGTGTTTTCTAAATGACAAGCTGACAAGTGTGTTATTGTTGGAGAAAAGGGATTTTTTTTTTCCCCCCAGATTAGACTTCACTTATTAAGCAATATATATATATATATATATATATATATATGTTCTCCCTAGTATCACAATGCTGTTTCCAAAGGCATTGAGATTTATGAGTTTCTTTGTGAGAAGAATGGCAGGGGTTAAAATAATATCATTATGTCACTTTATATTTGTAACTCATCTAATTATGAAACTTTCACTTTATTGTTTAGGTATGTGAATGTAAGGAATTATGAATGATGAATGCAGATATGAAGTGTATTGTTAATGTGCTTATAAATGTAATATAGGCTCAATTTGCTGAGAAATAGGTTTCTATTTATGTATGTTTGACATATTTTATGTTAGATGTTCTATTATTCCTTCCAGGATTGACCAATATCTTTTTATTTTTTATTTTTTAAGTAACCTTTTTG
The DNA here is from genome assembly GCA_019022515.1 of Quercus aquifolioides. Lineage (NCBI taxonomy): Eukaryota > Viridiplantae > Streptophyta > Magnoliopsida > Fagales > Fagaceae > Quercus > Quercus aquifolioides. The sequence goes on from CM032332.1 coordinate 604,774, forward strand.
TGGTTATTTTCTAGGATACGGTATTTTGCAAGGCTATACTTAACGAGTTTGCTCTCAAGATGAATTTGGATAAGCCTACTTTCAATACAGTTCAGCCAGAAGGGTTGCTACCAGTTTTCATATCTTCTACGGTTTTTAATGGTGTATGCTATACTGGTACCCATGGTCGGAACAAGAAAGAAGCTGAACAATTGGCAGCGCGTGCTGTTATTGTATCTCTTTTGGGTATCTTTTCCTTTTTGATTAATATGAAGTTGTTTTAAATCTATTTATGCCACATGTGTTCTAAACTTTGTGGCTAACTAATTGAGGATATAATGCAGGAAATTCTGGGTCAGGAACCATTCTTACTGAGATAATAAAGTCTAAAGAAAAACTCTATGCTGCATTGCATAAAGTGAATGGTGCAAGCCATGCCACTGTTAGTGCCATACCCCAGAGTGTTAAAGTGCAAGTTGCAAGTCCAGGGGCCTCCTCTAGAATGCAAGTCCTCCATGAACAGAAAATACCAAAACCTGAACCATCAACACCGCTGATCAGTGCACAAACCTCATCTCAAGCAGTCAATCTTCCAATTGAATTTGTGCCTTCTGTTTTACCAGAGCCTTCAGGTGTAGGTCCAAGTTCCTCAAAGAAGCGCCGCAAGAATAAGAACAAAGCTAACAAGAAATTGCGTTCTGACACTCAGTAAGTCTTAGCCTCTCTCTTTTCATTTCTGGCATGATTCTTTTGTCTTATTTGCTGTAGGTTTCATTCTCTTGTTAATATTACTACTTCGGGCACTTATTAATTCTTCTTTGCCTATGGAAATAAACTTTCAGAAATGATTCTCCCCTTTAAAATTAATTCATAATTTTTGAACTAACTGTGCATTTATGTTGTGATTTGTTTATATCTGACCCTGTATGCTGACTATAATTTTCTTGGAGGTATCATTGGAGCTACTGATTTCAAAAGATCTTTTCATTTAATCCTGCAATATTTTTTGAAAAAAATAAATAAATAGACAGCTATAATAATCATGTTATCGACAAACTTGTTAGCAGAATGCAGTGGCAGCTCTCGAACATAGGTGAAAAGTTTGGGAGAATAATCACTTCCATAAATTAATATCAAGCACAGTATACTTTTTTCTGAGAAATATCCTGCTCATTGAATTTATATTTACTGGGGACTACTTTCTTCACCCTTTGCTCATAGTTATTATTCATTTGCACTCCCACTTTGAAAATTTATTGTTTTACTCCCTTAGTTCAATCATAGAGAGTTATTGTTTCAATTTTTTCTAAAAAAAATAGTTGTTAAAGAGAAGAGAAAAGAAAATGATTTCCTTGCCAGTTTACCTTAAGAACCCATCCTTGCTAATGCTCTTCACACATGTATTCCAGCCACTTGACCATACATGGTTTTAAACCTCTGACCATAATATGATGTATTGGTGCCTTTGCCACTAAACACTGTCGTTGAATGTTGAGCTGCTGGGTCATATTCTTTGATGTTATGAAGTCTGAACCAGGGGCATTGTCATATTTAATTGGAAAATAATTATTAAAATATTAATCCATATTGTTTGCAGTGTTGTAAAAAGTGTGCTAGGCATGCTTAAATTTCAAAGCTCAAAGCTCCAAGGTCTGATGGTGCTTTTTGAAGAAGCTGAAAGCACGCCTAGGTGCACTTTTTTTTTTTTTTTAATATAAAAAAAATTAGCAATCATTAAAATTAACCACTCATTTTGAAGGAAATGACATGGGCCATTTTTTATTTTATACAAACACTATTCTTAAGATTCCATACAATGCAGTTTTTTGTTTACATATCAAAAGAAACAATCAAGATAATTTCTATTCTTGTGCTTTTTGGTTTTTGCCTTTTCATATACTTCATTCTGATCATAGCTATATCAATTATGTATTTTTATAAAGCAAAGAGAATGATGCTATGTTGTCCATTAATAATCACAAGACAATGATACTTTAACTAAATTCTCAGGTTGAAGTTGCTTTATGGTTAAATACTTTAATTGGATCTATGTAATTTCTTGTTGCTACTTACTCCTTTTGGGAAAAATTTCCATATCATGCTGTTATTTATTAGTCATAAAGATAAAAATAATTTAAGCTTTTTGTATCTTACTGAGGAAAAATGACATGTTCAAGGTATATGGTTTCATTAGACTAACACATCTTTGTCCTTTGGATGATCATTGAGGTCATAAATTAGATACTTACATAAGAAAGAAAGCTTGATAGTTGTCCATGAATTTGAGACTTTTATCTTGGAATGTGAGAGGATTAAACAATCCTCATAAGAGGGATACTGTGAAGAACTTACTCAAGGAATGGAAGTGTGAGGTTGTGTGTTTTCAGGAAACCAAATTGGACAGTACCAATTCTGCTGCTGTGAAAAGTCTTTGGGGCAGCTCTTATGTAGATTGGGGGGCTTTAGATGCCATTCACACAGCGGGAGGTATTCTTGTGATCTGGGATACAAGGGTGTATGAGAAAATTGATTGTGTGGTGGGTAGTTTTTCTGTTTCGGTCTTGTTGAAGGGGGTGGCAGATGGTTTTGTTTGGATTTGTACAGGAGTTTATGGCCCAAATGATGCCGGTTTGAGGGATGCTTTATGGGCAGAACTTGATAGTGTGAGAGCGAGATGGTGTTCAGCTTGGTGTGTTTTAGGTGATTTCAACATTATTAGATACCCGGCTGAACGTCTTGGCTGTAATACGTTTAGTCCAGCCATGTTCAATTTTTCGGACTTTATCGAGAGGAATTTATTGGTTGATATTCCTTTGGTTGGGGGTGAGTATACGTGGTTTAGAGATTCAGTGCACCCTTCTATGTCTCGTATAGATAGAGTTTTGGTTTCAACTGATTGGGAGGAACACTTCTCGGATGTGATTCAAAGGCCTCTCCCTCGTGTGGTTTCAGATCATTGTCCTCTTCTAGTGGAGGCTGGAGGCGTGGCGAGGGGGAAAAGTCCCTTTAAATTTGAGAATATGTGGCTTAAAGTGGAGGGTTTTGTGGACCGAGTTAGGGGCTGGTGGAACAGTTATCATTTTGTGGGATCCCCTAGTTATGTTCTAGCATGTAAATTCAAGGCTCTTAAAAAAGACTTGAAGTGTTGGAATAAACATGTTTTTGGGGATGTGCACTTTAGAAAAAAATGTTTGTTGTCTGAGCTGTTGAATCTTGATATGAGAGAAGGGATGCAAATGCTGACTACGGCAGATAGAGCAAGAAAATTAGAGATTAAGGCAGAGATCGAGTCTTTAGCTTCTTTGGAGGAGATTTCTTGGAGGCAGAAATCAAGGGCTTTGTTCTTAAAAGAGGGGGATAATAACACTAGGTTTTTCCACAGGCTTGCTAATTCACACAGGCGAGCTAATACCATGAGGGAAGTGGAGGTTGATGGCATTAAGTATGAAGCTGAATCAGATATTCAGAATCAGGTGGTGGGGTTTTATAAGAGCCTTTATCAGGAACCTGAGGATTGGAGGCCCACTGTTGATGGATTAGATTTTGCTAGTTTGGATGAGTCTGATAGGCTTTCTCTTGAAAGGAATTTTGATAGGGAGGAGATCATTGCGGCTCTTCGAGAGGCCGAGGGTGATAAGGCTCCAGGTCCTGATGGCTTTACCATTGCTTTCTTCCAAAAGTGTTGGTGTGTGATTGAAGAGGATGTTATGGCTTTTTTTGCAGACTTTCATAGCCAATGCCTCTTTGAGAAATCTTTGAATGCCACTTTTCTGTGTTTGATACCTAAGAAGATTAATGCTGTCAATATTAAAGATTTTCGGCCCATTAGCCTTGTGGGAAGTTTGTACAAACTTTTGTCAAAAGTGTTAGCCTATAGGCTTCGAAGAGTATTGGACAAACTTATATCCAACTCCCAAAATGCCTTTGTTGGGGGAAGACAGATTCTTGACTCTGTTCTCATAGCAAATGAATGTTTGGATAGTAGATTGAAGAGTGGTGTTCCGGGTGTGATTATTAAGTTGGATATAGAGAAGGCTTATGATCATGTAAATTGGAATGCTTTATTTTACCTTATGGAGAGGATGGGTTTTGGGGAGAAGTGGGGAAGGTGGATGAAGGCCTGTATCACTACAGTTCGTTTCTCAGTGCTTATTAATGGGTCCCCGGCTGGCTTTTTTGGTAGCTCGCGTGGTCTTCGTCAAGGAGATCCATTATCTCCACTTTTGTTCTTGTTGGTGATGGAGGTGCTGAGTAGGTTATTGAGGAGGACAGAAGAGGGTGACTTTCTTAGGGGGTTCCAGGCAAGCCCCAATAGGCGAGGAGGTTTGCATATTTCTCATCTTCTGTTTGCTGATGATACTATACTTTTCTGTGATGCATCTAGGGAACAATTATTATATATACGGATGGTGTTGATCTTTTTTGAAGCTATTACAGGCTTAAAAGTAAATGTTGGCAAGAGTGAAATTGTGCCAGTTGGTGAGGTTGGGAATGTGGATGCTTTGGCTCGTATTCTATGTTGTAAGGTTAGTTGTTTGCCTATGTCTTATTTGGGAATGCCTCTTGGGGCTCATTTTAAGGATGCTTCGATTTGGAATCCTATTTTAGAAAGGGTGGAGAAAAAGCTCTCTGGTTGGAAGCGGTTGTATTTATCAAAAGGAGGTAGGCTTACTTTATTGAAGAGTACTTTGTCGAGTCTCCCAACTTATTATCTATCGTTGTTTACTATTCCGCAACACATAGCAGATAGACTAGAGAGGATTCAGAGGAATTTCCTTTGGGGGAGTTCTAATGAAGTTTTTAGATATCCGCTGGTTGCTTGGGATAAGGTTGTTTGGCCGGTGGAGATAGGGGGTTTGGGGATTCGGAAGATTGGGCTTTTTAATCAAGCTCTTCTTGGGAAGTGGCTTTGGCGGTATGGGAAGGAAGCTACCCATTTATGGCGTCAGGTAATAGCCACCAAATATGGAGAGGGTAGTGGAGGTTGGTGCACTAGAGTTGTGAGAGGGACTCATGGTTGTGGGTTATGGAAGAATATTAGGAAAGGTGCAGACAAATTTTTCGATCATGTGGTGTATGCAGTGGGAGAGGGCAATCGTATTCGGTTTTGGCATGACCCTTGGAGTGGTCCTATTCCTTTGAAAGAATTATACCCGGATTTGTTTGCCTGTGCCGTGGTTAAGGAAGCTCTGATTTCTGACATGGTTATTTCTGCACCAGACGGGGGTGGTAGGAGTTGGAACTTCATTTTCCGTCGCTATTTTAATGAATGGGAATTGCAGAGATTTTATTTTTTCTATGAGCATGTCTCTGCCAGGATTCCTAGTGGGGAGGGTGAGGATATGTTGATTTGGCAGTTGAATCGCAATGGTGTTTTTGATGTGCGATCCTTTTATATTGCTCTATTGAAAGCCCCTTCTATTTCTTTCCCTTGGCAGAGCATTTGGTGTGTAAAGGTACCTAAAAGGGTATCTTTCTTTTTATGGACTGCTGCTAGGGGTGGGATTCTTACAATAGATAACCTTGTTAAGAAGGACTTGCCCCTTGTTAATTGGTGTTGTCTATGTAGGTGTGATGAGGAAACTGTGGATTACCTTTTGCTTCACTGTAAGTATGCATTTGCTTTGTGGAGTGAGGTCCTTATTATGTTTGGGGTTCAGTGGGTGATGCCGGATACTATTGTTTCTCTTCTTTTTGCTTGGAGGAATTGGTTGGGAACTTACTCTTCAAAGGTTTGGAATATTGTACCAGCATGCCTTATGTGGTTAGTATGGAAGGAACGCAATGCCCGAACTTTTGAGGACATTGAGAGACCTATAGATATGTTGAAGAACTTGCTTGCTAGGACTTTGTTTGAGTGGTCCCGTAGTTGGGGTCTTACGCAAAGTAGTTCCTTGTCTGATTTTCTTATTTCTATTAGACTTTCCTTATGATTTGATTGTATTTGTTTCAAGGGCAGTGAGTTTACTATCGTAAACACATTGTTCCTTTTCATCAATAAAACTCTTATTATCTATCAAAAAGAAAGAAAGCTTGATCTTACATTTCTGTCAAGTTACTTTCAGTTCTTGTTCTGCAAATGTTCGCAAATTCCTCACTCATTTTAAAACTTTTCTTCACTAACTCTTGAAGCTGGCTGGCATTTGTCTTTCTTTCTCCTCATTTCATGCCCTTTTGCATCCCAAATCTATTTGTGCATGATGCTGTTCTTGTATGGGTGTTTATATTGCATAAATGAAAGTGAATCTGTTGTTTAATTTGCAGGTTCTCAATTGCCGAAATGCCAGCAGCTCAAGCCCCACCTTGTTCAGTAGGCCCGGCGAATGAACTGGTTCATTTGTGATGTATCTTTTGTGTATTTAGTTTAGCCTGTTGTGTATGTATTGTGTCTGTATTTAGTTTAGGGCTTTAGGCTGACTCAAAACTCTGATCTTGGGTTTTTTTTTAAGACATTAATAATTCCTCCCTGTTTTTGTCTAAGTGTTGTTAAGAACGACAAAATTTAGGTACAGTACCTTAGGTGCTGTTTCTTAGGTTCATTTCTTAAGATTCAACTATATGACTACTTAATTAAAAAAATACACTTTTATCTTATGAGAAAAAATTCACATGGCAGAATCTTAAAAATGGAATATAAAGAACAGTACCTTAAGTTTTGCTCTATTAAGAATTATATTAATTTTTCCTGCTCCCTAGTGTAAAGATCACTTTTGTATGGAAAATAAATGTTAAGGTGGTACAGTCAGTGCTATTCATGATATACGTCTCTGAATTTTTTTTTCACCCACTATGATATACACAAGTCTAGACGTTGGTAAGCACTGTCAGATAAATGTTAAAGACAAATAGAAAGGGAGGCTGTAAAATATTTTCCAATTTTACACTCTTTTTCTGGTCAATCAAAAATATTTTGGGTTTGATAAAAAATTTCACAATAGAACAAATACATGAAGCCTTTGTACACAAATTCATTATTTTCAAGGATCCTTCCCGGGAGTCATCGCTCCTTGTCATTGAAATTTTTGGTCCCATGAATTACTTGGCTTTTATTAGGGTGGGAGGAGTGGCTTAGAATTAATAGAAGAGGATCAGTTGATTAGGCTATTGTTGCAGAAACAAATTGGGGATTTGAAATCCACAAGTCCCCACCCAGCGACGTCGTTTTGGGTGGGGAGGGTTTGAGAGAATATTTATATATATTTAAATTGAATATTTTAATGAGTTAATAATTTTTTTAGTGTGAATAACTCTATTAATTAGAGAAACAACATTGTTTTAAGAGAACATGTTTCAAATGATAATGGATGGAAGGGCTAGAATGACAGAATTGTTACAATTAACAGATGAAATGACAAATTATGGACCCAGGGAACTAAGATGACAATGCACCAAACTTACAGAGTTTAAATTGTATTTTTGTCAATTAGTCATTTTTATGCATATCTTAGTTAGATTAATTGATTTGTATACCTATGATAATCATACGATGTAGATTTGCTTCAAACGTGCATTTAACACAAAGATAACAGGTTCATGCATCATTTGTTAAATTTTTTAATTTTAGATCACGTAAAACGAATAAATAAAAAATTGTTTTTTCATTATTTAGTGTTTGTCCACATGTTATCTAGATAGATTCATGCATTTTCCATGAATAATAATGATAATAGTTAAGAGAGAAGGCAATAAGGTAGCTCATGGTCTAGCTTGGTTTGCTGTTCATGTGCCAGGTTTTTTAATTTGGATGGAGGATGTTCCGTTCTAGTCTTTTTTTTGTACTCTAGGCTGATTTAGTTGATGTTTCTTAATTTTAATTCATTATCCTTTTTCTCCAAAAAAAAAAAAAAGTTCACATGATCATGCGAAATAGGTTCGATTCAAGTTCATGATTTGGTGAATGCATTTGAAATATGTTCATTCATCGTGTATAGAAAACATCTAGGACTTGCAATTGCATAATCATATTCTCAAATGCTCATACATTTTCATATGATTTGGTTGATGGTTCATGCATCTTAAGTTAGATTGTCTTACATGCTTTTATTTCTTGTTCATCTTTACTAAACATGCCATCAATTTATTTCTTTTATGCCTAATTCGTTTGTGCGAGCTTGTTAGCAATTTCTTTTCATTATGTCAACAACTTGTGCATAAAGTTACTTATTTGTTTTTTCATTTTGACATCTTTATCATTATTGTATGATAAGATAGGTGAATTTGTTTGTATTAACCATTCTACACTAGAGACCAATTTAGGGGCAGATCCTTAACACATTTCCACACGGTAACTTAGCCTCTCAACATAGTTTATGAGATGTAAATTAGGTCTTATCTATGCAATTATCCTTTGTATTTTCTTTTCAAATCTAATTAGGAAACAAAGCCGTGTAAGCTTCTTTTTAAATTGTATCTAGGACCAAAGTGTTGTAATTTATATTCTATTGACATTGCATGTAATTCTCATTTATGACAATAAAGTTTCTTTTATGGGGTTTTCATTATTTTCTTGTAAATTATTTAAGTGAGTAAGTGATGACTTCATTATGTGTGTCCTAAATTAGGGGGAATCAATATCAATAGCAGATCTCAACTTTCAGATTTGTAAGTTGGAGATTCATTCTTTTTATCAATTATAAAGGAGAATTTAAAGCGGTCTCCTTAGATTGTGGTTCTCACATTTATCCTTATTTTTATTTGTTAACTCTATTACTTTAAAATGTTCGCGGTTATTTGACTGATTTTGCAATATTAGCAACCAAAATGGTCCTCTTAGAGCATCTACAATAGCTTATTTAAAATTTCACCCAAATTTAAGCCAAAACCATTTTTTTTTTCTATTTTAATTAACCACTTTTTGAAATATAGTCTTTTTTTCACAAGCCATTTTGGTTTCCCACTTGAGAACACAAGATAACCCAAACGCAATCCAAACATGAATCCACAACTGTACCTCAACAATACAACTTTCCAATGAAACCCATTTTCAAATTTGAAATCATCTTCTTGAGTGGTTGATGATGGCAATAATTATTGTCCCTCATCATTGCCACAAGCTTTTGTCATTGGAAATCCACATAACCCCAGGTTCCCATTGTAAGAATCATTTGTAAAGGTATTGAACTGTTTACCTTGAGGTATTTGTTCAAAAAGATAGTTTTCTGATAGGTTTAAAACTGCCAATGATGTGAGATCTGCCAATTGTATAGGAATTTCATCTATGAACTTGTTTGAGGAGAGATCTAACTATTCGAGATTGGTTAATTTTCCCAACGATGGAGGCATACAACTTGATGAGTTGGCTCTAATAATACTCGCCCCATATTTGCTCTAACTTCGAGATATCAAGCATAATTGGATATTTTGGGTGTTTAAGGAAGAGATACTTGTTGAAAATAGTCTCTAACATCTTCTTTATCCTTTCTCTATTTCATTTAAAAATACTTAAAAAAAAAAAAAAAAATTGATTGGGGCGGGCCAGGGTGAAGGTGTAGATAATGTCAACTCATCCTTAATAAAAGAGACTGTGCCAAGTGTTGTTTAAAATACAGCAGGTTTCTCGTTTTATTTAAACTAGGTAACAATTTAACTATCCTTTGAATGAATAAGCATATGAAATGCTCGATAATTTAATTCACACTCTATTCACAGAAAATCCAAGGGCTTGTGACCAAAATAATTAAATTTTCTAGGTCTTTGAAATGTGGGGATTGTCGAATATTACATATGCTCAGGAAAATCATGAAGGTGCCATTGAGGTTTAGGCTTCATGCATCAAGTCGGACCAGGGATTCTAGTGATCTTGGGAATTTTCTAGTAGTAAGAGTCATATGACATATCCTATGCACTCAAAAAGGACGAAAATGAAAGGACTTCCCAATCCCATCAACAACATATGGTTCCCAATCCCATGTCTTGTTTGGGTGGTGGTCATTATCATATATCTAACATGCTCATTGCTCAATTTCTTTGCTTTAATTATTTTGGGCTATAGCGTTTGTGTTCAGACTGGTATAGGACCTCTAGTCCCTTTCTATAATCTATAGGAGTGCCATGTCCGATTTTTCTTTACCTCTTGACAAAATTCCAGACCAATACTCATGACACGTTTTTAATGTGTAAAAAAACAAAGACCCTCACAATGTGAAATTTTCAGCTAAACAAGCCGAAGCCGGTGACTTAAGACACTCTCTTGGAGTTGGAGATGCTCTTTGACGTTACTTTCGTGACAACAACCAAGAGTAGGATAGGCACCGACAGAAAAGTGCTTGACTGGAAAAAGTATTTTGTATCAAATGATATTATGTCATCCGTATCAAAATTCAATAAACGAGAAACATGTGTGCAAAAATAATTACCTATTAACACACGTTTTTTAATTGTTAGTGAGTTAGTTATTTTTTACTGACATGTCTCACACTTATTAGATTTTGATACCAATTACCTTCTCGCTCAGCTGAGGCAATTTTTATTTTAGATTTTAGCTGTTTAGCAAATACGCATGTATATCCTTTTCTATGGCCCCAGCAAAAATGGACCTTCTCAGACAGTACTTCTTACGGGCATACTGAAGCACAGGTTGTCATGGACCATTGGCCTATATTAATTAAAAAACCCACCAGTAATTTGCATTACAATTTACACCTCCTATCATTCAACTTTTTGGACAGTTTGTTGAGGTAGTGAGTTGTCTACAGTAACAATTTTTTTTGCTACAATTTTGCAATATTTGTAATGTGGTAAAGTGTGAGGGGTTGTTTATCGCTTTTACATTATTCTTTACTACTCACAAGTCACATCACAGTTAGATCAAGTTTTGGCAAAAAAAAAAAAAAAATGCTAAAGTACTAGATTTTCTCGTTGATGATAAATGTTTTACCTTAAAAAAAAAAAAAAAAAAAAACTCTCCATGGCATTGGCAACTGGTAATTATCATCATCTATCATCTATACATAAACAACAACGTACGTGTGGTAAAAAAGCTCAACTCAAGCCACTTGAAAGTTGTACTTGTACAATCAAATGCGTGCGACAATGAGGTGATGAACTGTCTAAATTATACACACATTTTCTTCCACCCTTTTTTTTAAGCTCTTCTCTTAGTAAAACAAAGGTAATTAATCTCTCACTCTCATATTGTGGAAGAAAAATACTATAGCATATTACAATTGAGATGTAGTAAAAATGTAAAATCATATTAACATACATACATAAAGCTTTAACCTTATGAGAACAAAACCTAATATATATATATATATATATATATAAATATTGATATTCAAAAGTTCCATAATATATAAATATATCATATATGATACACACGTACTACACAGTTACACAGAGTGATCAGGGCCGTCCATCGTCATCATTTTTATCAAGATCAATAATCTAGGCTAGGCTCTACCACGACTCTCATCAAGGCGATTGATCATGTAGAGAGCGTTACTAGTAACCTTACCCACATTCCTAATCTTCCTCTTCACATCAGACTTGAGCTTATTCCCATCAACACCTTGAAATCCATCAAGACACGTGTCCTCATACGTCAAAGCCGCACTCACCCAAGTCTCAGCATTACTCATCTGCCACCTGAAAGTCTCAACACGCAGGTGCTTCAGCTCGCTCAGCGTCTGCCTCAGCTCCTCCACCGACTCTGATATCTGCTCCACACAGTCACTCAGCGCACCTCTCTGTCTCTTGCTGATTTTCAAGTCTTTGGCTTCGCTCACTTGGGCCAAGTAGTTGGAGACTCGCTTGGCTCGTGACAGGCTCACTTTCACCGCAGCTTGGGCTAAGTCTTTGGGAGTCTTGGCTGGTCCAGTGTAGGACGAGAGTGTGCGGATACAGACGTTGGGGTAGCTAGCGTGTTCACAAGATGAACGGACCAGATCTTGGGGTTGGGGTGCAGCATTGGTGGGTGTTCGTGCAGATGCGAAGTGGGAGAAGAAAACAATGAGTTGGAATGCTAGTGTTAGTGTTATTAGAAGACAGAATGGGTGGTGATCAGCCATTGTGATTTGTGAGAGACAGAGACACCCTTTGAGTTTTTGAGTGGTTTCAAGTTTCAAAACTTTCAAGATCTGAGTCTGTGTGTGAGTGATACTTTGTTGTGTTGGTTTAATAGGGGTTTTGTAATTAAGCATTTGGTAGGAAACTAGAAACTTGTGACTATGGTATTAAAGCTGGGAGGAAATTACTAAATTGCCATTTTAATTATTAGGTAAAAAAAAAAAAAAAAAAAAGGGAGTCGGTGGGTTCATTGATCTCATGGTACATGCCGGCACATCATGTGTACCACATAGGCCTTACTAGGGTCTATTACTCAAACCACTCATCTCTAAATGTTAGGATAAAGACTCTTGCTATCAAGTCACGTCCCGTATAATATTTTAATTATTAGATTTGGGTGGGGTGAAGTGTGAATGCATGGTTGGATTTTGGAAATTTGGATGTATATATAAGGTATATTTTTTGTCTAGAAGGGTAATCGCAATCTATTATCACTTTACTTTTGAACTTATGATGGGCAGCTTATCAACATCATTTATGAAGTTGTTCAGTGACTCCGATCAAGGGGGAAAAAAAAAAAATGAAGTATCAATCTAATAATAACTTTAGGTCCGTGAACATTGGCAAATTTGGCACTAGAAGCCAAATTGTAGTGACTAGGATGCCATTCTGAGTTCTGACACTCTTTAACGATAAGATTGCTTTGTTTTGATCTTCAATAAGTCTTCAATTTTTTTTTGAAATACAGTCAGTTTTACATACAATCAATAAATCGTGATCAGTACATAATAAAAATAATATGAGTTATAGAGCTATATAACAGTATTTTACAACTAATCAGGGTGTAAAATTGGGTTTGTGGTAAGAAATTTAGAATAGTTTTGATTTAAAAAAAAAAAAAATTCGTTTGAAAAAGATTTGTTAATTTCTATATTTTTGCTCATGTCCTTTACTGTCATTCGGGTGAAACCATGAGGCTAATTTGACACAGTTTTTTTTTCCCCCCAAAAAGTATAGTATACTACAATAGGAAGATGTGACTTATTTGTAAAAAGGAGTAGATTTTACCATTCATTTCCTAGAGCTAAATGATAGTAATTATGTTTCTTAACGTTGTTTATTGTGGTTGTTATCATTAAGTTACATTTAGGTTGACACTTGACATTCATTGCCGTAGCACTGGTTCTTTGTATTATTCAAATGGAGGTTGCCCTCCTTTTTCCTGTATTTCTTGTCAATGTTGTGCATATACATGAATGGAGTCAAAACTTGAAGTTAAGTGGACAGAAGCATAAACAAAGAAAAAAAATCATTATGAAAACAAGCATCAATTTAATTAGTATTAACAAACCGTCAACAAAGATAAAGATAAAAAAATATTATTTATATGTTATAATGCAATTACTTGTAAAAAGGGAACTCAACCATGCGTTTTTTTTTAAGCGTGCGTCTGTTGCTGGATAAAAGCAAAATTATTTTGTTTAAATTTTTTTTTAAATGGCCGAGTTGTTTGTTTTGAGTAAAATTGGTTGATTAGACTTAATTTTTTTAAATTTTCTACTATTGGTAATTGTTGTTAATTTTTTTGGACTTGTTAATCTTGTTTTAAATTTTAGATCTTTGAATATTTTTTTTTTTGTGGCTTTTATAAGGATCAATGATATTATTAAGGATGATCAAATGTAATTTTATTGAATTAAATTGTTAAAATATAATACTTATATATACTAAATTAAAAAAAAAAAAAATTGGTGGGAAGTCAATGACTAGCTACGTTCCGCATGAATTATATTTCTCATTTCAATAAAATTCTGTCAATTTTACCCAAATAATAATTAAAAAAAAAGTGAAAATTAATCAAAGTGTGTTTGATGTTTTTTTACCCTCACCTTTCCATGACTCCATGAGGCTAGTTTTGGAAAGGTGAGTGTAAAAAAGGTGAAACCGTAAAGTTTACAGCAGCATCGCAATCACTTATTTTAGTTATTACACCCATATTTATTAGCCATATCCTCCGACCAAAATCCAGCTCCATCTACCCACCCCTCTTTGGGAGTGGGAACCAATAAAATCTCCAAAGTGTCAAGATTCAATAAATGATGGAGACCAACCAATGACTTCATTGCCTTCTACCCCATCAGGCCATCACTATCGGAGAAAAATATCATCTTGGTTAGATCAATTTTTGCCCCAGGTGACAACATATTTCTCTGTACTTATTTATTTATGAAAATGTTAATAGATGTCTTGAAATAATGGTTAACAATTTACCTAAAGAAGGTTTTTATGTAAAAAAAAAAAAAAAAAATTAATATTTTGATAATTTTTTTTATTTTTTATAAAAATAGTATAAAAACTTTCTTAAAATGAATTGTTAACTATTGCCCACTCGTTAGCATGACTTTTTATTTATTGAAAAATGTTGAATACATGTTTTTTTAGACTTAACTCTTTTTTAAGAAAAATGCTTAAGAGGGGAAGGTGGCAACTCCTATGTGCCTAAAGAAAGAAGAAGAATACCAATGCGCTCACTAGTGAAGTTTAAAGAGACTTAAATCCTTTACTCATTTTTTTGTAAAGAAAATTGTGCAGGAGGGTGGCAACTCCTATGCGCTCAGGGTAATACAAAGAAGATAGAAACCAATGCACTCCTTAGTGGAGATCTAGAACTTAAACTCTAATGATTTTATACAATTTTTATGATAATGTTGAATGCGGAAGATGTCGAAAACACCCTTATATCTAGGACAGTACTACATATATGCCTGTGGCATCATATCATGTGATTCATGTCTGGATGACACCCAATTTAGTAGTAGACCTGACAATATGTAGTACTAGAAAGATCCAACCCTAAAGTTTGCAGCATCTAATTTAACAAGCTCACCTGGCTGATCCAATTATATTAGCCAAAAGGCATTTACTTTACAGGTCCATATATAGGGAATTTAATTGGTATTTGATCTCCCAATGTCAGTGGGAGGGACACCCCCGGGCCCTTATTGTAAATTATTGAATGTCACTCAAATGCATTTTGTGACCTTAGCCTCTCATCGCAAATGCATTATTTATTAAGCTCTGAAACAGAGCATGTGCTGCTACAATATGAACTCCACCACATAAAAATTACAAATGCAGACGAATATTATTGTAGGTTTTTTCTTTTTTTTTTTTGGTAAAAAAAAAAAATTAGATGAGGGGAGGCTACCCTATACCAAGGTTAGGGCAAGTCGCAAGTCTCAGAGAGGATTTACACTGGACTTATAGCGGGACTCGAGCCTAAGTCTTTTGAGCGAAGCGTTCGAGTCTTACCAACTAAATCAACCCCGTTAGCTAAGTTGTCCATCTAATTTGATGGTAACTTCATGAAAATTTTAAAACAAAATTGGGTGATGTTCATGTTAGTAAGGAAATTGTATTTCATTTCCTAAATCCAATATATGAAGCATCATCATTTCATTCATACTTCATACCTTTGGACTTTGTTAAGTCGAATTCAAGTCCTACTACTGGCTATCATTTTGTTAAAGGACTTTCTTCGTTTCCCCAAAAAAAAAAAAACAGGACTTTCCTCCCAACCTTTTTTCCGGGCTTTATCCAATTACGCTCAAGCCCAGTAATATTAATGGATGACACTACATGATATTGGGTTTCCAAGCTTAATGATATTAATGGACCACTTTACACAACATTAGGTCTTCAAGCCCAATGATTTTAGGCTTTCCACTTTTCAGACCCAATAAATTGACAAATGAAGTGTGAGACCATTTTAATATCCTTTGAAGCTTACATAATTTGAAGGCCCAGGGGCCATGGCCCTGTAGGTTGATTTGGAAGGGACTTTCCGTTGCTTAAGTTGGCAAAGGTAAGATTTAGGTTTCAATTTACAATCAAGAACACTTGCATGTAAATAAGATTCAAATTGGAGAGTGGTTCTTGAGAAATAAAACTTTGAGAGCAAGTCTCATGATTCTTGGGATTCTTTCCCGAAATACTTGCTCAAGTCAATTGAGAAGTCAGCTCGGCCCTATCTTTCCTTCATGTCTGGTCTTGGACACCCCTGATTGAGATTGAGAAGAAAAGAATGGTTGAGCTAGTTCATGCTACGTCATTAGTTTGTACATCATTGCTTATGAGAAATCAATGACATTATTTGTCATGTCACTTTATAAGGTTTTTATAATAAAATTGATAAACCTTTCAAAATTTTCCTTAAAAAATGTCTATCATATAAGATATAACCCTTGGTACTAAATTATTACATCCAAGTCAAAATTCTTTTAATTCAATTGATACATTTTAATTGTTCCAATGGAGATGGACAATGTATGGTCCCTTGAATGTTATTATTGGGTAATGAGGACTTAAGTCATATCAGATACACCCATAAAAAAAAAAAGTAATATCAGATACAAAATGGGTGTCTATAATGGCAAAAGAATATAAAAAATTGATGATCATGCATCTTTGAATCTCTGAAAAATATTATCATTGAGTGAAGTTTCATTTTAGAGGTTTGGACATATTCAAAGCAGTTCATTTATTAACCTAAGAGGCCTTGGTTCCCTCAAAGTAACTAACAAAGAATTAGGCACATAGAAATTGTCATCATAGCTAGGCATATTAGAGCCATGTTATGGACAATTCACGCTTTGAGCAGCTAGAAGCTAAGCTGATGTTATTAAATTTTGGCATTAGTGCATGCTTAAGGAGATACGAGAGATGTTCTCTACATTGAACACTTACCTTAATCAAAATGAATTGACATGTCTTAATTTCCAAACGAGTCTTAATCAACTTGTGCATGGTTAAGATTATGATTAAGTTGAAGATTCGTACAATCTAAACGAATCAGGATGTTTCAAAGGCCAAACTAGTCAACATTCAAGTGGTTCAATAAACACAAACACCCAAAAACTAGATAAGGAAGAAATTCCTTTGAATAATTATCATATTGGAGGAGAAGCATTCTTACTATACTAGGTACTCAAGAATAAAGAAGTTGGTAGACAAGGAAAAATAGGCTTATGGTTGAGAGAGAGAGAGAGAGAGAGAGAGAGTAAGGAAGAGGAAATGTTATGTGCCTCTATTTTATTTAATTTTATCATTTCAAGATTGTATTTTGTTAGGTAGATAATACCTTGGGAAGCCTCCAATTGAATAGTTAATATAGAATATAGAGATACTACTTAACCTAAAAGACTTAAGTTTATGAGTTTGGACCCAACTATGTTATATTAACTATTCACTCTTATCATTATTATTTTATGTGAGACTTCATTCAAACGTGTATACCCAATTATTTCCTACTAACATGTAAGTCTTTCCTGCTTCATGGGCTTTGACCAAGTCCTACTAACTACCTTCTTGCCTTATGGGCTTTTTCCTTCACCACCAAGTCCTATTAGCTCCTCCTTTGCCTTATGGGCATGTTAGCCATAGGCCTATCATGCTTATCTATAGGAACCGGCCCACACTTTCCTGTTCATGTGGGAACCTCGCGTCTTACCCTAATATATCACCATTGGTAATACTACTTTATTGGGTCTTTTCTAGGATTAGTTGTGTGGGCTCTTTTGGCTTGCTTTATCTCGATTGTGAAAGGGACCTTGAACATCTCACCACCACCTTCTCTGCACACTACTTGAGCTATGATACCACTAGTTAGGGAGATAACATCTTAAGCCTAATCATATTAGATACAAAATGGGTGTCTGTAATGGCAAAAGTAGTTAATATAACATATAAGAACATTACACAACCCAAAATACTTAAGTCTATGCATTTGAGCTCAACCATATTATATTAATCGTTCACTCTTGTCATAATTATTTCATATGAGGCTTTACTCACACATGTATACCCAACATATTTTTTGTTATTTGGGGTTATGAAAATAGATAAAAATAGAATGAATTGTTACATTAGGCTTCAAATAAATCTTATCTACTTGTAGTAAATAAAGATTATATTTCTTTTTAATTTAAGGGTTACTTTATCTTGTAAAGCCATCCATATATATGGTTTGATCCTGAACAATAAAGCACGTTGAAAAATATTATCATTGAGTGAAGTTTTACTATTTGGATGTCTAAGCTCCCTTGAAGCAATTCATTTATCAAACTAGGAGGTCTTGGTTTCCTTGAAAAAATGAACACCTTGTCCGGCACATAAAGAATTACATTCACATGTAACTGAATCTTCTCACCATACATTTTAATATATTCATTCATCATCTCAAAAACATCATAGAATGCATTACATCGTAGTGCCAATTGAATGTTAGATTAGATCACAATGAATTTCAATGTTCATGTTGTTATGATATCTTATGCTCTATTAGATTAAGAATTGATTGATGGGTTTAGTTTTTGAAGATTTTTGAATCCAAATGTTTAGATTCTAGAATGAGAATGTAATCTTATTTCATCTAAATCTTGAAATAAAAACATATGAAATAACTTTGTTCATGAATCATCTCATAAAATTCCAGCATGTTTATTTGATTTTTGCAACATATGAAATTAGGGGCAGAACCATTTGAAGACCAAGGGGCTCATGGCTAATGAGTATGTAGGTTGATTTGGAGGGGACTCTTAAGTTGGAAAAGGTAGGATTTAGGTTTCAATTTCATACAACGTCGTTTAGGGGTTTTGTGCATACCTTAGATCAATGTACAGTGATCTTTATATAGGGCATGTAGTCCATAATTTTGAAGAAAATAAAGCCTCAATTGGAGAGTGATTCTCAAGGAATACAACTTTGAGAATTAATTTGGTGATTCTTTGAATCTTTTTCCAAAATAGCTGCTCAAGTCAACTTGGCCTTATCATTCCTTAATGTTTGATTGGTGACACCCTAATGCCGAGAAGAAGAGCGTGGCTGAGGTCATTTATGACGCATAATTAGTTTGTCTATCATTGTTAATGTGACATCAATAATATTCATTGTCACGTCATTTTATAAGACTTTTATAATTTGTTCATAACATATCATTAGTTTTCTATCATTGTTAATGTGACATCAATAATATTCATTGTCACGCCACTTTATAAGACTTTTATAATAAAATTGATGGCACCTAAGATTTCCTTTAGAAAAACAAATACCTATTGTATAACCTTCCATGCTACATTAATACGTGTTGGCCAAAAGGGTATAAGGTAGGAATTAGGCTTGACAACGAGGACGCATCCAGACCCAGGTCTGGCCAGATCGAACTGGGTTAAAATTCGTGGTGTATATGGGACGGTGCTGGCATGAATGGACAAGACCAACTTTGGCTGGGCTATCGTATTCGTATGGGAGTAAAAGCCAATGTGAAAGTGAAACCTCTACCAAGAGAAAGAAAGGGTCGAAATAAATAGGGTAGGTGGGGTTCACAAACCAAAGAGTTGGGGCCTGGGGCTTCTTTCCATATAATGGATGGTTCTCTTCGTCTTAGATTTAACTCATGCATGGACCGTCAGATTCAACAGGTGTGTCTGGTTTTTTAAAGTGGTACGTACTTAATTATTCGGCCAACAATTAATGTTTATTGTTGAAGCAAATTAAAGGATCACCAATAATTTTCACCAATAATTGTAGGTATTTAATTATCATGGTGTATTTAGACTATTGAAACATGCCTTGGGTCTCCTTTGCGTACCAAAATTCATTGATCACCATCGAAGAACTTGGACTTTTATGGATTAGGTTAGAAAAATCTGCTCCCAAAGTTAGCAGAAAATGGGGCTTTTGACGTTTTGTTGCCTATTGGTTTTTTTATATTTAACTAGTGTGTAGGTGTATATGCATGTGTATAACTAAAAATAATTACAATTATACTGTTCAAATTATATATTTTTTGGAGAAGAGACTCAAATTATACATGATATTAGTTTACATTTTTTTTAAACTATACATTTCTAAAATATGTAATGATTTCTCATATATATATATATGATTTAAAATTTAATTGGTTTTAGACTTTTTGATTTTTGCATCCAATAATTCACTTGCTACAAAATTAAAAACTTAGATGAACACATGGTGAAATATTGGACTTCAATTGAAATTCATTTTAGAATCTAATTGAATTTGAACTTTTCTATTTTTATACTTAATAATTCTCTTAACACAAAATAAAAAATTAAATAGAACAGATGGCATAAAATTGAGAATTCAATTAAAATTTAATTGAATATTTTTTAAACTTTGGCTATACACACACGACTGATATTGCTTCTCATCCATTTGGTACTTCGGGTGTGGAGTAGGTAACTTTTTTTTGTTTTGATAAAGTGGAGTTGGTAACTTGGTATGTGTTATATGTTTCAATATTATTAATTAAATACAATAAATATTTTCACACGCTTATTATTATACACTTGGTACATACTATATCCAGAATTTCATACGCAATATAATGTATACAAAACTTGATAGTAATATTAGTGTGTACGGATATGACACTACAATAATAGTATGTGATAATAATTACCTAAATAATGATAGATAATTTCCATGATTTTCAATTTTCTCCTTCATACGTAGGTTTTCTAGTCACTGAGTTCACAGACAAGGAGTTTTGACTTTTAAAGCTCTGCTTAAAATCTCATCTCTTCCTTTCTACTCTTCGTTCTAGATTAAACAAGAAGCCAGCAATTCTGCAAAATCTTTAGATTTGAGTTTTGTTTATTTTGCTCCCTCGATGGAGCATCGTGTAAAGCTATAAAGTTACTATAAACTGCTGGAGAACCCATCGCATAATAATTTTCTCTTTGTCCCGAGGTTCATCTTTCACTAATTCTGTATCAGTCTAAGTGCACAATAATTTTCACGAAAATTATATATTGACATATTTTTATTAGTATTTTTTAGATAAATGTTATGTCCACAACATTTTTATAATAGTTTCGCAACAAATTTTAAGTGATAAATTGTTATTAGTTGTTATATAGGTAGAAAAAAAATAATTTAATTTGTAAATTCAAATTAGAATAAAAATAATTTATCACCTATAATTTATCATTTGTTATTAATAGTATTTTTTTTTAACTTTATAATACTATCTCAACATTTGTGTATATATCTTGAGAATTTTTTTTTTTTTTGATTATGGAGATATTGTTTAGTCTCAACTACTCCCACAAGCTTTATTCTTTTTGGGCAGCTGGACCCACAAAAAGGTTATATGATCCAACTCCGATCAAAGCGAAGAATATCCTTTTTAAATGTGCTAGATTCTTTTAATATTGAGGTTATGTTTGGATATTGCTTATTTTACTGAAAATTGAAAATATTATAGCAAAATAATTTTTAAATGTATAAATAGTACTGTGAAACCCATTTTTAATAAAAATTTTATTGAAAAAAGAGGTTTGTGAGTCCCGTAAACAATGCATGGATCCACTGAAAATGCTACCACAGCCATAAAGCGTGCTTCTCAAAAAAAAAAAAAAAAAAAAAAAAGCAGACGCAGACGTTATAATCTGAATCCAAACTGCTATTGAACATCATCAGCATATATAAAAATTAATATATATTCAAAACTCATACAGTTATACTGCTTGTTGAATTTTGCAACAAATAATATTGAAGATATGATAAATTTTATTACGTAGGACTTATAAAATTGATGTATCAAATTTTTAACACACAATTTTTTTTTTTTTGAAATGTTTATATTTATTTATTATGTTGTTACATTAATTTGTAAGATTTTTTTTTTTT